>OY720429.1:180100364-180700364 GCA_963082735.1 Pocota personata | reverse complement strand
ATAATCTGGTGGTACTGTTCTTGTTCTTTTCTGTTTCGGTTTTTGAGTTAATTGACCATGCTCACACGAGACTATAATCAGCGAGTTTCTTCGATTTGTTTAGTTGCGAAGGGAAAAGTGTGTATGAACTCTAATTTTCTGCTGTGAAGGAAATTAGCTGTCAAGAACATACATACATACATATGTATACTCTCGCTCTCTCATGCTGTTTTATTTTTTTCTAAAAAAAAAAAGAAGAGGCGTATCCTATTTTGTGCTGTACATTTTTTGTAGCAATTTTATATTGAAATAATTCCAAAATAAAAAAAGTAAAACTATTTCTGAATTATGTGTAATTGCAAGAATCTTGTCCACCAATAAACCTTGGCTCTTATTTGTAATTTTTAAACGTCAAAATACCGCTCTCTAAATTATTGGGAGAGTAAAGGGACGAATCCAAAAAATTGTAGTCAGAAAATTTGAAAAATCTCCGATTCCTCAGCTGAGATATTAAGTGAAACAGCGAATCCCTCAGAGGTCTCCGAGGAATCCGTAGGTGGAGGAGCCTATTCACTTTCGTCCATTATAAAAATTCAATTTTTGAATGTTCCTCTCCTACATAAACACTCGATGTATTCGAAGTTCAGTTCTCGCTATTTTTAAAATATTGTAATATGCGAGCTACGGCTCGAGTAGATAAAACAATTATTCTGTGAAATTATTTCTTTATTTTCTACTCTATAGAACAATTCAAGTTCACACTATACTATTCTTCGCAAATTCTTTTCTTACAAGGTCTCTTTCCTCTCAAATCACTTTATCTCCTTTCAATTACTTAATTCACAAATCCAAACTAATTACTTTTTCTTGTTCACTCTCAACTTTCAATTTATCACCAAATTACAACTTCGCCCATTATCACTTTTCCAATCTCTTCGCCACGGTTCTAAACCAACTGTGTGTTTTTTTTGATCGCCATCTGTCCTTACATAGCAGAAGTTTCTGATAGCCAGAAACTTCTAGCAAATTCTTCGACCACTGGAACAAGGGAAATAATTCTTGCAGTTATAATTCCCTTTTATCCCTGATATTATTCGTCTCTTTCGTTGACATGAGCTGTGGAGACTTCGTCCCAGACACGAACCTCGAATGAAAGGACAGTTCGAACCAAAATTCTGCCAGAATGGAAAGTCACTTCGGAATTTGCTGCTTAGACATAGGAGCGTAGTTATTATTATGCTACACTGCCCCCCTCTTAGACGTGTTCGTCCCGAACAAGTGTATCCTCATTTCGGCCATTGTATCGACTCAGTCAGCCCATTCCGAAGTGTCTTTTCATTCTGGCATAATTTTGTTCCGAAGTGTCTTTTCATTCGAGGTTCGTGTCTGCGGTTAGTCTCCACAGTTCGTGCCCACGATAAGAGATGGATGGTGTCTAAGACGACGTCACGGATAAGAGAGAATTATAACTGCAAGAAATGATTGTCATCTTGGAATTATTACATCAGAATTTTCTTGTTCCAGTGGTCGAAGAATTTGCTAGAAGTTGCTGGCTATCAGAAACTTCTGCTATATAAGGACAGATGGCGATCGAAAGGAGGCAGTTGGTTTTGAACCGCACGAGGAGATTGGAAAAGTGATAACAGCCGAAGTAGTAATTTTGTGATAAATTGAAAGTTGAGAGTTAACAAGAAGAAGTAATTAGTTTGGATTTGTGAATTAAGTAATTGAAAGGAGATAAAGTGATTTGAGAAGAAAGAGACTTGTAAGGAAGGAGTTTGCGAAGAATAGTATAGTGTGAACTTGAATTGTTCTATAGACTAGAAAATAAAGAAGTAATTTCACAGAATATCGCTTTATCTACTCGAGCAGTAGCTCGCACATTACAATATGATATTTACAGACTTTTTAAATTATTTCCAAATTCATATATTGACGCCTGGCCTGTAATTATTATTCCATAATTTTTTATTTAAACGCGTAACTATAAATAACTAGTCAATATCGAATATACTCGTAATTTTTGCAAAAGAACATTTTTTTCAACAATTTACTTCCTCTTTATTTACCTTAAAACAATTGAAAGTGATCCGAATTCGCCAATAAAAAAGAAAATGGTAACTTCCCACGGTTTCTGACAGATCAATTTTCAAAATGACCGAAAATTTTAGTTCACATATCCACGAAATTTTAGAGAGGAATCGGCATTTAGTTTTGGGTTGCACAGCCCTGGCTGCTACAGAATTGAGTATCTCTTCATGGCTCATCTCTGATCTACGAGTACACTCAGTGATGATGCTCTCTTCGAGAACAGAGCCGATTGGGTGACGGATAATCTGGTGGTACTGTTCTTGTTCTTTTCTGTTTCGGTTTTTGAGTTAATTGACCATGCTCACACGAGACTATAATCAGCGAGTTTCTTCGATTTGTTTAGTTGCGAAGGGAAAAGTGTGTATGAACTCTAATTTTCTGCTGTGAAGGAAATTAGCTGTCAAGAACATACATACATACATATGTATACTCTCGCTCTCTCATGCTGTTTTATTTTTTTCTAAAAAAAAAAAGAAGAGGCGTATCCTATTTTGTGCTGTACATTTTTTGTAGCAATTTTATATTGAAATAATTCCAAAATAAAAAAAGTAAAACTATTTCTGAATTATGTGTAATTGCAAGAATCTTGTCCACCAATAAACCTTGGCTCTTATTTGTAATTTTTAAACGTCAAAATACCGCTCTCTAAATTATTGGGAGAGTAAAGGGACGAATCCAAAAAATTGTAGTCAGAAAATTTGAAAAATCTCCGATTCCTCAGCTGAGATATTAAGTGAAACAGCGAATCCCTCAGAGGTCTCCGAGGAATCCGTAGGTGGAGGAGCCTATTCACTTTCGTCCATTATAAAAATTCAATTTTTGAATGTTCCTCTCCTACATAAACACTCGATGTATTCGAAGTTCAGTTCTCGCTATTTTTAAAATATTGTAATATGCGAGCTACGGCTCGAGTAGATAAAACAATTATTCTGTGAAATTATTTCTTTATTTTCTACTCTATAGAACAATTCAAGTTCACACTATACTATTCTTCGCAAATTCTTTTCTTACAAGGTCTCTTTCCTCTCAAATCACTTTATCTCCTTTCAATTACTTAATTCACAAATCCAAACTAATTACTTTTTCTTGTTCACTCTCAACTTTCAATTTATCACCAAATTACAACTTCGCCCATTATCACTTTTCCAATCTCTTCGCCACGGTTCTAAACCAACTGTGTGTTTTTTTTGATCGCCATCTGTCCTTACATAGCAGAAGTTTCTGATAGCCAGAAACTTCTAGCAAATTCTTCGACCACTGGAACAAGGGAAATAATTCTTGCAGTTATAATTCCCTTTTATCCCTGATATTATTCGTCTCTTTCGTTGACATGAGCTGTGGAGACTTCGTCCCAGACACGAACCTCGAATGAAAGGACAGTTCGAACCAAAATTCTGCCAGAATGGAAAGTCACTTCGGAATTTGCTGCTTAGACATAGGAGCGTAGTTATTATTATGCTACACTGCCCCCCTCTTAGACGTGTTCGTCCCGAACAAGTGTATCCTCATTTCGGCCATTGTATCGACTCAGTCGGTCCACATGAACCACTTTCATTTTGGCCCTTGGTCCTCGCTGGATGCGGTAGACAACATCGTTGATGCGGGTTATTATTCTGTAGGGACCCTCCCAGTTCTGCTGCAACTTAGGTGATTTCCCCTTTTGGCGATGGGGATTATACAGCCACACTAGATCTCCCTCCTGGAATCCTGACGTTGTTGCCTTGACATCATACCTGGTCTTCATGCGGTTGCTCGTTATCTTAATCTTGCTTCTGGTCCTTTGGTGTATGTCCCTAAGCCTTTCCCTAAGGTCCGCCACGTACTCTTCTTCATTTCTGGGCTCATTGGTAGGAGATCCAAATTTCACACCTCGAACGGCGTATGTCGAGTAGTGCTATGCACGGCACTTCAATAGGCCATCAAAAACAAGGGAATCTGCCGGTCCCAATCCCGTTGGCAGTCACTTACGACCTTCGAGAGATGTTCGTCCAAAGTCCTATTGAAACGCTCCACCATACCGTCCGACTGTGGATGAAGCGGGGTTGTCCGTGTCTTTTTGATTCCGAATAGTTGACACATCTCTTGGAAGATTCTTGACTCGAAGTTCCGCCCTTGGTCAGAATGCAATTCCGAGGGCACACCGAATCTGCTCACCCAATTGTAGGCGATCTGCTCCGCCACGGTTCTGGCTTCCTGGTTAGGGATCGGAAACGCTTCCAGCCACTTACTGAAGTAGTCTATTACTACGAGTATATACCGATTACCATTGTCGGTTTCCGGAAAGGGCCCTGCGATGTCAATGGCGATTCGTTCGAAAGGTGCTCCCACGTTGTATTGGTGCATCTTACCTCGAGTTTTGATTCTCGGACCCTTGCTAGCTGCACACACGTCGCATTTTCTGCACCAGTCTTCGACATCTTCCTTCGCTTTTATCCAATAAAAACGTTCTCGTACCTTTTCTAGCATCTTATTCACTCCCAAGTGGCCTCCGGACGAACCTCCATGCATTTCCCGTAACACCTCCTTGACCCTCGTCCGCGGCACGACAAGCTGCATTACAAACGACTTTCCGTCGGAGGATTCCCATTTTCTTCTCAGGACACCTTCTTGAACATGGAGGGAGTCCCACTGCGCAAAATACGCCTTTAAGGTCGGGCTTCTGTGAGAGATGTTCTGATGATCCGGTTTCTCCATGTTCTCCTTCCAGGCCAGAATCAGTTCGATATCCGGGTCTTCCTTCTGAGCGTTCCGGATCTCATCTACGCTCCAGCCAGCGATAGGTTCGGCTCTCATTCTTTGGATGGAAACCAGCTCCCGTTCTTCCTGACGCGCACAATATTTACAATCCGTTCTGCATGGTCTCCGGGACAGTGCATCCGCATTAGAGTGGAGTTTTCCTTTACGATGCTGTATTTCGTAGTCGTATATTTGCAGCCTTTCGATCCATCTTGCGACCTGACCCTCAGGACTCTTGAACTGTAATAGCCATTTTAAGGCTGCATGGTCTGTGCAAAGAACGAACTTTCTCCCATAAAGGTATTTGTGAAAATGCTTCGTAGCCAAGATCAAAGCTAGAAGTTCCCGCCTTGTCACGCAGTAGTTCCTTTCTGGCTTAGAGAGCACCTTGCTGAAGTACGCAACCACCTTCTCTTGGCCATCATGCACCTGGGAGAGTACGGCTCCTACCCCGACATTACTAGCATCTGTATCTACAATGAACGTTTCCCCGGGAGTGGGGTAAGCTAGTATCGGGCCATCGCATAGCCGTTGTTTAAGTGCCTTGAAGCTCTTCTCGTACTCAATTGACCAGTTGAATTGTTTTCCCTTTTCCGTCAACTGGTGCAGGTTCTTTGCGATCCCGGCAAAATTATTCACGAACCGTCTGTAGTAGGTGGCTAGGCCCAGGAAGCTCCTTAGTTAGTGTTTATCCTTGGGGACTGGCCAGTTTTTCACCGCTTCGACCTTCTCTGAATCGGTTATCACTCCTTTCGCTGAAATTATGTGCCCCAAGTACTTGACTTCCGCTCTAACAGGGCGCACTTCTTGGGGTTGAGCTTCAGGTAGGCACTTCGAAGCCTTTGAAACACATCCCTTAGATTGTCTCGGTGTTACGCAAACGTTTTTCCTACGACGATGACATCATCCAAGTATACCAAACAGGTTTTCCATGTTAACCTTTGCAGGACACATTCCATCAATCGCTCGAAAGTCGCCGGAGCATTGCACAGCCCGAATGGCATTAACGTGAATTGCCATAGCCCATTTCCTGCGGTGAAGGCGGTTTTCTCCCGGTCTTCTGGATGGATCTGTACCTGCCAGTAGCCACTCTTCAAGTCGAGAGTGGAAAATCATCGGGCTCCTGATAGTGTGTCAAGCATGTCGTCAATCCGTGGCAGAGGATAGCTGTCTTTCTTGGTGACATAATTGAGCTGCCGATAGTCCACGCAGAACCGCGTGCTGCCATCTTTCTTCTTAACCAGTACAACCGGTGATGCCCACGGACTCTTGGAACTTTCAATCAGACCTTCTTTCTCCATTGCCGACACCATCTCTTGAACTTCTGTCCGCTTTGCCAATGGAAGGCGCCTAGCAGGCTGACGAATTGGTCTAGTATCACCAGTGTCTATTCGATGTTGTATCAGGTGTGTTCGGCCGTATTCTCCGTCCTGTGAGGCAAATACATCAGCGTACTCATTGATAAGATTCTCTGCCATAGTTCGCTGCTCCTGATTCAGTTTACTGGACTAGAGAATCGTCTCTCTCGTTTCCGCTGTCCAAGGTGATGGGAGAGGTTTCGGAGCATCACGTTCAGATATTGTTGTGACGGCGGTAATCGGCGTGCATTTTCCAGTCACCTCCCCTCGCCTTAGTTTGACAGTGTGTGGTCTCGCGTTCAAAACTCTCACTGGAACCATGGTGTTCTTTGGTTCGACTAGCGTCTTTCCTACGATGTAGTCTTGAGAATGCTTCTCTGGGTCTGGTTCTACTATGTAGAATCGGTGGCTCCCAAGATCACCTTCCAGCTTCGTCCAAATGATTGTCTCTGAAGACGGCGGCAAAACTTCGTCTTTGCTGATGACTGTCCTGAGAGTTACAGCATTCTCGTTTCCGTACACCATCGGAATCTCCACATTTCGATACCTCAGTACTTGCATCCCGATGTCCAAGATTACTTCATTTGCTTTCATGAAGTCTATTCCGATGATGCATATATCTGCCACCAGAAACGCATGGGAGAGCGTCAGTCCCGCCAGAGTAATCGTAAGACGAACTTCTCCAAACAACTTCCCCATTTCCCCTGTTGCCGTCTTCAGGCAGTAGCTGTTGGTGTTGTGTAGCCAGGAGCTTCTGACGATATCTCTTCTTACAATGGAGGCGGTGGCACCTGTGTCGATGGTGGCTACGCACTTCTTCTTGTTGATTAGTGCCTCCACTGTCAGGCTCTTTTTACCCCGTTTGGTTTGCGAAACTTGAATGGTGGTCCTGGGGGCCTCGATTGCAGTAACCAACTTCTGCCCCGCGAAGTTGGTCCTTACGCATTTCCCGACTGCTGGTTTTGGGAAGTCTGATGCTTCCTCTCTGCTTCTCCTACTTCCGCAATGTGGACAATTTCCTCGTCTAGGTGCACTTTTGCACTGCCGTTGTAGGTGTCCGGTTTGGTTGCAATTCCAGCAACGGATTTGATTTCCGCGAGCTTTGTCTTCATCCATGACGGCTGTTCTCTGGCATGAGCATTCCACGACGGACATTTTCCTGACACGGTGTATTCCCTGGTATGCTTGGTCCGCAGCCTTCATTGACAAAGCGAATGCCAATGCCTCGGGGAGTGTTCGCTTTTCAGCCATCCTTACAGCCATTTGCAGTTGTCTGTCCTCTATGGCCTGAATAAAAGCTTCCACCGCCATTTCGTTGATAAGCTCCTCACCGGCTTTAGGGTATGAAAGATGGGCTAGTTGCTCTATATCCGCTTGCAACTGTTGGAGCGTTTCCCCCCCTTTCTGGACTCGACTACGCAGCTGAACCCTGTACACCTGCTGCATGCGTTCATCCCCAAACCGCATCTCGATAGCCTGAACCAGAGAGTCGTAGTTCTGCTGTTTATCTTCCGGGATGGTCTGCAAGAACTCCGCAGCTGGACCCCTCAGTGCAAGCGTGAGTGCAATAGACTTCTCTTCATCGTCCCAGCTATTGGTCATTGCGGCCGCTTCGAATTGCCTCTTATAAATTGGCCATGATGTTTGATCATCGAAGATAGGAGGCTGCTGTACTTGCTGGTTCCTCTTCCACGTCAAACTCTACGTCGTGCGGATTTTCACCTTCCTGCGTTACTGCTTCTTCCAGACGAATCAGTAGGGCATCTTTTCCCCCAGTTGTGTCGAGGTTCCGCTTACTGAGTTCTGCCTTTAGTTGAATTATAGTTAGTTTTCCCAATTTGCGACCCATTTTGCGCAACTAATTAACTCAACACAGAAATCGTTTTTTTTTTTTTTTTTGCAATTTCACACCACGGAAATAGTTATTCACAGAATAAGTTTTATCCCGCTTCTGACACCAATGTAATATGCGAGCTACGGCTCGAGTAGATAAAACAATTATTCTGTGAAATTATTTCTTTATTTTCTACTCTATAGAACAATTCAAGTTCACACTATACTATTCTTCGCAAATTCTTTTCTTACAATTTCTCTTTCCTCTCAAATCACTTTATCTCCTTTCAATTACTTAATTCACAAATCCAAACTAATTACTTTTTCTTGTTCACTCTCAACTTTCAATTTATCACCAAATTACAACTTCGCCCATTATCACTTTTCCAATCTCTTCGCCACGGTTCTAAACCAACTGTGTGTTTTTCTTGATCGCCATCTGTCCTTATATAGCAGAAGTTTCTGATAGCCAGAAACTTCTAGCAAATTCTTCGACCACTGGAACAAGAGAAATAATTCTTGCAGTTATAATTCCCTTTTATCCCTGATATTATTCGTCTCTTTCGTTGACATGAGCCGTGGAGACTTCGTCCCAGACACGAACCTCGAATGAAAGGACAGTTCGAACCAAAATTCTGCCAGAATGGAAAGTCACTTCGGAATTTGCTGCATAGACATAGGAGCGTAGTTATTATTATGCTACAATATGAAGAGGGCATAAAAAATTAAAATACACATAGTAATCTACAGCTCGTATGAACACTTGGGTGGATAGGTGAAAAATCTTCAAAAAAGACACTAAGAGTATGAGGACCGTAAAATGCGTGCAAGATTTTGACCCACTAAAAAAACCTCCCTTCAAAATTTTGTCTTTCTTACTGCAACTAAGTAACGAGATTAAAACGTTTATACGTATCTTACCATCGAAAGTTCCTACTTCTTCCGCAATTTTTACGCGGTTGTGATCTATCGATTTGGGTCGAAAGGCTTCGTTCTTTGTGGACGGCGCAATAAATTTCGCATATCTATAATAGAATTTGTAGAACTACATTGTTCACGTGTCCTTCTAATCGGTTTTTGCGTTTTGGCGCAAAGTTTTTAATTTCAACTTCCACAGTGACAATTCCGAGATCTCTATGGATATAATTGTTTGTGTTTCTTATGTACCATGGTGCGCTGACAATTACTCTATTTAATTAATTTGTTTTTAGCTTAAAAGTATTGGAAATGTACCAAAATGGCAACTTCCTGTAGGAAGTTTTCAAAAACGTCGAAAATTGACGTTCATATGCATTCATAGGCACGAAATGTAATAGAGGAATCGAGATGTTATTTTGAGGGTTTAGCGGGCAGAGGACTACGAAGTTGGGTACCTCTTTATAATTTATCTCTGACCGAAACTAATTTTGTGGCCATAATAAATTCTGCTCAATTTTTTTAATTATTTCTTCGGAAACAAGCAAACAACTATAGTTTTGTACAGATAAAAAATATATTTTGTATGGTTAAATCCATTAAAACAAACTTTCCAAGGCCAGTACTATGTACAAGGATTGCTCGGATTTTTACTGTTTTACTGAATGTATGTTGGGCGAAAGGGTGCACTTGCCGTTGGCCCGGGCAATTAGGACAACAAAATAAAATTGGCCAAAGGCCCCAATTGGGCACTTTAGCACAACCCTGGTATCTACCTAAATTTATAATAATTTTTTTTAATATATTACAGTATTTATGAAGCAATACTTATCTTCATTAAATAGTAGTAATATATTAACAACCAAACTATTAAATACGAGTAAATTAATGTTATTTAATTTGCTTCGTCTAACATCTCGTTTTTTAAAATTATTTGAAGCTTTAAAGATTTTGGGATAAAGTTGCTGTTTTATAATTATGTATAATACTTGCATCACATTTTAGTACAGAGGGTGTTTCAAAAAGGTTGAGCTGGCTATTTGTTTTTGTTCCTCCATCAACGCAAGAAAAAAAAAAAAATAATAAGACAAATGTTGTCCTATTGCTTGCCGTTCAAGAGTTCAATAAAATCAAATCTGCAAAGCATTTCAAAATTAAAATGAATGTGCCAATCTATGTATCTTAAAAAAAATGTTTCTTACCTAGCAATAACCTTAGGTTAAACAACTGTGATATTCATATTGTCTGAAATACTTGAGTGTCTATCTAGACAAAATACTAATCTTTGGAGAACATACCAAAAATATCCAATGTAAGGTCAACATAGCAATACAAATTTGATATCCTCTAATAAATCGTAGATCATTACTAATAAAGTAATTATATTCAAAACAATTTTAATGATATAATACCATATGGGTCCCCAGTTTAGGAAAATTGCGCAAATGTGCATTTAAAAAAGTTCCAAATTTGGTTCTTCTCAACAGTGGTCTTACATGAACAAGATAGAGTCCTTCTAATCACAAGGAAAATTTAAATCTAAAATAATATTTTTTTTGAAGAATGTTAAGCTATAGACAACCAGTTTATAAACGAACTGTCACAATAAATGTATGCTTATTCAAATCTTATCCTATTTACTTAATTTTTTATTTATTTATTCATTCATATATTAATTAATTAATTATAATATTGAACATTTTGTTTTGTTTTATCCATGTATTTATTCATTTATTAAAGATTAAAAAAAAGTTGCTTATCCAAGATTTCCTTCAAATGCATAAATTACACCTTAGCAAATATCAAGATTAAAATTGTTGTTCAGAAGTAAGATATAACAAATATTTATCTAGCTATTTATCTATTTAGAATTCCACAAAAGAAAAAAAAAACAACAAATCCTAACCAAACCTGTCAACCCCCCAAAAAGGCAACATTAAGTCTGCTATACCCGATTTAGACATGCATCTCTTCCTCACAAGACAAAATAACCTTACATAAAGCAAATCATCAAAATCACAATAAAACAACCCCAACTCGCAATCCCCAAACTATATCGATTAACCCAAAACCAACAGGTATTAAAAATAATCCAAACAACTCACACTTTTTCCAAAACAATAACTCTCTAAACGCTAACCAATTAAATAAACCCACATAATCTAAGCCCAGCTCCAACAGCAAATACCCAACACATTACATCTTCAGAGTCACCCATATCTGCTCTCACCCAATCACTCATCAAATGTAATGATTTTTTCATTCACACTTCGCAACACGATGATCAGGACATCTAATAATACTTTTCTCTCTATCAATTCTGACTCTGCAATTCAGGAATTAAATCGTCCAAGCTCGACTATTTTTTCCCAAAGAGATTTGTTGAAATTTTTAATTGAACTAAAACAGAAAATCACAGTACATCCTTATATATCATACAAACCTTTTCTCTTTCTGAAATCGAGAATATTGTAAAAACCCTCCAACCTTCAACTCATAGAGACCCCATTGGAGCTCTCGCCATACCAATACGAGGGGCGAAATTGTGAAAGACTTCCTGTCACACTCCAACTTGACTGTATTACATGACGGTAAACCTACCCAACCCACAACACATTCACCCATGTGGACCTATCCCTAATCTCCTCACAATTATATTGCTACACTACAAGTACAACTCTTCCACACTTGCATGGTAGTGACCACTCTCCTCTAATCACAACAGTGACGGTAGGAACCCTGTACTTAAACCTAAGTCGACTTCCAAAATTTCAAATTTATAAAGCCAATTGGCTCCTGTTTCAAAACATAGTGTCAAATTGAATTACATCCACGATTCCACCTCTTAACATACAATAAATAAAGAAGCAGCCCTCATACATAAATCCATTAGAAGTGCAACTAACACAGCCATTCCTTCCCCAAAAAAAAAACATTCATTCCTTGGTGGAATTATGAAATCAGTAATCTCCGAAAAATCAAACAGAAAGCTTGGCATAATTTCAAAAAGCATCCAAATCATGAAAATCCTTTGCTATTGATATTGCTGAACATTTCGCCAAAACTTGGTCCAACCAGGCCGATGACTCAAATTTCTCACCTGCCTTCCTCCAAGCAAAACATTCTGCAATTAATAATAATCCACCTCACCTCAACCATCCATCTCCAGGTAGCTCGATTAAACTTCGATCGGAAAAACTCCCGCTTCGATAGAATTTCATACCCACTGATCATAAATACTCCTTTAGCCATCAAACAACGCATAGTATCACTCTACAATCTGTTTTTTGACAAAGGGATTCCTCCTCCCCAAATATGCAGAATTGCCAGCGTGTTACCAATACAAAAGCCGAACAAAGCAGCCACCGAAGTCAGTGATTTCGCTTTGGAAAAAAGAATATATTAGTCTTCAATTCACAACCAACAATTTTATTATTACTCTTCACTTATTTTTAAAAAAATAACAAAATAAATCAGAACGCATTAAAAAGTAAGTGGACAAAACTAAAGCACATGTACCTTATATGTATTAGGAACAACTCTCGCGTGTTTAATCAATTTTACCGTTTACTTCCAATATGCTATAATCTCACCGTTTTTATTTCTAAGGAGCGCGGTAGAAAGAGTATAAGTCAAAATATGGTAAAAACGAGATAAGTACACCATTCGATTGCAAATTTTATATGTCATGTTTGGTAGAAGCGGTATAAATTTATTGCACACACAAATAGTTAAAAAAAAGGCAGTGGTCAAAGTAGCCTTACTGTATGGGACATAATTGTGGGAGGTTAATTGAGGCAGCTAACAATTTCCTATGACTTGTACTCAAATGACCAAATAATTTTATAACATTCGTAATTCTTTCTCGTTTGTTCGTGCTCCACATAGTTAACATGTATTTGGAGTTCCAAAGCAACATTATTACTCGTTAGTAGGTCTCCAGCACACAAAGTAAGTATCATAGTTCATAGTGTATAGGTACATTGTTCATAAAAAAAATTAAAATGTTTTCCAAGACTAACCAGCTGCAAAGTGGTACGCTTTTGTCACGTGAAATATCATTTTCTCCCAGAGCCGAACACTAATGAAGTTGTGTATGAAATTCCGTCAACAAACAATGATCTAAACCAACCAACTGGTTGACTTTGATAGTGATGATTCAGTAAAAGATATCGACTACTTGCCTGATTCGTCTACTTCAAGCTGCGGGTCAGTGAATGTTAATCAAACTTTTGCTAATGGCGATGAAAAATGCAAAATATAGAAAATGCAGTGCTTTTAAATAATCCGACAAAGAAATTTTCCAGAAGAATTTAGGCAGAGCGGGAATTGAAACGATGTACTGGAGAGGAATATATTGACGTAAATTGAAAAGTGGTAAAACAAAGAAAAATGAATCCTCTTGGAAATTGTCGCCTTAAATGCAATGAAAGTTTTTGTTCCGGGAGAAAATAAAAGAAATAGAAATACTACAAATACATTTTTCTTTTCAAAATAAATGGAGAAAGAAAAAAGGTTTGCCGAAATTGTTTTATGAAAACGTACGATATCAGCCAAATGTTTGTAACTAATGTTATACAAAATAATACGTTATCGATCTCGGGTGTTCTACAACAAAACAGGAGAGGACAAAGATGTAATGTAACTTTCCGACGAAACCATTGCAAGGGTTATAGAGTATATTTTTTCATTTCTTTCCATGAATCACACTATACAAGGCGGACGAGTAAAAGAAAATATTTGCCGTCTCACCTTAATATGTATACAGAAAATATATTCGTTATATTGTGAAAAAGTACCTACCTGCTCCAGTATCAAGAAACATTTATTCTAGAGAATTTCACAACCAAAATCTCAGTTTTAAGATTCCGCAAGTAGAAACATGTAAAACATGTGACACTCTAGCAATGCGAATTAAAATTTAATCTCAGATGGAGCTGAAGGAAAAATACATAAACGATTTAAAAGAACATCACGATCTTGCGGGTGCAGCCTATAATTCATAAGAATTGGCAAAGAGCGAGCAAAAACAACACCAACTCTACGAACTTTTGTTTTCGATCTAAAACAATGCCTTCCACTCCATATCTGAATACATCTTTTGCTTTTTACAAACGTCAACTATAGACTTTATTAATCTGACTGTTCATAATCTTGGAGGATATGAAGTTAAATGTTAGATGTGGCATGAAGCAGAAGGAGGACATGGAGCTAATCAAATAGCCACTGCATTATATGAGGAGCGCATAAATTTGCCCTTGTGCCACCCCCCTGGATCCGCCCTTGCTTATACTAATTTTTAGGACACGGGCATTTTGTGGAAAGGGGAAGAGACAGATTGGTGTAGTTGGTTTGAAACTTGGCTGGTATTAAGTTTCAGTGAACTCCAAGGGTGGTGTTTTGCTGTTGTCGTTGCTTATGATTCACATCATTCTGCGTCCTCCTGATGTCATCATCACGCTCAAGTTGCATTTTAGCCATATGACCACCCTACTGCCAGTGTTATGCATTCGCAGTAGAGTTCACATAAGCTTTCGCAATTGATCGACTTTTTTATTTATTTCATACGAAATAAATAGATGATTCTTGACATCAGGATCCGAACCGTGAACCTTCAGCGTGACAAGCAATGATGTTACCACGACACCACAGCCACCCTCCACCCTCATCTCCACCTGGAGAAGTTTTATACAAAACTAGTTTCCAGGAAGATGAACCATTCATAAGCGTATCTTTCTTAAGGCGAAGAAACCCGGACCCGACATACAACCAAAAATATTGTACATAGATACTTTGTCTATTTCAAAAGAAAAGAAAAAGGACTTAATGAGTCTTCTGCCCCTGAACTTCATTAATTTGACAAAAACCTTAAAACGGAGAACTCTGCAGTTGATATTTGAAAAAGAAGATTAATTTTTAACACGCTCATTCCAGTATTGTTTTTTTTTTTTTTTTGTATTAATACTTTATTGAAATAAAAATAGTTTACTTTGATTTGTTATTTATATCTATGTATATTACATACTTGATTTTACCAGTATATGTCACCTTTCGAACAAAAACTTAATGGTCAAATGAATACAAGTCACACAGTAAATATCCTTATTTACTACATAATATTAAAAAATCTTTTCGTATCTTTCAATCTGGTATAAAAATACAAATTCGTAGTTTGAGGTAAAAAAAAAAAATCGGAAAATTGAATGTTTTACTAAGTTTTTTCCCTCTCCCGAAAAATTGCAATTTTTGACATATACTTCTTCTACCGCGCACCTTAGATTTCTCAAGCATGGATTTAACAATATGAAAAACAAATACATAGTTATGTGTCATCGGTGGTGCAGATCGAACACTATAATCGAAATCAACAAAAGTGATAAAATGGAGCGCAATAAGTTTTTCGAGCAACTAAAAGAAAGTATAGTGTCTGATTTCAATAACGGCGAACCAGTAACATTTATTGCCAACAAATTTGGTACAAGCCATACAAGTGCATAATAACTCGATTCTGTGCTTGGGGGAATATTCAAACAGTTCATAGTGGCTGTATCATCAGGGTAATCAAAAAGGATCCCTTCATATCGTCGAGATGTATACAGTATGAACTAAGCTTAGAGATTTGAAGCGGGACGATTCGCCGAAGAGCGGTTGATAGTAGCTGGTCATCATATCGAGCAATAAAAAAAGCCATCTATGTAGTTCTCAAAAAGATCGGCGTGTAAGACTAGAGTTTGCAAAGGTCCATTTCAACTGGACTGTGGCAAAACGGAAAAAGGTGCTCTTCTCTGATGATTCAAAATTTAATTTAAAGGGATCTAACAGATTTCGGACGGTATGGAGACAAAAGGCTGAGTGACTAAATCCCCGTTTCACAAAGGGAACAATTAAACACCGTTATTGTCTGATTCTTCAAAATGTCATAGTTCCTTTTACTGAGGAGAATATGCCATTGCGATGGATCTGCCAACATGACAACGATCCTAGGGATTGCTTTAACGAAAATCATATTGCTATTATGAAGTGACCAGCATAATCGCCTTATGTTAACCCCATAGAAAATCTAAGGGAAATTGTAGATCAGAGAATTGATCGCATGAAATGCCCTAATTTAGACTTCATGCTTCAACAGGCTCAAATATTGAGTCCCCACGTTATTTGAGTGCCTCAACGATGTGCTGCAGTACTCGTAATACAAAATAATGACTGTGCCACCAAATATTAGCAATAAAACAAATTTTTTTTAAAATGTTTTCCTACGAATTCGAAAATGTGTTTTAGTTTTGTTCACTTACTTTCAATGAGTTCTGATTTATTTTGTTATTTATCAAATAAGTTAAGAGTAATAATAAAATGTTTAGTTGTTAGTTTGATTAGAAAAAAAAAATAAAAACTCGAAAATTCATGTGACTTTTAATTTTTCTTTAATTTTTTCAAAGTGCTTTAGTTTCGTCCAACCCTGTATATCCCTTGTTACCATGCGTCGAGAAAGTTCTAGAGAAGATTATCTCAAAACGATTATTCTGATTATTGCAAAAAATAACCTCATAAATATAATCCAAGTAGCTTCAAGCACGGTGGGGTATCATAGATTCTCTCCTTCACATTAGTAATCTAGTTTCATCTATATTTTCATCAACAAACCATATCACGATTATTCTGGTTTTTGCAAAAATAACTTCATAAATATAAACAAGCACGGTCGGGGTATCATAGATTCTTTCCTTCACATTAGTAATCTAGTTTCATTTATATTTACATCAACAAACCATATCACAATACTGTCAATCGACTTCGAAAAAGCAGAATTGGCATACACATAATTTTAAACAAACTCACTTAATGGAAAATAGTTCCAAACGTCTTCAATTATATCAAGGCATTCCTAATTAAGAGCGGGCTCAGTGGTTAAGTGCGCGATCACTGAGTGAGAGGTTCAAGGTTGGAATTCAAGAAAACACAAAAATAAAAAATTTGTTTTCTCACGGTCCCACGTCTCGCGGACGTCTGACAAACATCCGAGTGTAAAATTGTCATGAGAAGCTTCTCTCAATCTAAACGAGAAGCTAGGCCATGTCTTGCATTGGGTTGTTAGCGCCAAAATATTATTATTATTATATAATTATATTATTATTCCTATTATATTATTATTCCTAATTAACAGACAATTCCTAATAAAATTATATAATATGAACTTACAAATCTATAACTTCGAAAATGACATCCCCCAAGGATTACTACTCTCATAAGTTGCCTTCATATCATACCTTTTAAAAATGTAACACCGTTGGGCACTGTCTGTACGCCGATGACTTAATCATATTTACCAAATGTACAAATTTGGTAAAAACCACCTCCACATTTTCCAACATCCTAACAGATATATACCACTGGAATAATCTCTCTAAACTTTTTTACTATTTGTAAAAAAACGAGCTGTTCAAAACACCTTATATTTAATTTTAAGAATAACAATATTTGTAATATTAATTCAATCATATTAGGCGTTATTTTTAACTCTAAGTTTAACTTTAAGGACCACAGTGTGTGCTTAAAAAAGGTCTAGCTACCAGATTAAATATAATAAAGTATCTAACATCAATGCATTCTTATTCATATATATATATATATATATATATATATATATATATATATATATGTATATATATGTGAATATATAATAGAATTATTAAATCCATTATTTTGTCTAAGATTGTTTATGGCCTAGTCATTAATTGTAAATGTCTAAAGGCTTCGCTCCAACTTTTCAAACCTCAGTATCACTCTGCCGTTCGAATCGCTCTTAAAACATTTAGGATGACCCCAATAAAATGTACGATAGTAGAAGCTGGTCTCCTTTCGATCGAAGAAAGACTTGAATATCTCACGGCTCTCCTCATCCCTAAAATAATACCATCCCGAGAATCCCCCATAATACTGCACACCAAAAATACCCCACCGGTCATCGGAAATTTACAATGCGTTACACTTCTCATTATGGTCGGACATGTCAATTAAAATTCAAACACAAAAAACTCCTAAACATCCTTAAAGTTATTTCGATGAATCCTCTATTATCTATATCCCATCTTCATAACTATCATAGAACAACTACAAGCAACCAGATATACAAAGCGCTGTTTAAAGATCTAACGCAAAAATTCATAGATACAAAGTGGATCCTTCTTTTCACTGATGCATCGAGGATAGAAGACTGTTCCGCTTTTGGGGTGGTTATTGGTATTAGCAATGTACTCCTGTAAGGTATATTGCCTCAATGTTTTTGTGTATTCACTGCTGAAGCCCTTGCTATGCTACAAAACTATTCTTAAACAAAAAGATATTTATTTGTAGCGACCGCCGATGCACAATTTCCGCCAACCAAAACATCAACAACACGACACCTATAATAGAAGGAATCAGGGACAAACTAATCGCAAACAAAAGCAGGCTTAAAATTATGTGGGTTCCTGGAGATGTTGTAATCATATGGAATAAAGCCAACAAGGCTGCAAACTTATCACATTCTATATACACAACATAAAGGACCTTCAGCTCAAATTAAAAAAATATGTGGAAAGACTACATCAAACATTACTCAACAATCAACCCCCAGGCAGAAATGGCCTTATACACTCCAAACTGCTCATAAGCATGAAAAATGTTTTCTACGTCTTCGCATGGGCCACGCAAGCCTTACACACAGTCATCTATTATCCAGAAGTGATCCTCCAACTTGTAATTTTTGCCATTGTAACACCGTCCTATACCCCAAACATTTACTTGAATGCCAGAACATCAACAATAGAGTACAGTAAAAAACTTATCCATCACTCCACTTGCTGACCTGTTAAAAACACCAACCGAAGCTACGAGTAATATAAGAAATGTACGAGTAGTAGAAGATATTAGTAACTCTAAAAATTAATAAATATATTTAAAAACTAACCCCTTTTACAACTAGTCGATAGCCATGGTATCTAGTGCTATATATTTTTTATATTATTATTGTAATTTAATTACTTAATAATAATGAAATTATAATAATAATAATAATAATAATAAGGAGAATATACTCTACTGAATATAATCTTCTGTTTACTGCCTTCGTACTTAAATTATAGGGGCTTGAATGCGAGAGCAAAGAAGAAGGAACTGAAAACACTTTAGCTGACATAAGCCGGCAATAGAAAGATACATTTTGTGATGAAGTTAATGGATTTCTGTAATTCATTTGGATTACGATTACTGAATGGCATAACCAAAAGCTATAAATGTGATGTGGTCCGTCATTGACTACTGTTTTGTAGGAAGGGAGTTGATCGCCAACATAACGGATCTGGAAGTAAAGCAAGTTTCATATTCTGATCACCTTGAAATTGTTGTCATATTTGAACATACGGTATCTGTTGATTTGGATACTAGGGAAATGACTAATCTCCCTAAGCTAATGTGGAGCAAATCAAAAGATATTTTTTTTAGAAGGCAGTTAGACGACCGATTATAAGCCCAACGGGCAGTTGACTTTAGTATAATTGATGGAATAGTTCAAAAATCGAACCCTACCATCAATCGCAGGAGGACTGTAGAAAACGAATTTAGAGAATCGTGGTTTGATTAACTATTCCGATTCTTCTAACAGGAAGTATAAGGCCTTTTGGAGAGAAAAAAATGAATAATCAACTTTAACTAGAGACTCAAAAATTGGCACATTGTAGTACTTCAGAATTTTGGAAACTAGAAAGGAGACTAAATGGTGGAACATAGATCATGTACAGGGAGCTGAGTTCGAACATCCTCCAAGCACATTTTTATATGGTATGGAACCCATCGCACAGTAGGTTTGGCTTCTAATACCTTGCTCTTTAGGATGTTGTTAAGGCACTTAGTGAACTAAAACAGGGCAAAGCGGCAGGGTTGGATGTGATCCCTTCCAAATTTTACAAGTATGACACCAACGAGCTTAACAGCAAACTGACCTACCTGTTCAACAACATCAAGAATAATGAAATAGTTCCACACCAGTTTGTATGACGGACCCAGCAAACTACAGAGGTATTTCATTCCTAAATGAAATCGTACAAAATCTTTACGGCAGCATTGCACAGTCGACTTACAGCATAGATTGATGCAAATATGCTGCTGAAAGAATACCAACCAACAGGTCCGGTTATTCCCCCGTTGACTATATGTTCGTCCTAAAGAGTGTTGTAGAGCCATTTCTACTTAAATTATATGCATTCTTTGTCGATTTTAAGGCCGCCTTCGACGTAGAGAACTGGAACGTGTTATGCTTTACTGCATGGGTATGTCACTTACATAAGTTTGGTCGGACTATCCAAAGCTGCTATATAAGCTGCTACCAAAGCTGCTATATAGAATAGTGAGATCTTACTATGATAGAATGGTTCCAATCGTGGTCTGGAGTAAGGCAAGGAAGTGCTTTGAGCCCGAGTTTATTTGGTCTCTTCATTGAAGATATATGTAGTATATTTTCTGCCTGGAGATGTAGAGTATGTGATTTTGCTGATTAAAGCACTTATGTTTGAACACGA
The DNA here is from genome assembly GCA_963082735.1 of Pocota personata. NCBI lineage: Eukaryota > Metazoa > Arthropoda > Insecta > Diptera > Syrphidae > Pocota > Pocota personata. Next base: position 180,679,900 of record OY720429.1, on the reverse strand, counting down.
TATGGTGCTATTGGTTTACTCGCCCGAGTCGGCTTTATGACTAATGCGAAACGAGGAATCTGGTGATTAATTTGAATAAGTGGCAAATACTAGCAGAAACTGTTCAAACGAGAAATGACACTTTAATGGAGAAACAATTGTAGTAGTAAAGGAGTATAAGTACCTTATAGTGTATCTTACACATACATATATACATAATCCGGTCCTGATACACCCTAAGGTGTCGAGGTATAGTGTATCTTAATGGAAACCTTAATATAGAGACATTTTAAGGAAAAAACTAGTGAAGTCAAAACGGTTCATGAACAAAAGTATTGCCCATATTAGCAAGCATAAAGTGTTTGAAGCTGTGTCGGAATTTTATTTATTCTTTTATACGCGGCACAAGTTTGGGGAGACAGATAATATGAGACAGTGGAGAAGCTACTTCGGGACTATCTCAAGAGAGCATTTCATCTTCCAGTTAACACGCCAAATTATATGCTCATGTTGAAATCAAGGCAATCACCATTCTTCGTGAAATCGTTAAAACTCCATGTTGATTACGTGCTCAAAGTTCTATAAATGCCAGATTATCAGCTCAAAAAAAAAGTAGTTCTACGTACAATATGGCATAAAACTGGATGATACAAGGAATGAAAAGAGCTAGCTACTAGATGTGATGAACAGGCCAGAGCAAGATATGTAAAAAAAGCGTTAGGGTCACAGCATAAAATGATGTACAGCCGACTATGCCACAACTTGCAACAAAATAACTAGTTTCGTAATGAGTACAGTATTGATGAAAAAGTTATCTCTTTGAACGTCGATTGATAATAAAGATTATTTGGCTAAGTTCTTTCGACTGGATATTTCAAAAGTATATGCCTACCTATTCCCGAACGAACTTGCATTTGCGTATGTGTTCTTTATCTGCTTGTTGTTTATAAACCCGGATTTAAAATGTATTGATGGATTTGAAATTTAAACAAAATCTTTAAAATTTTTATTTCTTTTTCTTTATATTTTGATAATTTTCGTCTAGGCGTAACACAGAAAGACAGATAAACAGTTGAGATACACACCTTTTTAGAGTTTCTCTATTATATGTAGTAATGCTAAGTTTAATCAAAATCTCGAGATTGAAAAATTGTAGAAAACCAATACTTGCAAGTATACTATATACATATATAGTTCCAAATAGAAAGGTAATTTTGGTTCGTATTCTTAAAATGAAGAACATTCAAAGTCATCAAACATCGTCTGCCTTCGTTATATCCAACTCTGCTCTTAAGCATTTTTCTTATATCTCTACCGGTTTCTAAGATATTGAGATGTTTCGATTTAAAAAACTGACCATGTACCATTGCGTCCTATCTGTCCATATGTTAATATTAGGTAAACTTTTTAAGAAAACCGAATCAGGTACTTGAAAATCCATGTATTTTTCAACGGGTCACATCTCCAAAACTAAGCCCTAACTAGAAATTCACCATTAATAAAAAATTCTTACCTTACGAGTATAATATTGTCTCTAGATTCAGATTCATCCAGTGTTGTTATAAAATTTTTCTTCAGATCGTTGGATTCCACATTTCCAAATCGTATTATATCGTATAAGAAATATGTATTGGACATGTGTATATACTCGTATTATATTCTTGTATGTTTGTAGCTATCTTTGGTATAAGAAACTTTATACTTTAGACACAGATAGCTGAAGTAATTTTAAACAAACAAATCTCTTTTAAAATTAGGTTCGATTTCTCTCCATTATGGAGTTATTACGTAACTTTTTTATGATTTCCGATTTCTTATTATTAAGGCTCGGTTATCTTTAAATCTGCACTTAACTCAATTTTTTATTTTTTTTATTTGACTAAAAATTATTTAGTGTTTGAGGAGTAGTTTCCAAAATTGGAATCTCTGGAACTGCTTAAAAAATAATTGATTTTTGCAAAAAAAGAAAAAAAATAGTATTATTTTGGGAAAAAAAGAAAATTAATTAATGGGCCAAAGGTCTGAAATAATTTTGATGAATAAAGAGTCTTTCAATAAGGCGATCTTTCCTTAGAATTTAATAAAAAGATTTGTATGCGATGTATGGCCGAAATGTTCATGGCAGATTCAAACACGTTCAATGTTCACCGATTCGTTTGCCGGAGGTGATCCGATAGATTCAATTTTGAATGCAGCTTCCACATATATGAGGCTGAATTTCAGCAATGGCTTAAATGACATTGTTCTTCAGGTCATGAATTGTTGCTGGTTTATTGGTATAGGTCAAAGACTTAACTCAGCCCAAAAGAAAAATGTCTAAAGGCGTTAAATCGCACGATTGTAGCTACCAGTTGACATCTTCTCGAAATAACTCGAGTTTGAAAATTTTCCCCAATAATACCATTATTTCATTCGCAGTATGGCATGTAGCACCTTTTTGATGAAACTACATACATATGTCCATATCATCCAATTCGGGCCAAACAAAAATTGGTTGTTATCTCTCGATACCTCTCACCGTTGTGGATTGGCATCGTCCTAGATCCACAACGGTGAGAGAGAGATTTTTTTTTTATTATTTACGAAACCATTCAGTCAAAAATGCGCTTCGTCTCTGAATATGATTTTTTTGTAATATGTTATGTATTTTGATGCTTACATGCCATACCGGGACGAATGGTAAGGACCAACAGTTTACTACTGCTTCTCAGGTCATAATTAAGTAGCTCTATAGAAAAGGTATTTATAACATTTTTCCATCTCCTCTTATGATTTCATTTCAGACGTTCAAACTTCGAGTAATTGAATTATAAAGTAGGGAGAGGACAATATTTTCTTCAAATTTATTTTTGTTTTAGTATGACCTACATATTTCTACCCCTCAAGTTCAACTCCAAGTTTGACAGGTTTAGAGAATGAAAGCATTCAGTTAACGATTTATTTGTAAATGAAAATTAAATCAATTTTGTAAAGATAAGTCTCACTTTGCGATCGTTTCTTGAAAAAAAAAAATCTTCTTTGTTTTACAGTATGAAACTTATATTTCATAAGTTACAGCATATTTACATTTTTAATTCAAAGTAATATTTGTCTAAATGGAATGTCAGAGTACGAGTAATTGGGTTGTTTCGTTTTCCATTCTAGTTTAAGGTGGTCCATCTACTTAATTGGGATTTTTTTTGCATGGTAGGTGTCTTTGGAGTTCAAACTGAGTTTGGAAAAGTGAATAATACCGGAGTTTTTAAAATCGCGAGAAAGCTGGAAAATATGGTCAAATATAGGAAGATCTTATTTACCTCTAAAAAATGGTGAAAAATACGATAAATATGGCGGTATAACAACGCTGGTTGCATCACTGTCATTTTGCAATACCTTAGAGTACTCACTCTGAATATCTTAAAAAGAACGACTGGGTCTTACGCATGAGTACTTGCTCATAGTGCTCTTCATTTGCAAATTGAACAGCTTTCAAATTCAGACAAAATCATTAAATTACCATGTTATGTATTGTAAAATGTTAATAGATACCATATGTCGATTTTGGACAAAATTGTCTTAGTCTTAGCCAATTTTCTCAGAAAAATGCCTTTAAGACTGTGTGTCCTATAGCTAAATCTTGATGTTCAGGTGAGGATGAATTGAAAATGAACTCTGGGGAAGTTTTACAATGCCAATTGGGTCAAATTATGACATCAAATTACGTATAAGATGGTTTACAGCACACATTTAGTATGAACATTTCTTTAAATTGTTCAGAATCACAAAGTTAAGATTTCCTTTACCCTCTCATCAAAGTTATCATTGTTTAAATAATTATTGCTACGTTTTTAATGTGACTTCAGTTATGCATAGCAGTTACATGTATGACTAACATCAGTTGTGGAGACCGTTAAATTAATGACATCCGATTACTGTGCATATATGTATACGAGTAATAGCACACCAACCAGTGGTTATACAATGTATTGAAAATGTTTTTATCTTATTCGCGCGTGTTCTGGACTAACTATATTTGTTTACAATTTAGATATTATTTCACACTACGTGACCCAGGATAAATGAACTTTATTTTTTTTTTTTATTTTTTATTTTTTATGCATTTTTATCAATTCATTATACCTTACGAGTATATGCTAGACAAAAAACGCTACCAGCTTAACTAACTTAACTATGTTATTCTATTCTAACTTACTACCCCTATGCGGGCGCTGTAAGCTAATTCTAATACTTATAACTATGTCTTTCGACGTAACTTACTTTAGTTCTTTATTTGTTTTATTTTTTTTTTTATTGTTTATTACTAAGAACAAATTTGAATCAAGTGAAAAAACTCGGTAAACGAACTAGTTTTGAGTGTTCTTATATATAAAACTTAAAAAGCTACCTTAAAATAAATCTTAGGCTACCTTATTCTACCTTAACCTATCTTATTCTACCTTATGTAATTCTCTATGTACTGTTTTTTTTTCTTTTCTTTTTTTCATCCAAGTGTTGCTAATTTTTTTTTTATTTGTAAGTCGGTCTTGGGCAATGTACAGCCAACCTTGAACATCAAACAGGCTACCCTGGATTATGGGGAAACGACGTTTCAATCTTGCCTTAAATAGTCAAATCCTCTCATCCTACAAGGGTACCGAGGTGAAGCGTCTGCGATCCGAGGAATCTACTCCTTCTGCTCCACAGAAGAAAAAAGCTAGAACCGGGACTGCCGCACTCGACAAGACCTCATACAGGGACAAAGCAGGGATTATCAAATTGGGTGTGGTTCCCGTTGATCTGACGCGCAATTCCCTTAGTGCTGAGCAAATGGCCAGCGTCCAAAAAAGTATCATGGACATTATCATTGAGCTGGTAGACGAGGTCGCTAAACCACAGTTTCATGGTTTGTTTCACAAATCAGGTTAGCTCCTAGTCGTATGCTCTGGCCCTTCCACTGCAGAGTGGATAGGCGTTACAGACTGCTCGATGGATCGCCTAAAGATGCTAAAAGGCAACTGTTTTGGCTACTGTTTTGGCAGAGTTAGGCTGATCCTGAAGAGCACAGACAAGGTCTCAGATGAACAAAAACCTACTCAAATTCCGAAGGAGTAGTTACAGCTGTTGCTACCCGTCCTAAGGACCCATCACCGCAAGACACGGTGGAATGTAGTACAGCTGTGTCTACATCTTCCACCTCAGAGGTCTCCAAAGTGGATTCACGTAGTACAATTGTGTCGAGTGTAGCCACTTTGCAGATCTGCGATGCTGGTACCTCGATGGTGACAACATTGACCTCTCATGTAGCGGGTGAGGCACCAGTGCCCACTCCTGTAACAAAGACAGGTTCTGCTCTGAGGGATAGGCTTGCTGGCCACTCTCGTTGGGATGGCCCTTGGTCTCATTCAGGAGCCTTGGGTGATTGGAGGCAAAATAAAGGGCCTTCATAATAGGATATGTAAGTGAAGCGCCCTTCATCTTGACATAGAGGGGTGCTTTTGATAACACTTGTTATGAATCCATCACTAGTGCCATGAGACGCAGGCGAATCGACGAACCTTTTACCAGATATCGAGGACTATGCTCGATAGCCGCATAATAACATCTTCATCAGAAGAGGTCTCTGTGACGATATCCCAGGCAAAAGACTGCCCCCAGGGCGGCGTCCTCTCGCCTCTCTTATGGTCGCTCGTGGTTGATGACTTATTGAATAGACTTAATAGTTTAGGCTTTGCAACTATAGGCAGATTTTATTGTGATCATCATCAAAGGCAAACATGAAGACAATGTGTGTCAACTCATGCAAAATACACTCCGTGTAGTCTCAAACCGGTGTGCTGGCGAGGGCTTATCGATAAACCCCAGCAAAGCAGTCGTTGTACCGTTTACAAGAAGAAGAACACTGAACATTGGTTCAGGGACTATAAATGGCACAACCATTCATTTTTTCCGATGAGGTGAAATATCTAGGAATTGTCCTGGATAAGAAACTTAACTGGAACTCCCATGTTAAACATAAAATTGCCAAGGGAATCACTGCCATGTGGATCTGTCGCCGCTTGTATGGCAAAACCTGGAGTCTGTCCCCAAAGGTCATATTCTGGTTATATACCACGGTGGGAAGACCCATCTTTACATACACGTCCGTTGTCTTGTAGACGAAAACCAAGGAGGTCACAACCATCAGCAAACCCAACAAACTTCAAAGATTAGCTTGCCTCTGAATTACAGGTACTATGCACACCTGTCCTACAACAGCCATAGAAGCCATAATCGGACTTACTCCGTTACACATTTTCATAAAAAAAGTGGCAATTCCTAGCCCAGTTAATCTTCGAAAGTCGGATGTTAACAGTACATGTGATCATGTGGATCTCATGGATCTATTAACCGATTTCCCCGAGCTAGATATGCTCAGCACGGTTTCTGATTTTACGCCCAAATCACTCTACTTTGGTAGAAGATTTCAGATAAAGATCCCAAACCGTGATATATGGAATAATGGCGGCCCGATGCTTGATCCAAAAGGAATCGTTTGGTGTACCGATGGATCAAAAATGGATTCAGGAGTTGGCACCGGTGTGTATGGACCCAATTACAAGACTACAAAATCACTTGGAAAGAGTCCTAGTGTTTTCCAGGATAGATATTACCTACGTGACCCAGAATAAATTAACTTTAAAAATTAAGAAAGTGGACATATTACACATACATATGTACGAGTATGTATGTACACTGAACAAATTTATAGCACCACCAGCAATTATGTATTCTAAGGATGTGCTATAAAATAGTCGAAATAATAGCAAATATTTATAAATATGGTTATTTACATATGTATTTGCAAATATTATAAATTCAGAAGATACACAGATTCTTGATTTAGTTTTGCACACACATAAGATAAATGACCATAATAAGACTCCTAAATATTAATATAGTTACTTTGGGTTAGGATATATTTCGATTGACTTAGGCTCATAGACTCGAACCGCGGAACGTTGGTCGCAACCGCATTCCAAAGTTTGGACGAGCGTACAGAAAAAGATAATTCTGAGATCACAGATGTATGAATTGGTATAACTAGACCTCTTCTTCGAAAAGAGGGCAAGAATTGAAATTTAGGAAAAATGTATGAGGGTTCGCGTGAATGAAAAACCTTAAAAAGAGAAATCAAATTTCTGATGTTGAGAAACTTGTTAAAAGAACAGCCAAGAAAACTTAGATGGAAGGGGCTGACATGACCATATCTTTTAAGAGAATATATAAACCTGATACAACTATTAAAAACAATACACAACTTGTTTCGTACACCGATGGAACAACCAGAAAAAAATTCACAGCCATATGTAAAGAAAGGCATAATTACCCTTCTAACTAACTTTGCACGAATATTCACAGGTAAGAATTGTTTGACTAAATACAAAGTACGGAGAGTAAGATAAGTTTTCCTACTGATACCATTTATATGTGCCTCCCAGGACAAAGTCTCGTCAATTTTAAAACCAAGGCTTTCAACGCTTCTAGAATAGGGTATTAATACTCCATTAGGATATAAACTGCATAGATTAGAGAAAATAGAATTTCTGTAAATTGCAATGGCTTTCGATTTTCGGGGGTTTAATTTCAAGTTATTCAAAGAAGCCCATAGAGATAAATTCTTCAAATCATCATTTGCTTTGCAAATGGATCTTTCAATGTCATGCAAGGGCGCAAAATAAACAACTTGCGCATCATCAGCATACAGATGAATTTTTGAATAGGAGACAGTAGATGGAAGATCGTTAATAAAAAGGCTAAAAAGCAAAGGTGCTAAGACAGAGCCCTGATGAACACCTTGACCTAGAGTTAAAAGCGACGACACCGAGGACTTCAAGAACACCTGTTGTTGCCTACCCCTAAGGTAAGACTATATAAGTTTGCAAGAAGTGCGAGAAAAGTGAAAATTAGAAGCTAATTTGGAGCATAGGATGTTATGATAGAGGTGTCGAATGCCTTTGTAAAATCAAGCAGGACAAGAATGGTAGCAAATTTTTTATCAATTTTGAAGCGGATGTCATGGGTGATAGCAATCATAGCTGAAGTAGTGCTGTGATGCCGTCGAAAACCAAACTGAAATCGGTAGAGTAGATCATTTACATTGAGAAATTCAGTTACCTGATTTTTCAAGTTGATTTCGAAAACTTTGGAGCAAATAGGTAAAATAGAAATTGGACGAACATTGGAAAGCGTTGAGGGAGATGAGCCAGATTTAGGTATAAGAATCACTTTCGCACGTTTCCAGGCCTCAGGAAAAGTGGAAGTCATTATCTCTGTATTTATAATATGAGCAAAAGCGTTTCCAAATACAAGCAGAAGAATTTTAATAAATTTTGAAGAAAGCTTGTGAAGACCGACGGAGTTCTTTTTAATAGAGAATAAAGCAGTTAGAATTCGTTTTCATTGTCTTCTTCAAAATTGAATCTTTCTGAAATGTTCGAGGAAGCCTGAACAAAGTGCTCGTTGAATTCATCCGCTGACCAATTACTCGTACTATTGTTACTGCTATTGTTTCTAGTTTCTAGCTTTCTTCCAAAAATCTTTTGAATCCCTAGTGTTAGACAATTCACTAAGCCCAATTTGGCATTTCTGCTTCTTTATTAAGTTAGTAACTCTATTTCGACACTTAGCATATATTTCCCAATTTTCATGAGTCCTATCTTCACGATAAGCATTAAATGCAAGATCTCTCAAGGTCTTAGGGCGGATTATATCAATGGTATATCAGAAGTGATTAGAGTTACGCTGTTTTCAAAGGGACATGTTGGTCAAATAACGATAATAAAATAGGAATCAACTTGAACATTGACGTTGTTTGTGCGGTAAAGGAACGATATGTCGGCTAAGCTAGCGTCTCTATATAAAGCCTCAATATTCAGAGATCTAAAATTCCTGTAGGAGTATACAGATTCAAACAATTCGACTCGAAAATCAAATGCTATAAATACAAAAGCATGCTTGGAAATACTACTAACCCAGAACTGATTAGATAACTCTCAGGGCAACTGATTAAAAAATATCCAAGAGGGAAGTAGACCCGTGATGAACATCATAATAAGTTTCAGCATTATTTGATTTAACAGACAATCCATACTGCTCAAAAAATGAAAGTACTGTCTCTCTAATACGATCCAGAAATAGATTTAAATTGAAATCTCCAACAATAATAATATTACTGTATTTAGCTGATATATTATTTAAAACTTCTTCAAGAATAGAAAGATCACCACTAGACCTATATACAACTTCAACAAGACATACTTCGGAACCAAAACTAACTTGGCAAAGATATATTCAACATTGATGACAATGGATGTACATATAACTTTACATTTAAACTGATCGCATATATGTATACAGAGCAACACCATCACCTCTGAAACCAATTCTGTCATTTCTAAACAACTTGTAGCAAGGGATATTTAACATGGTATCAGTATGGTGTTCTTTTAGCCAAGTTTCAGTTATACCAAAATATTTAAATTTGAGGTAGAGATAAGGTCCTTCAATTCATTAAATTTATCAACGCGTTTAAGAGGGTATATGCTCTGTGCATTAATGTGACCAACGTTCAGGGTGTGGGGAGAGCATTAGACTGATTAAGAATGGATAAGCAGGAGCAATCATTGTTATTTAAAAAATTAGGAGCTCGAAACATAATTGATAAAAATTAGTATACGAATGCGTGTGCAATATATAAAAGTATAAGAAGATATATTAATATATGTACATATATATATAAACATAAGAATAGGACTAATGAATACAATCACAATGAATTAAGAATAATAGCAAGCTCATATACAAAATGCAAATTGTGTAACTCAGTTGAAGCAAAACATAGAAAAGATATTTTAGTTTGAGTACAGATAACAAACAAATCATGGAAATAAGACAAATCAACTTTGGAAATGGAATTATTTTTTTTTTTAACTTGGCTATATAATGTGGTCACAAACACTTTTCCAAAACGTGAGTTGACAATGCCGTAAGATGAAGAACTGGTATGATGTTAGATTTTCATTAAGGTAGATTCTTTATGTTACTTGCGTATTGGTGAATACATCGCTGATTACAAGCCGCTTTTTAAATATGTCCTCATGATAGATTCCTTTAGGTAAGAGGAACACGGTTTAACAAGGAAAGAATTTGTCTTCTTAATACGGTAACACTTCATGATCATATCAGCTGATATGCAAACATTAAGTTTCTCACAAATTAAGAGAAAAACCTCGACATCGGAAAGTTGCCTGCCTGCATCCAAACTGTTGACAGGGACTCCGGAGACGATGACGTCATGTTGTTTACTTTCTTGTTTGAAGTATTCCATTCGCTTCTGTTGTTTTTCTATGATCTTCTCCAGGGCATAAATTTTGTCTTGATTGATTTGGTTATTTGTGGCAGCAGATGACAGTTTTTCTTGCAGACTCGTCACAGTTGCAGACAAAACGCTAAGTTGTGAGCTAACTTTAGTGAACTCTACAAGAAAGTCTGCCAGGGCTTTCTTCACGTCGTTCAATCCAGAAACATCACTAATAGAACTCATAGCAGCTGCGGTGTTGGCCATCACACCAGCAGAGTCACAGCAGATCGGGCATTTCCATTTTTGTTGGGACGGGTGGTCTTTTGTTTCATTGTAGGAGTGCCTCGAAATACCAGCAGAGGTGAAGTGATATTGATAGCGCAATATCCACAAGTAGCGAAGTAATTACCTTCCACTTGGCACACTTGTTAGAAAACATGATAATTAGGATTTTGTGGATTCCGGAAAATAAAACTTTTGATAACAACTGAATTATGCCGAAAATTAAAAAAAAAACTTTACAAGGCACAAACGAAGTGACCATTAAATAGTACTTTAGATAAATTATTGAATATGTGTAATCAAATTAAAAAGAAAATTTAAAGAAAATACTGAGTACGACGAAATGCGTGTTTAGCTGTCAAAAGATGACATTTCCATCATTTAATTTTTATATCTATAATTTCAACAAAAAGAGAAAATCGCGACTTCGATGTGTTTCACTTGATTACTTTGAGCTATGTAACAAAGGCGATTGTCCTATTAAATTAAACCAACAAATGAAGGAAACGATATGTGTCCGAGTTCTTTTTTGGCATTGATTCCCTAATTTTTTTTTTATTTTTTTATGAAAATGCAATTGATTTTGTACTGTTTATATATATAATATAGCTTTAAGAAAATAATTTTGGTTTTTTTAATGCATTTTTTTACCACTTTACCGCTATGGAAAAGTAAGCAACTCAGTGTCCGAGTGTCTTTATTGAGCCACTGTAGCAAACATCTGGTAAGATTTGCAAGAATTTATACTACAGAATTATATTTTTATAGTAACAGCAGCAATGTATTCACCAAAAAAGTGATTACTCTAGCAATGTAAATTGTGGAGAAGGATATCGTTCATAGCTTTTTAAGCTTTTATTTATAGGAAAATTAGCCAATATTGCTATTACTGTCTAATTTAAATGGATGAATTAGCTATGAAAATTTAGCATTACTGTTATTCTTAAATTTCTGTTTTACCCATTTTTTTGTAAATTAATACAAAAAAGCAAAGCCTACGGTTTTTATTGCCATTTCTGAACGGGGTTGATGCAATTTTAGTCTTGGAAGCTTATCAGATATTCGCAGGAAGTAAAAAAACGTTGAAAAACTTGTTGATGCTGTCTGGGATTCGAAACCTGAACCTCTCGCTTAGAAGTCCGAAGCACTAACAACTGAGCCACTAACAATAAAAAGGTCAGATCATAAATTTAATTTCACCACGTACATATATACGAGTAATTTCGTAATTACATAAAACACATACATATGTAGTTGCAATTACTAAGCTTATTTGAAGTCAAAAGTGATTTATTTCTTACTTCGAAATACAAAAACGTACTACTGATGATTGAACAGACAAGTCCAAGTCCGAATTTTTCAAAAATTGTTTTTTTTTTTTCAAATAGCTTTTTATTAGTTTTAATTCATTTATGCTTACATACTAGAAACAAACTCTTAAAACCTAGCAGGGTAAGCCTAGCAGGCTTAAAACCTAGCAGAGGTAGCGTCATGGTTTCCATTCAGCAGGAAGGCCTCCCCATTAAAATATACAGTCTCACGAAAATCTATATCAGGAGCCGAAGTGACCACAACAAATTGTTTCGTCCATAAACTGCCACTATCATCAGCATTTCAACCACATTCCCCTCCGTCTCTACACAAAAATCTTCCTCTTACACTTTACTACCAGAACGTAAGAGTCCTGCGCTCAAAAACCCAAGCTATTTTGCGCCAATCCCATGCTCTCCCTTCCGATATCTATGCTCTGACTGAAACCAATCTGATCCCCGACATGAAGAGCCAAGAGTTATTCCCCCCTATTTTTAATGTTTTTTGAGACGACGACCCTACCCACCCCTTGGTTGACTCTCCCTCTTAAGGCGTGCAATGCTCTCATTGTCATTTCTTCTTCTTCTAAGGTCGACTTTGTTACAATAAAAATGTTATGTGTTGTTACATTCTACCAACATAACCTATCGAATCTTACCAACTTGCTATCGACGCGATAGATCAAATAATTGACCTATCTGATTCCCTTGATAACGTCCTTATTTTTGGCGACTTTAATCTGCCTCTGCTGCAGCGGACTCCTTCCGATGATCAATCTTTTTTCATCGCTTTAAATGCCAACCCCACTAAGGAATGTCTTTTCATAGATCGGCTAACTGATTTAAGTCTATGTCAAATTAGTAATATCTTAAATTACATGGGAAGGAAATTAGACCTTATATTCACAACTGATCCCATTAACTCCTCAGTTTTGTTTTGTCCCCTATCTCTATCGACTATTGATAACTTCCACTCCCCTTTCTTCTTTCACTTTTCCACAATACACCACTTCAATCTACTCCTTCCGCATTTTTTACAGGGAAATATTTAATTCTATTTCTCTTTATGTCGCCATAAAACTTCATCTCCACCCCCCCTTAGTATAATCGCAAACTTCGCGCCTTACGTAACAAGAGAAACAAGTTATGGGCAGCTTTCCTTCGTACCAATTCTGTTTTGGACTATTCCAACTATCTCGGTTCCTACCTTCAATTTAATCTCTCTACCAGCGGCACCGAATGAATGCGCAAGCAAATCTTATAAACGACCCTAAGTCATTTTTTTTGTCTCTCTTTTCAAAGCATATCATCAGCTAATCCGCATACCATTGCCAACTTTTTTGTCACATATTTTAAACAATCTTTCGCCGATAGCTCTTTTGCACCAGACCCCTCTTACTTCAGTCACCTTCTTAATTTCGCCGCTGGCCCCTTTCTGCCCCTGGCTCTTGATCCTATTGTAATTGAAAATAAACTACAAAATCTTAATGATGAATTCTCACCCGGCCCATATGGTTCTTAAAAAATGTTCCTCTATTCTCTCACTCCCCCTCCCTCGTGTCTTCCGTTTATCTCTATCACTAGGAGAAAGATCAAAGAACGAAGTAACAAACTATCGTCCCATTGCTAAACTTTCTCATCTACCCAAACTTTTCGAAAGTATTTTATACGAAGCCTTAAGCTTTCAGTGCAAGTGTCTTATCTCTCCCACCCAACACAGTTTTAGTAAGGCTTTTGATAAGATTTCTCATAACTTAATCCTCTTCAAATTGTCTGCCCTCAGTTTCGAACCCTTATTGCTAAAATGGATATCTTCTTAGATCCGTCCTATCGACTGCTTTCTTGGCCACTTCTGGTGTTCCATAAGGTAGCCATCTTCTCTTCGTTCTAACCATAAACGATGTTCAGAAGGTTATTAAACACTCTTCCCTCTCTCCGTACGCTGATGACACCAAATTTTTGAAATCCATCTCTTCACCACATGACTACTGTCTCCTTCAACAAGACCTTGACAGTTTTTCGAACTGGTGCCTACAAAATCGCTTAGAGCTCAATAGCGCAAAATGCCAATCCATTACTTTATCACGTAAGCACCACGTGTCCTCCGCCCGCCTTTACCTTCTCCATGGTCAACCTATATCCATCGTTTAATCTCTCCGCGATCTTGGAATATTGTACGATAGGGAACCAAATTTCCGTTCACATATTGATGAGATAATACGTAAAGCTTGGTTTTGTCAAACGATGGTCCAAAAAATTCTCCGACCCTTACGTGACCAGATCCCTCTACATTATCTTTGTTCGCCCCCTCCTTGAATACGCCAGTCAAGCGTGGTCACCTTTTCAGCAAGTTCATGTGACCAGAATCGAGAATATTCAACGTTGATTTTTTCGATTTGCCCTTCGAGGGCTTCATTGGAACGATCCATTTATCTTGCCTGCCTATCAAGACCGCCTCAACCTCATCAACCTGAGTACCCTAGAGAAACGTAGAGATGTTACAGACATTCTTTTCATTCATCGACTTCTTTCAGGCTTTGTCGATTGGGCATCTCTTTATAATTGAATTTTCTTCAATACAAACCCACGAAATTTACGATGCCCTCGTCTTTTCTATCTACCGTCCCACCGCAATTCTTATGGATCTAATCAACCAATTTCCCGTATGCTACGAAAAGTTAACTCAAACCTCATTTTGATTTTAACCACAGCACTCCCTGCCTCAAAGCCGAACTCCTTCACCATTTTCCTTAGGTTTAAGTCTTAGTTTTAAGTTTTAGTTTTAAGTAAATTGTAATAAGTCAAATAAATGGGGTTTTCGCACCCACCACCAAAGTTAAGTAACTTAACTATCTTAATCTAACCAGTTTCTCCAGTTCTCCAGAGAAGTGGGTCTGTGGTTGGCATCTTACACCTAGCGGAGGCAAACATTCGGCAGTGGCATGATCCCACAGTACGTGATGGATTCTTCGCGTTTGATGATCGCCAGACGTAGTGTCAGCAGATTCCCTCGACGACCGTAGCATGTGCAACGAGATGTTGAAAGTTCGCGTCAAATGATAAATGACAGCGAATAAATTCCAATTTGTGTTAACTGTGTGTGTGTGCTTATTCTGTGTTAACTTGCATACGTTGTAATTCTTAATACAATTTAGTCAAACATTTTGTTTTTAAATTCTATGACATATTGGACTTAAAGGCTCAATTATCCAAATGCGACGCAGATAAGTTGAATTCTTCGTATTATTTTCTACATTTGGTGGGCTTTGTGAAAAGGTAGTACATGTAGTTGACGCAGATATACATACATACCCTGCGACCATCTGGATTTCCACTGGAATATTTGCTGGTTCAGTGGTTATAGTGTTTGCTTTGTCGATGTTAATTTTTATACCTATCTCATAGATTATATTACCTTTGGTACATATTTTCTAACATAGAGAAATAATAACGGTAGACCGCCAAAAGAGTCTAGCCATGTCAGTAATTGTCATCTTCTATGATTTTCAATTTCTTTTTAGATTACAAAAAATAATCGGTAAATATTTTTCAATGGAATATCCTTAAAGCTGTGCCCGAAAATAGGAATAATGACGTTGGGTTTGGTCCTTTACTCGCCGCGAATAACTCACAAGAACTCAATTTAGGTAATAATAGCATACGAGTATAGTGCCCCATGTCCAAGCAAAGAATCAATGCTTTTGTCGGGAGAGCTCACTTCCTACGCTTGTTTTAGTAGAGCTACTCGTACTCTACATCATTAATGAATTATGCATGTAAACGATTTTTGGATCAACCATTTATTATATTCACAAATAATTCATATACATAATTTCGTTCATATGTAATCGCAAAATGATAACGTAGGTAATGAAAGTTTTGGGAGAATTGTTTTTAAGTCGAATGTATGGAAAAACTACAATTGCATCGACTTTTTCAAGTCTGAGATATGCTCCTATATACATTGAGCAACACCAGAATTTGTACATATGTGAGCCTTAGCTATTTGATGCGTAATACTTTGCAATACTAGAAATGCCATGCCATATTTACTGCAGTTTCGATCTCTCCATTCGTTGAGAATCACTGCCCTCCCAAGGGTTTTTTTTTATAGTTTGGTGAACAGACGAAAGTCACGTTTAGCCAGATCAGGTGAATAGGGAGGATGCGGCCGTAAGTTATTTATTTATGTTATAGTTTGACGCGACGTGTGTGACGTGCATTGTCCTGATGAAAGAAATCTTATTCTTCTTTATTTCCTCTTGCAGCCGACACAAAAGACCGCAATAGTAATCGGAGTTAATCGTTTGACACTTGAAAAGATATTCAACCATTAATAAAATTAGTGGAAGCGGCATCTTTCATTGTATGTACATATACATACTATATGCATTGCAATATCAAAGTATTGTAACATAATAATAACTACGCTCCCTAAAAGTATAATGCAACAAATTCCGAAGTGTCTTTTCATTCGAGGTTCGTGTCTGCGGTTAGTCTCCACAGTTCATGTCTACGAAAGAGACGGATAATATCACGGATAAGAGAGAATTATAACTGCAAGAAATGATTGTCATCTTGGAATTATTACATCAGAATTTTTCTTGTTCCAGTGGTCAGCAGGACAGATGGCGATCGAGAGCAGGCAGTTGGTTTAGAACAGTGGCGAAGAGATTGGAAAAGTGATAATGGGCGAAGTTGTAATTTTGTGATAAAATGAAAGGTGAGAGTTAACAAGAAGAAGTAATTAGTTTGGATTTGTGAATTAAGTAATTGAAAGGAGATGAAGTGATTTGAGAGGAAAGAGACCTCGTAAGGAAAGAATAAGACGAAGAATAGTATAGTGTGAACTTGAATTGTTCTATAGACTAGAAAATAAAGAAATAAATTTCACAGAATATCGTTTTATCTACTCGAGCCGTAGCTCGCATATTACATTGGTGTCAGAAGTGGGATAAAACTTATTCTGTGAACAACTATTTCCGTGGTGTGAAATTGCACAATAAAAAAAAAAAAAAAAAAACGATTCCTGTGTTGAGTTAATTAGTTGCGCAAAATGGGTCGCAAGTTGGGAAAACTAACTATAATTCAACTAAAGGAACTCAGTAAGCGGAATCTCGACACAACTGGGGGAAAAGATGCCCTACTGATTCGTCTGGAAGAGCAATAGTATAGTGTGAACTTGAATTGTTCTCTAGACTAGAAAATAAAGAAATAATTTCACAGAATACCGTTTTATCTACTCGAGCCGTAGCTCGCATATTACAATATTATAACACTCAAAATGTTTCTCTGTCTGTCTGCTTGCTTGACTGTGTATCAGTGGCGTGGCGTCCATACAAGCCGATTCCTTCCGGCTTTCCTTCTCAAATATCAAAAATTTTTATTTTGCCACTTGCCAACCATCACATCCAATTATTTGTTCATCAAACCATTTTTCATTCATAAATCATAACTTTATACACGCTCGAAGATGAAATGCTGCAACCACTTCGGTTGATTATTCATTTTTACACATACACAAACTCGCACACATAGCCGAGACAAGTATGAACTCCGCTAGCGAGAGACAACTTCTTTTTCAAAAGAAAATCGTGCAATGATTTTTTTTTGAAAAGCCGTTCATTTGCCGGCTTATGCATTCATTTCTACACAGTACGAACTTTCAACTCTATTCCTTTCTGGCATATACTAGAACTTTATTTGCGATTCCTTTGTCTAACATACATTCGCTTATGAGGAAAATAACCCGGGATTTCTCGGCTTTTGTGTATGAACATTGGTGGAGGAGAAAGGTTTTAGTTCGAGGGTGTTTTTTTTTTTATTGTAGGCAACAAAATAAGCCGACGAAAATCGGGTTATTGCGTTTGAGATTTTTCTTAAACTTGTTGGGTATAATTTGTTTGCAAATTTGAAATGACAGTTGCAAATCGGTTGTGTAATTGTGCGTGATTTATTGAAAATTTGGATGCAAATTTTTGTGATTTTTGTGACTGCTAATTGGTAGTTAAGTATGTGTTTTAAATTATTAAATTATTATAAAATTATGAGTGAGCTAAGTGAATAGTTATTAGCTATATACCAAGTAAGTAATTATAAATCGACTCAAGAGGTGCCCCATTGAACATTAATATGTCTCTAGTTAATTTTGAGTGTTGTTTAACTGATTTTCTTCTAAAAGAAACCCACGAGTTCAGTAAGCTTTCTTTTTTGTAAAAAAATAAAGTTATAGAACTAGGTCGGTCGACACCATCAATGAAAATTGATTATACGCGAAAGGATAGTTATCAGAAACATTTTCATGATTCTTTTTACAAAAAAGAATCCATGGCTGACTGGCAGTTGCAAATTAAATAGAATGTTTTGTTTTCCTAGTCTTCTTTTTTCTAATTCTCCTAGTGTTTGGAGTCACACAGGTTTCTTTGATATAAACAATTTTATTAATTCTTCCAAAAAACATATTCAAACGGAAAAGCATATACGCAGCTGCTTGCATTTGCATGAATTTGGCGAATATCGCATAGAGACTTCTTTAGGGAATTTTTACTAGGCTCATAATAGAAAAGTTGATCGCAATCGCGACTTAATGAAGCGTTTCATAGACACTGTAGTTCTTCTAGGAAAAACAAGAGCTGGCATTCCGTGGTCATGACTAAAAATCTGGATTAAATAATCGCGGTAATTATATTGAAACCCTTTCATACTTGGCTAAGTACGACCATTTAATGGATTCGCATTTAGAACAAAGTTCAAGTTCAACTCCATTTTTTCCGGCCTCTCCAATGACATTCAAAATGACTTGATACATAGTATCGCTGCAGTTATCAAATCCGAAATTAAGGATCAAATCAGTTCAATAAAATTTGTATCGATGAAACACCGGATGTGAGCCACAGAGAACAGCTTAGTATTGTAGTGCGTTATTTAGTAGAAAATAGAATGCAAGAAAGATTTTTAGGTTTCTTTGACGTGAGTGTCGGTCGAAATGCGATTACTTTGTACGATAAAATTATAAATGTCTTAGATAGTTTTAACTGTAAAGAAAATTTAATAGATCAGTCCTACGATGGTGCGGCCGTAGTGTCCGGTGGCCTTGCTGGAGTCCAAATAATAATCCGGAAAATATGCCCAATGGCTATTTTTATTACCTGTTATGCCCATGTTCTGAATCTAGTGTTATTTAAATCGTTAGAAAGCATTCCTAGGTTGAAATTATTTTTTTTTTATAATTTGCACGTGTTAAAGGGGATACGGATACCCTTATACTATTTTTTTTTTAGAACACGTGCGTTTTGTGGAAAGTGGAAGAGACAGAGAGAAAGTCAGAGTGGTGTAGTTTTGAAACTCAGGTGGTATTAAGTTTCTGTAAACTCTAAGGGTGGCTGTCCAGATTACTGGGGAGTATTTTGTTTGTTTTCGCTATTATTGTCGTTGCTTATGATTCACAGTATTTTTTCCCGTCTTCCTGATGTCATCATCACGATGAAGTTGCATTTTAGCCATATGACTACCCTACTGCCAGTGTTATGCCTTCACAGTAGAGTTGACTTAACTTTCGCAAGTGATCGACTTTTTTATTTAATTCATGCGAAATAAATAGATGATTCTTGACATCAGGATACGAACCGTGAATCAACAGCGTGACAAGCGATGATGTTACCACTACACCACTGCCACCCTTATTATTTTTTGGCTTTGTTAGTATTATCGTTAGGTTTTTTAATAAATCATCTAAAAGAACCAATCTGCTAAAGACAATTGCTGATCGACGAATGCCCGGGGTATCAGCAACTCGATGGCAATATCATTCGCGTATAGTGAACGTCTTATTCAATTGCAGAGAAGATATTATAAAAACGTTTGAACAGATTTTATGCGAACCAAGAGAATGGGATAACGATATTCTGGTTATGTCCGAAAGTTTGTTGTACAAACTGCAGAACAAAGAATTCTGTTTTTTATTGCATGTTACTTCGGTCATATTTGCAAAAACAGATATTCTTTTTAGTGTATTTCAAAATAAACAAACTGACATAGAGCTTGCAAAACAAGAGATCGAGGGTTTTAAGTCATGGATTCATTCTGAATTTTTCAACTCATTTGACTCAATCTATGAGAGCGTAAGTGACTGCTCAGAACCTCCACGCAAACGCCGACTACTTAATATTGATTCAAAAACAAATTATAGCCAAATTTTTGTAGCAATTATAGATAATGTTACAAGTCAGACGAAGAATGGGTTTAGTTCATTTAGTTCATATATTTTCTTTGAACAAATCAAAATATGAATATTTTTCTAATTCAATGCCGGATGGCAATATATCTTCTTTAATTACCCTATTTCCTCTCATTTTTAATTTTACTACTTTAAAAAATGAACTCAAAGTTTTATACACTCTTCACTTAAAAAGCTTGATGTTTTTCAACTTTATAAGCATTTTAGTACGGAAATGCTTAGAGATACTTTTTCTCAAACTCTAACATTGTGTGAAATCTGTTTAACCCTGCCTTTGACTGTGGCCTCTGTCGAAAGATCTTTTTCGACTTTAAAAAGAGTCCACACTTACTTAAGAAATTCCCAAGAAGAAGAAAGACTCTCAGACCTGGCACTTTTATCTATCGAAAAGCACCTTCTTTTAGAAATTAAAAATAACTCAAATTTTTATGAAAGAGTTTTAGCAGTATTCGTAAAAAAGAATCGTAGGATAGCTTTAGAGTACAAATAGGTAGTACATAATTGTAACTGCAAAATTTCTATATTTAACAACGCTCCGAGTTATCAATAAATTATATAGATTATTCTGCCCAGGACGGCTTTCTTTAGAAGCCACTTTTTTATGCGATGAGCTCATTGTCTACGTAAATTCCAATGACTTAAAGTATAACAAAGGTGGCTTAGATTGCATATCTTAAGTCTGTGTTTCGAATTAGCACCAAAATGGTAAGTCTTGAATAAAATATTTTACTTAAAATTTGTTCGGCTTCCCTCTCTTGAAATTTTACCCCACGCCACTGCTGTGTATAACTCAAGAGACATTTCAACAATTTTGATGCAGATTCTTCAATGCATTGAAACATTTTCTGGGCACATGTGGCGCACTAAACTTGATCTATAAGCAGTATGTGAAAACAGTGTATGAGATGCTTTCAGAGTTCAAAATAATATTAGGTGCGCAACTAAGTTCGCTAAGTTTGATGGAAATGCAACTTTATTGTGAAAAAATGGTTACAAATAAATCATTCAAAGTATTGCCCATTGTTAGCTACAACTTTTTTCCATCTGTCAGGCAGAGCTCGGATACTGTTACGGTAAAAGTGTTCATCTTTTGAGGCTATCCACGAATCAAGCCATTTTTTGATGTCTTCATATGAGCGGAACTGCTGATCAGCCAGACCATGTGCCATCGAACGGGAAAAGTAATAATAGGATGGCGTAATATCTGGGAAATCTGGCAAGCTGTTCTTGAGTTTGGCACGGATCCTCATCGAGCAATGCCCCCAATTCAGCGTCTTCGAAGGATTTTGGCCTTCCTTCACGCGGACGGTCTTCAACATCGAAATCACCGTCTTTGAAGCGACGAAACAATCCGGGACGTTGTTTCACTTAGAGCAGCATCTCCGTAAACTTTTTGGAGCTCTCGATTCGCTTCAGCCGCCGTTTTCTTCGAATTAAAGAAGAAAATCAACACTTCCAGCAAATGACGATTATTTGGCACAAAATCAAACATTTTCACACAACCAAAAGTATATGACGCCAAAACAAAATCACTAATGTGTCAAAACAGTTTGTTTACCATATGTCTAAGCTCGGTCCATGACGTTTTTGATATTGTAATATGCAGGCTACGGCTCGAGTAGATAAAACGATATTCTGTGAAATTTATTTCTTTATTTTCTAGTCTATAGAACAATTCAAGTTCACACTATACTATTCTTTGCAAATTCTTTTCTTACAAGGTCTCTTTCCTCTCAAATCACTTTATCTCCTTTCAATTACTTAATTCACAAATCCAAACTAATTACTTTTTCTTGTTTACTCTCAACTTTCAATTTATCACCAAATTACAACTTCGCCCATTATCACTTTTCCAATCTCTTCGCCACGGTTCTAAACCAACTGTGTCTTTTTTGATCGCCATCTGTCCTTATATAGCAGAAGTTTCTGATAGCCAGAAACTTCTAGCAAATTCTTCGACCACTGGAACAAGAGAAATAATTCTTGCAGTTATAATTCCCTTTTATCCCTGATATTATTCGTCTCTTTCGTTGACATGAGCTGTGGAGACTTCGTCCCAGACACGAACCTCGAATGAAAGGACAGTTCGAACCAAAATTCTGCCAGAATGAAGTCACTTCGGAATTTGTTGCGTCATATTTTTAGGGGGCGTAGTTATTATTATGCTACACTGCCCCCCTCTTAGACGTGTTCGTCCCGAACAAGTGCATCCTCATTTCGGCCATTGTATCGACTCAGTCGGTCCACATGAACCACTTTCATTTTGGCCCTCGGTCCTCGCTGGATGCGGTAGACAACATCGTTGATGCGGGTTACTATTCTGTAGGGACCTTCCCAGTTCCGCTGTAATTTAGGTGATTTCCCCTTTTGGCGATGGGGATTATACAGCCACACCAGATCTCCTTCCTGGAATCCTAACGTTGTTGCCTTGGCATCATACCTGGTCTTCATGCGGTCGCTCGTCATCTTAATCTGGCTTCTGGTCCTTTGGTGTATGTCCCTAAGCCTTTCCCTAAGGTCCGCCACGTACTCTTCTTCATTTCTGGGCTCATTGGTAGGAGATCCAAATTTCACCTCACTGGGTAAACGAGCTATTCCACCAAATAAGATTTCGAACGGCGTATGTCGAGTAGTGCTATGCACGGCACTTCTATAGGCCATCAAAAACAAGGGAATCTGCCGGTCCCAATCCCGTTGGTAGTCACCTACGACCTTCGAGAGATGTTCGTCCAAAGTCCTATTGAAACGCTCCACCATACCGTCCGACTGTGGATGAAGCGGGGTTGTCCTTGTCTTTTTGATTCCGAGTAGTTGACACATCTCTTGGAAGATTCTTGACTCGAAGTTCCGCCCTTGGTCAGAATGCAATTCCAAGGGCACACCGAATCTGCTAACCCAATTGTAGACGATCTGCTCCGCCACGGTTCTGGCTTCCTGGTTAGGGATCGGAAACGCTTCCGGCCACTTACTGAAGTAGTCCATCACTACGAGGATATACCGATTACCATTGTCGGTTTCCGGAAAGGGTCCTGCGATGTCAATGGCGATTCGTTCAAAAGGTGCTCCCACGTTGTATTGGTGCATCTTACCTCGAGTTTTGATTCTCGGACCCTTGCTAGCTGCACACACGTCGCATTTTCTGCACCAGTCTTCGATATCTTCCTTCGCTTTTAACCAATAAAAACGTTCTCGTACCTTTTCTAGCGTCTTATTCACTCCCAGGTGGCCTCCGGTCGCCCCGCCATGCATTTCCTGTAACACCTCCTTGACCCTCGTCCGCGGTACGACAAGCTGCATTACAAACGACTTTCCGTCGGAGGATTCCCATTTTCTTCTCAGAACACCTTCTTGGACATGGAGGGAGTCCCACTGCACAAAATATGCCTTTAAGGTCGGGCTTCTGTGAGAGATGTCCTGATGATCCGGTTTCTCCATGTTCTCCTTCCAGGCCAGAATCGGCTCGATATCCGGGTCTTCCTTCTGAGCGTTCCGGATCTCATCTACGCTCCAGCCGGCGATAGGTTCGGCTCTCATTCTTTGGATTGAAACCAGCTCCCGTTCTTCCTGACGCGCACAATGTTTACAATCCGTTCTGCATGGTCTCCGGGACAGTGCATCCGCATTAGAGTGGAGTTTTCCTTTACGATGCTGTATTTCGTAGTCGTAGATTTGCAGCCTTTCGATCCATCTTGCGACCTGACCCTCAGGACTCTTGAACTGTAATAGCCATTTTAAGGCTGCATGGTCTGTGCGAAGAACGAACTTCCTCCCGTAGAGGTATTTGTGAAAATGCTTCGTAGCCAAGATCAAAGCTAGAAGTTCCCGCCTTGTCACGCAGTAGTTCCTTTCTGGCTTAGAGAGCACCTTGCTGAAGTACGCAACCACCTTCTCTTGGCCGTCATGCACCTGGGAGAGTACGGCTCCTACCCCGACATTACTAGCATCTGCATCCACAACGAACGTTTCCCCGGGAGTGGGGTAAGCCAGTATCGGGGCATCGCATAGCCGTTGTTTAAGTGCCTTGAAGCTCTTCTCGCACTCAATTGACCATTTGAATTGTTTTCCCTTTTCCGTCAACTGGTGCAGGTTCTTTGCGATTCCGGCAAAATCCTTCACGAACCGTCTGTAGTAGGTGGCTAGGCCCAGGAAGCTCCTTAGTTGGTGTTTGTCTTTGGGGACTGGCCAGTTTTTCACCGCTTCGACCTTCTCCGGATCGGTTCTCACTCCTTTCGCTGAAATTATGTGTCCCAGGTACTTGACTTCCGCTCTAAACAGGGCGCACTTCTTGGGGTTGAGCTTCAGATGGGCACTTCGAAGCCTTTGAAACACATCCCTTAGATTGTCTCGGTGTTGCGCAAACGTTTTTCCTACGACGATGACATCATCCAAGTATACCAAACAGGTTTTCCATGTTAACCCTTGCAGGACACATTCCATCAATCGCTCGAAAGTCGCCGGAGCATTGCACAGCCCGAATGGCATTACCGTGAATTGCCATAGCCCATTTCCTGCGGTGAAGGCGGTTTTCTCCCGGTCTTCTGGATGGATCTGTACCTGCCAGTAGCCACTCTTCAAGTCGAGAGTGGAAAACCATCGGGCTCCTGATAGTGTGTCTAGCGTGTCGTCAATCCGTGGCAGAGGGTAGCTGTCTTTCTTGGTGACGTAATTGAGCTGCCGATAGTCCACGCAGAACCGCGTGCTGCCATCTTTCTTCTTAACCAGTACAACCGGTGATGCCCACGGACTTTTGGAACTTTCAATCAGACCTTCTTTCTCCATTGCCGACACCATCTCTGCAACTTCTGTCTGCTTTGCCAATGGAAGGCGCCTAGCAGGCTGACGAATTGGTCTAGTATCACCAGTGTCTATTCGATGTTGTACCAGGTGTGTTCGGCCGTATTCTCCGTCCTGTGAGGCAAATACATCAGCGTACTCATTGATAAGATTCTCTGCCATAGTTCGCTGCTCCTGATTCAGCTCACTGGACTTCAGAATCGTCTCTCTCGCTTCCGCTGTCCAAGGTGATGGGAGAAGTTTTGGAGCATCACGTTCAGATATTGTTGCGACGGCGGTAATCGGCGTGCATTTTCCAGTCACCTCCCCTCGCCTTAGTTTGACAGTGTGTGGTCTTGCGTTCAAAACCCTCACTGGAACCATGGTGTTCTTTGGTTCGACTAACGTCTTTCCCACGATGTAGTCTTGAGAATTCTTCTCTGGGTCTGGTTCTACTATGTAGAATCGGTGGCTCCCAAGATCACCTTCCAGCTTCGTCCAAATGATTGTCTCTGAAGACGGCGACAAAACTTCGTCTTTGCTGATGACTGTCCTGAGAGTTACGGCATTCTCATTTCCGTACACCATCGGAATCTCCACATTTCGATACCTCAGTACTTGCATCCCGATGTCCAAGATTACTTCATTTGCTTTCATGAAGTCTACTCCGATGATGCACTCGTCGCATATATCTGCCACCAGAAACGCATGGGAGAACGTCAGTCCTGCCAGAGTAATCGTAAGACGAACTTCTCCAAATACCTTCGCCATTTCCCCTGTTGCAGTCTTCAGGCAGTAGCTGTTGGTGTTGTGCAGCCAGGAGCTTTTGACGATATCTCTTCTTACAATGGAGGCAGTGGCACCTGTGTCGATGGTGGCTACGCACTTCTTCTCGTTGATTAGTGCCTCCACTGTCAGGCTCTTGTTACCCCGTTTGGTTTGCGAAACTTGAATGGTGGTCCTGGGGGCCTCGATTCCAGTAACCAACTTCTGCCCCGCGAAGTTGGTCCTTACGCATTTCCCGACTGCTGGTTTTGGGAAGTCTGACTGACAGGATGGATGTTATCACCGCCAGATGCTTCCTCTCTGCTTCTCCTACTTCCGCAATGTGAACAATTTCCTCGTCTAGGTGCACTCCTGCACTGCCGTTGTAGGTGTCCGGTTTGGTTGCAATTCCAGCAACGGATTTGACTTCCGCGAGCTTTGTCTTCATCCATGACGGCTGTTCTCTGGCATGAGCATTCCACGACGGACATTTCCCTGACACGGTGTATTCCCTGGTATGCTTGGTCCGCAGCCTTCATTGACAAAGCGAATGCCAATGCCTCGGGGAGTGTTCGCTTTTCAGCCATCCTTACAGCCATTTGCAGTTGTCTGTCCTCTATGGCCTGAATAAAAGCTTCCACCGCCATTTCGTTGATAAGCTCCTCACCGGCTTTAGGGTATGAAAGATGGGCTAGTCGCTCTATATCCGCTTGCAACTGTTGGAGCGTTTCCCCCCTTTTCTGGACTCGACTACGCAGCTGAACCCTGTACACCTGCTGCATGTGTTCATCCCCAAACCGCATCTCGATAGCCTGAACCAGAGAGTCGTAGTTCTGCTGTTTATCTTCCGGGATGGTCTGCAAGAGCTCCGCAGCTGGACCCCTCAGTGCAAGCGTGAGTGCAATAGACTTCTCTTCATCGTCCCAGCTATTGGTCATTGCGGCCGCTTCGAATTGCCTCTTATAAATTGGCCATGATGTTTGACCATCGAAGATAGGAGGCTGCACCTCCTTTCTTCTCAGACCGTCAGTGGAATATTCCCGTGCTTTCTGTCTCTTCACGTTGCTGAGCTCCTTAGCAAGATTTTCGACTTGCTTTTCTACTTTTTCAAACTGAGTCTCTATCTTCCCGAACTGAGTTTCATGTTTCTCAAAATTTTCATCGAATCTAGTTTCGACTTTTTCGAGTTGCGTCTCGACCTTCTCGATTTTCTCTTCGATCACTTCGAATTTGGATTCCAAGTTCTTGTTTTGCTCATCAAGTTTACTTTCCAGAGCATCTAGAGAATTCTTTTGTTCGTCCATTGCTTTCTTTTGTTCATCCAACTTAAGTTCTAGAGAATTCTTTTGTTCGTCCATCTTAAGTTCTAGAGAATTCTTTTGTTCGTCCATTGCTTTCTTTTGTTCGTCCAGCTTAAGTTCTAGAGAATTCCTTTGGTCGCCCATTGCTTTCTTTTGTTCGTCCATCGCTTTCTTTTGTTCGTCCAGCTTAAGTTCTAGAGAATTCCTTTGATCTTCTATTGCTTTCTTTTGTTCGTCCATGACTAACTTAAGTTGCAGGAGCAGACTTGTTATACCCGGGTCGGCTGCTGTACTTGCTGGTTCCTCTTCCACGTCAAACTCTACGTCGTGCGGATTTTCACCTTCCTGCGTTACTGCTTCTTCCAGACGAATCAGCAGGGCATCTTTTCCCCCAGTTGTGTCGAGGTTCCGCTTACTGAGTTCTGCCTTTAGTTGAGTTATAGTTAGTTTTCCCAATTTGCGACCCATTTTGCGCAACTAATTAACTCAACACAGAAATCGTTTTTTTTTTTTTTTTTTCTGTGCAATTTCACACCACGGAAATAGTTATTCACAGAATAAGTTTTATCCCGCTTCTGACACCAATGTAATATGCAGGCTACGGCTCGAGTATATAAAACGATATTCTGTGAAATTTATTTCTTTATTTTCTAGTCTATAGAACAATTCAAGTTCACACTATACTATTCTTTGCAAATTCTTTTCTTACAAGGTCTCTTTCCTCTCAAATCACTTTATCTCCTTTCAATTACTTAATTCACAAATCCAAACTAATTACTTTTTCTTGTTTACTCTCAACTTTCAATTTATCACCAAATTACAACTTCGCCCATTATCACTTTTCCAATCTCTTCGCCACGGTTCTAAACCAACTGTGTCTTTTTTGATCGCCATCTGTCCTTATATAGCAGAAGTTTCTGATAGCCAGAAACTTCTAGCAAATTCTTCGACCACTGGAACAAGAGAAATAATTCTTGCAGTTATAATTCCCTTTTATCCCTGATATTATTCGTCTCTTTCGTTGACATGAGCTGTGGAGACTTCGTCCCAGACACGAACCTCGAATGAAAGGACAGTTCGAACCAAAATTCTGCCAGAATGAAGTCACTTCGGAATTTGTTGCGTCATATTTTTAGGGGGCGTAGTTATTATTATGCTACAATATGTCAAAATCGCGAAAACTCTGCCGGGAACAACCCCGTGGCATTACTGCTTAGAGATTGTAGCCTGTTTAAGAAATTCCATAGACCATAATATTGTTTCATACCCTACGGTTAAAGTGAAAATTGTTGCATATCATTTCCCTTTATCATTAATTATATATCACTTACCTAATATTTTGTTTAATGACTCAACTTTTCGTGTATATACATATGTACGTATACATAAAGAGAATGCTTAGTCTAAGAAACTAAACAAAAAGCACGTACGATAGTCAGAAATATCAACCTATTTGTCACGCACTTGCATTGGCACCTATTGGCTGTGAATAAAGTTAGCGTTATTAAAATTAGTACCCGCTGCTCACTTCACAGATGACGTGCAATAATTATCCACAGCTTAAAATATTTTTTTAATTAATACGGTAAATGGCAAAATAAATGAGCGTGGCCGTGGTGTAGTGGTAACACTATCGCTTGTCATGCTGCAGATGGTTCAAATCCCGATGTCAAGAATCATCTATTTATTTCACATGAAATAAATAAAATAGTCGATCAATTGCGAAGCTCATGTCAATTCTACTGAGAAGGCATAATACTGGCAGTGGGGTGGTCATATGGCTGAAAAAAGTAACTTGACCGTGATGATGGCATCAGAAGGACTGACAAAAAAATACTGTGAATCATAAGCAACAACAATAAGAACAAAACAAAAATGCTCCCCAGTTATCTGGACGCCACTCTTGGAGTTTACTGAAACTTAATACCACCTGAGTTTCAAAAACACACTTCACCAATCTTTCTTTCTCTCACTTTCTACAAACGCCCGTGCCCTGAATTAATTTAAGGGTATTCATATCCCCTTTGGGGCAAGCAAATTATAAAAAAAAAAAATCCCTGAATGCCAAGCATCTTATTTTAAAATCGAATTTAATACCTATTCCCTTTAGAGCATTAACTTTCATTTGAGATTTAGCTGAGGTCCAAACATTGTTTATTACCGAAAACACTCTTACAGTTGGGTCGTTTGACCCGGTAAACACAAACAGAAATCAAATATTTTGAATATTGAACTGTATGGGTTTCTCTGAATTTTGGAGCACAATTTGCAGAAAGAAAAACAAAATCACTTATTTTATCTGTCCAGGGCAGAGGTTAAAAAGAAAGGACTATCCTTTGAAAAAAGGACCGATGGTCACCTTAACTATCCCCCATCTTCTATAACACCCGTAAAAATGTGGAGGCGGCATTACAAACTTTTTAATTCAAATGCAATGACGTCTTTCTCTTCTCATCCCTTTTTTGCTAGTTCATCAGCTGCTTCATTTCATTCAACTCCCACGTGATCTGGTACTCAGGAGAGGTGGCTCGGTTCTTATGGGCCACTCTATTTATCTTAGCGAGACTCTCCAACACCAGTTTACATATAATTTCGTGAGAGCTCATTGCCTTGATGCCCAGCTATCCGAGAGTATCACGATGCATTGTCCGCTATAATTCCTTACACTGGGGCCTATTGGTCCTTGAGTTATGATACCGCATCTAACACTGTTTCTACTTACCTGGTTCTTACTCAAACCAGCGTGTGCTCCTTATGAATCTCATTAAGTCCATCGACGAAACATGTGCCACTTCACCCAGTTCTCCGGTTCTCCCCTCATTTAATTGTGGCCATTGGCTGCGGGATATAACACAACCCCCTCTTGATAATCAAGCAGTGTTGGTTCGTTCTGTGGTCCTAAGGTTTATATTCTTGTTCATTACACCAGTAGAAATGTCTATTTTTGTTTGTATATGCTCTGTGCATAGTATATATATGCTCTACAGATAGTGCTAGTTCATCTGCTATCTCATTCCCTTTTATATCACTAAGCTGGGAACCCAGCAGAGATAAACCAAGTGGATATTGCTAAGTTTGTTCAGGGTTTTACGTCATCTACATCCTGCCCTCGATTTTATTGTCTCACTGTCGAGTGCTGCCTGACTGTCCACAAAAATTATAAGCCGAGATGGATTTATTTTCTTTGTTAGGATTATCAACGCTGCTCTATTAATGGTAAAGATTTCAGCTTGAAAGACACTGCATACATCTGGGAGTTTGTATGAGTCTTTAATCTGTAATGGTTCGCAGAATACTCCTGCTCCTGGTTCCTATTTCCATTTTAGACCCATCAGTGCAGATTTGGTATCCTGTTCATTCACCAATGAGCTGGTTTCCCATTCTTGTCTTTTGAGAATAAGGGTGGAGTAGTTCTTATTGAAATCCTGATATGGAATGTGGAATCCTGAGGTCAATAATTCCATAAATAAATAAATGTGAAGTATAGATGTGTGACCGTAGGAACTTTGCTTTCAAAATTTGGACGCCTTAAGACAGATTGCCTGCCAGACCTTTTATGTATTCCTGCAAGGGAAGAAGCTGAAGTATTATTTCTAACCCTGGTCTTGATTTCAGTGCTCCTGTTACTCCTATAAATGCGAATCTTTGTACCTTAGTGAGGTTGTTAAGATAGCAGCTTTTTAAATTGCATAGTATGGGACACTAGTGCTCCATAGGTAATGATCGCTATATACATCCGGGGGATTATATGCGGTAGCATTCCCCAGCGTTTACTGAAGGTTATCTTGCATGCGTAGAACGCACATAGTACTTTTTTCATACGTTCCTCTGTGTCCCGCTTCCACATAAGCTTTGAGTCCAGAATGGTTCCAAGATATTTGGCTTCATTCGAGAAATTCAGAGGTATTCCATTAAATTTTGGTAGGTTGAAATTATTTATCTTCCTTCTTGTGGTGAATAGGACCAGTTCAGTCTTATCTGCGTTGACTTGTAGTCCGTTTGGTTCCGCCCATGAAGAAAGATCTTGCGTGCAGATTCCATAATATTGCTGATTGTTGGTAAATGCTTACCATTAACCAGGAGTGCTACATCATATGCGTATGCTACCGTCTTTATTTCTTGGTACTTTAGAGCTTTAAGAATTTTGTTAACGACAAGAAGCCACATTAGAGGTGAAATGACTCCTTCCTGTGGAGTATCTCGCGTAACTGTTTTCTTTATTGTAGTCTCGCCTATCCTCCTTCTATGTCCAAAAATGCAACTAGAGGGTATTCTTTATAGTGAAGGCTATTCTCTTGATATAACTTCGTGTAAAACTGTCTCGACGCATTTACCTTTTAGGTAGGCGTGTTGGGTGTTACACAAATTTTGTTTATTAAGTAGTCCTCTCACATATAGATCAGTTAGTCTTTCCGTTGTTTTCAAAAGAAAGGAGGAGAGACCAAATGGTCTAAAATCTTTTGCGGTTGAATGGGTAGATTTTCCTGGATTGGGGATAAATACCACTTTAACCTCCCCCCAGCTTACCGGTATGTGCCTCAACATTAAGCACCTTGTGAAAATAACCTTCAGCCAGGGTTATAACCAGACACTCTCCAATCTTCTACTACAATTTTCTCATTATTACTCACTAGGGTAAGGTCTAGAATTTCTTTCCTGATTCTATTATGGTAAGTCGGGTGATTACCTTTGGGTTATCATTGTCGTGCGCTATGTACGAAGAGACTAGAAATAAGTTTTTTGTCCTGGTCTCCACGTTAACTGCCACAGAGTCTTCATTAATAAGTCTAGGGAGAAAACACATATTTATAGCATTCTTTGCAAGAATGCAACTCTTACTTTACCTTTTTGCATGGTGTGGAATAGACTGTTCAGTTTTGTCTTTAAACCCTGTATCCTACTTTTTAAAATCCAAGGTTCTTGGATCATAAAGACCAGGTCTTTCCCATTTCCGTTGTGGCTCCTCCTCGCTTGGGGCAACTTCCATTCTTTAATGGGTAGATCCTTGTTCTGTCCCGCTAGGAATTTGATGATGTTTTCGTCCTAATGCAGGGCAGTTTTAGGCAGCACCTTGAGACTGGCTCCTTTCCACAATTCACCGATATTGGTGATGGTTTTCTTCAGGAACTCAAGTACTCCCTCGAACCATCCGGCTCCGTCGAAGTTGTATTCATCTGGGTCACCGTTGTCGATAGTAGTCATCATGGATTTTAGTGTTTCATTTTCTACAAACAGCCAGTTCTCCTGAGTGATAACCCCATCAGGATCTTGCTGACTACTATCGCTGATTGCTGTTCTAATGCCGTAGCTTTAAAACTAGGTGATCGATCTTTTGCCTCATCTCACCTCACCGATCTTTGTCTCTTTGAAGTCAACTTCGAAGTCCGTTCCGTTCCCGGTCGACCTGTTTAGCGATTTGTTTAGACTTGACCAGCTTTTCTCTACTGTCCTTTCTTTTATTGTCCCTTGTAGGAGCTTTGCTGGTCCGTTCCTGGTCGATCTTTTTAGGGAGCGACTTAGATTTGACATGATGTGCTCTACTGCCCGTATCCGCATTGGTGGATTCTGGCTTTTTGAGGATCTGGTTTACTCTAGAAACCGCGATTTCAGACACACTGAGGATGTGTTTGTGTTCGTAGCTCTTAGCGCTCTTTTTATGCTTCCTTATTAGAGTACTGTCTCTTGCACTCAGAGTAGTAGGATCTTTGCTGACATCTTGGACAGATATCTTTTGGATGCCATGTAGTTACTACGTTGATTCTTTTCTGGGAAGTTAGGACGTTTCAAGGCTGCCTCTATTTCGGATGTCAGGAGTAATTTGTCCCTGCGTCGGGTCCTATTGTGTCTTTCTCCGTCTACGGTGGAAGGAGAGATTCAACGTCAGTGTCGTCGATGTATAGGTTGCCGAAAGGAAGGTTTGTGATGAGAGTGTCCGTATTGTGCGTAGTATGTAGGTAGGAATTAGTTAGGGGTTTACTCCACACGCCTAAACTCAAGGCGTGGTTATTTTGGTTTCGTGCAGAAGAAAACTGAGTGACTGTAAGCACTCGGGATATCTTGGGAATCAGACTTCAGTTGCTGACGCCTCTCACATGTCTTTTGGACTACTCAGCCCTCTCGCCGCAACAAGGCAACAGCCCGGGGGGAGTGGCTACCATAGCTTCTTCATGTTTCTTCCAGAGAAGTTTGCTATCTAGTGTTATACCCAGATATGATACTTGACTTGTTGTTGCGGGTCGACTCCGATTCCATTTAGTGTTATTTTTTGCATGTGTTTTAACTGAAAGCTACCACTTAGTCGTGCTTATATTTAGTTCTACCGTTGCTGTGTGACTGTTAGTCCCCTCAGTCTTATCTCATAGAGTGGTCAGCATATCCTTGACAATTTATGCTGATATTTGTTAGCATTTGCAGCAGTTCGTCTAGAACCCTTCCTTGTGAAGGTCTGTTTCTTTACCTCCACTTGGGATCTCTTGGGTCAGGCCAAATCCAGAGCTATTTATTTCCCCTTTTGCATAAATTAGCCCAGAGTTTTACCTATTGCCCTTTTGTGCACGACAGTAACTGTAAGTTTGACAGCTGTTGATAAAATCAAAGATAGAAATACACCAATTTGTCATTCGTGCTCGGATGTATCTGAAAATGTTATGATTATAAGTGTCTACTATGGTAGCTTTTCTTGATATTGAAGGCACTTTTAACAACGTCTACTCATCTGTGATAATCAAAGTACTGTCAAATCTGAAAATAGATAGTTCATTTGGCGAGCTGATTAATTTACTGTCAGCCAAGACTAGGTTAGGTTAGGTTTGATGGGTTGACCTAGAGGTTGAAAGACCTACTACGCCACACTTAGATCAATGTAGATCCATTGTGATGCCCATTGCAAACAACACGCGGTGTTCCAAGCGGCCCCCCATCTAAGTACTAACCGCGCCCGACGATGCTTGATTTCGGTGATCCGACGAGAACCGATACATTTTCATTTTCATTTTTAACGCATTTTTATTATGTAATTCAATAAACTTATAGCTAGACAAAAAACGCTTAAAACTAGCTTAACAAACTTAACTATTCTTATTCTAACTAAATGACGGGCGCTCTAAGCTAAACCTAATACTTAAAACTATGTCTTTCGACATAAAGTACTTGAGCATTTTCTATTTATTTTATTCAAATAATTTTAACTGTAACTAAGAAAATTTGATAAAAAAACTTAGTGAATGAAATTTTTTTTTTTGTATTACTACCTTAAAATAAAACTTAAAATATCTTATTCTACCTTAATCTATCTTACTCTACCTTACGTAATTAAATACGTACTTTTTTTTTTATTTTATCAAGTGCTGTTTTTTTTTTTGTTTTTTTTGGTTTTTTTAGTTTTTTTTTTCTATCAAAGTGCTGTGATGAAAATTTTTTTTTTTTTTTGGTTTATACAATATGACTAAAATACCTAAACTTAAACTATGTAAGTCGGCCATGGATATAGAACAGCCAACCTTGAACATCAAACAAGGCTACTCTGGATTACTCGGCTAGCCACCAGAAATATTCGTACTGACGTTGTACGTCATCAATATCGCGACCCTATACCGCCCTACTAAACCGGAGACGCTCCACACTGCCGTGTGCAATGTTTCTGTCGTAGTTGAGTCGCCTATCCACAACTGTCCGAGCAACGTGGAAGATTAGCGGCACTGCCAATCTGTCCTGGATCAAACCCTTCTTATCAAAATAGAGGAACGCCTCTGGGGGAACAAAGCCATTAAGGCGCACTCTATCGTGATACTCGTAATTGGGGTAAAAGCCCCGGAGATCAAGTTGTTCGTCGAGCTCATTGCTCTTGCAATGTGCCTTCGAATCAGCTTGATAACGAAATTATCCACTCTTATTAGGTTAGCCCTGTTGTATAGGACCTCATTGGGATAGAATTTTATGTACTGGGACTCTGGTGTTCTGTACAAATGAAGGCAAGCCCGAAGGCAAGCCCTCTAAAACACCCGAATCTTTTCCAACAAGCTTGCTCCCACGTTGAACCACACGGGGCATCCATATACGAGCATGGAGTTGCTTGCTATAAAAAAGTCTCTTTGTAAGGGCAAAAGCACCTTTGCCTCTGGCCAGAGCAGCATCTATATGTTTGTTAAAATATAGATATTGGTCTAACCAGAGCCCCAGGTATCTGAATACACTTCGACTCCGTGCGGTCTAACTATTGAGAACTTTCGCCAATTCTTTCTGGTATCCCTAGAGGCACCAGACAACTGCGTCCTAAAAAGAATGGTTGAGTTGAACATGGAAAGTTGATCTTCAACTTCCAGTCATCGCAATATCGCTGAATCTTATCGAAGTCACGTTGCAAGAGAATTGCAATGACCTCAATTTTTGGTCCTGATATGTACGCGATCAAGTCGTCTGCATACGCTATGGCATGGTGAAGTGATCCTATCAGATCGCTCGTGTAAATGTTGAAAAGGATCGGTGAATTAACCGCACCTTGTTGCAGACCGTTTTTAGTTAGAAATGTTCCAGCAGAAGTCACATTGCCATTTTTGACAATGAACTGTCTACTGGTGAGCATGTTATGAAGTATGTACAGCAGTGGTTTACTTATGCCCAGCCTGCTCAGCTTGTAGAAGAGTCCCCCTAGCCATACGGTGTCGAAGGCCTTCTCCAAGTCAATCAGGCAGGCACCCGTGCATTGGTTCTTGCTTTTGTTACATTGGATATCCGATACCAGTTTAGACGCGGCATGTATTGTATCATGCCCCGCCTTAAAACCGAATTGGTTATCCGGAATTATATTACTGTTCTCAGTCCACTTAAGCAGGGTTCTATTGATCACTTTTTCGAATACCTTGCTGATGTTCGGAAGGAGACTTATCGACCGGAAATTTGCCGGATTGAAAGTGTCCTTACCCCTTTTGGGGATGGGTTGTATCACTGCTGTTTTCCAATGCGCTGGATAATTTGCATTATTCAGCGGATTGTTAAACAGAGTGGTGTAAATGTTCACCGCTTCTAGAGGGAGATTCGAAGGTAGAAGTTGTGCACAAGGACGCGATTTTCCAGGTCGTGGTTCGGGCAAATGGTATCATTCACCTTGTACACTTCCTGGAAAGTCGCTCCTATAGCCTCTACCTTCTCCTGCGGATCTTCGATCACAAAGAAGTTGTCATCCTCTACTGCGTTATCTGGATCTATACCTGCTGTTATTAGTATTTGTCCATTGTTCGTCGTTTGGGGGATCTTAAGACACGTTTTGATTATTCTTTCGAAATATTTTATTTATTTGCGGGAATATACTCGGGTTGTTGAATTTTACAGCCCAAATTTTGTTGTTCCAATGCAAATTTACAGAAAGTCTGTAGTTTTCTCTAATTAATTTCTTCACTTCTTCTTTCCACTTCAGCGTCTTTTTTTTGGTTGCCTACGGGCTAAATCTCACCCCCCAGAGAGGCACTATGAGAACCGGCCGCTCGTGCTCATTGTAGTAGGAAATTCGTTCCTCTCATTTTTTCGTTTTGTGGTGACTACGAATAAGTTATCTCAACAAGTAGTTTACGCTTCTGTAGTGTTAATCGCGTTAGGTAGGTAGCTTTCCAGCGAAGGCACCTACTAACCTACTAATACCGTCATTACATGCGGTTTTCCCTTACTGCGCCAGATCGTACGGTCTTGTTCTTTGTAGTCGGCGCTCGAGGTTTGTTACGTCCAGAGTACGTAATTATTTCATTATTGCAATGATCATGAAGGCGAGTACGAAGTTTGTGAGCAAAGTTTGTTACTTCATCCCTCACGGTAGCAATTCCTAGATCTCTGTGAATATCACTATTCCTTATATACCATGGAGCATTCACAATTGCTCTTAGTGTTTTGTTTTGGAATGTTTGCAGAACAGTCATATTGCTTGGGTTGGTACAACCCCAAAGTTGTATACCGTATGTCCAAGATGGTTTTAGCACTTGCTTGTACAGAAGCAGTTTGTTGTATACGCTTAACTTCGAGTATCTCCCGAGTAGCCAGTACATTTCTCTAAGTCTGATTTCGAGCTCTTTTTAACATGTGGCTTCCACTTAAGTTTTGCGTCTAGTGTCATTCCTAGATATTTTGCCTCGTTTGCGTACGGTATTTGTACCGAGTTAATGGAAATAGGTAAGTTGTTTATCTTTTTGTACGTAAAATTGACATGCGTTGACTTGGTCTCGTTAAGGACGATTCTCCAGGTCTTTGTCCACTCGCATACTTTGTTTAAAGCTCGTTGGAGTTTTCCAGTTGATGATTCGACTGACTCATCTGTTGCGAGGATAGCCGTGTCGTCTGCGAAAGTTGCTACGACAGTCCCTTCATCTTGTGGTATATCTCTTGTGTAGAGTAGGAACAGGATTGGGCCGAGAACGCTTCCTTGCGGAACACCGGCATGGATTTCTTTGAATTTAGAATATTCTGCCCCATGTTTAACACGAAAGAGTCTGTTATTAAGGTAAGATTCCAATATTCTGTAGAATTTATCTGGTAAGATTACCCTTAGCTTATATCTCAGGCCTTCGTGCCATACCTTGTCGAACGCTTGCGATACGTCGAGAAAAGCGGTAGAGCATATCTTTTTCCCTTCTAGAGCTTTTTCAATTTCATTTGTTATTCGATACACCTGATCGATTGTGGAATGTTTAACCCGAAACCCGAATTGATGATCCGGGATCAATCGCCTTTCTTCAATTACTGGGTGCAATCTTTTTAGCAGAAGTTTCTCAAAGATATTAGATATTATCGGCAGAAGCGAAATGGGTCTATATGATTTCTTGTCGTTTGCACATTTCCGGTTTCGGAACCATTATTACTTCGGCGACTTTCCATTGCCTTGGAAAATATAGAATTCTCAATGAAGCATTTATAATGTAGAGTAACTTAATTAACGCTTTTTTCGGTAGCTCCTTCAAAACTTCGCCAGTGATTAAATCATATCCTGGAGCCTTGTTATTTTTCAGTTTTCTTATTGTCATTCGAAGTTCGGACAGGGATACAGTTTTTAATTTAAAGTTGTCGGGTGCCGTATTTGCATTCGGATCTTCGATCAATGGTTGTCCATCGAATGGCTTGAACGTTTCCTCTAAATGTTCGGCAAATAATTCCGATTTCTTTTTGTCTCCTTTTGCCCATTCGCCTTTAGCTTTCCTTATTAGTGGCGAGTGCATTACGGGTTTCCTTATGGACTTCAAGGCTTTCCATAGAGAGTAGTTTGAACACTTATCAGCGGTCAAGCTCTCGAGGTAAGTAGAAGTCTCGCGATTTCTTAAGTCCTGCAGCACATTTTTTAACTTGTTGCAAAGGTGGTTAAGATAAGTTTTATGCGGTGGCGCGCGGGATTGTTGCCATCTCTTGCGCGCTCTTCTCTTTTCTCGTATGAGGTCTTCGATATCAGACTGATATTTGACTTTGCTGTTTTTCGAAAAGAGGTATTTTTCCATGCTGCGCACTTAATGGCTTCCACGAGCTTGTCAATTTCGTCTTCTATTTCAAGTGGTGTCTTTAGCGGCACATTTAGAGCAATATTTTCCTTGCAGACTTTTCTGAAAACGTCCCAGACGTTAGACTTCCATCGATTTTCAGAGTGACTGCTGAGTGGGCTGAGAGCATAAATCATAGCATTCTTCTACTTCCGTTAGATTTTTAGTTAGCGCTTTTGCGATAAAGAAGTAGACGAGGTCAGGGATTTTATTATTGTCAGTTGGCCAATACGTTGGCTTTCCCGTCGAAAAAAATTCCACACCACGTTTCATACTGGCTTTGGACAATAATCTGCCTTTCGTTGAATTACATCTTGAACCCCAGAAAGTGCGTTTCGCGTTAAAGTCACCACCGATGATAAAATTAGGCCCGAGTGAGTCAAAGAGGCGAACGAGGTCGTCCTCCACCAGCCGATATCCCGGAGGGAAGTAACACGATCCGATCTGGTAGTCTAAATGATTTATTTTTACGGAAACTGAGCTTATTTGCATAGAATCCAGTTCTACTTTTATGTTTTCGGAGTGCTTATTGTATTCTTTAATGTACATAGAGGAACCGCCTCTCACATTTTCCGAAGGATGATGCGCGTGATAATCACTGTAGCCTTTTATTCTGGGTCCAGGTCCTTTTTTAAGTGGGTTTCCGATATCAAGCATATATCAATATTGTTTTTCCGTAAAAAGATTTCTAATTCGTCTATTTTTGCCAGAATGCCGTTTGCATTCCACGTTAGTATCTTTAGCAACTGTTTCATATTCATGTTTTGTTGTTTGTCTTGCGAGGCTTGAACTCGAGCTTGCTCAATTTGTCGAAAATAACTTGATTAACCTTGGTTTGCTCCTCAAGTATTTCCAATATCACAGTTAGTATTTGGCAGACCGGATCTGTTGTGGCTGACCTTGATGCGACTTGCGCGTACGATTTCGTACTTCCAGCCAGTGGCAGTTTTTCCGTTGGACTTGGACCAGCGATGTTCTCTTGTGCAATTTTTATATTTTCCTTTATCGGTCTCGTCCTTTTGACTGGCTTAACGGTCTTAGGCTTATCGCTTTTAGGATCTTTTAAGTTTGGTTCCGGGTGTAGCGGTTTTTTAGAGTATCACGTCTTTTTTTAAGTTCCTTGGCGATTTCGCAACCTTGATAGTTCGCTGGGTGGTTACCCATGCAATTCGCGCAGACCGCTTGGTTATGTGGCACATTTTACGCACCGTGGTTTTTTCTGGCAGTATGCCTGCGTATGGTTAAAGCCTTGGCATCACTTACACTGAGGCATCGATCTCTTGCCCTTACGCATGGGCTCGACTTTTACCTTGATGTTTAGAATGGTTTTCATTTTGAAGATTTCGTCCACATTCTCGGTCCTATCAAAGGTAAGCATAAAAAGTGGGAGACCGCGTTTGATGACATTATCTTTGTCTCCTTCCGTACGTTGCTTTTCCTTCTTGATAATATTCACGGCGTCAAGAATTTTCAAGCCTTGGCTTTTCACGTCTTCCACAACGTCTTCTTTTGCGCACGACGGGTGAAGTCCCCTAACAAAGACTCGCAGTAGTTTTTCGTACTTATTCTCGTAAGTATACCATTGGATTTTCTCGGTGTTTAATTTTTGAGAAGATTACGAAGTTTTCCATAGTCCGCTATCCCGACGACATTTATGCGGGTGGAGGGCGATTTTTCGCTTGGGTTTTTGCCTTGTTTGATACGGCGGGCTTATCTTTCTTTTGTGAAACTTCGAGTGAAGTAACGGCCTTACGTATTTTGCTAGGCCTTTTTTTGGAGGCCGGATTGGTTTCGTGGGCAAGTTCTTCTTCGCCCGTAAAATATTTACTTGCTGGACGGTTTGGCGTTGTATCGGGATCTTTCGGTACATGAATGTTCTTGAGATCCTCGTTTTCTTTTCGCAGAGCATCTACTTCCTTTTTAAGCTCGTGGAAGATTCGCTCCATTTCATTAAGTTTAGCTAGTAGTTCGTTGTTCTCTTTTACGAAGCATTTCGTTTTCACTGAGTCCTGGTTAGCCGGCGGACTACTTTTCCCGGAGATATTCGATGTAGGTGGTAGGGTTTTCGCTTGTGAATCAGTTTAATGTTCACTTCCAACTTTACTGGTTTCAATTCCAGATTTCTGTTTTTGTATCTTCGGAATACTTACAATTATAGCGCTATCTTTGGCCGAAAGGCTTTTTTGCGCTATCACCCCAGAATCCATGGGGCCGACCTTCGAGGAGGGTGGATTTTCTAGTTTACCTGGTCTGCCACCTGGGGTATTTGTATCGTTTGTTTTATTTATTGCCATATTTTGTAACCGTATTATTATTGGGTAGTACAGTTATTTCTACTCACAAACCCCCTGCAAGGAGGACAGGGTCATTTGTTTTTTTGTTTGCCAATTTTTCGAAATTTTCGTCTCCGCTTTGTGGATTTTAGTCGCCTCTTACGACAGGCATGCCTACCTCGGGTATATTCTGTCCCCTACCCGAATATACCCGAGTCCTAACCTCCGAGTTTTATCTGTCAGTAAACTGTCTGTACAAGGTTTTTAGCCTCGACAGCAGTCTACTTTTGTGTTGGTGTAGTACGTCAATTGTTGCATTGCGGAATATGTCTGCGTTGTCAGTATGTTGATACCGAGGTATCGTACTGTCCATTTGTTTTAGGTACCAGTCAATCTCCTCGTTTAACAGATTCCTATTGGACGGTGGGTAGAGCGAATTCGAGGAGAGTGCTCTTGTCAAAGTTCTTGAGAAGCGAGTACAACGCGTCCTACTATAATTGTTGGAGTACGTTTGGACAAACTCCTCGAACTCCGCAATTTCGTTTGGAATCGTTATTACCGCACTGAGTCCGCAATGGTCGCTGTCATACACAAATGTGTGCAGGCAGTTTATAGTTCGTCAGTCCATGTCGGTCAGTTGTAACCGTACGTCGAACAGCATAAGATCCAGATAGGAGCCGCTTCTAGGAAACGACGGACTATCTGTAGCTTTCAAATCGAGTTTATACTCGACACTGTGCCGACCCCACCAATTGAATAGTAGGTTCCCTCTAGGATTTGGTGTGTTATTTCCACAATCTCTACGAGAACCGATACTATCATCGTGGCATGGTCGTTGACGCACAGCCCAGACTAACTCACTGGCTCTATATCTCGGTCATCAGACCGATCCTCATGTACGGGGTAGTTGTCTGGTGGACTGCCTTGGATAAGGCAATAAATCAGAAGTTATTAAGCAAAGTAAAACGTTCAGCTTGTCTGTGCATTAGTGGAGCACTGCGGACGACACCTTCCGCAGCTATGGACATTCTTTTGCATTTAACACCCCTTGATATTTATGGCAAGCAAATGGCAGCTAACTCAGCTATTCACCTTAAAGCTACTTCACAGTGGTCTAAAAAAAATGTATGGCCACGCCTCCAACTTGAATAAATTTAACATCTTCCCTGAAGATATTGACTACACCATCCCCAAGTTAAATTTTGACAAAAACGTCCAAGTTACCATCCCTTACAGAGCATTCTGGGAAGAAGGTGGCTTCACGGAAGATAAGTCGGTACATTTTTATACCGATGGTTCAAAATAACGACGGGGTGAGTGGTGGTGTCTTCTCTATTAGGCTTAATTTGAACCTCTCTTTTCGTCTCCCAAAACATTGTAGCGTGTTCCAGGCGGAGATAATAGCAATAAGGGAAGTCTTATCTTGGCTAAAGAAAAACGTGATATAGTCCATTGATATCCGCATCTATTCAGATAGCCAAGCCACAATCAAATCCCTGGAATCTTCCTTAACATTTTCTCTCTGCTCTAGACTGCCAATCGGCTCTTATAGAGATGGCGGAGCAGTTTAATATTCACCTAATTTGGGTGCCGGGGCATAAGGATATTCCAGGGAATTGTAAGGCTAACGAATTTGCCAGACATGGAACAACAATACCCATCCTTCCGGGCAAAAGTTTACTTGGGTATGCCTATCGCTACATGCAAACTTAAATTAAAGTTGGATGCTACCGATGACAAATTCTAGGTGGACAAGGAGTACGACTTGTCTAGCGACAAAACAGATTTGGCCCATGCTGGATCTGAAACGCTCTAGGAATTTCATTTCTCTAAATAGGAAGCATATTAGTGCTGTTATAGGTGTCATTTAGGCAAGCATGCAACAAGGCTTGGCGTATTTTCTAACGATTTCTGCAGGAGCTGCATGGACGAGGAGGAGGAAGAGACTATTCTTCACCTTCTTTGCACCTGCCCAGCTCTCTACCGAAGAAGGAAACTCCACTTAGGAGCTTTCTGTTCCAATGACCTAGATGATCTGAATAATATTGACGTTAGATACATTCTACGATTCATCAGAAGCTCTAAATGGTTCAACGAGTAGGCTAGAGGCCGCGTCTCAAACAAATGTGGTTTCACAATGAACCTATTATTGGTCTAAGTGTGTTGGCTTCTTTTGCTGACAGCCACTTCAACCTAACCTAACCTAAGTGTCTTTTGGCAAATGTCTTTTCTTTTTTTTTAATCATAAAGTGTCCCAAAAGTGTTTGTTTACCTTCCATCGCCTGTACAGCATTTCCGCCACCACATAAATAATATTTTGAATAACTTTAGAAAAAAGTAAAGAAACAAATTGAATGTCTTGCTTAAGTCACCATGTTGATTTTGATAGGAATGGGTTGGAGAGGAGGGCCCGAATTTCAACTTTCTACGTCAAACGGTTCAAAACTTATGAGGCTGTGGCAGACAAAGGAACAAATAGATAGACAGGCGGACTAAGAAACAACCTATGCCACTATAAGGGATATTGTTACTTCTTTTTAACCTATTGAGTCCCTGAATCCTGAAAACAACGATTAAAAAGATGGAAAAGTCGGATTATGGTAATAAAAATAAAGTTACGTTTAAAGTTCATTACGTTTTATTTTTAAATTATTTTGTCCCAATATTTTACTTATTTCTTTCCTTCAAACTCACATACACTCTTCACCGTAATATCATGAAGATCTGAATCACCAATTTCTTCCATTTACAATTCGTTGCACACAAATAACATAAAAATGTTAAATTATAACATACATTATGTCCTTACCATATATTCAATCTACCGGATTAAACTATGTGCGAGTATGTGCTCACCAATTAAATTCTTACATGCATTGATCTACCGAAGTTTTTTTTTAATCTGCGGTGTTCTTGTTTAAAATTCCAACAAAATCTCACTTTTAATCGTAAGTACTCGAAGTCATTTTAACAACACTCATTGCTCTTGAACTGTTGCATGTTCACCACTATAATTGAAAACAAGACAATAGCGTCACCCTTAAGTTTGCCCCATTCTCACGTAAAAGTCGCATGAAAATACACTTCTGTGGTTAGAACTACAAAAAAGGTTACTTACATACTGCATGGCATTCAATGTATCAACATTTTTGTGCGAAATCTGAAGAGTTTTCAAAGGTCCTACAAAAGAAGGACCTTCGTAATATAGAATTTAAGTCTCAATTGTCTCATCAAGCAAGTAAGTGCAACCTTTTGTGGAGTGTAAGAATATTAAACTCTATGTGGTATCGAAACCAGTTGTTACTTAGGGGTTACAAATTATTTGAACAAATTAAAGGATTAAAATATACACTCAATACCAGTGGGTATACAAAATAAAAGTATTTGTTCAATTACCATGTAGATCACCATCGATTTTCCGAATTATGAATGTTTCCAGGGTATTTCAAAGGGTGGTACAAATACTCTATAGGCAACGTCAGACTGCGAACGGGAACTCATTTAGTACAACTGCCCCACAGATATCCATCGTAATCGGTGGCACCAGCGGATGCTTCGGCCCATACCGAAAAGCAGACTTCAAATACTTACAAGCAACGCAACATATTTCATATCGCCTCCTGAAAAAGGGAACGCGACCTTAAGAGAAGGGAATAGAATTCGACGTTTGGTTTAAG
This sequence comes from Pocota personata, assembly GCA_963082735.1. Classification (NCBI taxonomy): domain Eukaryota; kingdom Metazoa; phylum Arthropoda; class Insecta; order Diptera; family Syrphidae; genus Pocota; species Pocota personata. The sequence continues at coordinate 180,635,479 of OY720429.1, read as the reverse complement.
AAAGTCTTCGAAATTAAGAGCACATGAGGTTACAAGATATTCAAAACTGCAAGGTATCCAGAACAAATGTTCCACGATATTAAGAAAAATAAAATCCCGAACGACAACAATCTCGAATTAATATAAATTTTTGTGACAAAATTATGCCATCCTGGGTTATTTCTCTACTCTTATATCTCCTGATATTCACGTCTCTTAACTTCATGTCTATCGGGCGATCTACGCACAAGCCTACTTGAATCGCAAATACCGACGTTTAAGTGAACATCGAGTAGAATAGCGTTAGCTATAGTGGAGTTACTTATTCTGAAGTCACATTTTTAGAGCGGTCGTAGACGAGAGACTTTTCTGTCACTCAACAGCTTTGTCACTGTCACCGTGGTAATATAGAGTACTTACACGAGGGTGGCTGTCACTCTCAGAAAGGATGAACTATACATTACAAACGTTTCTAGCAATCAATGTTCAGCTACGTGCCATCACAAACAGAAGACACACACTTTTATATATATGAAAATAAAGCTACTAGACCAGTTAGGGTAGTAGCCAGAGGTCTTCACTCTTCTCGTGTGATGAACACGATATCGTCGAAGACTTGACTAATAAAAAATTTAGGGTTTTGGAAGCCAAAAACTTAACTATAAAAAAACCACACAAGGTAATGATGGGCAACCAATGGCAAGAAACAGAAAATTATCTCTTTTTATGCTTTCTTTTCATAATCAAGAAGAAGTCAAAAAGATATACAACATACGAGTAAAATCAATAATGGGTATTGTTGTTAAGATCGAGCCACTTCGAAAAAATTCAAAATCAATACCCCAATGCAAACGATGCCAAGCTTCCGGGCATACGCAAAGTCATTCCAAAAGAGATTTCCCTTGCGTTAAATGTGAAGGAAAACACCCGACAAAAAGTTGTTCGCTAAAGAACGATGTGAAAAGTGTCATGGTGATCACCCAGCAAATTATAGAGGTTGTCCGATGACAAAAGAATATCAAGAAAGGAAAAGCAAAGTTATTAAAAACCAGTCAATAATAAAAGTAAACAACAAGTAAACGTTGAAAACATGAAACTAGACAAAGTGCCAATTGCTGCTAAAACAAACATACCAACTGTGGAGAGTAAATCGTGTTCCCAAATTGTCAAAAATACACGTAAAGAAGAGGAAATATCGGTAAGGAAATGCTTATTACTATTATCCAAAGATTGTATAATCAGGATAAAATAATTAAACTGCTAAGCAAAGAAGCAGAAGAAAAGCAACAAAATATTATATAATATGTTTAAAAATAATCTAAAAGTCGCAACGTGGAATGCAAATGGTTTCTCCAACACATCCCTGAATTTCAGGCGGTTCTATCTAACGAAGATATTGATGTTTGCCTGATTTCTGAAACTCTTTTCAAACAGGAAACAAAGATTAAAATTCCTGGGTATCTTTGTTACCACTCTCCCCATCCAGCTGACTTACCAGGGGAGGTAGTGCTGTAATTGTGAAAAGTACCTTGGAGCCTTATGAATTTCCAAAGATAGCAAAACCAACAACGCAAGTAACAACAGTAAACATAAAAACTAAAAGCAAAGAATTTAAAATAGCTGCAATATACTGCCAACCCAAGCACTCGCCTACAGGGGAAGATCTAATTGACCTTTTTCAAATGCTAGGCAACAACTTCATTATCGATGGTGATTTCAATGCTAAACATACATACTGGGGGTCAAGACTAATAACTTTACTAATCAGGGCGAAATTTTAACTGTGAATTTATTTCGACTGGATCACCAACTAATGGCCATCTGACCAAACGAAAATACCAGATGTTATTGACTTCTTCATAACAAAAGGTATTAATAGAAAAGAAGTTAAAGTTAACAGCAGTGATGACCTGTCATCGGATCATGCACCTGTAATCCTAACAGTCAACGGTTTATTAATGGAACAGATAAAAAACCCACGACTAACAAACAAAAGAACGAACTCGTGTAAATTCAGAGAACATCTCGAAGGTTTCATTAACCTTAGATCTCCACTTGTCACAACAAAACATATTGACACTGAAACAGAACAATCTATTGCAGATGTACAATAGGCAACAGAAGATAGTACACCGACTTATCAACAAAAAAAAAAAAACAGGCTTCGGTGAAATACCCCACGGAAATCAAGCAACTGATACTTGAAAAGAGAACAGCTCGTAGAAAATGGCAAGCGATAAGATATCCCGGCGATAAAACCATATCTAATAGGCTTAATAATAGACTTAAACAAAGTATCACTGAATTCAAAAATGATTCTCTAGCTAAATACCTTTGTAATCTCACGGCTGACAAAGTCACGGACTACTCCCTTTGAAAGGCTACTAAACGTTTGAAGAGACCTCAAGCGCAAGATCCCCCATTGAAAACACCTGATGGGCAATGGATCGGCGATCCAAAAGAAAGGTTAAACTATTTCGCCAGCACCTTTCAAATGTTTGCAAACCTTTTCCACCTGGTGTAGCAAACGAAAATCTTGATTTCTATAACAGAATAGGTGAAACGGAAATTCCTTATGTTTCGTTAAGAGAGATCAAGACATGTATTCATAAACTAAATAATTGAAAATCACCAGGTTATGATCTTATAACTGCTCAAATCTTGAAAGAACTGCCCTCCACTGCATTGTTGAAACTCGAGCTTATAATTAATGCTTGCTTTAAACGCAGGTGTGTTCCACATTACTGGAAGTTAGCAGAAATTATTGTTATACCTAAACAAGGTAAGCCTATATCAGAAGTTATCTCATATAGGCCAATCTCATTTTTACCGATATTATCGAAACTTTTCGAGAAACTCCTTCTTAAAAGACCAGACAGAATTATAGAACAAAGAAAGCTTATCCCCACCCACCAATTCGGGTTTAGAAATAGACACTCGACGATAGACCAAGTGCATCGTATAACTAATGTTATAGAAAAGCCACTGGAAGGAAAACAAATTTGTTCTGCAATATTCTTAAACGTTGCACAGGCTTTTGATAAAAATTGGCATAAGGTTTTAGAGTACAAACTTCATAGGGACCTACCTATATACTATGAAATACTAAAATCTTATATATCACTCTGAACTTAAAGGAATACAAGCAGGTGTTCCACAGGGAAGTGTTCTAGGACCCACCCTATACTTACTATACACAAGTGATATCCCGCATGCGAGTGATACCATGATAGCCATATTTGCAGACGACACTGCTCTTCTATCAACAGATGAATGTGTGGCTAAAGCAACAGAAAAGCTACACAATTCAGTTAACGAGATATGTGATTGCACGCAACGATGGCGAAATAAACTTAATGAGTCAAAGTCCACCCATATCAATTTTACAAATAAAAAATAACGAATGTTCTAACTCAGAACTGTCCATTGAGAATAAAATCCTATTATATAGGCAGATACTGAAACCCGTTTGGACATATGGTATCCAATTATGGGGTTGTACAAAGAAAACGAATGCACAAATAATACAAACACTTCAAAATAAGGTCCATCGGGGAATAGTGAATCTGAGATTTGCAGATTGACCTCGTAACAGATGTGATTAAGAAGTACGCAATGCATCACAACGAGCGTTTGCAGATGCATATTAATCCTGAGATAGATGACGTCTTAAATGTACGATAAATATTCGTAGGTTAAGAAGAACCAAACCTCATGAACTTTTTTTTGACAATTATGAGAGCCGTATTTAAATTATAATACCTTCTCAAAACCGACTTAACGTTCAAAACAAAATCTTTTGTCGATCACTAGTTGATTGGTCTTGATCAGGGAGGTGTTTTTAGTGCAGTTAGAGTCCCACACTACTTTATGTTTTAAACCCCACTGTGTCTTTCAAGATTTTCACCTTCATTAACAAAAAAAAAAATACAAAATTTATCCAGATTCCTTAAAAATTCCAATTGTATTTGGAAAGCATATAAATAACTTTTTTTTGTCTATTTACACATGCAAAAAATATAACAAGTCACTCCATAATTTACATAATTTCTATTTAGGAGTAAAAGCTCTTCGAATGCCTGCTATGACTCAACGCTTTACAATATTGTCATTTCATCGGTAGAAATTTCAAAATGTCCATCATTCATTTAAGAAAAAAAAAAGTTTAAAGCATCAAACAAAAATTCTATCATCATTGCATCAGCATAAGCCGTGTTGCACATCAGCATCACTACAGAGAAGTAATGCTCAATCGAATCGTCCATACTGGCGATCACTAGGATGAGGCCATACATTTTGCAATCAATTTTCACTCTTTATATCTGTTGGAAATGTTGTACCCGGAAACTTATACTACCTGTGATCAGGCACATATTTTCCCAACAGGAAGTCATAAAATTAAAGGGTAAATAAGAAATTACCGTTGAAATTTCCCAAGATTAAACAATGAACTACTTGAAAAGCGTATAAAAAGATGCGCCACTAGGATGAAGCCATTGCGAATATTTCGTTGCAGGAGTTCACATCAGCGATTTTTTTCAAATTTTTGTTAAGAATATTTAAAAAAGCGTTGAAAAGAACTATTTTTATTTATGTAGTTAAAAAAAAAATGGGTTCCGAAAGACTTTAACAGCGACAGAAAGAGGAAAAATAGATGCTTTCAAGGAGTTAGGACTCTCAGGCCGAGAAATTGCAAGGAGGCTAAATAGCAGTAAGCGGTTAATTCTACGGCTTGCCTCAAATTCTACTCTACCAGCGACTAAAATAAGGGCTAACAGCGGAGTATCAGCCAGCATATCAACGGTCCGAAGGATAATATGAAAAAGTGGTACTATATAGAGAAGAAAACTTAAAAAGAAACCTGTTTTGAGGCAAGTACACAAGGAGCATCGAATAAATTTTGAAGGAGAACAAAATTTTCGCTTGGAGCAGTGAATGAAGACGCGTTGTCATTTCGAAGGAAAAAAAGTTTAACCTTGACGGACCCGATGGTTACAACTTTTATTTTCATGATCTAAGAAAGGAGGAGCTTATTTTGGCAAGACATCACAGCCGTACATCAGGTGTAATGGTGTGGGGAGCTATTACCAACTGTGGCACAATCGAGTTGGAGTTTTTGTCCACATAAATGAACGGAAACAACTACAAATGTTTGCTGGAACGGTCATTTCCAAAAGTGAAAAACATTTCCGAACTCCTGCCTTGGATATTCCAACAATACAATGCCCCCATCCACACTTCCAGGGTTGTTAGAAGTTGGATTCAAACAGAAGACGTGGAACTTTTGCCATGGCTGCCCAATTCACCGGACAAACATAATCGAAAATGTTTGGGCATGGTTATCTCGTAAAGTGTATGAAGGTGGCAGACAATTTGAAGACAAGGACACTTTAATCAAAGCTATTCGTGATGCCTGGGCCTAAATTTCTCTTGATTATTTAAAAAAAACTGTATGATTCTATTCCAAACCGTCTTATAGAGGTCATATCGAAAAATGGCGGGCATACTCATTATTAATGTAGAAAAACGTAATAAATAAATGTTTTAAAACCATAAAATGCAAACATTTTATTCATTTTTTCCTTTCTTTCGAAGATCTTGCATGTGGCCTCATCCTAGTGGCGCATCTTTTTATACGCTTTTCAAGTAGTTCATTGTTTGATCTTGGGAAATTCCAACGGTAGTTTCTTATTTACCCTTTAATTTTATGACTTCCTGTTGAGAAAATATGTGACTGTTCACAGGTAGTAAAAGTTTTCGGGTGCGACATTTCCAACAGGTATAAAGAGTGAAAATCGATTGCAACATATATGGCCTCATCCTAGTGATCGCCAGTGTACATATTCTAATATTTTGGCTCGTGGTCTATAGATAAAACTATGTTCTATCTAATTAAACATTTTATTTAACAGTTTACAAATTCAATTTCGGTTATAATTTCAAATTATACTTCGATTCTGGTAATTCTGGTAATTCTTTATCGCTTTACAAATTCACTGTCCTTAGAATAACACTTTCTTAACAAATATAATATTATTTATTTACATCATTCTCTTCAATTCTCCAATCCAATATATATATAATACGTAAAATCTCATTATTAAAGAAAAACATGAATTACCATTCATGTTTTTCTTTTACTTTTCGATTAAATTCAAGAGACAACAGATGGAACATTACATCTAATGCTGCGGAGGGAGTGTTCTTAGTGTACTGCTGTTGCACATTGTTGCGGATAGTTGCACTTTCCCTAAAAGTTTGAAGTTTATTGCATTTTTCAAAGCCGTCCACCAAACGATCACACCATGCGTAAGTATGGGCCCGACAACGGACACGTACAGCCAGAGAGTGGTACGGGGTTGCATACCCGAGCTCTTCCGATGGCCTTTTTTCAGGAGTTGAGAGCAACACTGACATTTTTTAACGCCTTCAAGTAAATTGGTATTCCAATTAAGTTTCCTATCCAAATAAGGCCCAAGTACTTTCCTTTATCTTTGATGGTAAGACTGGTGCCATTTATGGTGGGAGGATCTATAACTTCACTTCCGAGTGAAGAGGACCAATTCGGTTTTGTTGGGACTTACTCCCAAGCCACAATTTGTGGTCCACTTGGAGAGCAGGAGAAGAAAAAGTTTGATGAGTTCCCTTAGAGTGTTGCGGCGTTTCCCCGAGACAGCATTAGCAAGATGGAGTGTAACTTTTTGCATGTTTTTCGCTGCAGTTCTTGCACAAAATTTAAAAAAAATTATCAAGTTTCTTGTGCTACGAGCGAGAATTGCTTTTAACATCGCCTTGGATAGCGCAGCAGAATTTGTTTGTATTTTTAATTATGTTAATTTAGCAATTGAGTGTTAAGTAATATTATCAAAGTTTTTAGTTGAGTGTTTAATTCTGCTTACACTATGTAATTTGGAAAACACTTTGGAGAATGTTGAGCTATACGGAGTACTCCAAAATCAAAGTTTAGAAAACAAAAAACTTCCATAGAATAAGACAGCAAATTTTCAGCTTGTGCTCAGAACGTCTTCTGTGCACGTTTGTCTGCCCCATAGTCCTCCCACTGCCTTTTGCCCATAAACTCGTGATACAGTATTATAGTTGTAAGTGATTATGCTGCGTGTAAGTCCCAACAAAGCGATTTCCTGAACTTTGGAATACGAAATACGTATAGGTATATACGAAATAAAAAAGCAAAATATGTCGAAAATGTTCGTTTTTGCATTCCAAGGTAAAATTGACACTGTATTAACAGGGGTAAACAAAATTAAACTCGATTTGCTTCTAAATAAGCTTAAAGTAACAGCTATCAAATGCCAAAAGAAAAAAATCATAACATTGAGATCATCAATCATTAGACGTTGCTAACGTTTTGCAGTGTTCGATGGGCTCTTTCTGGATTTCATTAGGAACTTCCCCAACTTTGAGGCTGAACGGGTTACCATCCGATATTCAGCGGCTTTTTTTCTATGACTTTCTCAACTTGTCTAGATTGTATGTTCCGAATTGGAATTCAAACATTCACTACCAAATCCAATTCGGAACGGTCGCTCTAAACAAGTCAAGAAAGCCGACGTTTATTTTCAACTTTATCACAACGTGGAAAGAAACGGTGAATTAAATTTAAAGAATTTGAAATTAATGTATTCTGTTGCATTCCGGCTTTGATACTAAGTTCTCGATTTTCGTCATCAACGACAACATTTTCAATGGAAAACGCATAATTGTTATCAACATGTTATCAAAAAGGAGAGCTTCATATTCGGAATCCATGCCGACGAAAAGTTTTTTTGAAAAGGCAGGTATTGACCGCACTTCTTTTGATACCAGGGAAGCTTTGTCAATGCTGAACAGTTCTTTTGCTTTACCAATGTTGCTAAACCAGAATGTGATTCTTACATACCATTCTTACAAAAACTAGCAGCTTTTTCAACATGTTTATCAAAATAATAGCTAATTATATTCATGACTCACTACCTCTTGAAGTAATTTCCAGTTCAAGCGACATCGATTATTCTCGTTTAATCATGCCTCATCTAAAAACCGGACAAAAGCGAGCTACTGGCAGCATTGTACAACATCAACAGATTGACCCCATTGCAATGATCTCTTACTTTCGGAATATTGAGAAAATAAAAATATGGGACTATCAATTCGACGTGTAATTATTTGTTAAATTCGTATATTCAATAATTTTGAGACAGTTAGATTGGTTTTTTGAGGACGATAAATGACTTTGCAGACAACTGCTCTAAGCGCTTCAATTCTTATCTGCATTGACAAATTAACCATACAGGTTGTATAGGTTGATAGGTTATCTCTTTTAATTGAAAGCTTATATGAATATGGAAAAATAAAATATTTGTCTAATTTTTAAGTAGAAAGATATATTCATGTAAATCACATCTCTGTACTCTGAAGATTGTACATAAATTGGGCGATAGCATACAGTATTTTTTGAACGAAATAAATTAATCTTTTTCTTATAAAATATTTGTCAGAGATTTGTACAAAGAAAAGAACATTGAACCCGGGCAGTAAACTATCCTGCAATAAATTTGATTAAAACCACCAATACTCTATCAACTGAGCCAGAGTTAGGTGTGTACAAATTTAGGAAAAATATGTATCGAGGCATTTTCAAAATTGTATTTAGTCGCATTTAATAGCGACTCTTCGATTCTTAAAGCTGCGATAATCACCTTCTATTACCACAAAACCTGACTTGACCACCCTATTTCCTTATATGAAAGGGTAGTTTTTCACTCCACTTTCAAATTTTATCTGTCATGCATTACACTAACTTTCTGACATCCGAATGTTAGGGTTCGCGAGAAACAAACAAAAAAAAAAAAATAGAAAAGAAAAAAGCCATGCCATCACGTCAACGCCTAATAAATATATCTATTCACATATACATTTGCAAAATCGCTCTTAGCTATCATGGATTCAGACTATTCAAAGAGGAGATTAAAAAAACCTATTCGAGTGGAAGTGAATCCGCTTGTATTGAGGACGCTGTATATTTTATTTAATTACTATTATTTTCTTTTATTGCAAAGGTGGTGTGTTTTGGCTCAATTTGATACGCATATAGCACCTCATGCATTAGTAGATGTACTTAATTTTCCTGCTATTCAGCTCTTAGAGAAAAATTATACTAAAACAGAGGTACAATTTAATAGTTAGAAAGTTATGATGAGTAATTATATCATCGGTGGTTGCAATCCTGAGGTGAGGGTTGTTGGTTCAAGTACCAGCCAGGGACAACAATTTGACATCTAAATAAAAAATATGAAAGATTTGAAAAGGTGGCCTATTCTATATCCATATATCATAGTATGTTATATATATATAAGTATAATACTGTATATCTGTATTTTTTTTTCTTTCATTATTATATTCTATTAGAATATATATATATATATAAATATTCCAAGGAATGCGGAGAGAACTTCAGGGAAAGGATATTGAGAAAAAACTATTAAAAGAAAGCAAGCCATCCTAGTGATATACAGGGTGATACTCGTATATGGTTCCCCTGATCATTGTCTTTTTCTTAGGCTTGCAAACTCGAATCTTCGTTTTGTTCTTAAGTGAAAACTCTTGCAATTTTTTTAATTAAATTAAATTTCCAAAAGCCAGAACACTCAGACTCGGTTTCGCACCAGGCAGAAATATCGCATTTAAAGGCAACAAAAATAATTTTACTCCGCTGTGCGAAATTTTACACCTACACATGTAAGCCTTTTCTTAAAAAATTTTCAAATGCGAGTTGACGCGCGGTTAGTGTTCCATATCGTTAATTAACTTGAATCCTAATTTAGCTTTTTCGTTAATCCACCGAAAGGGTCAGGTCAGACAAACACTTTTTGTTCCATATTTTCCCATATGATTATTTCCACTCCGCCCGTTAAAGACATTTTGATGAAATTTAGTTTATAAATATGTAAGCATATTCTGATATCTGGGTCATTTCGTTTAAGAACTGTCAAAATCGAATCAAGTGTGAGTGGGTTATAGAAAAGGCGAGGTTTAAAAAATGTGTAAATCTTCTTTATTAGCCGCCTAACTCAAGAATTTTTAGCCGATTTCATTGAAATTTGGCTCGCAAACTAATACTGACAAGTTAGTAGCACCAGTAATCTAATGAAGTGGTGGCAGGATATGGGCAGGGGATTAAAACAAATTCTAATCATCTTTCTCATACTCGTAACTCAAGAACCACTTAACGAATTTTGATGAAATTTGGGCTTTGTATTACGCATGACCTGTAGCCAAGTTTTTCTGAAAATCGTCAAAATCGCATATAGATGGAGTAAGATATGGTGGAGTGACTTTTTACCCTACGTATTCCTAGATTTTTCTAGAACCGTTTATGCCAGAAGGTTATAATTTGCTCTTACCTTTTCAAGGAAATGGAAGTATGCTTGTGTCTGTCTGTGGCATTGTCTTTAGCTTTTTACGTTCAAGATAGCTACTGCAAAAATAAAGCGACTCTTGGGGTAAATCGGGCTAGCAGTTTAAAAAGTGCAGTTAATTTTGTTAATCAATCAACTATAAGTTTTAGAAAATGCGGTTAATTTTTTTGACACACGATAACTTGTGGAAAAAAGAACTGATTTTAAGATGAACCGGATCTCAAGTCCAGCAGATTATGGTGTTCATCCGATTAGTGGATAAAGAGGACCTAAAGTATGGAAAACTTGATGGATTTTGAAAATATACACAATTTCGTAACATTTTTCCATCAAATTTTGCATATACACATGCCTATGTATTTAGTATGTACGAATAATGTAAAATTGTACATATCAAACATTATTCTGAAAGTTGATTTTATTAAATAAAAGTCATGTATGGTTTTCCATACCGATATTTTAAATTACTCTGCTATCCACCCAAGGCCGTATGCATAGTTTAAAATGCTGTTGATGCGCAAAAGATTTAAGTTGTTGTCGAAAACTATAGGAGTAGAAGATACTTGTACATCAAAACAATTCCAATTCCAGCAATTTTGGTGTGAAAGTCTAATTCCAATTTCAGAAGGTCCCAATATATGTATAGACATGTGTCTTTTACTTCGTAAAAACAATTTTCATGGAAGGGTGGCCAGAAATAAGTCACTTACATATCAACCAAAGAAATAGGGTGAAAAGATTAACTTTTTCTGCAGACTTCGGCCAAAACGAATCACTACAATGTCTAGACGTAATGGAAATCTATCTGTATTGTGAAAAGTTGGCAAATCATCTAAAAGCTGTAAAATAAAAATCAAAAGGCTATCCCACTAAATATTAATATAACATACAAGTATAAAGTCTATTTTTAAAGTATGTATAAGTTTTATTTTGAGGGAGGGAATATTTTGTTATTTTTTGTATTTTTAAAGTGCATTTAATATATATTTTTTTTTTTGGTTTCGTATGAGTGAAGTGTCATTTCTTATTTGTCATTTTTAGATAACCCAAAACCCTCGTTTATCTTTCTAAGTTTTTTACATAATACATTAATTTAATTTGATTGTATGTTGTGGAGAGCCAAATTCCCGATTTACGTTTTAAATCATTTAAGTCATATGAAAGCAAACAAGTGGTGAAAGAATTCAATTTGAAGAACAATTTAAAAAAAGTATGCAGACCTAAACAATATATTTAAAATGTTCTTCAAATGAATACAAGACAAAAACGTTTCCTAAAAAACACTCGTGAAGGTATGTCATTTTTAATGCCTAGTAAAATGCTCTATGGCGAAGTGATTAAGTGCGTGGACCACTAAACTGGGAAAGCAGCTTCGAGTCCCAGAAACACCACAAACAAATTTCACGGTCTCATCTCACGTGGAATGCAACAGTCTTCGCTCTGAAGCAATTTTTCGAAATTGATGGTGCCAATTTGTTTGTACATAAATAAAGTGACATGTACGTTTAGAAGGTGATTTAAGGCAGAAAATTTGCTACGGGACTAAAGTTTTTTCACAAATCAATAAAGTATGGATCATTACAGAAATGCATGAGTTGAGTGACCCTATTGCACAGGGTATGGTTTAGATGCATGGTTTGTAACGATAGGCCCCCAAAAGTAGGTACATACAGCTACGAGCTGTATTTTCATATGAAAATATGAAGAAATATATTAATTTTAAAAATACACTTACAACTTATAGAAAATACAGTTTTTTAAATTTCTTTTGAAACTTGATATTGAAATGATCTAAACGCAAGTGGAGCATGTAATTAGAAACGACCCCGAAAACACAAAAAAATGTTATCACACACAAATAAAAAAAAAACAGTTTTTTAATCATTTGATTAATATTTTGATGCAAATCCTTTTTGCTTCAATACTGCTTCGCAATGACGTTGCATGGATTTGATGAGTGATCGACATCGTTCCACGGGCATGGCGTACCACTATTCTTTCACCTTTCCGAAGAGATCATTCATATTGGTTATATTCTGTTTGCTTAGATCAATTTTCACATCCCCCCATAGATGTTCAATGGGATTTAGATCAGCACTTGACGATGGCCAATCCAAAACATCAATGGAATTTTCTTGGAAAAATTTCTTTGTAAGCTTGGCGGTATGTTTTGGATCGTTATCCTGCTGGAACTTCCATACAACTGGTAAATTTTCGTCTGCCTATGGTAACATCACATTTTCCAAAATGTCAACATATCCCTCTTTGGTTAGGATGCCATCAATTCGATGAATGGGTCCAACGCCATTCCATGAAAAACAACCCCACACATTAATTAAGCCGCCACCATGCTTTACGACAGGTGATGTGTATTTTGGATTGAATTCGCTCCGTTTTGGCCGCCGTACAAACCGTCTTCCATCAGGACCGATACGATTAATTTTTGTTTCGTCACTCCAGAGGACGAATTTCCATTGTTTGATTGTCCATGATGCGTACAGCCTTGCAAATTCAATGCGCTTCTTTCTTTGGTTCTTAGTAAACATTGGTTTCTTGCGTGCAACACGACCATGAAGTCCAGCTTCAACTAATCTTCGTCTGACTGTCCAAACAGATATTTGTGGATCAATTTCCTTTGAAATTTCACGTTGAATATCTCTTGCACTTTTCCTTGGGTCAATTTTGGACAATCTTACGATTTTCCTGTCATCTTGAACTGTAGTTTTCCTGGGTCGTTGCCTTCTTTTGATGTTATTGCGAGTATCATACGTTCGAAAATGTTTCAATACAACAAACACTTTTTTCTTTGAGCAATTTAACTGATTGCTAATTTGTTTATACGACAAATCAGCCTTGTGTAGCTCCAAAATAGCTTTCCGATAAGCTGGAGTACTACTTGCAGCTTTTCCCATTGATTAATAGTCCTAACGAGGATTTTCTTTCTTAAAAATTATCAAAATACAGTTTGTTAAACTATACTTACGAATAAATTAATTTTCAAAGTGATTTCTTTTTAAAAATGTACTTAATCTTACAGCGTTTCTAATTAGTTGCTCGGGTAAATTTTAAAATTTTCTCTAATGTAGCTAAACTACTCACAATATTGCATAAGGTACACGCCTGATCACTTGACTTTCAACTATTGAAAGAGAGAATGATACGTACACATACTGCCAGACTGCAGAAAAAACCGTTATTTCATTTAGCGGTGATAAACCGGCAATTTAACGACACACTTTGCATTTGGTGATGCGCCGTTTCTTATTAGTTGCTCGTAGCTGTATATTTGTGATCGCCATCAAAAGTTAAGTCTGTCCGTCTCTATGTCACCAGATATTGGGCCTTAAATTTTGAGATGAAATTTGGTATATACACTTTTCAGAACTCGAATCAGTACAAGTGTAAACATTTTTCAAACCCCGCCCGCAGACAGGCCCACTTTTAAAAAATTGTGATTTTTCAATATTTTTACTAGAAACTGAAAAATATCGCCTGAACAAAATATAGATATATATTCTCTACAATTTGTCTATACGCAATATAAAGCCACGCCTACTCTTTGGGGGCGTTTTCTTCAAAAAACCTGATATTTTTGTTTTAAAGCTATTTACGGTGATGGATAGGCTATGTTTGCAAGATCTCATTGGAATCTTACTTCGGTAAGAAATAGTTGCAGCTACTCCCACTTTTTTGTAAGTAAAAGCCATAAAATCACTTTTCTGGTAAAATCTCTTAAAAGTCGTGGATGTGTACTCAGAATAGAAAGATATGCAATCATTGAATTTAAATTGAAAATTTCAGAATGGCACGCCCACTTTGTTACGGATGGGTTAGAAGATGAGGGATAGGGTGTCATATGATACGTTCTAGACAAATTGTAATTTGTCTGCATGTTTCTTTATAAGTTCGTTATCATCATCAAAGTTGTAAAGCATTTTATAGCAAAGTTGTTTGGTGACCTCCTTAACCTTAAACGTTCTTGGTTTCGAGGATATGGAATACTTACAGCAATAATTTTAAATTTCAGGTTCAGCAGGTATTTTGCTGTTATTACGTTATTTGTCTGTTCTTTTCCACTGTAAAATGACTAGTTAACGAATAATTAAGTGAGAAATCTATGGGCTCATAAAGGGAAACGTCTCTAGCATTTTAGGTTAGGGTAGGTAACTGGGTGCCCTTGTTGACAGGTTTGTCAACAGCTCACTTAGACCACTAAGAGTTCATTGTGCCCAATATTTAGAACCCTGGGAACCTAGAAATTTCAATCTTCAACCGCTAGGCTAAACCACCTAGATAAATTTATGAATCTGAGGAGTTTTCTTAGCTCAATGCTACCTAGCTCATCCAGATCTGAAAAGAAGTATCTGCCAAAAGCACGGCTTCTTTTGCTGGTCAGAGCTAGACAGTCACACGATGATGAACGGATTCTATTTCCTCTACGTCCCTGCAGCTTCTACTGTAGTCGTTATGAGGTAACCCTAGCCGTGCTGCGTGATTACCTATCCTGTCACGACGCCAACAGCTATGCGGATATCCCTTCGACTTAGTTCTATAAGATTGATAGATCTTAATGATTTGACTGTAGCGCATGTATACCGTGTTAGCAGCTGAGACTCCCTAATTTTTAACTGTTTGGATTCCTATCAATGAATTCGTCGATCGTCTAATAAAGCTATACGAATTATGAGCGAATGATATTATAATTATACCAATTTAAGCTCAATGTTGCATTTTTTTACTAGCTTTAAAGGTGTTCTGTTGTGAGATCGCTGATTGAATTTCCTCATTGGTAATGGTACTGACTCAAACGACGGCCAAAGAGAAATTTAAGTTCGCTACGCAACTACTAAGCCACACTAAAAAAATTCTCCGTTATGTATCAAAAGCAAAGTGATGTCAAAGTAAACGAATGAACAAAAGCTGTTTCTTCATGTAAAGTAATATTCTAATTTCTAAACCGAACCGGGCTTGGGGCTATGTTCTGTAAAGTTTTCCCTTTGACAATTGTGCTATTGGAAGAGGAACTCAATCAGATTAAGTAAGTTGTTGAAGGTAGCCGGCACTATTAATTAAATACAATTCGTTTTGTATGCCACATGTACTTTAGAACATTTTGTAAAGTTGGATTAATTTTTTACCAAAACGGTTAAGTTTCCGTATACATGTTTATAATAGGTATCAAAACAATAAGTGCTTCCGTAAACAAATACTCTATCTTTCTCTCTCTCTATCCCTCTTTTCGCAAATACACGTAAATGTTATTTAAACCTCAAATTCAATCCTGTCCTAAATTCATTTACTTTGCGAAAAAAAAAAACCTGTTTACCTTTTACATTGCATTTTCAATCCATTTCAGCATTGCTTTACTTCTATCAAGCAAAATTTTCTACATGACTTTTCAAAATTCTTTGTCTATTGATTTGCGGTAAGTACACCATAAATGCTACGAAACAGGGAGTGAAAAACGACATTTCCAGTACTTCACGAATCAATAATCAGGATTTAAAATAATTATTTCGTTGACGACACACACCCTGTTCCTGAGCCCTTTTAAATCCGAATGGTCCTTTATTATCTCTTCGCATAATAGACTCCTCATTTGTTAGAAAATGCTTTTGCGTGTATTCGGATGTGCATTGTTGTTTTGGGTTAATCCTCATCATACCGTCATCAGTGCCGTTTTTAATCATTGTTGTGCACCAAAGCGTTATGCCCTCTTAGCAAGGGATGAATGCCCATCTGACAATTTTTTTTGCCCTTCTTACTGTGTGTATATTCGATGCGTTGAGGATTTCCTTTTAGGTAACTAGTGCTTTCGATATGAGATCTATCGACTTTTCCAACTAAAAGGTGTTCCAGAAAAAGCAGATACATTGTTGGGAGATAATGTGCGTATGTATAGGCATATCCTGAGGGTATATGTTATTATGTAGATGTTATTGGTTTTCCATTCAGATTTTTTTTTTTTATAGACTTATACAAAAGAAAAACGATGTGTTGACTTGCACTGACTAATTAGAATTTTAAAAATTGTTGTAAAGAAAATAAGAAATGTGTTTTTTTCATAACAATTTATTTATACTCTTATATTAATAGGTACTTTTTTTTAACAAAGTTACATATATGTATGTACATATGTGATATGTTATGCAATATAATTTGTTTAACTTCTCTATCCAGAATATTTACAAGCGTTTAAATAAAACGATGTGTGCTATTTTATTGTGTTACATGATCTACATATAGAAATATTGACAATATTTTACGGGCTTTCCAAAATGTTAAAAAAATTAATGCTACCGTTTTTTTTTTTTGTTCATGGCACTTTTTTCTACATATTTTGTGATGTATGCTTATCACAGACTTTAATTTAACTTAAATATTTGCTTATAACTAAATACTTTAAATTGCATTAGTTCTCAATCACATTGTCTCCTGGCTTTGTACATGTCGGAAAGTAATCGTACGATGGTAATGTCTCCGATAGTTTTCCGAAAGAAAATTTCTTCAATTGTAAAACTTGACACATTATTAATTTCGGTCACTGTTTGCATAATATTATCGTACTTCATTAAATGCGTAGCATGAACACTTCTTATGTATGTAAGCAGGGTGTTCTTTGCTTCCTCATAAAGTTTTAGAATTCTTATTGGCTCAAGAAGCGCCTGAGTCTCTAATGAGCTTGAATTTTGATTTTCTCTAAGTAAACCGGAAGTACCACTAGACGGTCTTTTGAAAAGAATAATTTCGCGTAAACATTCATATTCATTGTTATCGACATTCAAATGACGCAATTGATTTAGAATATCCTGAAATACGTGGATTTCACGGGACACAACGCCAACTAAATCCCTATTTGGATTTTCCGTCTCGTATGCCAGAAGAATTTGCACAAAATTTATAGGTATTAAGCACTGGGCCATTCCAATTACAAAAAGCTCTTTCCAAGATTCTTCAAGTAGCACCAACTGATCGGGCATGGGTAGTTCCTTGAAGGTTCTCACACTTTGGACCCAGTTGAAATTTTTAAATAAATGTTCCGCCGCAGTTTCCTTGATATGTTCGGTTGCCATTAGAGGCGGTGTTGGCGGAAGTGCTCTATTATTTAATGAATTCATGTAGGCAGCAGTGGTTGCATAGAAATTGTGAGTTTGCGCAATTCTAGGTATTGACAGATCCAAAACTACGGGCGGCATTCTAATTGGCTGAGACATTTGCAGGCCGGCTAATCCTGGATTTAACATAAGCTCTTGTGACAAATGAGGCATATCTGTTATCATTGCGTCCTTGTACATGGCCATATGACGTCGTAACGTGGAGTTCCGGGGGCCCCGTTCATGCTGAACGGCGTCCTTATTCATACCGACATCAAAACACTTTCTCAAACGGCAAGCGCGACATTGATTTCGGTGGGTCTTATCAACTACACATAATCCTTGCTTTTGAGATTTGCAAACATATTGCCGATTCCGTCGGATGGAGCGTTTAAAAAATCCAGCACATCCATCGCAGGCGTATATTCCATAGTGCTTTCCAGAGCTGTGATCTCGACAAACTTTGCACGGTACATGGTACAATATGCGACCTTAAACACAAATTTTAAAAAAAATTATAACTTAATTTAACACTATAAGTGACAGAAAAATAATTCAAAAAATGCACAAGTCGAGTGCGTATGTATGTATTCTGAACTTACTTGATGCCGCTGTAGCTAATCGCACCGAATTGAATTTTTGATCGATAAGTTCGTTGGAATTTTCGTAAGAATCCATAATTTTGAAACTTCCCTGCAGCCTCTTTATATTTTATTGAAAGTGTTTTCTTTTTTAAGTGCTTGTCTTTTCTCAGCGAGATCAACTCACTTCGACAGCTTAAATTAGTATGGCACATCTTGTGATCCAGAAACGTGTTTTAATACGCTCATCCCTAATATGATATTGTTCGGTCATGGCGACGATCAACCCCGGTGAATAAAACGGGAACTCTTCATCCTCATTGGTAGAATAAAGAGGATGGGGAGTGGCTTGAAGCCCATAAACAAAAAACACTGCAGGTAGATCCTGATAAATAAAAGGAAATAAGGTTCCCGTGATTTATTTTCTGTTTTGTCCTAACTGCAAACAACGATCATGATGACAGAGGGAAAAGGACTTCAAATTTCATAGATAGCCAAAAGGGTAGCACGGGAAGTAGTAATGTTTGGTGGTTAAAATTGCTTGAAAGTAATAATTGTTCTTTTTGTTTTCATTTTTTCTTCACATTTATTGTTTTATAGCACTATTTTATTGCTACACATTTTCATTCATAAATGCATTTGCATTGATAAATTTTGGCAGTTTGTACTTGAGAGTAATTTGCAATTCTCGGTACAAAGGAAGTGTCTAGGTATGTTTACATTTTCATTTAAGACCTACAATAATTACAAAGGACGGAACCCTTTCGGAAGAGGATAAAAAAAAGATCAATGAATAAAAAAATGATTTTTGAGATAAGATGGGAATTCCCAGCGTTTTGAATGGATTATTTCTGAATTACGTATCTGACTTCATTACAGGTATTGAATTCTGAATGAATTTTAGGGTTTTTCCTTATTTTGTGTTCTTGAATGTAATAAACTAAGGAACGGAAATGGAAATCCCTTCTAAAACGGGGTTGAGTAAATTTTTTTTTTTTAAATTGACATCCTGACTGATTCAAGACTCCAACTTAATGAACTTAGGGTTCTGTTTGTTGATGTAAATAAAGAATGTTGTTGTCATAGCAGATTTCAACGCAATTTAGAGAACATGATAATAAAAATAAAAAAAAATTATCAAAATTATTTGAAAACTTAATTTATTCAAACGAGTGCGATATTGCTTTTTGTACTCGGTTGCTCTATGCTGATTTGATAACTTTAATTGTGGGATTCTGACTTTTTAAAATGCTTACGAGAGTTCTGTAATTTTTCACAACTGTCTTATTAATATTGGCGTAATGGTCTATTTAGGTTGATTTACTTATTTAAAAGAACAAGGTCTAGTTTTTACATGCAATATATCTAACAAGAGAATTACGGCTCGTTTTGGTATGGGGGTAGGTACGCAAGCTTTTGGTGAGAGGGGGCACTACGAGTAGTTACCGCAGGTTCCTATATTAACCTATCAAATTTGCGAAATAATGTTATTTTCTTTTTTATGGCTAAGGTATAGAATAAAAATTTTTTTTAAATTTTTTGAATTTTTTGCAAATGGCTGACCAGATTTCAATAGCTTAGGAATTTGTTTGTATTATCAGTCAGGTTGATGTTTAGTTAAATGTTAACCTACGCGGTTCTTCAGTAAAACTCCCCAAAACTGTTGCTATACATATCCCCGTTGTTTGGTCTCAAGCATGGATGCTCAGCATACTTACTTGTGAGTAGTTGTTTTTATTATTAGTAACCGCCTGATAATATCGATCGTTATCTTTAGCCGTAGCCAAACCTTGACCAAACTCAAGGAACTGAATTACTTTTCAATAGTAGCAGTGATGTAAAGTATTGTTAGAAGAACTTGTAAGGCTGTTTTTATTAGAGGATACAACGATTTGCCTCCCGGATTACTTCCCATCTGAAAATGATTAAAATGGGAGGGAGTTGGAGGAAGATATGTAACGCGTTAAAAGTTTGCTGATTCAAATTCCGTAACGCATGCAGCGTATAATAAAGTCTGGATATAACATACATGTGTAGATGAAAAGAATAACAGAAACCCTTGTTTTATTTATTTTTAAATTGTTATTTAAAATTTAATTTTGTAATCCCGGCTTTTCTCATATGGGTGAATATTTCAAAACATTATTCTTTTACACCTAAAAATGGCAAACAGAGAAATTTATAAAATTTATATTTTTGTTATGGTTTATCTTGAATAATAATAAATCAATAACCATGTTGCCATAAACGAGAAGTTAACTTAAGAAATTTTAAGGAATTTAGTCTTTTACGGGAATTACAACAATACGCATGGGGATCTGGTTGAATCCACTAACTGTCCAAAAGCTGCAGTTCGTCAGTATTGTTACAACCAATCTTATAGTTACTGTACATACATATGTGTAAATCTTTATTTATTAACTTACCTTGGGACTCAGATTGACTTTTAGCTATCGTATATATGAAAGTTGTTGTAGCATTTAAGGATTGTACTTTATTCTGATAAATAAAGTCTGCAAAACCCCATATTACCATATTACTCTAACTTGCAGTCCTCGATTAATATAAGGGGCCGGAGTGGGCCCAGGCCCACAGCTGCCACATGACACAAAAATATAGATGACTTTTTAAAAGGTTTTTTACAAGGATGCAGACACCTACATATGTATGTACTTCATTTTTAAATCTTCAAACTAGATTTTTTGTTATATACATATAGGTATACAAAAATAAATTTCCAAGTTCGTAAGACTCGATTTTCGGTCCATTGTACTTGGGTGACTTTTGATTGCTGTTCCCCTCTCAGGCTCTAACCCGCACAGTTCGGATTACATACTCACGTATTACCCACTACATCTTGGCATATAAGTACGTTACGCCAAAGTGCTGAATTATGCCGTCCTGGCCCAACAATAGCAGCTTTTGACATCGCCTGCACAAGTCATTCGAAAGATTGTGTCATGTATTTCCTGCAACATAAAAAGGAGCTGCCTTTTTATGTTAGTTAGCTGGAATTTCATAATTTTGAGACAAAAGAAAAAGACGTTGTATTTATCTCGAAGTATGAGTAACTTCTAAGACTACAGGAGATACTATTTGTGGTATAATTGTTCAATATTTGCATCTTTCAGCATGTGGTGATAGAATCCTTTGGGAATGGTATGAAAATACATACTTGGGTATGTTATTAAATACGTATGTATATACACATGTATGTCGGCATTTGGCCAACTTATCATTTTAATGGAATACGTGGAATTTGGTGGTGATGGCTCTAATTTTGAATCCAGAGCTAAGCTCAAATACAGTAGTCCAATTGTTTATTGTTTATTACACTTATACAAAATTCTCAAAGCTGTACAACAAAGCGCTGTCTATTATAACGAATTTTGTGTGAATAAAGTTAGTGAGGTTAGCATTCTAGTTGATAGCACAAGTTATCAAGTATCTGAGGAAATGAACTTGGACAATCTCTGGTTCCAGCAAGACGGCGCTAAGTGCCATACAAGCCGTCCAACAATTGATCTTTTGGGCACTAAGTTCAATTTTATTATCAGCCATTTTGGTGATGTTGCTTGGCCTCCGCGGAGTTGCGATTTGACGCCTTTGGACTTTTATTTTGTAGGGTGCCATTAAATATCTGTTATGTTGATAATCCAATACTGATCGAGCTATTTGTGAAATAGAGCCCCGAACCATCGAAACTCACGTTGAATTTAACTTTGAATTTAAGTTTAACTACGTAGCTATACGTTGGTAATTGTGTCAACTTCGGCTTCAAAAATGGTATTACATCCAACGTTTCATAATTTCAGTAGATTACTGAGTGAGTTAAGTATAATGTACTTGCACATTTGCTGCCAAAATAAAGAGTCAACGACTTTGTAATGCCTGATGAACTATGATTAATTATAAATGAGTTGCATTTTGCAATCCTGAAATTGTTGACTAAACAATGACTAAAGACCCGATTACTAAATATATAATAACCAACACAAGCGACAGCTTCGAGATCTATCCTAGATATTTTTTGTCCTTTCTCCCGATATTTATTCAAAATTGAATGGGTGAGGGCAGAGTGGCTCTGGATAATTTTCTGAAAAGCTTCTTTGAAAATTTTCCTGGTGAAGTGCTGATCTTCCTTATTACCCACTGCAATTCTCAAGTACTCATCAGCCGCTATGAGGCTGAATATAACAGTAATCAACTCGAGCGATTCCAATATGCCTTTTAACACTTACGAGTATATATTGTAATATGCGAGCTACGGCTCGAGTAGATAAAACGATATTCTGTGAAATTTATTTCTTTATTTTCTAGTCTATAGAACAATTCAAGTTCACACTATACTATTCTTCGCAAATTCTTTTCTTACAAGGTCTCTTTCCTCTCAAATCACTTTATCTCCTTTCAATTACTTAATTCACAAATCCAAACTAATTACTTTTTCTTGTTTACTCTCCACTTTCAATTTATCACCAAATTACAACTTCGCCCATTATCACTTTTCCAATCTCTTCGCCACAGTTTAAAAACTACTGTGTCTTTTTTTGATCGCCATCTGTCCTTATATAGCAGAAGTTTCTGATAGCCAGAAACTTCTAGCAAATTCTTCGACCACTGGAACAAGAGAAATAATTCTTGCAGTTATAATTCCCTTTTATCCCTGATATTATTCGTCTCTTTCGTTGACATGAGCTGTGGAGACTTCGTCCCAGACACGAACCTCGAATGAAAGGACAGTTCGAACCAAAATTCTGCCAGAATGAAAAGTCACTTCGGAATTTGTTGCGTCATATTTTTAGGGGGCGTAGTTATTATTATGCTACACTGCCCCCCTCTTAGACGTGTTCGTCCCGAACAAGTGCATCCTCATTTCGGCCATTGTATCGACTCAGTCGGTCCACTTGAACCACTTTCATTTTGGCCCTCGGTCCTCGCTGGATGCGGTAGACAACATCGTTGATGCGGGTTACTATTCTGTAGGGACCTTCCCAGTTCCGCTGTAATTTAGGTGATTTCCCCTTTTGGCGATGGGGATTATACAGCCACACCAGATCTCCTTCCTGGAATCCTGACGTTGTTGCCTTGGCATCATACCTGGTCTTCATGCGGTCGCTCGTCATCTTAATCTGGCTTCTGGTCCTTTGGTGTATGTCCCTAAGCCTTTCCCTAAGGTCCGCCACGTACTCTTCTTCATTTCTGGGCTCATTGGTAGGAGATCCAAATTTCACCTCACTGGGTAAACGAGCTATTCCACCAAATAAGATTTCGAACGGCGTATGTCGAGTAGTGCTATGCACGGCTCTTCTATAGGCCATCAAAAACAAGGGAATCTGCCGGTCCCAATCCCGTTGGTAGTCACCTACGACCTTCGAGAGATGTTCGTCCAAAGTCCTATTGAAACGCTCCACCATACCGTCCGACTGTGGATGAAGCGGGGTTGTCCTTGTCTTTTTGATTCCGAGTAGTTGACACATCTCTTGGAAGATTCTTGACTCGAAGTTCCGCCCTTGGTCAGAATGCAATTTCAAGGGCACACCGAATCTGCTAACCCAATTGTAGACGATCTGCTCCGCCACGGTTCTGGCTTCCTGGTTAGGGATCGGAAACGCTTCCGGCCACTTACTGAAGTAGTCCATCACTACGAGTATATACCGATTACCATTGTCGGTTTCCGGAAAGGGCCCTGCGATGTCGATGGCGATTCGTTCGAAAGGTGCTCCCACGTTGTATTGGTGCATCTTACCTCGAGTTTTGATTCTCGGACCCTTGCTAGCTGCACACACGTCGCATTTTCTGCACCAGTCTTCGCTATCTTCCTTCGCTTTTAACCAATAAAAACGTTCTCGTACCTTTTCTAGCGTCTTATTCACTTCCAAGTGGCCTCCGGTCGCCCCGCCATGCATTTCCTGTAACACCTCCTTGACCCTCGTCCGCGGTACGACAAGCTGCATTACAAACGACTTTCCGTCGGAGGATTCCCATTTTCTTCTCAGAACACCTTCTTGGACATGGAGGGAGTCCCACTGCGCAAAATATGCCTTTAAGGTCGGGCTTCTGTGAGAGATGTCCTGATGATCCGGTTTCTCCATGTTCTCCTTCCAGGCCAGAATCGGCTCGATATCCGGGTCTTCCTTCTGAGCGTTCCGGATCTCATCTACGCTCCAGCCGACGATAGGTTCGGCTCTCATTCTTTGGATGGAAACCAGCTCCCGTTCTTCCTGACGCGCACAATGTTTAAAATCCGTTCTGCATGGTCTCCGGGACAGTGCATCCGCATTAGAGTGGAGTTTTCCTTTACGATGCTGTATTTCGTAGTCGTAGATTTGCAGCCTTTCGATCCATCTTGCGACCTGACCCTCAGGACTCTTGAACTGTAATAGCCATTTTAAGGCTGCATGGCCTGTGCGAAGAACGAACTTCCTCCCGTAGAGGTATTTGTGAAAATGCTTCGTAGCCAAGATCAAAGCTAGAAGTTCCCGCCTTGTCACGCAGTAGTTCCTTTCTGGCTTAGAGAGCACCTTGCTGAAGTACGCAACCACCTTCTCTTGGCCGTCATGCACCTGGGAGAGTACGGCTCCTACCCCGACATTACTAGCATCTGCATCCACAACGAACGTTTCCCCGGGAGTGGGGTAAGCCAGTATCGGGGCATCGCATAGCCGTTGTTTAAGTGCCTTGAAGCTCTTCTCGCACTCAATTGACCATTTGAATTGTTTTCCCTTTTCCGTCAACTGGTGCAGGTTCTTTGCGATCCCGGCAAAATCCTTCACGAACCGTCTGTAGTAGGTGGCTAGGCCCAGGAAGCTCCTTAGTTGGTGTTTGTCTTTGGGGACTGGCCAGTTTTTCACCGCTTCGACCTTCTCCGGATCGGTTCTCACTCCTTTCGCTGAAATTATGTGTCCCAGGTACTTGACTTCCGCTCTAAACAGGGCGCAATTCTTGGGGTTGAGCTTCAGGTGGGCACTTCGAAGCCTTTGAAACACATCCCTTAGATTGTCTCGGTGTTGCGCAAACGTTTTTCCTACGACGATGACATCATCCAAGTATACCAAACAGGTTTTCCATGTTAACCCTTGCAGGACACATTCCATCAATCGCTCGAAAGTCGCCGGAGCATTGCACAGCCCGAATGGCATTACCGTGAATTGCCATAGCCCATTTCCTGCGGTGAAGGCGGTTTTCTCCCGGTCTTCTGGATGGATCTGTACCTGCCAGTAGCCACTCTTCAAGTCGAGAGTGGAAAACCATCGGGCTCCTGATAGTGTGTCTAGCGTGTCGTCAATCCGTGGCAGAGGGTAGCTGTCTTTCTTGGTGACGTAATTGAGCTGCCGATAGTCCACGCAGAACCGCGTGCTGCCATCTTTCTTCTTAACCAGTACAACCGGTGATGCCCACGGACTTTTGGAACTTTCAATCAGACCTTCTTTCTCCATTGCCGACACCATCTCTGCAACTTCTGTCTGCTTTGCCAATGGAAGGCGCCTAGCAGGCTGACGAATTGGTCTAGTATCACCAGTGTCTATTCGATGTTGTACCAGGTGTGTTCGGCCGTATTCTCCGTCCTGTGAGGCAAATACATCAGCGTACTCATTGATAAGATTCTCTGCCATAGTTCGCTGCTCCTGATTCAGCTCACTGGACTGGAGAATCGTCTCTCTCGCTTCCGCTGTCCAAGATGATTTGAGAGGTTTTGGAGCATCACGTTCAGATATTGTTGCGACGGCGGTAATCGGCGTGCATTTTCCAGTCACCTCCCCTCGCCTTAGTTTGACAGTGTGTGGTCTTGCGTTCAAAACCCTCACTGGAACCATGGTGTTCTTTGGTTCGACTAACGTCTTTCCCACGATGTAGTCTTGAGAATTCTTCTCTGGGTCTGGTTCTACTATGTAGAATCGGTGGCTCCCAAGATCACCTTCCAGCTTCGTCCAAATGATTGTCTCTGAAGACGGCGGCAAAACTTCGTCTTTGCTGATGACTGTCCTGAGAGTTACGGCATTCTCATTTCCGTACACCATCGGAATCTCCACATTTCGATACCTCAGTACTTGCATCCCGATGTCCAAGATTACTTCATTTGCTTTCATGAAGTCTACTCCGATGATGCACTCGTCGCATATATCTGCCACCAGAAACGCATGGGAGAACGTCAGTCCTGCCAGAGTAATCGTAAGACGAACTTCTCCAAATACCTTCGCCATTTCCCCTGTTGCAGTCTTCAGGCAGTAGCTGTTGGTGTTGTGCAGCCAGGAGCTTTTGACGATATCTCTTCTTACAATGGAGGCAGTGGCACCTGTGTCGATGGTGGCTACGCACTTCTTCTCGTTGATTAGTGCCTCCACTGTCAGGCTCTTGTTACCCCGTTTGGTTTGCGAAACTTGAATGGTGGTCCTGGGGGCCTCGATTCCAGTAACCAACTTCTGCCCCGCGAAGTTGGTCCTTACGCATTTCCCGACTGCTGGTTTTGGGAAGTCTGACTGACAGCCAGATGCTTCCTCTCTGCTTCTCCTACTTCCGCAATGTGAACAATTTCCTCGTCTAGGTGCACTTCTGCACTGCCGTTGTAGGTGTCCGGTTTGGTTGCAATTCCAGCAACGGATTTGACTTCCGCGAGCTCTGTCTTCATCCATGACGGCTGTTCTCTGGCATGAGCATTCCACGACGGACATTTCCCTGACACGGTGTATTCCCTGGTATGCTTGGTCCGCAGCCTTCATTGACAAAGCGAATGCCAATGCCTCGGGGAGTGTTCGCTTTTCAGCCATCCTTACAGCCATTTGCAGTTGTCTGTCCTCTATGGCCTGAATAAAAGCTTCCACCGCCATTTCGTTGATAAGCTCCTCACCGGCTTTAGGGTATGAAAGATGGGCTAGTCGCTCTATATCCGCTTGCAACTGTTGGAGCGTTTCCCCCCTTTTCTGGACTCGACTACGCAGCTGAACCCTGTACACCTGCTGCATGTGTTCATCCCCAAACCGCATCTCGATAGCCTGAACCAGAGAGTCGTAGTTCTGCTGTTTATCTTCCGGGATGGTCTGCAAGAGCTCCGCAGCTGGACCCCTCAGTGCAAGCGTGAGTGCAATAGACTTCTCTTCATCGTCCCAGCTATTGGTCATTGCGGCCGCTTCGAATTGCCTCTTATAAATTGGCCATGATGTTTGACCATCGAAGATAGGAGGCTGCATCTCCTTTCTTCTCAGACCGTCAGTGGAATATTCCCGTGCTTTCTGTCTCTTCACGTTGCTGAGCTCCTTAGCAAGATTTTCGACTTGCTTTTCTACTTTTTCAAACTGAGTCTCTATCTTCCCGAACTGAGTTTCATGTTTCTCAAAATTTTCATCGAATCTAGTTTCGACTTTTTCGAGTTGCGTCTCGACCTTCTCGATTTTCTCTTCGATCACTTCGAATTTGGATTCCAAGTTCTTGTTTTGCTCATCAAGTTTACTTTCCAGAGCATCTAGAGAATTCTTTTGTTCGTCCATCTTAAGTTCTAGAGAATTCTTTTGTTCGTCCATAGCTTTCTTTTGTTCATCCATTGCTTTCTTTTGTTCATCCAGCTTAAGTTCTAGAGAATTCTTCTGGTCGTCCATTGCTTTCTTTTGTTCGTCCAGCTTAAGTTCTATAGAATTCTTTTGGTCATCGAGCTTATGACTTTGATCTTCTATTGCTTTCTTTTGTTCGTCCATGACTAACTTAAGTTGCAGGAGCAGACTTGTTATACCCGGGTCGGCTACTGTACTTGCTGGTTCCTCTTCCACGTCAAACTCTATGTCATGCGGATTTTCACCTTCCTGCGTTACTGCTTCTTCCAGACGAATCAGTAGGGCATCTTTTCCCCCAGTTGTGTCGAGATTCCGCTTACTGAGTTCTGCCTTTAGTTGAATTATAGTTAGTTTTCCCAATTTGCGACCCATTTTGCGCAACTAATTACTCAACACAGAAATGGTTTTTTTTTTTTTTTTTTTCTTGTGCAATTTCACACTACGGAAATAGTTATTCACAGAATAAGTTTTATCCCACTTCTGACACCAATGTAACATGCGAGCTACGGCTCGAGTAGATAAAACTAAATTCTGTGAAATTTATTTCTTTATTTTCTACTCTATAGAACAATTCAAGTTCACACTATACTATTCTTCGCAAATTCTTTTCTTACAAGGTATCTTTCCCCTCAAATCACTTTATCTCCTTTCAATTACTTAATTTACAAATCCAAACTAATTACTTTTTCTTGTTCACTCTCAACTTTCAATTTATCACCAAATTACAACTTCGCCCATTATCACTTTTCCAATCTCTTCGCCACGGTTCTAAACCAACTGTGTCTTTTTTTGATCGCCATCTGTCCTTATATAGCAGAAGTTTCTGATAGCCAGAAACTTCTAGCAAATTCTTCGACCACTGGAACAAGAGAAATAATTCTTGCAGTTATAATTCCCTTTTATCCCTGGTATTATTCGTCTCTTTCGTTGACATGAGCTGTGGAGACTTCGTCCCAGACACGAACCTCGAATGAAAGGACAGTTCGAACCAAAATTCTGCCAGAATGGAAAGTCACTTCGGAATTTGCTGCATAGACATAGGAGCGTAGTTATTATTATGCTACAATATTATAGTAGAATTTGGTTGAAAGTTACTGCAGTAAAGTCATCATCAGAAGTGCTCAACATCTACTACTCACTGTCGAAATCTGTATTGTTTGATTCTAAAACAGATTTTGGTACAAATAAAAGACGAAAAGAATTAGAAATTTAAAGACAAGTACTATCATTCTTGATAAAATCGACGCTGAGCTAACCTAAATAAATTTTGGCTATAAGGAGACATTTGAGAAGTTTAGAATATTGAAATATATTGTTGTAAAACATGCAAAGGATCTCAAACAACAGGTCAATCCAACTTATTTTACAATCCTTTACAAGTGGTGAACTAGTAGAAAGCTTTAATAAAAGTCCTTAATAAAATACACTGTCTATTTATACCCTATCCAGGGCATATTAAATTTTATACATAGTGAAATAATAATAATAGACTCTCAAAAGTATATATTGTAATATGCAAGCTACGGCTCGAGTAGATAAAACAATTATTCTGTGAAATTTATTTCTTTATTTTCTAGTCTATAGAACAATTCAAGTTCACACTATACTATTCTTCGCAAATTCTTTTCTTACAAGGTCTCTTTCCTCTCAAATCACTTTATCTCCTTTCAATTACTTAATTCACAAATCCAAACTAATTACTTTTTCTTGTTTACTCTCTACTTTCAATTTATCACCAAATTACAACTTCGCCCATTATCACTTTTCCAATCTCTTCGCCACGGTTCTAAACCAACTGTGTTCTTTTTTTGACCGCCATCTGTCCTTATATAGCAGAAGTTTCTGATAGCCAGAAACTTCTAGCAAATTCTTCGACCACTGGAACAAGAGAAATAATTCTTGCAGTTATAATTCCCTTTTATCCCTGATATTATTCGTCTCTTTCGTTGACATGTGGAGACTTCGTCCCAGACATGAACCTCGAATGAAAGGACAGTTCGAACCAAAATTCTGCCAGAATGGAAAGTCACTTCAGAATTTGCTGCATAAACATAGGAGCGTAGTTATTATTATGCTACACTGCCCCCCTCTTAGACGTGTTCGTCCCGAACAAGTGCATCCTCATTTCGGCCATTGTATCGACTCAGTCGGTCCACATGAACCACTTTCATTTTGGCCCTCGGTCCTCGCTGGATGCGGTAGACAACATCGTTGATGCGGGTTACTATTCTGTAGGGACCTTCCCAGTTCCGCTGTAATTTAGGTGATTTCCCCTTTTGGCGATGGGGATTATACAGCCACACCAGATCTCCTTCCTGGAATCCTGACGTTGTTGCCTTGGCATCATACCTGGTCTTCATGCGGTCGCTCGTCATCTTAATCTGGCTTCTGGTCCTTTGGTGTATGTCCCTAAGCCTTTCCCTAAGGTCCGCCACGTACTCTTCTTCATTTCTGGGCTCATTGGTAGGAGATCCAAATTTCACCTCACTGGGTAAACGAGCTATTCCACCAAATAAGATTTCGAACGGCGTATGTCGAGTAGTGCTATGCACGGCACTTCTATAGGCCATCAAAAACAAGGGAATCTGCCGGTCCCAATCCCGTTGGTAGTCACCTACGACCTTCGAGAGATGTACGTCCAAAGTCCTATTGAAACGCTCCACCATACCGTCCGACTGTGGATGAAGCGGGGTTGTCCTTGTCTTTTTGATTCCGAGTAGTTGACACATCTCTTGGAAGATTCTTGACTCGAAGTTCCGCCCTTGGTCAGAATGCAATTCCAAGGGCACACCGAATCTGCTAACCCAATTGTAGACGATCTGCTCCGCCACGGTTCTGGCTTCCTGGTTAGGGATCGGAAACGCTTCCGGCCACTTACTGAAGTAGTCCATCACTACGAGTATATACCGATTACCATTGTCGGTTTCCGGAAAGGGCCCTGCGATGTCAATGGCGATTCGTTCGAAAGGTGCTCCCACGTTGTATTGGTGCATCTTACCTCGAGTTTTGATTCTCGGACCCTTGCTAGCTGCACACACGTCGCATTTTCTGCACCAGTCTTCGATATCTTCCTTCGCTTTTAACCAATAAAAACGTTCTCGTACCTTTTCTAACGTCTTATTCACTCCCAAGTGGCCTCCGGTCGCCCCGCCATGCATTTCCTGTAACACCTCCTTGACCCTCGTCCGTGGTACGACAAGCTGCATTACAAACGACTTTCCGTCGGAGGATTCCCATTTTCTTCTCAGAACACCTTCTTGGACATGGAGGGAGTCCCACTGCGCAAAATATGCCTTTAAGGTCGGGCTTCTGTGAGAGATGTCCTGATGATCCGGTTTCTCCATGTTCTCCTTCCAGGCCAGAATCGGCTCGATATCCGGGTCTTCCTTCTGAGCGTTCCGGATCTCATCTACGCTCCAGCCGGCGATAGGTTCGGCTCTCATTCTTTGGATGGAAACCAGCTCCCGTTCTTCCTGACGCGCACAATGTTTACAATCCGTTCTGCATGGTCTCCGGGACAGTGCATCCGCATTAGAGTGGAGTTTTCCTTTACGATGCTGTATTTCGTAGTCGTAGATTTGCAGCCTTTCGATCCATCTTGCGACCTGACCCTCAGGACTCTTGAACTGTAATAGCCATTTTAAGGCTGCATGGTCTGTGCGAAGAACGAACTTCCTCCCGTAGAGGTATTTGTGAAAATGCTTCGTAGCCAAGATCAAAGCTAGAAGTTCCCGCCTTGTCACGCAGTAGTTCCTTTCTGGCTTAGAGAGCACCTTGCTGAAGTACGCAACCACCTTCTCTTGGCCGTCATGCACCTGGGAGAGTACGGCTCCTACCCCGACATTACTAGCATCTGCATCCACAACGAACGTTTCCCCGGGAGTGGGGTAAGCCAGTATCGGGGCATCGCATAGCCGTTGTTTAAGTGCCTTGAAGCTCTTCTCGCACTCAATTGACCATTTGAATTGTTTTCCCTTTTCCGTCAACTGGTGCAGGTTCTTTGCGATCCCGGCAAAATCCTTCACGAACCGTCTGTAGTAGGTGGCTAGGCCCAGGAAGCTCCTTAGTTGGTGTTTGTCTTTGGGGACTGGCCAGTTTTTCACCGCTTCGACCTTCTCCGGATCGGTTCTCACTCCTTTCGCTGAAATTATGTGTCCCAGGTACTTGACTTCCGCTCTAAACAGGGCGCAATTCTTGGGGTTGAGCTTCAGGTGGGCACTTCGAAGCCTTTGAAACACATCCCTTAGATTGTCTCGGTGTTGCGCAAACGTTTTTCCTACGACGATGACATCATCCAAGTATACCAAACAGGTTTTCCATGTTAACCCTTGCAGGACACATTCCATCAATCGCTCGAAAGTCG
Organism: Pocota personata; assembly: GCA_963082735.1. Lineage (NCBI taxonomy): Eukaryota > Metazoa > Arthropoda > Insecta > Diptera > Syrphidae > Pocota > Pocota personata. The sequence goes on along the minus strand of OY720429.1, from coordinate 180,603,499 downwards.
CCGGAGCATTGCACAGCCCGAATGGCATTACCGTGAATTGCCATAGCCCATTTCCTGCGGTGAAGGCGGTTTTCTCCCGGTCTTCTGGATGGATCTGTACCTGCCAGTAGCCACTCTTCAAGTCGAGAGTGGAAAACCATCGGGCTCCTGATAGTGTGTCTAGCGTGTCGTCAATCCGTGGCAGAGGGTAGCTGTCTTTCTTGGTGACGTAATTGAGCTGCCGATAGTCCACGCAGAACCGCGTGCTGCCATCTTTCTTCTTAACCAGTACAACCGGTGATGCCCACGGACTTTTGGAACTTTCAATCAGACCTTCTTTCTCCATTGCCGACACCATCTCTGCAACTTCTGTCTGCTTTGCCAATGGAAGGCGCCTAGCAGGCTGACGAATTGGTCTAGTATCACCAGTGTCTATTCGATGTTGTACCAGGTGTGTTCGGCCGTATTCACCGTCCTGTGAGGCAAATACATCAGCGTACTCATTGATAAGATTCTCTGCCATAGTTCGCTGCTCCTGATTCAGCTCACTGGACTGGAGAATCGTCTCTCTCGTTTCCGCTGTCCAAGGTGATGGGAGAGGTTTTGGAGCATCACGTTCAGATATTGTTGCGACGGCGGTAATCGGCGTGCATTTTCCAGTCACCTCCCCTCGCCTTAGTTTGACAGTGTGTGGTCTTGCGTTCAAAACTCTTACTGGAACCATGGTGTTCTTTGGTTCGACTAACGTCTTTCCCACGATGTAGTCTTGAGAATTCTTCTCTGGGTCTGGTTCTACTATGTAGAATCGGTGGCTCCCAAGATCACCTTCCAGCTTCGTCCAAATGATTGTCTCTGAAGACGGCGGCAAAACTTCGTCTTTGCTGATGACTGTCCTGAGAGTTACGGCATTCTCATTTCCGTACACCATCGGAATCTCCACATTTCGATACCTCAGTACTTGCATCCCGATGTCCAAGATTACTTCATTTGCTTTCATGAAGTCTACTCCGATGATGCACTCGTCGCATATATCTGCCACCAGAAACGCATGGGAGAACGTCAGTCCTGCCAGAGTAATCGTAAGACGAACTTCTCCAAATACCTTCGCCATTTCCCCTGTTGCAGTCTTCAGGCAGTAGCTGTTGGTGTTGTGCAGCCAGGAGCTTCTGACGATATCTCTTCTTACAATGGAGGCGGTGGCACCTGTGTCGATGGTGGCTACGCACTTCTTCTTGTTGATTAGTGCCTCCACTGTCAGGCTCTTGTTACCCCGTTTGGTTTGCGAAACTTGAATGGTGTTCCTAGGGGCCTCGCTTCCAGTAACCAACTTCTGCCCCGCGAAGTTGGTCCTTACGCATCTCCCGACTGCTGGTTTTGGGAAGTCTGACCGACAGGATGCTTCCTCTCTGCTTCTCCTACTTCCGCAATGTGGACAATTTCCTCGTCTAGGTGCACTTCTGCACTGCCGTTGTAGGTGTCCGGTTTGGTTGCAATTCCAGCAACGGATTTGACTTCCGCGAGCTCTGTCTTCATCCATGACGGCTGTTCTCTGGCATGAGCATTCCACGACGGACATTTCCCTGACACGGTGTATTCCCTGGTATGCTTGGTCCGCAGCCTTCATTGACAAAGCGAATGCCAATGCCTCGGGGAGTGTTCGCTTTTCAGCCATCCTTACAGCCATTTGCAGTTGTCTGTCCTCTATGGCCTGAATAAAAGCTTCCACCGCCATTTCGTTGATAAGCTCCTCACCGGCTTTAGGGTATGAAAGATGGGCTAGTCGCTCTATATCCGCTTGCAACTGTTGGAGCGTTTCCCCCCTTTTCTGGACTCGACTACGCAGCTGAACCCTGTACACCTGCTGCATGTGTTCATCCCCAAACCGCATCTCGATAGCCTGAACCAGAGAATCGTAGTTCTGCTGTTTATCTTCCGGGATGGTCTGCAAGAGCTCCGCAGCTGGACCCCTCAGTGCAAGTGTGAGTGCAATAGACTTCTCTTCATCGTCCCAGCTATTGGTCATTGCGGCCGCTTCGAATTGCCTTTTATAAATTGGCCATGATGTTTGACCATCGAAGATAGGAGGCTGCATCTCCTTTCTTCTCAGACCGTCAGTGGAATATTCCCGTGCTTTCTGTCTCTTCACGTTGCTGAGCTCCTTAGCAAGATTTTCGACTTGCTTTCCTACTATCTCGAATTTCGTATCCACTTTTTCAAACTGAGTCTCTATCTTCCCGAACTGAGTTTCATGTTTCTCAAAATTTTCATCGAATCTAATTTCGACTTTTTCGAGTTGCGTCTCGACCTTCTCGATTTTCTCTTCGATCACTTCGAATTTGGATTCCAAGTTCTTGTTTTGCTCATCAAGTTTACTTTCCAGAGCATCTAGAGAATTCTTTTGTTCGTCCATTGCTTTCTTTTGTTCGTCCAGCTTAAGTTCTAGAGAATTCCTTTGGTCGCCCATTGCTTTCTTTTGTTCGTCCATCGCTTTCTTTTGTTCATCCAGCTTAAGTTCTAGAGAATTCTTTTGTTCGTCCATTGCTTTCTTTTGTTCGTCCAGCTTAAGTTCTATAGAATTCCTTTGGTCTTCTATTGCTTTCTTTTGTTCGTCCATGACTAACTTAAGTTGCAGGAGCAGACTTGTTATACCCGGGTCGGCTGCTGTACTTGCTGGTTCCTCTTCCACGTCAAACTCTACGTCGTGCGGATTTTCACCTTCCTGCGTTACTGCTTCTTCCAGACGAATCAGCAGGGCATCTTTTCCCCCAGTTGTGTCGAGGTTCCGCTTACTGAGTTCTGCCTTTAGTTGAGTTATAGTTAGTTTTCCCAATTTGCGACCCATTTTGCGCAACTAATTAACTCAACGCAGAAATCGTTTTTTTTTTTTTTTTTTTTTTTTTTTTTTTTTTTTTTTTTGTGCAATTTCACACCACGGAAATAGTTATTCACAGAATAAGTTTTATCCCAGCTTCTGACACCAATGTAATATGCAAGCTACGGCTCGAGTAGATAAAACAATTATTCTGTGAAATTTATTTCTTTATTTTCTAGTCTATAGAACAATTCAAGTTCACACTATACTATTCTTCGCAAATTCTTTTCTTACAAGGTCTCTTTCCTCTCAAATCACTTTATCTCCTTTCAATTACTTAATTCACAAATCCAAACTAATTACTTTTTCTTGTTTACTCTCTACTTTCAATTTATCACCAAATTACAACTTCGCCCATTATCACTTTTCCAATCTCTTCGCCACGGTTCTAAACCAACTGTGTTCTTTTTTTGACCGCCATCTGTCCTTATATAGCAGAAGTTTCTGATAGCCAGAAACTTCTAGCAAATTCTTCGACCACTGGAACAAGAGAAATAATTCTTGCAGTTATAATTCCCTTTTATCCCTGATATTATTCGTCTCTTTCGTTGACATGTGGAGACTTCGTCCCAGACATGAACCTCGAATGAAAGGACAGTTCGAACCAAAATTCTGCCAGAATGGAAAGTCACTTCAGAATTTGCTGCATAAACATAGGAGCGTAGTTATTATTATGCTACAATATATTTGTGATCACCACCACAAAGTTATGTCGATCTAGCCATGTAAAACGTATATTACCACTTTTTGGGCGTAAAATTTTGAGCATAGACTTTCTAGAATGCGAAGCAATATAAGTATTAGAATTGTTAAAATCCGCCCACAGACGCACCCACATTTATAAAAATTTCGTTTTTCTTAATATATTTTCCTGGAAACTGAGAAATAATGTCTAGGCAAAATATTAAGACGTTGACTTTCTCTATATTTTTTTTTTCATACATTATACATGGTTACGTCAACTTTTTGGAGGTGTTTTATAAAAAAAAGTTGTTTACGATGATGGTTAAGATGTATATATCTCATCAGAATCCATGAACTTCGGTTTTGGGAGCTACTTTCTGCTAAGAAAAAGCTGTAACAACAGTTTTGTAATAAAAACGATCACTTTATAAGGGGTGAGCTAAAAGAAAAGGGTGTCATACGATCCGTTCGAAATTTAACTTTGATGAATGTTTTTAATTTCGGGTACCAAATCTCAGATTTCATTGACTCCTTTGAGTAGATATTCAAAAACTACAAAACAGATTAGAGAAAAGCGAATTGTATTCATGGTTGACGATCTATAACATCGATGCTAAAATTGCAAAAGCATGACCTTTCAAACACATTACATAGAATAGTAATAATTATAATTTCATTATGATTGTACGCAAAGATTATATTTATTTATAAATAGAGTATATCTAGACCTTTCTTTTAACTGACTCTGTTATTATTAATGTAATTGTACATTTTATTATTCTCCAGATAATTTGCGTTCCGAGTGGGCGCCGTAGCTCAGTGATTAAGTGCGCGATCACTGAGCCAGAGGTTCAAGGTTCGAATCCATGAAACATATATAAACTGTTACGAAAAGCTTCTCCCAATCGAAAAAATTGCCCTTCGGAAACGGCATAAAACTGTAGGTCGCAACCATTAGTGAGGTGCATAGCACGAGTGGCTGCGAGAAGCTAGGCCAGGCCAGGCGTCAAAATAAATAAATAAATAAATGTAATTTGAATTCCTAGAAGACATGTACATAGCCGTGGGGTCATGTGACGAAAATTACATTTTGGATGTTTAAGTATTTTATTATTGTTTGTGCGCATATTAAAGCAGTTCATAAAGTAACGCTAAGAAAATTAATGTGTTTTTCTATTATGTTTACTAAAAGTGTCGGTACATGGAATATTATTGCTTAGAAATATTCACCCATACACGTATGTATAGATTACACTTTGACGATCTTTGAAAATGTCCGTCGATAACCCTAGGGTAGGGACAGTGTGCCAGATATGCTTTCAAAACACAGCTTTCGATAATATAATTTACGTCTTTGAATTAAACGCGTAATATATATTCAATTAGAATTATGTAGTAATATAATTGAGGAAAGATTTGAAAACTTACATTAGCCCAGTAAAATTAGACCTGGAAATAGCAATTTAATAGAAAAAAATCTGTGGAACTCAGGACGCGAAGTAGTACAAATGTCAACAAGTATAACATAACATTTTCATTAATAACTCTTTCTCCTACACTTCTATAGAAAAATATGATAAGACAAAAGTTGTTCTGAAATAAATTTGCTATCCAAAGACATTTAGCCTGAATAAAAAAATAGAAAATACTTAAAAAAAAAATAAATTAGATAATTTTATTTTGACGAACTTCTTTTTTTACCTCCAGTTGAATCAGTACATACATACGAGTAAGTATCTGAAACTCTCCACACTTAGTACCGAAAGCAGAAAAGGACCCTATTTAGCCAAATTGTTGATCTTCTAGATGAAGGGCGTTGCATAAAACATTTTAATTTCCATGTATGGATATCTATATATATTGCTTTGCAACAAACATGGCTGTTATGGTTTGTACTATAAGTGTGCAATATTTTATCATCCATAGACCTCTGGAGCGCGCGTGAACACATACTCGTATTCGAAAATTGTTTAGTATGATATAAATCATGAGGAAAACTCCAAATCAGTCAAATTTTTGATGTTCTAAGTAAAGTGTTATCATCTGACTCGATCTTTTTTTTAGGTTGACACATCTGTCATTAATATACCCTCCAAATTGTAGCGTCATAGCTTGACATTTGCAAAAGCTACGCTGTCAAGAATACATCTGATCAATCTGGGATCAATTTTGCAACAACGTGTTTGCATCAAATTTTGTGTTAAAAACGGATTGAACGGCTGAATTTGACCCAAAATTCATCAAACGCATACTTACTGGAGACGAGACGTGGGTTTATGAGTACGAAACGCAATCCAGGCATGAGGCGAGTGAATGGCATACACCGAATGAGCCAAGACCGAAAAATTCACGTCGATTTCAGTCGAGAAAGAAGGTGATGCTCACGGTTTACATGGATTACAAAAGTTTTGTGCAGAAGTTCAGACAGTCAGCAAGGTTTTTGTTGATTTGGCCGTTATGAGACGTTTGCATGAAGCAATTCGTCAAAAAAGACCGGATTTGTGGGCAAACAACTCGTGGGTTTTGCACTACTATAAAGCACCGTCGCACAATGCCATTCTTATTCGTGAGTTTTTGACCAAGAACAGTACAAATACCATCCAACAGCTACCGAATTCGCCTGTTTTGGCTCCCTGCGATTTCTTTCTGTTCGATCGACTTAAGAAATCTCTCCGGGAACGCGTTTTAGCAGCCGAATAAGAGATAATAGAAAAATCTAACGGCTATACCAAAATTCGATTATAGAAAATATTTCGAGGATTCGATTAAGCGCTGGCATAAGTGCGTTTCAGTCAATTATCAAGAATAAAATTGAAAATTCTAAATGAATTCCTGAAATTTTTTAATCAAGGAGTATACGAGAACAGGAAATTATCTTAAATTCATTTAGATTTTTATATTGTAAAGATGAAGACAAAAAATTGTATATGTGAACAATTTTTTTCAAAAACAGTAGTTTATAGATTTTATGTTAAATAATAAAAAATGTTAATGAAAACAAAGTGCATTTTGATAGAAAATTTAATTTAGAAAAACCAATGGGGACTTTGAATATATGTTTCTTGACGCCAATATACACATTTTCACATAAAGTCCCGAGTTCAACAATTTGTTTTCCACTGAGCTGCATACAAACACATTTGTACATTCCCCAATATTCCGTGTTTTTACTGGAACATAAAAAGGTTAGTATTGGTTTCCTGAAAATTGTCGATCTCGAGATTTTAATCAATTTAGTACTACTATAATAGACAAACTCAAAATAGTGGTTCTCTTAATTCTGTCTGTTTACTGGTCTGCTGTTTGTAGGTATGATTGCTGTCTTATCGACTGGGTGGATTTTCAAATTTCATATCTCGAATCAGTGGGCTCACAATTCGACTTGAAATTGGAATTTTCATTCCAACCCCAAAACTGACAGTACTTAACTAATGGGTGATTTTAAAAGAATCGATTTGCTCGAAAGTTTTAGTAGGCATGTGCTATAAGATGGCGTACATTTTCTTTTGTCATAAAATACGTATAACGAAAATTTACTTATTTATTGGTTCCTACAAATTAATATTTAAGTAACATTTGGTATATAGACATACTCGTACGTATGTAAGGTCATGACGTAACAAGTTTTGAAAAATTAGTAAAAAAAAAATTTGTAATTTTTAACAGATTTAAAAGGAAAATTGTATTAGTAATTTAATTTAAATTTCAAATGAACGACATATTGTGCAAATACTACATGCGACCCAATCATTAATATATGTAGGTACGTACACTGCAGGCCAAAAGTTTGAGGCCGCCCTTAGTGCTCGAAGGAAAAACTTAATCTAACATCGAAGAAAACTCTATAGTAGAATAATAATCATGTAAAATGATTGGGGACATATATGACACCAAAATATTTTCATTTTGTTCTTAACATAAAGGAATTTACTAAAAAGAATGAAAAATGACTTAAACCGATTTTTCGTCGAAAAAGCCACCTTTACATTCGATTACTTTTTTTTACAATTCTTGGTATTCTAGCTATCAGTTTTTGAAATGTTGCCCGTTGTATATTGCCCCAGCAATTCAATAGTATATGCCACAACGCAGATTCTGATGATGGGAATTGATCCCGGATCCTTCTATCCAGTTCCTCCCACAACAGCTATATAGGGTTTAAATTTGATGATTGCGGCGGCCATATCATGATCTCTGTTTCAGGTGCTCGAATTTCATGGATTTGAAGTTACCACTTTTCTGTTATTCATATAACTTGTTAACTAAATGTGTTACTGTTGGCCCAAATTCAGAAAATATGCAATTGTATCCCGTCGAGAGAATTTCATACGTAAGGTCAAGCTAACAAATCTCTTATCGTGTGAAAAGCAACTTTCACACGATATGTGTTTCCATAATCAATGCGCTTTTCAATTCAACATATCAAACGAATGTTGCGAATTTACCACTAAAGTACATTTTCGAACAAATTAATAAACAAGGTATGATATATGTAAATTGGTTTGAAATAACTATAAATTTAGAATTTTGACAAGCAAATCGTAAAAGCAGTCACCTTTATATCCACCACAAGCAGCCGCAAAAATTTATCGAGGGTACTAACTGCTGATAAATATGGACATATGAGTTTTAATTCTAGTCCAACCTCAAAGGCGAAGAACCAAAATTAAAATTCGATAATGGGGAACAATTTTAAGCCAGCTTAATTTAAGTCGATTTAGACGCAGCTTAAATCATCAACATCAATAATTTAATATAATACCTACAATTCGGTTTGTTAGTTTGGTCTTGTTGTAGATGGTCCCGTCCGAAAATTTTCAAAATAAGATAAATTCGTGATCACACGCCTAATTTAAGAATCTTTGCATGTGTGATCAAATTTGGTTTGTTTATTTGGATCGGTATGGATATACATAGATTGTTCATGGTGAGGTTTCAAATGTCTGTACAACTATCAAACGATATGAAATTGTGTGCAGAGGATAACTTTTATATAAATGTAACGAATATATTTTTATAATATATTGCCATAAAAAGAATAACGTTAATATGCTCAATCCACAGAGAAAAGCAGACCTACAGTTGCAGTAAAAACCATTATTATTTACTAAATGCTTATTAGAAACACTGAACTGATTTTGGTGAGAAATTATCAAATAAGATGGGGATTTGGATTCGTGGTTCCATAAACCTATCAAAATCAGCCTTATTTGCAAAATTTACTTTTATGAAGTACTGGCCGATCTAATTAATATTTTTAAATTAAATAAAAATATTTTGAAAATTTTCCAAAACTTGGTAAGCTATAATCATGCATATTGCAAATATTATATTTGGAACAAAATCGATCTGGTCATAGCCGAGAAATAGCATTTAGGTTGCAGTCGACGATACATATGAACATACAGACAGGCAGACAGAATTGCCAGACCCACTTTTTTAAATTCTCCGAAACCAGGTATTTCGTTCGCAAGTGTGTTGAAGTCATAAGTACATTATAAATAAGTGCTGTAAGTGCAAAATGTGTGCTTACCAACACTTATTGCTATTGACATCCGCATGAGTAGCAATTGCCATTTTTTTATTATCACCGATGATTCTTATAGATTATATTTTAACATACATTACAACAACAACAACAAGATCTATCTATCTCCGAACATTCAGGAATAAAAATAAATTACTTAATGGAAACAGTAAGAACTAACTTCTTGAACAATAATATTGATTCGGTTAAAAAGCTGCATAGATCTGGGTATTGTTATTATATTGCATGTTAAAAGGTGATATATGTATATGGATCATCGGTAATAATAAACATACACGAAAGTTGCAATCTATCTAGGACGGATCGCATGATACCCCATCTCCTATCTTCTAACTCACCCCTGATAAAGTGAGCGTAGCGTTACGAAATTAAATCTTTCTATACAGAGGATATTTCCGCAATTTTTAAGAGATTTGATTTTACAACTTTTTCAAACAGAAAGTGGGCGTGGTTCCTAAAATTTGTAACCAAAGTTCACTGATTCTGATAAGATATTCACAATAAGACTTAGTCATTACCGTAAATAGCTTTGAAAAAATGTTATTAAGACAACGCCCCCAAAATGTATTGAAGAAACGTAGGGAAAGTAATCGTCTACATAAATATATCCTTACAACTATTTATTAATCCAATTTCCTAATGCGGCTTATACGAGTATCATACATTTAACTACTAAAAGAATATGAGATTTGATACTCTAGTCCTAGCTTTACTTAGAACGAATATGTACAATAACTTAGAAACAAAAATGTAGATCTTTGGCAGTCAAATATATAGCTGCTAATCAATGGAACACTTTTAAATTTTTCTTTCATAGACAGTGTATCTTAGTTACTTATTATTATTTTTGAAATTGAAATGCGTTTGAAGTACTATCACAACAAATACTAAACCCGAAAAAATATTGGGTATTTGTTAAGTTTGACCTTGCATGACGGAATATGTAGAAGTATTCTGTACAATGGACTGCTGCAATTGATGTACCATAATTTCATCAAAATGTGGCCCAGTTTCAAAACATTTAATCTCAGTCAGTATTTCTAAAGATGTGAAACGGAGACTGGAAGACTACCTACGTCACCGAGCAGAAGTTAAACAACGTGTAAGTTTTGTAGGAGCAACAATAGACTTTCACATAAAACTAAATCTGCTAAATTTTTTTTGGCCGGTTTTTGAATAAAATGTTATGTTCCACTGTTCCATTGTGTAACAAGGTAAAAAACTTAGTGTACCTTCTTCCACCTAAACACTTGCGTTTGGGGCCTGAGAAGGTTTTCGGTTAAGAACATACAGCCGTACGATGTAGCTCCAACCGTCGATAGCTGTATTCACGTTATTCAGCTGTCACAAGAAACTGCAAGTGGCACCAACCATTTTTGCAACTGTTGTACCGTCAATTTTGTATTGTTGACTTATTTCTAAACAAAATTCTAAGAACTACGAAACACGATTTATAGTCACAACAAGACACTGTTTTATTCATCACGTCAATGGACGTGCGTAAATTTCAAGTCGTCTCTTCCTATATTTATAATTTAGAAGTGAAAGGAAAGAATTTATTTAGTGAAATTTTTAAATTTCTATCATCAAATAAAAAAAAAGTTTTGGATTGTAATATAACCATTTGGACTAAAGCATTTTGATAGTCGCTAAAGAACAGATTTATTGCATTGTATTATCATTTGAACGTTATTAATGCTGCAGCAAAACAAACAGAGGCGAAGATGAACTCTGTGGGTCTGCCTATTTTCTTGGAAACATCGATAATTGGAAATCTAAAAGAGTTGAACTGCGAACTTCGGAGAGTAATTTTTTTTTCATTTTTATATGGTTATAAAATTATTCTGGTTTTTTCACAGATCTAAATGTTTTTTTTTTTTTTTTTTGTTTGAATGACAGTATTAATTGACCTATTAGTCATATTATTGTTAGTCGCTAAAAGTATGAATAATCAAAATACGAGTATCTACATATGTATATATCCTATTCTACTTCAAGCATTTCTATTTAATTGTGTAGAAAAATATGATCCTCATTTACCCACACACTGTACTGTTCACATAACGAGTCTAGGAATTTCAAAAGCGGTTATTCCATTTAGCGCTAATTGCTAATTTGCCCTGCAGGTGATCTTTTAAAAAGAATGTTGGTATTGTTGAAAGTCGAATGAACTCGTTATAGATTATAGATATGTACCAGTCTATTGTTTATACCACCAGCAGTCACTTAAAATATACCTTCGACATTGCAACAGCTTATCATTACTTAATCCAGATTAACTTGAAGGTACCAGACGTGACAATAGTCTTATTCATTATTTGGACTGACTCTCGTGACTCGAAAATAGTAGTAATGTCATCTGCATACAGAAGTCCTTTGATGTTGAAATTTTATTTATTTCACTACGATGCAAGGTAGACAAGACCTAGAAATGATAAATTAGGTCCCATCATTATTGAAATTTTTTAAATAAATAATATACCTACATATGTATATTATTGTCATATGTAAGTGTGACCAGGTCAACTATAAGTTGAACGATGGTTCAAAATCTGTTCAATGTATTGACTATAATATTTCAGTAGTAGTTATTGACTAAATAACAGTTATTGCTAAATGCATACAATTTTGTAGCGTTGAGCAACATGAATTCATTTAACTTTGACATTTTTGGACAATGTGGGTAGAGTGATTAATTTAGTAATTTTACTTTCTCTAAATTCTGTCTGTTTGTCTGTATGTCCCATCGACTGTAGATTAACCAGCTGGGCAGATTGTTTTCAAACTTCATATCTGAGATCTGTGGGGTTACAATTCGAAGCGAAATCTGAATTTCCCTTCTAACCTCAAAACTAATGGTACTTTACTAATGTCCAAATGACCAAACAGCTACAACGATTTTTATCAAATTTAATATTTGAGTTACGGTGGATATATGTACGAGTATGCTATCAGATGGCCTACCAGGTTTTCGCCAAAAATACGTATAACAGTACTTTACTTATTAACTGTATTTTGTTGGTTATTTCTCGGCTATGGCTCAATCGACTTTGTCCGAAATTAATATCCAAACAAGGTCAGGCGTACTAAGTTTTAAAAAATTATCAAAGTATTTTTTTTTTTTAATTTTAAAGGTTTCAAAGAAGAACTCAAATCACGAAATCTGAGTTTTTGCAGAAACATACATACATATGTAGACGCAAGTACGTTCCACCCAGTCGTGCTTCTTATTTATTTCTAGTTTTCTTTTTATCTTATTTTCAATATCAGTTGACTATTTTTATCCTTACAAAAAGGTATAGTAATAGATATGGACATATGTATGTATGTGCGCATGAATCTGAGAGGTGATTTTTTAGGTGCTATAACTAACAATTTAAGGTCTTCGGTGCACTCAATCACAATCACAACACGAATTTAATATATCGAAAAAGGCCCGTATACAGCGAAATGGGAGGAGCCATTTTATCTCTTGGACACTTCTTTTATTATAGGCGGTCGGCTAATTTGCGCTGGCAACAAGATTCTGGCCATCAAGTCTGATAACCCGAGTATGTTCCCCCAGATTAATAAAATATTTCGGAGGAACGATGTCAACGAACTTCCGTCTCTGAAAATCCCCCGAACAACGAACAATGAACGCTTACTTACAGCAGCAGGAATCCAAGGGACGCTGTCGATGATGACGACTTTTTTGTGATCGAAGATCAGCAGGGGAAGGTAGAAGCTATTGGAACTATTTTCGAGGATGTTTACAAGGTAAATGTTAGCATTCGCCCGAACCACGACCTGGAGAATAGAGTCCTTGTTCTTCTACCTCCTAAATGATATAGAGCACAGGCGGTCAGAGAATACTGGTTTTACCGAGTTCAATGACGAAAACTTGACAAACAATGCAATCGCCAATGAAAGGGTTCACCTCCCGTACGTATCGAAGGTAGAACTTCAAACGATCTTCGGATCACTGAGAAAGAAGAAATCAGTGGGAATTGATGGAATATCGAACATTGTGCTTCGACATATTCCTTTAGGACCGGTGGAAATTTACGCCACCCTGTTCAACAATGCACTGAACAATGCCCATTATCCATTAATATGCTCACCAGTAGAAAGTTTGTTGTAAAAAATGGAAATGTGACTTCTGCTGGGACGTTCGAAATTAAAAATGGTCTACAACAGGGTGCGGTTAATTTACCGATACTTTTCAATATTTACACAGCGGATCTGATAGGATCTCTTTAGCACGCGATAGCGTACGCAGACGATTTAATTGCGTACAGATCAGGACCTAAGATCGACGTCATTGCAACACTCTTGCAGCGTGACTTCAATAATATTCAGCGATATTGCGACGACTGGAAGTTGAAGATCAACCTTCAGAAGACGGAAACCGTTCTATTCAGAACGCCGTTGTCTTTGGCCTCTAGGGATGCCAGAATGAATTGGCGAAAGTTCTCTATCGTTGGACAGCACGGGCGTCCACTTGCGTGTCAAAATGTGGCCAGATACCTTAGACTTTGGCTAGACCAATATCTATATTTTAAAAAACATGTAGATGCTGCTCTGGCCAGAGCCCGAGCTACCTTCGCCCTTACAAAGAGACTTTTTTATAGCAAGCAACTCGATGCAAGGGTAAAGTAAATCTGCTACACGGCCCTCATTCGGCCCATGCTCCCATATGCATGTCCCGTGTGGTTCAACATAGGGGCAAGCAGGATGGAAAAAATTCGGGTGTTTGAGAGGGCCTGCCTTCGGGCTTGCCTTCACTTATACAGAACACCAGAGTCTCAGTACATAAAATTCTATTCTAATGAGGTCCTATATAACACGGCGAATCTGATAAGAGTGGACAATTTCCTGGTCAAGATGAGTCGAAGACACATTACAAGAGCACCTGATCTGCGGGGCTTATTACTCCAACCATAGGTACCATGATAGGGTGCGCCTTAACGGCTTTGTCCCCCCAGAAGCATTCCTCTATTGCGATCAGGCAGATCTGTTCCAGGATAGATCAGCGGTGCAGTTAATCTTCTACGTTGCACGGACAACTGTTGACAGGCGGCTCAAGTACAGCCGCGACGTCGCACAGAGCACTGAGGAGCGTTGCCGATTCGGTAGATTGGTATCGGGGCGCGGTATTAAAGATGTGAGGAAACAGAACCAGCAATTCTTGTGGTTACTAGAGGGAGCTCCCTAGTCGATCCCTTTTGATCCGGGGTAGATCCAAGACGGCAAAGTTTTTGCTTTGGCTGGCTTACATAGTTTTTAAGTGTCTAGGTTAGGCAGTTTAAGTTTATTTACACGAAATAAAAAAAAAAATGAAAACAATAAAGCACAAAACACAAACAAAATCATAAAAATAATAAAAAAAACAAACACACAGGATTAAGTTTAGTTTAGAGCGCCCGCATATGACCAGTAAGTTAGAATAAGATTGTTAAGTTGCTTACGCTAGTTTAAGCATAAGTATAAATCAATTAAAATTAATAAAAAGCTATTAAAAAAAAATACAACGATTTCAGTGACATTTTTTCAGCCTTGGAAGGATTGATATGTACATACATGCAAGGGTATGCAATCAGATGACAGCGCCTTTATAAATAAATAAATGTTTCTGCGCTAACATATAGTAGGCAACTTTAAAGTTAAGCAACTTATCGGTATCATTCATGCTGCGCGATATACTAATGGGAGGTACCTACAGTTTTATACCATCCTCGAAGAACAATTTTTTTCATTGAGAGAAGCTTCTCATGGCAACTTTTGGTATTTTTCGGGACTAGAATTTTGAGTCTCCCGTTCAGCGACCTCGCACTTAATCATTGAGCCTTTAGTCATTTCAAAATCAAAATTTCTTAACCTTTTCTGTCAGTTAAATCTGCCTATTCTACTGTCACCAGACTACGAAGAGAAATCTGCAACGTACTACCAAAGGCGTTGATCTAAACGATTTATTTGATTCGCTACCACTCGTTTCAACTGTTCCGGAGGAGGCAATGAGAGTATGAGTCGTCTCATAAAAAAACGACTGGCATGAGAGACATGGTTTTCGGTATGGTGTGCTATTGCTATTGCAATGTTCTTTATTTACAAATCCTATTAATATAATCATAATTAAGGGTGGCCGTGGTGTTGTGGTAACATCATCACTTGTCACGCTGTTGGTTCACGGTTCAAATCTTGATGTCAACAATCATCTATTTATTTCGCCTGAAATAAATGAAAAAGTCGATCAATTGCGAAAGCTAAGTCAACTCTACTGCGAAGGCATAGCACTAGCAGTAGAGCGGTCATATGGCCGAAAATGCAACTTGATCGTGATGGAGGATAAAAAAAATACTGTGAATCATGAGCAATGACAAAAGCAAAACAAACAAGCTCCCCAGTTATATGGACGCTACCCTTGGAGTTTGCAGAAACTTAATACCATCTGAGTTTCAAACCACTACACTAAAAATCTTTCTTTCTCTCTCTCTCTTTTTCACACGCGCAAGTCCTGTAATAGTATAAGAGTATTCATATCCTCTTTGGCGCGCAAATTATAAAAAAAAATAATAATAATTATCTTCATCAAGATATCAAAAATGTCCTCTGCACTACACAGATGAATCTAGCAGTTCAAATAGGACTGGAGTTTGTTGGTATTAGGACAACGAAAGCAATAGTATTCTTACGCTTTGGGTAAAATGGTAACTATAAGTTGTTTGCAAACTGGATATCTGAAGAGAGATTGCGTGGTAGAAGTACTGACATTTACAGTTGCAGACAGATTGAGCTAAAAGACGCTTCCGCAAATCATTTAAAGTTTGTCCTGGAGCAAAAGAAGAAATTAGTTACAGGTTTTCCAAACAAAACAACCCATCCCAACCCACCAAGTGCTTTGTGAAAAGGTTCGATAATTGTTCTGCAAAATTTCCTTTTCAATTCGGTAAGTAGGACTGCAGAGCTACTGTAATATTTCTAGATTTTCATATGACCATCATATGAATCATTATTGAAGACCTAACGTCTGCTACCTGACCAGCAGGCACAGATATTCTATGTTTTTTGCAGACTACAACCAAATTTGAGTAGATACAAATCAAATCAATAGTGCAATAACGAATGATATGATAATAAATAATAAAAGTTAATTTAAAACAAATAAAAATGTAGGTGTTCAAAACAACTTATTTAGCACAAGTTATAAAGAGATATTTCGTGGTAAACTTGTTTCTTTAATATTGATTATAAATAAATTACAAATTTTTAGTTCGTAAAAACAAAAATGTTCCCGTATTTGCATAGTTGACACATTTTCTCTGATCACACTGTAAACACCACATGGGAATCAAATGATTAAACCCTATACTCTTTATTATAAGTTGAAATGTTGAATAGTCAATTCAATGTTCACAGCGTAGTCCTCCGCTGTCATGACAAAAAATTGCTTTTGTCAGCAAGGAAACAGGGTACCTTGTCAAACATAATAGGCAGCAACGAATTCCTTAACTCCGAGAAATCTCTACTCATTTCCCCCAACTTTAACAAAAGAACGTAAAATAATAACCTACATATCAGGTTAACTTTAATATCGGAGGCGTGCCCTTACCACATCAAAAGTGTTCTTTTGCTGCCGTATTGCTCTTTTAGGGAAACAAAGCAAAGATTTGCACGTGCATACGTAAGTATTGTTATGAAGATAAAAATTTGTTGGCTGTATTATTACATGTATGGGAATATTTTATTCATTATAGTGAAATGAATGTCTATAGTCCAATAGGACTTGGGTACCTACCAAGAGTATATAAAGGCACAGAAAACATTAGGTTAAAAAAGCTTTAAAGCAAGTTTTTTTTATATATATTTGCATGTACTACGAGTATTATAAGAGTATTGTTTTCATTGGCGATGTTATTAGTTTACTAAGAGTACAGGCCAGGGGCAGTTAGGTTTATCCCGAACATTTCCGACTTTTATGTTGGACTCGCTTAAATGGTTATCTGTTAAGCAGAGGATTGCAAAGAATATGTTGATGTTTGTCTATAAAATTAAAAATAATGTAGTGCCAAAATAGTTAACAAAATATTTGTCATATGTCAGTGAAATGCAACCATATACTCTTAGGAATATGAATAGTTTTAGACTGTCAAACATTTAACTGAACTAGCACGAAATTCCCCAAAAATCTTCAATGAGTTTCCTAGCAATGTAAAAAATTTAACAAACTTGAGAATGTTTGGCCGAAACTTTTTAAATGGCTTGCTTTTTTTATAGCCTATCAAAAGTATATACTCGTACATATGTTTTTTTGTGAACAGCATTAAAAGTGGGCCTTAAATTTTGAGCTGGGAACATGAAATTTGCTATATAAGCTATTCAGAATCCCAAGCAGCACAAATGTAAAAAAAAAATGTTAAAATCCGCCCACGGACATGCCCACTTTTAACAAAATGTCATTATTCTCAATATTTTTGCTAGAAACTGAAAAATATTGTTTGGGAAACAAATGTAGACGTTGACTTTCTCTACATTTCGTTCATACATTATGCATGGTCCCGACCACTTTGTGGGGGCGTTGTCTAAAAAAGTATAAAGTGCTTTTTCAGAGCCTATTTAAGGTAGTGGAATCCGATATAGACGGATTGTATCTTTCCTGTATGCTTTAATAGTTAGTTATATTATTTTCAATTTCGAATTTTGAATCTTTATTTAATTTTGAATCTATATAAATTTAAGTGTAACTTTGTGCATGTGCGTACCTTATCAGAAATGACGTCTAATTTCGTTATGTAAGTTAATGAACAAAAAGTCTATGTATGTACATATGTACGTATTACTGTTGTTAAAATCGTATTTTTTTATTATTAGGAAATCTACTTATGGAAAATAGCGTGGTTCGCGGTGCAAAATGAAATGTAGATGCCTGCATTAGGCGTATAGAGAAAACGCTCAGAATAATGTTGTAGATCATCTCAAGGCGTATCTGGAACATGTTACAAATATGTTGCCCTGCGCTGGAATATGCGAACAATACTCAACTGGTGTCATCGTTTGATGAGTTTTAACTTATCGATTTATTACAGATGCATTAACACGCCCCTTCATGTGTTTTATTAAATACTCGTAAGAACTTTGCCCCATCTCCCTTTCCTATGGCCTTGTAACTTTACTTCAATAGTCCTAAGTAATATGGTGGCGCTTAGCAACAGCCGACTCTAGAACCTTACCTACGCCAAGGACTGATTTGAAGAAAACCACTTCTGGTACCACTATTATGTTTATTTCATTGGTATTAAACAATTTAACCATTTTACAAATTAAATGCAAAATAAAAGAGCACTCTATTCCTAAAGAGACCACTAAATTAGGCCCCAGAAAGTAAAAATTGGGGTAATTTTTCATAATGGAATGATGCCCCAATTCTAAAATGGAAATAAGGCCCCAATGAAATGAAATAAGGCCCTGAGCACCTGCATGTGAAGCCGAAGGCCGTCTGGTGTAAGAGTCGAAGAGATGTCCATAGTTTTTTTTTTTGCCGCCACGCAAGTACTGTTTGATTCACATCGAATTTTAATTTATTAAACTTTTACCAAAATTTTAATTCTGTATTTCAATTCTCAGAATCTTATTTCATAATGAAATAGCAATTCTAAAATATGTCATATTTTTGTTGTTATTCGACGCGAGTATAATTTTGGGGCCTTATTCAATTTTTTTTTTCTGGGGCCTTATTTCATGAAGCTAAATTTCACAGCGCCATTCTTAAGTAATCAATACACAAATATAATGCAACAATACAGGGTGCGCTATCATTTATGTCAATATGTAAACATTGAATAACTTCGACATTTATCAACCGATTGACTTGAGTAGACATGTTTTCGAAACGTGAATTCAGTACAATTTTAACCATAAATCGCTTCACATCGAAACAACGCGACGAAATAGTGACGCTGTACATTGAAAATAGTCGTTCTGTTGTGTTAACTCAACGTGCATATCGTCGAAAATATCGTGGCCAACAAGCATCGTCTGACAACTCTATTCGTCGTTTGGTGTCGAATTTTTTTTTTAGCACGGGACAGTGGGAGATCGTCGACATGACGTTCCAATGAACTAGTTGAACCGGTAAGAGAGAGAGTGTTGCCGAGAATCCACATGTTGTGTATCGTCACTGCGCTCAGCATTTTGCGTCAGTGGAACCACCTTGCGGCACATTTTGAAGGATAATTTGCATTTGATTCAGAATAAAGTGCAATTGACTAAAAGAATATTGTCGACAGACCGTCCACGTCGCTTGGAATACGGCCAAACAGTCGCTCGAATGGTTGACACTGTTTCAACAAGGCGGTGTGCCATGCCACACTGCAAATCAAACAATGCATTTTCTGCAAAAGATAGCGCAGTCTGTATGTTTATGTATGTATGGGTATAAAGGAAACGGAAATGCTTAAGAGCAAGAATTTTCAAATCAACTTATAACACAGCAGCCCATTGTTTCCCACCTA
Organism: Pocota personata; assembly: GCA_963082735.1. Lineage (NCBI taxonomy): Eukaryota > Metazoa > Arthropoda > Insecta > Diptera > Syrphidae > Pocota > Pocota personata. The sequence goes on along the minus strand of OY720429.1, from coordinate 180,583,926 downwards.
TTATTCCTTGACATCCTATCCCCTGCCTTCTCTATATCATCGGCACTATAGGATACATCCTAAACTTGGGCGATGTTATAAAACGAAAGAAAAAAGATACAGAAAAGTTAAAATCCGTCTGTAACGGATAGTATGATACCCTGTCCCTCATCTTCTAACCCATCCCTAATATAGGGAGCATGGCGTTCTGAAATTGTCAATTCAAATTCAATAACATGTGTATCTTTCTCTTCAGAGTTTGCTTTCGAGACTTTCTTCTTATAAGAAAGTGGGCGTTACCGAAGTTCGTGGATTCTGATGAGATCTTAAAAATAAAGCTTATCCATAACGGTAAGTAGTTTTAAAAAATAAATATCAGGTTTTTTGAAGAAAACGCCTCTAAAAAGTAGGCGTGGCATTATACAACGTGTATCTTTCTATTCAGAGTTTGCTTCCGAGACTCTTTTCTTATAAGAAAGTGGGCGTTATCGAAGTTCGTGGATTCTGATGAGATCTTAAAAATAGAGCTTATCCATACACAGTAAGTAGCTTTAAAAAATAAATATCAGGTTTTTTGAAGAAAACGCCTCCAAAAAGTAGGCGTGGCATTATACAATGAATGGACGAATTGCAGGTAATGTGAACGTCTATATGCGATATTTTGCAAATATTTACACTTGGATTCTAAAAAGCTTATATACCAGATTTCATCTTCCTAGCTCAATATGTCCCTTGGTTTGCGGTTCGACCATCAACCAGAGATAGCCATGATCGTACTACTTACTTATCGCCATATTAGCTTCTGGAAAAGTAGTTAGTCAGAACCTACTTAAATGCATTTTACGCGAATTTTAATAATTTATTTTTTTATCGACGCGTTTTTTAATGCTTATTGTCGACAAGATCCACGAGAGACGTAATTCGCCTGCAGATTATAATTCAACCTGTATAAAATAAATAACCCAGGATTCGATTAGTTGTAGATTAAATTGGATTTTATTAATACCTACTACAAATATTTAAAAAAAAAAAAACTTTAATAAAATACCTATACATACATATATTACAAAAAGCATTACTTAAGGTTTGGCATTTGCCGGTAAAGGTACACCTACTCATAAATACCGTAGTAAACAAAACGATGTAATTATAATACCTAGTGAAATGTATATGTAGTATGTACCTAATACCTATTTATTTAAGACAAATTTGTTTTAAAAATCTTTTATATTTTCAGGCAATTTAACGTGTCCAACCAACACATAAATTTCAGAATGTGGAAATATACAAGAGCGACAATGAAAATAATTATGCGAGTTCCTACATACCTCTAACAGTGTGACTTTTCAAAGTACTTGCAATATATTTAATGTTCACACACAAAAGTGCTATTAACGTCTTCTTTCGGAGGACACTGAATGAGCACTGATGCTACCGTGTTCTAATTTCTTATTCCTTTCCTTTTGTTATTTCATTTATGCGGGTTTTTTGATCACACATTGTAATATGTCAAAATTAAACAAAAAGCTTCCCAAGAAGCCGAAATTTGATATGTTAGAAACGACAGGTCATTGATCAATAAGAGCATGTATGTAGATACATACAAATGAACAGGCACTCACTACAAAAATTCCTTTATGCACAGATAATCTCTTACATCTACAAAATTCTTAAAATCACTTCTGAGGTGGCATATTTTAGATACCTGATGGTCTGAGTCAATTTTATGAGAAATATTTATATGTACACTGTGTCTACAGTAAGTAAAGAAATTGTTCGCACGCCATAATAATCATGACCCTTATATCAAAATGCAGCGTTTACGATATGAGCTTGTAGACTGTATAGTGAAGTTGAAAATACAGTTTAATTCAAAAATCCCACAAATTGATGAAAATTAGGGAAAAAATCCGTTATCCCTTCGAGGTGGAAAAGGCCCCAAAAATGAGATAAATTCCCTAACAAGAGTGCCTCCATTCATCTTTAGACCATTCGAACACGGGGCCACATAAAAGTTATCACACTACTCATAGTATTTAAATAATTGAAATGAAGGACGATGTTTCGATGTTTCCAGACTTGGCTAGCGTATTTAATTGGCCTAACAAAGGTAAAGTTAAGGGATTTCGTGACATAATGCTAACAATATGGCAACAAAATTCGGATTTCCCTATCGCAGATAACACCCAAATCACACAATAAGGTGACGGAGAGGACAGGCTTGTCACAGATCAAATAGGTTCAAGGCCTTATTAAAATCGGTGGCAATTAAATCAACTTTTTTGATACCATCCAATGCGATCAAAGGTCTAAATACAAATACAGTTGAAAAACATTGTGTCATAACCAATGCTTTCGAAGACCTATGCTGGAGAGTTTAAAGTTGGGCCAGTAAGAATAAAATTGTATTCTTATGACTTTTTTGTGAAAGGGTTTTCTGAAAGAACTCTTTCAAAGTATGGGGAAGACTCCATGTGAAATATAAAGTTAGAAGAGATCCCTGAGGGGTTGGGCCAAGTAATTCACACATTTTGTTCAGAACTTTGCCGGACAGACCATAAGGATCAGGAGAGTATTCGTACTTGATTCTCTTATCTTCTCTTCTATTTTCAAGTGCCACTGTTATATCAAACTAATAAGTTTCGGCACAACTTCTCATTTGAAGTAATCATGATCAGATTCTAAGACGTGGTTGCATATTAAACAATTTCAGAGGTCATGGATAGCTGTCTCATTTTTTGTTGATGTTAATGAAGTGGGAAAATCTTTTGGGATCGGAGATGACATTTTAAAGGTGGGTATATGCGTAGTGGTAATTGGAATAGTCAAAGTCAGAACGAGTTTTAAGATATGTGCGTTATGCCACAGTTCATATCTTCAGTTGAGAAGTGAGTGTAAGCCATTTGTGAACAAGGGTGGTGACGACAAGGAGTTATTTTGGGGCACGAATGGGACAGATTGTATGAAATAGTTGAAAACTTTGGCATAGAATAAGAAGCTCTGCTGAAACGTGGTCACTGGAATACGCAAACTGCTTACAGTTAGAGGTAGCAGTGGATCTAAAAAGCTAATACACCTGGCGCTGGGTTTATTAGCAAAATTGTTGGGGCTAATGTTAAGACAGGTTAAAGAGATTGAGGGAAAAAGGATTAGAAGTGTGAAAGGGAATGAAATTAGGACAATTAACAGAGGAAGAGTCCTTAAGAGTTGGGTTGAGGCTTGATGCAAGGGAGGAGACGGGTGTAAGATCAAACGACACGCGATTGATATTAGAAAATTTAGCAGCAGTTTTATAGTTAAAGTTAGGAAATATACCCATTTTATATGACCAATTAGAACTGATTCTATTATTGGATTTATTGTTGTTATGGGAAGGCAGGTCAGCTGAGGAAAAAGGATAGAACTTGTAGTAAGAGGGTCTAATATTGGGTCTGTCTGATTTAGAATTGTTGGTAAGCTTGTTATTAAAATTATTACCACGCTTCGTATTTTAAAGGGAGTAGCGAAACTTGTTAGACTTTAATCGATGCATTTAATCGTTCTGTTCAAAGAATTTGGACATCTTGGAGCACCTTTTAATATGTGGACAGTAAACTCTAGGCAGGGATGGATTCCAGTGGTTTCATTGGGGATTTTGTTTTTATGGTGGGTTAGGCTTACGTCCTTTAAGCTTTAGAATTCTCTTGTTCCACTCAGATTCAGTCCAAGCCGTTCCGAATTTCTGTATTATTTTAACTTTGCAGCAATAGTTACTGGGCAGACAATGCAAGTAAAAAAGTAGGTATAGCGGGTTGAACAAGTTCGGCAAGTGGAACAGGTTCACCAGGTGGAACAGTTCCAGGAAAAAGAGCAGGTACAGCAGGTTGAGTAGATGAAGTTAAATTGATTAAGCAGTTTTTAATGCTTATAACAAGGGACAAGGTCTAGTTTGCTAGATAGTAACTTCAATTCCTCTTCGATTTCGATGATACATATGTAGCTAGCCTGGTAGAAGTCGATTCGTCTTTCAAGGAACTTAAATATTGCTGGATCTTCTCTACACGTTCCAAGTGATATACAATTTTGATAGCCAAAAATTCAAGCGCATTGGAATTAGCGATTTATTGATTATATTCATATCCCCATGAATTGATATACACAGTGACAGTTTAAGTTTGTCAGTTTGGGTGTTTATAAGAGTTGTCAAACACACCGTGATTTTACTCAGCTCAGCGTTCGGATAGGATGCCACAAAGGCCCGCAATATCGCAAAATTTTTCCATTTTTAGGAAAATAGTCAGTTATCATATCAAGGCAAACAAAAAATAATTAGATCAATTTTGTCCGATTGCTACTCTTCTTGAGTAATATCGGTTTTTATGTGTTTTGCTACGGTCATTTACATTTCTCTCTATATTCGCCTAATCTAAACCGATTTTAACGTTTTTTTTTGTGTTTTGTTTTTTAATCGAACAAGAATTATTCAGTCTGCCAGTGCTACTGCAGTATGGAAATATTGACTTTTCTTTACAATTTGAGGATAAACATAATTATTTGCACAAAACTGGATATGGATTTTCCACTCCATGGTACGAAAGGTTATTAAAAATGCTAAAGATTTTATGCAAGGGTCATATATAGAAGTTGCAGCAGATTATTAAAAGACTTCGGAGGCAAAATGGCGGCCATTTTCAACTTTATTTTTTGTAAAAAAAAAGTATGTATTGTATTATCCACCCACAAAGTTCTGAAATCGACTTAGCCACGTACTTTTTGCCTCTACCATTTGAAACAAAGATCCTAAACTCCCAGTACTTCATTTTCGGGAGACACTCAATGTTCTTCCTCCAATTCATTTTTAAAAGCTTTCAGTTTCCATTCAAACAGTAAACATTGCTTACTTTTGTGTGTGCAAGTACTTCACGGTCACGGCGAAAACTATAAACTCTCAGTATTTAATTTTCGGACGGTCATTCGCTACTCACGCTCCAATTTTTGACACTCTCAGTATTACGTACTTGCTCATTTGAAAGTTGTTCAGATGTCAAATTTAAGCCAAATTGGTAAGAAGCAACCATTTTTTTTTTTTTTTTTTTTTGTAAAATACTTTTTGAGTCTATGTCAACAATTTTAAAGCCATGTCCTTATAGCCATATCCGAGAAATTGCCAATTTTTGCAATCTCGCTAATAAGTAAAGTACCGTTACATTAAGCGAAAAACTGAGTACGCAGTCTTATTGCAAACGTCAATATACCCCAGATATGACTTGAATTTCACATGTGCGCATTACCACATAGACCGCAGATATGAAGTCCATTCAGCCGTTTAGGCTACAGCCCGAGGTACTGACAGACGGGCAGACAAACAGAATTAGGAGACCCGCTTTTTCGAGTTCCACTATTTTATAATTAATTATAATCTCGACATAGAAAAATTTCACGAAATCAATGCATGAAGAGGAGGAAGTAAAAAGAGTCGAATCTAAATAAAATAGTTAAAATAAGAGACTGGGGTGTGAAAATGCATTTTAGCTTAGGAAAATAAGATTGAACAGTTTTATTTCTGTTTGCAAGTTGAAATACATTTTTCATCTCAAGTCGAAAATTGAGGATGAACTTCAGTCATTTAGAAAGCAAGAGAGTAATTTTTGTGTTAGGTATTGAAAGTTTTCTCAAGTCAAAAATTGAGAACAAAACTTATTTAACAGTTAAACACTGAATTCCATGTTTGAATGTTCAACAGCTGATTAAAAGTTAAGAATGTACTTCTTTTAAAAAAATGTTTCCTGTACTAAGGCATAAAATACACTTAATTCAACTCTTATTAAGCTTTATGAATAAAGCTGTACTGCATATGAGCAAACATTTTTAAAAATTAAGCGCGTAGTTTAAAAACTGTGCTGGAACAAACCTTCAGACAGGGAAATATTCACATATAAATAATAATATGTAACTAAAATCGAAGCAACAAAAAAGTGATTAAATGGATTAGATTTATCTACATATAGGTACATGCACACATATTCTTGAACGCTAACAATCTTTTCGGAAAGTAATTAGACAATTATTAAGAAGAATCAAGCTTTGGTAAAACAAAAAGAGGGTATTTCTTCCTGCTCTAGGACACTTTTGTAAAGAAAACTACAAAAGCAGAGCTATCAGTCATATTGTATGGTATACTTGTACTTAGCCTATACCTATACTTTCAACAATCAAACACTTATAGAGAAAAATTCGGAACAACAAATGTGTTTTGTTTTTTCCTGATGTGTGCTATCACTTCGTTTATGTTTCCACCACCGAAAAATGGCGCTGCAATGGTAACATTTGGAAAGCTGAAGTTGATTGAGGGCAACAAATCAGGCGAAATGAGTTATGGAATTGAAATGGTTCAGATGACAAATGTAATTTGGCAGCATTTTTTTTCTTCAACGTTTAGCATTTAAAATCGGAAATTTACACGAAAACAATTGTTGCCATGTAGGAACAAGTAAAAAACAATTTTATTTAAAAATAGTGGGTGGATTTTCTCCTTCGGATCTTAGAAAACTAATATGTGAAATTTTATCTTCCTAACTCAGAAATTAAGACAGCTAGATCGACATAGATTTCTACGCTGATTACAAATATTTATATACACATACATACAAGCTTTTAGGGTTTATGGTTCTTATTTTTACTTGTTACAGACTATGTATGACAATTAATATATCCGATAACGTATACACATTTTCAAATAACACTTTGACATTACTTACTAAGTACGCTTTCGGAAACAAGGGATTCTAGCTAGGCATATCTAACTAACTAATGGAATCCCCAGCAATGGGTATCCGCCTTGTCGTGGTGCTAGGGCTTAAGGTTTCTTGATGACTCCTTGACACCCGGAGGTCCGATTGAGAAGGCCTTAGCAGTCTTTGACCTTATTCGAAAGAATACTGGTGGAATAGCGCCCATATTCGAGAGAGCGAAGTGGCATTCTGAAGACCGGTTATCGATTACATTCGCGAAAGCCACTGTTTACGTTTTTAAACCATGGGAGGGACTGCACTGCGAGCGGTACCTCCCGATAAAATCCCTACTATACCCAAGGAAAGGCTCTGTGTTTAACTTTTTTTTTTTTTTTTTCATTTTTAATGGATTTTTTATTAATTAATTCATTATAACTTCATGCTAGACAAAAAACGCTTAAAACTAGCTTAACTAACTTAGCTATCTTATTCTAACTTACTGGCCATATGCGGACGCTCTAAGCTAAACCTAATACTTAAAACTATGTCTTCGACGTAAAGTACTTGAAAATTTTCTATTTATTTTATTTATTTAATTTTAATTGTAACTAAGAAAATTGTACAAAAACTTAGTACATGAACTTTTTTTTGGATGTTTTTACATATAAAACTTACAAATCTACCTTAAAATAAATCTTAAACTACCTTATTCTAATTTTTTTTTTTTTTTTTTATGTTTTTTGTGTTTTTTTTTTTTTGTATTTTGGATTTATATATATATATTTTTTTTTTTTTTTATTTTTTTTTTTATTATTAAAATATTACTTACAACCTACTTACACTACCTAAACCCTAAACTATGTAAGACGGCCATGGACAACAAACAGCCAACCTCAAACATGCAACAGGCTACCCTCTTTCGGTTAGCCACCAGAAACGACCGTACTGACGTTGTACGTCATATATGTCGCGACCCGATACCGCCCTACTAAACCGGAGACGCTCCACACTGCCGTGTGCAACGTCTCTGTTGTAGTTGAGTCGCCTATCCACAACTGTCCGAGCAACGTGGAAGATTAGCGGCACTGCCAATCTGTCCTGGATCAAACCCTTCTTATCAAAATAGAGGAACGCCTCTGGGGGAACAAAACCGTTAAGGCGTACTCTCTCGTGATACTCTTAATTGGGGTAATAAGACGCGGCAATGTTAAAGGTCGTTTAACACGTGCAGTGGCCTTCGTCGAGAAAATTAACTCCGAAAGCACGCTCGAGATGCTAGAGATTCGACTGGCCAAGTTGGAAGAAACCTGGTCTGAGTTTTCTGCATTGCACAAGAAAGCATTGGAAAATGCTACTAGTGATCAGGTTGAAGAGTTCGAACTCGAGTTTGAGGACTACGAAAATCGGTTTTTCATCGCACATTCGTCGTTTCAAAAAAGCATTCGCGAAAGGCAGTCAAAGACGGTGAACGAAAGTTCGGTGGTGAAACAGCTCGCGAACCAACAATCAAAATTTCTCGGAAAACTGAACTCTGCTTCGGAAAGCACGTCGTATTCGATTAAGTTACCTAAATTGACGGTGCCATCTTTTTCGGGAAACTATAAAGATTGGCCGTCATTCCGCGATACGTTTACCGGTACAGTTGACAATAAGCCAAATTTAACCGCCACACAAAAGTTTCACTATCTCAAATCGTTTGTTAGAGATGACGCAGCCAATTTAGTAAGGCATATACCTATCTCCGAACCAAATTATTTAGAAGCCTGGGAACGGCTTGAGAAACGGTATGATCGGGTGCACTTAATTGTACAATCGTTCGTACAGACCTTTCTGTCCCTTCCGTCCGCCACTAGTTGCAACTCGACCACCTTACGCAAAATTACGGACGGTGCAGACGAAGTCGTACGTGGGCTGAATGCGATCGGTTCTAATAATCGCGATCCGTGGCTAATCTACCTCCTTGTTCGCAAACTCGATGCCGAAACAAAGCAAAGTTGGGCAGAAACCGTCGGTTCTCGAGAGGACGTGGAATTCGATGAACTGCTTGAGTTCTTGCAATTAAGATGTGATGCTTTGGAGTGTTGTCAATCGCTCACGCAACATAGTGCTCCCTAACTATAAAGGTAACTACATATTACCACAATATGAACAATTTGTAGCCCTCGATGTGGAATCGCGCCGCGTGTTTGTGAAAACGAACTCCTTATGTTTTAATTGACTTCGGGCAGGTCATACTGCAAGTAAATGTCGTTCGTCGTTCCGTTGCCGTGCATGTAACTCGCGTCATCATTCATTAGTACATGCAGATTCAAATACTGCGCCCGTATCGCATCGCGTTACAACCCCTTCGGTTCAAACTCCTCGCCTTATTACTATAAATACACAATCCTCGGTCTAGCCTGTACATCCGCCAGTAAACAACCACTCTTCACTCAACGTTGGCCCATGCAGGCAAACAATTCTAACCACCGTGTTAACTAACGTTGAGGACAGCCAAGGGAATATGATAAGCTGTCGGGTGCTCATAGATTCGGGTTCGCAAATTTCCTTTGTAGTTGAATCGTTTGCTCAACGTCTAGGTCTGCCTCGCAGGCACACAAGGATTCCCGTTCTGGGTTTGTCATCCACAGATGCAGGTCAAACTAGAGGTTGTATTTCTGTAAACTTGTGCTCTCGATTCAATGAAACACGTTTAGTCGTCGACGCTTTTGTGCTAAGCAAGCTGACGTCGAATCTACCCTCACGGTCATTTGATGTCTCTGGTTGGTCCCACATCCAAACTCTAAATCTTGCAGATCCTAACTTCAATGTACCTGGCTCTATTGACATGCTGCTGGGAGCTGACAAGTTATGGTGTATACTCAAGTGGGGGTCAGATTCAAGGTTCAGATGGGTTGCCGATAGCGCAGAAGACATCCTTTGGATGGGTGGTCACAGGGCAGCTGTTGGGTGCGGATCACTCGCAACATGTGTCAATTTCTTCGCTCCATTCCACGTTAGATGTCGACACACTATTGCAAAGATTCTGGGAGCTTGATGAAGTGAAGCCGTTCAAAGATGACTCCTTTAGCGATGACGAAGCCGAACAACACTTTCGGAAAACCTTCTCGCTTTCACCAGACGGAAAGTATGTCGTGCAACTTCCGTTTAAAATCCCTTCTCCTTGTTTCGGTGCTTCGATTAACCATGCCATTAGTCGATTGCGTTCGATGGAGCGTCGGTTCCAAAAGGACCCCAAGTTGCATGACATGTATGTCAAATTCATGCAGGAATATATAGCACTTGGTCATATGGTTCGTGTACCCTCCGCTGAACTGCAAACCAATCCTGGGAAAACCTTCTATCTACCCCACCATGCTGTTTTGAAGCCAGATAGTTCGTCAACAAAATTGAGGGTAGTATTCGATGGTTCGGCTAGGGATTTGCTAGGGTACACGCTAAACAGTCAGCTGTTGATAGGTCCTCCGATTCAACGGGATTTGGTAGGAGTTTGTTTACGTTTCCGGCAACACAAATACGTTTTTTCAGCTGATGTGGTGAAGATGTTCCGCCAAATCTGGATTGATAGCCTTCCAGCGCATCGTTTGGCGTGAAAACCAGTCAGACGACATAAGCCATTTCCAGCTTTGTACTGTCACCTATGGGACTGCATCGGCACCCTTCTTGTCGGTTCGAGTGTTAAAGCAAATAGCGATGGACTACCAAACGCAATACCCGAATGCAGCGCGTGTGCTATTAAATGACGTGTACGTAGATGACGTAATGACTGGAGCAGATTCTGTGGAGGAACTCATTAGTTTACAGTCGGAGGTTGTAACTTTGTTATCAAACGCCAAACTAGAGCTTCGGAAGTGGACCTCCAATTGCTGGGCCCTACTAGCTAGATTACCTAAGGATGACTGTGAATTCTCTTTTTTCGATACAGAACGGTCAAAGTCGATTATCAAAATACTCGGTATGCATTGGAATCCGACATCTGACCAGTATTCGTTTCGTATGGTTGACGGAAACTTATGTGCTTCTCCCACAAGACGTTCGTTGTTGTCAGAAATCTCTCGAATCTTTGACCCTCTAGAATTTCTGGCCCCATCGGTTGTACTATTTAAGATTCTATTTCAGGAGTTGTGGTCGACCAAACTTAATCTTGCCTGGGATGATCCACTTCCATCGCACTTGGCTGATAAATGGATGCGATATCAACAGGAACTACACTGCTTCGAACAAATACAAGTGCCGCGTATTATCTTCGCTTCGAAAGGAGACATTGAACTACATGGGTTTCGAGACGCATTATCGTTGGCCTACTCAGCTGTCGTTTATGCTCGCTGCAAAGTAAAGGCTAATCAATTCCAGGTTGTTATTGTCGCAGCAAAAACGAAGGAAGCACCAATCAAACCTATTTCGATTCCTCGATTGGAGCTATGTGGGGCTCTACTTCTTTCTCGGCTTATTAATTCTATAAAGTCATCGATTCCGAAGGTTTTTAAGGTTTTTGCTGGGTACGATTCGGAAATCGTTCTTCATTGGCTTTCCTCTCCACCTCGTCGTTACTTTTTTTTACTTATGTCTTGTATCCCCTTGTGGGTCCTAGGGCCTCTACAACGCCTACGCGCCATCGTGTGCGATTTCTGGAAATGTGCCTCAGCTCTCCCCAACTCTTTCCCAGTTGCCGTGCTTCCTTCTCAACTGTTCTGCGCAACGTACTCCTAGGACCGCCGTGTATCCTGTCATCCTGGGTAAGCGGGTTCCATTGCATCGCTTGGTTAGCTATGGACCTGTCACCCTTTTGGAGGGTGTGACCGATCCACTGCCACTTTCGTCGTCGTATGGTTGTTCATGGCCCGTTCTCTGATAAAGCTGTTCGTTAGAGATACGGTTTGGCCAGAATATCCTTAAGATGTAACGTAGACACCTATTGACAAACGTTTGCAGCTTCCTCGTGATAGTGACGGTCACTCTCCAGGTACCACATCCATATAGCAACACGGATTCAACGTTGGAATGGAACAGTCGTAGCTTGGTGTTTAAGCTAATTGCATTACTTCGCCAAACTATGGATAGCATCCCAAACGCAGATTTTGATTTACCTATTCGGCTGGCTATATCCAGTTCGGTTCCGCCATCGGTTGAGACAATACTCCCAAGGTATTGGAAACTCTCTACTCTCTCAACCGTTTGTCCAGCAATGCATATATGAGTTGATGAGTTTGGTCCTAGGCTGATCATTTTTGTTTTTGCCGAGTTAATTTTCAGCCCAACGACGTCTGCTTCCCTCTCCACATTTGCTGTCATTTGGTGAAGGTCCATTATTCTGTGAGACAGTAGGCATACATCGTCGGAGTAGTCGAGGTGTTTGAGTTCAGATGTAAGAGTCCATCGAATTCCTCCATTTCCTGTTGATAAGGCCGCATTCAGCACATCGCTAATCACCAATAAAAACAATATTGGTGAAAGTATGCAGCCTTGCCGAACCCCACTTTGGACTTCGAATTCCTCAGACAGCCTTCCTCTGTGCAAAACGTGACATGTGGACCCATCATATGTAGCTTTGATAATTGCTATTAATTTATCCGGAATGCCTCTCCTGCGCAAGGCACGCCAAATAAATTCCCGATTGACACTATCAAACGCCTTTTCAAAATCGATGAACAACAGGTGAAGTGGTGATCGATATTCAACACATTGCTTAATGATGATCCGCAGGGTGTTGATGTGGTCGACACAGGAGGATCCAGAGCGGAAACCTGCTTGTTCGGCGTCAAGTGTGTCTTCAAGGTGTTCTTTGATTCGCTCCAGGATGAGTCTAGCTATTATCTTGGCCACAGCAGGCAGCACGCAGATACCTCTCCAGTTTTCGCACTGCATTAGGTTGCCTTTTTTAGGGAGCTTGACAATCATTCCCTTTTTCCACTCATCTGGAAAACTCTCGGCTTCCCATGTTCTCCCGACAAGTGGGAACAGTAGCTCTGCCGATGCTGTTGGCGCAGCTTGGAAAAGCTCCGCGGGTATGCCGTCAAGTCCTACCGCCTTATTAGTTTTCAGTGCTTTGATTGCGGTAATAATCTCCTCTTTACTGGGGGTTGTGGTGCGAATTCGGGAACTTCTTTCTACGGACACTTCAGTCTGACTTGAGTGCATATTGCTGGCGAATACTCGGTTTAGAACCGAAGCAAAATGCTCCTTCCATCTCTTCAGTTGATCCTCATCCGATATTAGCAACGAACCGTCTAAGCCTTTCACTGGGTGTTGAGTAGAGCTTCGGCCACCTATAAGCTCTTTAGTGATTCTATAAACGGTTCTGCTGTCGCACCTCGCTGCTGCTTCTTCTGCTTCCGTAGCCAGCGCATTGATGTAATTGCGCTTGTCACGTCTCACGCTACGCTGTACTTCTCTCATCTTCATGCGATATAGGGACTCAAGCTCGATCCTCCCTGCTGCTGGAGTTGCTGCAATTCGAGCTCTTAGCTGTTTTCGTTCGTTGATCCTTCTCCAGGTATCCTCGGAAAGCCACGCCCTATGGTTTCCCTGCGATCGACCGACAATCCTTTCAGCACCTGATGTGAAAATAGTTTTCACAGCGCACCAATGGTCTTGGATGGTGGCGGGCAGGGAGCTGCTGATTGTTTCCACTCCACGTGAGAGATGGTCCCTTAATTCTTGGCGCACTGTGGGAACTCTCAGTCGGTCTACATTGAACCTAGGTATTCTTGTGTCGTTAGATCTACGAATGGCAGGAGTGCGTAGTCGGAGAGTAGCTATCATAAGATGGTGATCTCGTACCAACCCCATGTCGGCACCTCGCCTGTTTCGGACGTCTAGGAGACTACTTCTAAAACGGCGACTGATGGCAAAATGGTCAATTTGGTTGGAGGATGCTTGCCTGTCAGTTGACACCCAACTGATTTTATGGCAGGCTTTGTGCTCAAACATGGTGCCACCTATGACAAGACGATTTGCGTTGCAAAAGTCAACAAATCTTTCGCCGTTGTCATTCCGATTGCCTAGTCCGTGCCGTCCCATAACATGTTTGAGCCCTTCGTTGTCGCAGCCTACCTTGGCATTCAGGTCCCCCATCACAATGACAATGTCGCCATTGGGTGTTGCATTATGAACAGCTCCCAACTGGTTGTAGAAGTTCTCCTTTTCTTCCTCAGACGAACCATCCGTGGGGGCGTAACACTGTATGATGGTGACGCGACGTACTCTCGTCCGGAATCTGGCCGTTAAAATCCTATCACCGTGCGGTTGCCAGGTAATTAGGCCTCTGCGTGCTGTTGGCGTTAGCAGCAGTCCAACTCCATATCCACGGGGGTTTCCGGTTGGTCTTCCGGAGTAGAGTAATACAGTATTACGCGTTGGGGATTGGTACTCACCCGCATCTAACCATCTTATCTCGCTTACTCCCAATATGTCCAGCCTATATCGCATGAACTCATGCTCCAATTGAAGGAATCTGGCGTTCTGAGGTCCTTCACTCTGAGAGTCAAGGAGCGTCTTCACATTCCAGAAACCAATCTTAGTCTGGGTACGATAGCTAAAGGTCGTCAACGTATTATCAGTCCTTATCCGAGGCATTGTGTCGGTTTCCATAGCTATTGTAGTTTCGGTAACGCGGGTTGCTGGCCCAGGTTACCTAGCCTAGGCATAAGACCCTAGACAATCTCGCACTTGCAATTTTGGCCTATATGTATAAGGATTTATACATGCAGTTGCCCGGGGACCACCACGAGGAGGTAAAGCAAGCACTACATTACGAACTTGATTGTTGCGCTACTGGTCCAATCCATGTTTTGGACAGTCAGTAGTTTCCCGATCAGTAGTTTCCCTCGTCGTTGGACTACGTTCGTTGCCAACCGCACTGCTGCAGTTCTCGAGAAGATTCCACGATATGCATGGCAGCATATCGCATCGGAGTCTAACCCTGCTGATTGTGCATCTCGAGGAATTTTACCATCCGTTTTAGTCAATCATCCGCTATGGTGGACCGGTCCTCCATGGCTATCGCTGTCACAGGAACATTGGCCAGTATCAACGTTCTCAGTGCCTCAGCCGGATGATGCCGGACTATTCGTAGACGAAAAAACAACACCGAAGCAGAATTTAATTATCACTCCAGAAACGGATGCCCTTAAAACTCTTATTTCTAAGACATCTTCGTGGATTCGGTTACTTAGAATTATCGCGTATTGTGTTCGGTTTATAAACAATTGTCGCCCATATTCTAAAGATTGTGCAACATGAGACATTCGGAAATGACATTCGGCAACTAATAAATGATCGTGAACTTAGCCCTAAATCAAAACTGTTAAAATACTCTCCTTTCATTGACCAAGAAGGTATACTTCGTGTAGGAGGTCGAATAAAAAATGCTAGTGTGTCGTTTAATCTAAAACACCCCATAATTCTCCCTAATAACCATGTCTCTTCTCTTCTAGTATCACACCTACATGTCAACTATTTACATCCAGGAGTTTCAGAGACATTTGCCATAGTTCGTCAGCGGTATTGGATATTGGGCAGCAGCAATCTAATTCGAAAAATAGTCCATCAGTGCAAGCCATGTTTTCTCCAGAGAAAATTAACCAGTACACAGCTCATGGGGGAATTGCCGCCACAACGCGTACATCCAAGTCGACCATTTTCGAACACCGGGTGTGACTATGCTGGTCCGTTTACCATCAAGTTGTCGAAAGGTCGGAATCCCAAGTTATCCAAAGCGTATCTTGCGCTATTCGTTTGTATGAGTACGGAAGCAGTTCACCTGGAGCTGGTGAGTGATCTGACCACCGATGCCTTTCTCGCTGCACTCCGACGATTCGTAGCTCAGCGAGGTAAATGCTCAAATATTTATATGGATAACGGGACCAATTTTCAAGGGGCACGTCGAATCCTCAACGAACTGCAACGGTTGGTCTTATCACAAACCCACAATGAAGACATCGCTAGTGCTCTTGCTATGGATGGAATCGAGTGGCACTTTATTCTCCCTTCGGCACCGCACTTTGGTGGTTTGTGGGAGGCTGGGCTAAAATCCGTCAAGCTTCACCTTCGCCGAGTTATTGGAAGTTCCATTCTCACATTTGAGGAACTCAACACAGTTTTCACCCAAATCGAAGCTGTTCTTAACTCCCGTCCTCTGTTTGCTCTCTCTGATGAAGACCTAAATGTACTAACGCCTTCTCATTTCCTTATAGGAGAACCTCATACTGCTGTTCCAGAACCAAGCTATTTGGATGTTTCGATCAATCGGTTATCACACTGGCAACACCTCCAGAGCATGGTCTAAGGATTTTGGAAGCGATGGCAGGCTGAATACATCACCAGTCTGCAGGAGAGGCCAAAATGGAAAACACCGCAGCCTGATCTTAAAGTTGGAGATGTAGTCGTCCTCAAGGAGTCCAATCTGCCTCCAGCAAAATGGCTTCTGGGCAGAGTCGAAACTGTTCATCCCGGCCTAGACAACCGAACGAGAGTAGTAACCGTCAGGACTAGCAGAGGACAATTCGTTCGTCCAGTCACCAAATTAGCGGCACTCCCACGGTCCTGAAACTTGTTCCAGGGGGGCCGGAATGTTTGAAAATAATTGTTATGCTTATCCAATGTAATTAATTTCATCATAGTTAAATTCTGTACATTTATATAAGAATAATTGTGAATCCCTGTATTGTCGAAAACCAAAGCAGAACCTCCACGCGCCAACATCATTGTGAACCATCATCGACCATCGCCCCTCTCCACCCACATCCGCACTTAACGCATCACGCATCTTCGCGATTGACCGTGCCAAATGTGCATACAATCTGTGCGTAACGGATAAATGTGTGTATACGTTAACGGAACAAACATTGAGATCATGCAGTGCAAACAGTTCCCAGAATCGCTCCCACGATTCGTCCGGTAATCATGACAAGTGTTCAGTCTACGTGAAAGAATTTGCTGACATTACGTCTGGGGCACCGAATTGCATCCAGAAAGAATGTGGAGGACACCTGAGACATCATGCTGTTGCTGCCTGATCGGATTAGTACTTAAGATAGAAGAAATTGTAATTTGTAGTTCAGTTGTACTATAGGCAGAATCGCTGCCAGTTTGAATTTCGAATAAAAATTTTTTTTTTAGAATTATCGACTTAAAATAAATTAATTGGCACCCGAGCAGGGACCCGGTATTGAAATGCGCGAAAATATTAGTAATAAAATAGGCCAACGAGCAATTACGGCCAGAGCCCTCAAGCAGTGATAGTATCACCTCGTACATTATAGTAAGCCAGAGCCCTTAAATAGTAACAGTGCTACCGCGTACGAATACCGAGTCCAGTGACAGTGAAACCCTTAAAAGAAAAAATTTACGAGTGAAGAAAAGAGGCCCCCGAGTAGCCGCCAGCGGAGGAAAGGGAAGTTGTTCAAACTAGCCGCTTCACCACCCGAGGATTCATCAGTCACCTTTATAACAATGCAGATAGTAGTATTAGCTTTGTAAGTTTCATAGTAATTTAAGTAAAAACGAAAGAAAAATAATAAGAGTTAGAAGGAAAAAAAATTAGAATAATTAAAGTATATTAATAACAATTAATATTGTGCGAGTTTAACAAGTTCTAAATAATAAGTAAAAAGAAAATTGATTTGCGTAAACTTAGCCAAATAAGAATAATCAAAGAAATTTTTCAATATCAATATAGTTTTCATAAAAATATTGTAATATGCGAGCTACGGCTCGAGTAGATAAAACGATATTCTGTGAAATTATTTCTTTATTTTCTAGTCTATATAACAATTCAAGTTCACACTATACTATTCTTCGCAAACTCCTTCCTTACAAGGTCTCTTTCTTCTCAAATCACTTTATCTCATTTCAATTACTTAATTCACAAATCCAAACTAATTACTTCTTCTTGTTAACTCTCAACTTTCAATTTATCACAAAATTACAACTTCGGCTGTTATCACTTTTCCAATCTCCTCGTGCGGTTCAAAACCAACTGCCTTGCCTCGATCGCCATCTATCCTTATATAGCAGCATTTCTGATAGCCAGAAACTTCTAGCAAATTCTTCGACCACTGGAACAAGGAAATTCTGATGTAATAATTCCAAGATGATAATAATTTCTTGCGATTATAATTCTCTCTTAACTCCGTGACGTTCTCTTAGATATTATCCGTCTCTTATCGTGGACATGAACTGTGGACACGAACTGCGGACACAAACCTCGAATGAAAAGACACTTCGAAATTATGCTCGAATGAAAAGACACTTTGGAATGGGTTGCATAGTTGTAGAAGCGTAGTTATTATTATGTTACAATATATAAATTTAATTAATACAAAAAATCTCATATCCCTTAACTAACATATTCATATACAAAAACATACAAAAAAGAAAAAAGAAACATGGTAAACATGCATCTCAGGTCCGGAACGGGAGCAGATAATTCTAATCCCTCCAACGAAAACCAACCCGGCACCTCACCCAATACAGATCCTACTCCATCCCTTCAACCTATCCATCCTAGTACTGGTAGTAATCTTAATGACAGCCATAACTCCTATCAGTCAAGGTCTTCAAATACGGCCGAAGCGCAGGAAGTGGGCACCATGCTCCAACTGGAAACGCTAATCGCATCAATTGTCCACCGTGTCTTTCAGAGGCAAGGACGAGATATTATACAAAAGGTACTTAACCCTAATATAGACAATTTCGCTGGCGTAGATCAGCCAATTTCCCCCGAATATCGGGACAAAATAACCGATCTAGATAGGATACACGACGTCGTTAGATGCTTGGGGAATTTTTCCGTTGAACCAGGACAGTTCAGCTCCTGGAAAAAAAGTGTTGATCGGATCCTAGCTTTGTACGAGCCAATAAGGGGAACACCAAAATATTTCGGGATTTTGAGTTGCATACGAACAAAATTACAGGAAGTGCCGATACAGCTTTAGAATCGTATAACATTCCCCTGAATTGGAGCTGCATTTCTAGATGCTTGATCATGCATTACTCTGATAAAAGAGATCTAAGCACTTTAGAGTCTCAAATGACCTCACTTACTCAAGAAGGAAACACTGTTCAGGAATTTTACCAAGCAGTGTATTCCCACTTGTCACTCTTATTAAATAAAATCTCTTGCGTGGACGTCGGTGAAGTTGCTAACGCAACTATACCCAGATAAAGCTCTTGATACCTTTATTAAGGGACTCAAGGGCGATTTACCAATGCTGCTAGCTATAAAAGAGCCTACTGATTTGCCACAGGCACCCCACTTGTGTCTAAAACTTGAGAGTCAGAAAATGAGAATGAGTTTGGTACAAAATGCTCAAAGAACAGTTAAAAACCCGCATGTCCCAGCACATCATCAAAAACAAGTAATCACTCAGCCTTTCATACCTTTCAATAGGTCACAATTTTACCAACAAAATCATATGAATTTCGCCCCTAGAGCAACTCAACCATATTCCAATCCTCATAGGCAATTCACACCGATTTACAACCAAAATGCAAGCAATCATAGACAGTTTACTCTAAATTATGGTCAAGGTTTTAATGATCCCACAAGGCAATTTATACCAAGGCCACAGGTAAAACCCGAGCAGCCGGATAACATGCAAAGCATGAAAACAAGGACCACGGGTCTTCAAGCCAGGTACCAAGGCGAAAGGTCTCAGCAATGGCGACAAGCACCAAGGCCGCCATAATTCGCCCCAACACATGGGCTCCAAAAGAATTTCCACATTACCGCCCAAACAGATTCGGGCGAGCAAACATACAATGCTCTCATGGAGGCGGAAGACGCAAACTACGAGCAAAAGTTAAACGAATATGTGAACGAGAGGAAACAGACCCAGCTGCCGACTTGGCAACAGAATTTTCAGATATCCATTTTTTAGATCACTGAGGCATCATTACCATATTTTGAGGGTAGGGTAGAGAGCGACAAAATTCTTAAAATACTTATCGATACCGGCTCCAATAATAATTATATTCAACCATCCTTAGTCAAAAATCCTATACCGAATGAACGCCCCTTCTTAGCAAGCTCAATTGGAGGAAACGTAGAAATTACCCATCATACATTTTTAAACCTTTTCGGCCAACGAGACATCAAAATCAAGTTTTTTCTAATGCCACACCTAAAATCCTTTCACGGGATCATCAGAAATGATAGTCTTAAGGAACTGTCAGCCGAAATTCACACGAAGCACGATTACATGATTATTCGAGGCAAGACGAAAGTAGGAATAAAACAGTTTTATTCTCAGCAGAAACAATCTTTACACAAACTACTTGATGAATTTCCAGCTCTATTCTATGAGCCAGATGAAAAACTTACATATACGACCACCGTAAAAGGCGAGATCCGAACCACATCGGATACACCTGTTTACTCAAAAACGTACCCCTATCCAATGGCCCTCAAAGATGAGGTTGAACGACAAATTGGGAAGCTTCTTAACGAAGGAATCATAAGACCATCACGATCTCCATACAATTCCCCAGTATGGATCGTCCCAAAAAAACTCGATGCTTCGGGCGAGAAAAAGTTCCGACTTGTAGTCGATTACCGAAAATTAAACACTGTTACAATTGTTGACCGGTACCCAATACCGGACATCAACAATGTATTATCACAGCTAGGCCAGAATAGATTCTTTACAGTTCTTGATCTCAAGAGTGGGTTTCATCAGATCCCCTTAAAAGCATCTGATATCGAAAAAACTGCATTTTCCGTGAATAACGGGAAATACGAATTCACTAGACTGGCATTTGGGCTGAAAAATGCCCCCGCAATCTTTCAAAGAGCTCTTGGCGATATTCTCAGAGACTATATCGGGAAAATATGTTTCGTCTATATCGACGACATAATCATCTTTAGTAAAGACGAAGAAACACACTTTGGGAATATTAAAAAAATCTTCAGCACCCTCGAAGCAGCAAACATGAAAATCCAGCTAGACAAGTGCGAGTTCTTCAAACAGGAGGTAGAGTTTCTCAGATTTCTTGTATCACTGGAAAGTATAAAAAACAGTCAGGCAAAGGTTCAAGCGATACTTAACCGTCCCCCTCCCAAAACTCTCAAGGATTTGCGTTCTTTTCTAGGTCTAACCGAGTATTATCGCCGATTCGTCAGAGATTACGCCAAACTGGCGAAACCCCTCACCGCCCTTTTAAGAGGGGAAGATGGACGTTTGTCCAAAAATCTTTCGGCTAAGAAAAAAATACATTTGGACGATGCTGCAACGGAAGCCTTAAATAAACTCAAAAATTCTCTAACTTCCCAGGACATAATCCTTTCATACCCCAATTTCAAAAAAAGAATTTGTGCTCACCACAGATGCCTCGAACTACGCGTTGGGTGCTGTTTTGTCACAGGATGACAAGCCCATCACGTTCATCTCCAGAACTCTTTCAAAGGTGGAAGAAAATTATGCGGTCAATGAAAAGGAGATGTTGGCAATAATTTGGGCATTGAATTCGCTACGCAATTTCTTATATAGCTCTGCAAAGGTTAAGATACTCACAGACCACCAGCCTCTAACATATTGTAGCATAATAATAACTATGCTCCTATGTCTATGCAGCAAATTCCGAAGTGACTTTCCATTCTGGCAGAATTTTGGTTCGAACTGTCCTTTCATTCGAGGTTCGTGTCTGGGACGAAGTCTCCACAGCTCATGTCAACGAAAGAGACGAATAATATCAGGGATAAAAGGGAATTACAACTGCAAGAATTATTTCTCTTGTTCCAGTGGTCGAAGAATTTGCTAGAAGTTTCTGGCTATCAGAAACTTCTGCTATATAAGGAGCAGATCGTCTACAATTGGGTTAGCAGATTCGGTGTGCCCTTGGAATTGCATTCTGACCAAGGGCGGAACTTCGAGTCAAGAATCTTCCAAGAGATGTGTCAACTACTCGGAATCAAAAAGACAAGGACAACCCCGCTTCATCCACAGTCGGACGGTATGGTGGAGCGTTTCAATAGGACTTTGGACGAACATCTCTCGAAGGTCGTAGGTGACAGTTGGTTTTAGAACCGTGGCGAAGAGATTGGAAAAGTGATAATGGGCGAAGTTGTAATTTGGTGATAAATTGAAAGTTGAGAGTGAACAAGAAAAAGTAATTAGTTGGATTTGTGAATTAAGTAATTGAAAGGAGATAAAGTGATTTGAGAGGAAAGAGACCTTGTAAGAAAAGAATTTGCGAAGAATAGTATAGTGTGAACTTGAATTGTTCTATAGACTAAAAAAAATAAAGAAATAAATTTCACAGAATATCGTTTTATCTACTCGAGCCGTAGCCAGCATAGTACAATATGCTCTCAGTAGTAAGAACACCAACAGCAAAATGAAACGCTGGAAGGCAATCTTGGAGGAATATGATTATGAACTGCAGTATAAGCCCGGAAAGACGAACATCGTAGCCGATGCACTTTCTCGACCACCCCAAAATCTGGCACAAATAAATTCACTCACAGCTTCTCAGCATAGCAATGAGAGTTCATCTCATGGACTCATTCCCAGTGCAGAGGTCCCCTTAAACGTCTTCAAAAACCAAATTCTCATTCAACTAAATACTACCCCTTCCCACAGTTTCAAAATTGTTTTCCCTACTTATCATCAACATCTTGTAACAGAACCAGTACTTGACCAAGATAAGCTTGTAGAGATACTAAAGAAATACCTGAACCCATCAGTGATCAATGGTATTAAAACGGATGAAAGAACCATGGGTATGATCCAACAGGCATACGTGACTCATTTCAAGAATTTCCGAATAAGGTTTACCCAAATACAAGTGGAAGATGTCTTCAACGAACAGGACAAGGACAACATCATAATTGATACACACAGACGCACACATAGGAATGAAAGGGAAAATAAGGTTCAAATCTTAAAAAAATACTATTTCCCAGGTATGGCTAGAAAAATAAGAAGAATCGTGAAGATGTGTAACATCTGTAAGGAAAATAAGTACGATCGCCATCCCAACAAACCCGCATTTCAACCAACCCCAATTCCTCTGTTCCCCGGCCAAATCGTACATATAGATATCTACTTCACCGATGGGAAGATAATTTTAACCGCAATAGACAAATTCTCCAAGTATGCTTTGGCCAGAATTATAAAGTCGTTGCCTTAAGTCCGAGAAAACCTACAGTTCATTTTCAGAATTACTAGATATGTCAATATACGAATACAATAGGTCAATACACTCAACAACAGAAAGAAAACCATTAGACGTATTTTTTGGAAAAAAAATAGGCTTAACAATCCCGAACAGCTCGAAATCGAAAGAAGAGAAAATATTGAAAGAATTAGAAAGATACAAGAAGCTGATTTAGACTTTCATAATAAGTAAAAGTTACCACCAAAAAATTATTCCGTAGGGGAAACCATCTATGTAAGAACTAATAAAAGAATAGGGAATAAACTCTCCTCAAGATACAGAAAGGAAATAGGTGAAAATAGAAATACCACAATAATAACACCGCCTGGAAAATCTATTCACAAAAGTCTTATAAAAAATTAAATTCCTCAACAGGTTGCTGCTGCCTTTGTGCACCGCTGAAACTCAAATTCTTGATTACTCCAACTCACAATTAATTAGAATCAATGACGGAACTGCGAAACTACAAAATGGATCATTTAAAATCATACATGTCATCAACATAACGGCTTATCAGGAATTAATAGAAAACCTAGAACAGGCCCTTAAATCTACCATAAAAACCAATAATCCATTCTTTCCCATCCTATCCTATGAAACTATGCAAATAAAAAAACAACTAAATAGACTCAGAATAAACGATAAGTCGAAGAGACCAAAGAGATCCTTAGACTTTATCGGAAGCGCTTGGAAGTGGATCGCGGGCAATCCCGATCACCACGACCATGAAATCCTAAAAAACAAAATTAACAATATATTAAAGAACAACAATAAACAGGTAATCATTAATAGATTAGCTATAGAAAGAATAAATGAAATTTCTAATGTAACCAACAGTATATTAAAAACTTTTAAAGAGAATGAAAAGAATTATAACGAAGTTATTATGAAAATTAAGTTTAAGTTAGAATTAATAAAAGAAGAAGTAACAAACGTAGCATACGCAATTCATTGGGCAAAAGCCAATATTGTAAATTCATTCATCTTATCCAATTCGGAAGTTAATATAATAGAAAAAATGTTTAAAGAAAAAGATATTCCTTATAAATACTAATATCGATGAAGCATTAGAATTCGCAGATGTTAGAATTGCTTCTAATAATAAAAATATAATATACATTTAAGTTTTCCTACAACCGATTTAGAAACATGTAATTTGTCAATTATAAGAGCTGTCAAAATTAATAGTAAGATCAATAAAATACCATTTAACTCAATTCTAGAATGTAAGGACATGTCATTAAAGAATGTAAATCATACAATAAATTATCTATATGTCATAGTAAGAGTATTTTATATATAAGCAACACAACGTGTATCCTCAATCTCCTAAGAAGCCAAACTGTACCCTCATTAACAATCAGCACATTCCAGCAGTTGAAGAAATCTCCCCCGGCATATTATTACTAAATCAATTCAACGGACCTGTTGATATAAGTAACGATGTTATCATGCTAAAAGGTACCTTCATTATTCGATATTTCAACACCACGATCAACATCGACGGAAGACTAATTGTAGCAAATGAGGTTACCAAACATCAACCCTTACCGGCGATATTGCAACCAACATCGAAGCAAGGAAGAACCGAAGAAGAACTATCCCTAGAAATGATGAAACAACTCCACATCAACGGCACTAAAGAGATCAGCCTGCTCGAACCCACAAACAATGTCAATATATCCATCAATATCATCTTGGTAATATTGATAGTTTCCCTGATCGTCATCTTTAAACGATTAGGACGCAACCTAAGACACGAGAGTGGTTCGAAAGCAAATCAAGAACCTGTTCCAGCAAACCCAGAGGGCGTTCCTACAAGCCAAGAACCCGCAGGTCAAGCACCCGTTCTCGCTCCAAGAAGATCATTCACCACGACTTTGGGGATCGAGGATATCCAAAATTACCTAAAAACCATGACGTCGAACGAGGACGTTCGCATTTAAGGGAGGAGGCGTTAACGGAACAAACATTGAGATCATGCAGTGCAAACAGTTCCCAGAATCGCTCCCACGATTCGTCCGGTAATCATGACAAGTGTTCAGTCTACGTGAAAGAATTTGCTGACATCACGTCTGGGGCACCGAATTGCATCCAGAAAGAATGTGGAGGACACCTGAGACATCATGCTGTTGCTGCCTGATCATCAACAACGCGCCGATGGATTAGTACTTAAGATAGAAGAAATTGTGATTTGTAGTTCAGTTGAACTATAGGCAGAATCGCTGCCAGTTTGAATTTCGAATAAAAAATTATTTTTTTAGAATTATTGTCTTAAAATAAATTAATTTATATCCCGCGATCGGTGATGGTTGTTGATGGTTAGCAATCCACTGCTCGGCCACTTGGATTTTGGACGCATACGAGACTGGTCTAGTCTATTGGTATTATTAAACTAAATAAATTGTATTATTATATTAGTCAATTGTTGTATTTCACTTATATTTCGAATCATACTCCACTTTGCATTTCGATCGACCCTGTTCTTGTCGATATTGGTATATTTCTCTGGGTCGAATCCTCAACAATGGGATTAGGGCCAAAAGACTATAATATATATTATTGACGTGACGCTGGCAAAGTTAGGCCTTGAGTCTTCAAATGCTAATGCAGTCTCATTTCAGCTTCGGCGACTTGACAGTGGTGAACTTGAGACGGGTGAACGGGAACTGCACGGTGGTGTCTGCGCACCTACCTTACGATGACGGCAGCAACTTCCCCTCGGAAGGCCTGAGGTCGCTCATATCACCGTCTCAAAAAGGTAAGAAAACTTAGTCTTGGGATGTGATGCTAACGCCCAACACACTCTGTGGGGTAGCACAGAAATCAATGCCAGGGGCAAAGTTTTGTTTAACTATATTCTAGAGTTTAATCTTATCATATTGTAGCATAATCATAACTACGCTCCTATGTCTATGCAGCAAATTCCGAAGTGACTTTCCATTCTGGCAGAATTTTGGTTCGAACTGTCCTTTCATTCGAGGTTCGTGTCTGGGACGAAGTCTCCACAGCTCATGTCAACGAAAGAGACGAATAATATCAGGGATAAAAGGGAATTATAACTGCAAGAATTATTTCTCTTGTTCCAGTGGTCGAAGAATTTGCTAGAAGTTTCTGGCTATCAGAAACTTCTGCTATATAAGGACAGATGGCGATCAAAAAAGAGACAGTTGGTTTTAGAACCGTGGCGAAGAGATTGGAAAAGTGATAATGGGCGAAGTTGTAATTTGGTGATAAATTGAAAGTTGAGAGTGAACAAGAAAAAGTAATTAGTTTGGATTTGTGAATTAAGTAATTGAAAGGAGATAAAGTGATTTGAGAGGAAAGAGACCTTGTAAGAAAAGAATTTGCGAAGAATAGTATAGTGTGAACTTGAATTGTTCTATAGACTAGAAAATAAAGAAATAAATTTCACAGAATATCGTTTTATCTACTCGAGCCGTAGCTAGCATATTACAATATGTAATAGAGACAATGGCCCCACCTTTGTAATGTCTACTAGAAAGGAAGTCTTGGATATTACGCCTGTTTCTGAGTAGAGCTCTGTTGAAGTTGCTGACTGGAGAGTCTCCGACAATTCGTCATTATCCAATCATTGTTGACTACTCTTCAAACTATAAGGTGACCAGATAAGAATAATAGGAAAATAAATTTAAACAAAACAACAACGGTGTGAGATATCAAATTGATTCTGGCTTTATTTTAAAGCTACATTCATGACATTATGTATGGAATAGTACATCATGCTATTGCCGCCTCCGCTTCGCTGGCCGTGCTTCAAGCGGTCGGTCCAATTTTTGATGACTCGGTCCAATATGTGCGGCGTTATTCCGGCAATAGCGTCTAGAATGTTGGCTTCGAGCTTGCATTGATGCTTGGTCGATTACTTGTGGATTGTGGTCGCTCCAATAACGGCAATTTTGCTTGTTGACATAGTCACTGAGCCAAAAATGGGCCTCCTGCGAGAAGATGATTTTTTAGCTGAAATCCGGATCTCTGGCCACCATTTCCTGCTCCCAATTAGCGAACTCACGGCGTTGTCTATTGTCGTCCGGCTTAAATTTTTGCATCATCACAATCTTATACGGATGTAGGTCGATGCACTGACCGACTCTCTTAAGCAACCTTTCGAGAAATCCTGCCCGGTTAATAGGCATAGCGGTAAAAAGCGTCCACTATGGTGAAGTGATAAAATAACGGAACTCATTCGCATCTCAAGAGTAGAATGGAATCTCGCAAAAGATATTTGCTCCATATAAGGCAGCAGGTATGGATAACATTCGACTTGTGATGTTGCAAGAGTCAGTGCCTTAAACTATTATATGTTCCTAAAGCATGGCGGGAGGTGGGTGTTGTGATCAATCCCAATGCAGGGAAAGCGAGCCACGCAAACGCAAAAGACCTGAGACATATCAGTCTGTTGTCTTTTATGCTAAAACACTGGAACGTTTAAAAGATGTATACATAAGAAATGTGATCGGCGATTAATACCTGTCTAAATCACAACACGCATACATCAGCGGCAGATCGCTAGATACAGCCCTGCACAAGGTCGTATCAAGCATAGAAAGATCCCTTCACTTTAAGGAGTTCACTCTCGGGGCGTTCCTAGACATTGAAGGGGCTTTCAACAATGTAAACACTGACGCGATCCTGGACAGCCTACACAGAGTTCATTTGAACATGGTCAATTAGATGTAACCTCTGTCTGCAGAGGAACCCCCAAGCGGATATCTGTTTCCGTTAATATGGCTCCTCGTGGTGGATAAAATCTTAGTAATACTGAAAGAAAACAGCTTCAACGCGACGGCTTATGCCGACGATGTGGTCATCCTGGTTTCGAGAAAATTCCCTCCAGTCCTAAGCGAAAGACTCAATCTCGCACTACAACTTGTGGATAATTGGGTCAGCAGCAAAGGGCTGGGAGTGAACTCCTCAAAGACGTAGGTAGTTCTTTCACTAAGAAGAGATCAATTGTTACCTTCGGACCCCAAACATCGGTGGTATTGAACTAAGTATCTCAAGTTCAGCTCGATACCTGGGCGTAATTCTAGATTCCAAACTGAACTGGAAGGATAACACTGCCGAACGCATTAAAAAAGCTAGCGTAGCTTTCTATTCTTGCAAAAGGCATTCAGTAACACGTGGGGCTTCAAACCAGCCGTGGTGTACTGAATATACACAGCGGTCGTAAGACCCATTCTCACATATGGTTCACTATTATGGTGGACGGTTCTTGAGAAGCAATACCAGCTTTCAAACCTCACCAAAATCCAGAGGGCAGCATGAATCGGAGTGATGGGATCAATAAGAACAACACCAACAGCGGCAATCGAAACCATGCTCAGTTTCATTCCGCTTAATATATACTGTAGCAGTTTGGGAGGTAAAACCGTTGTAAGACTGAGAGAAGGTCGATCATCGAGCTTTTACGGCCATGCCTCCATTTTATCCCTATGGGGGACTACCAGTAGATCGACGGAACTGATTACATGACCCCTACGCTAAAGAAGATTCACTATAAGAATTCCTGACAGAAGGTTATGGAGGAACTGAAGAACCATGAAGAAAATGAACTGGCGTTCTATACCGACGGTTCTAAGATGGACGTTGGCACGGGAGTCGGAGTTTATTTGAAACCCTAGGAATAAACAACTCCTTTAGAATAAGCGACGACTGCAGCGTCTTTCAGGCCGAAATCACTGCCATCATACATAATATCGTTGGCAAAACGATCACTGTCTATATAGACAGCCAGGCAGAAGTTAAGGCTCTGGTTTCTGCTGTAACTAGATCAAAGCTTGTGAAGACCTGTAAATTACTCTTAAGTGGGTCTAAGTGAGCAGTGACTCTATTTGTCACAAGGCACACATCTATCTAATCTAACCTAATGCTATACGAACACGCCCATTGTCAACATTTTGGAAGTCTATTAAAATTCCCAACGAAAATTAGTCGCGGATATGTTTCTGGTCTGAAGGGAGCAACATGAAGTTTCGCGCTGAACGCACGCATCGCTCTCATCTGACGTAAGTGACATGTTATTTCCAATTCATTTTCCGGTTCATTCCAAACCGAAACTACTGATACTGCTGAAGCTGGTTACTGCATTTCTTTGTCTTCTAAATTTGGCATAATAATAAGTCTTAAATATAATAAGTCTTACTACGACGTTATATATTTACTTAATGTTAAAGTAAAGTACTAAATTTTGGGAAAATATAAAGTTGGAAAAATAATAATGAAACTCCAGCAAAGTGGACTTTGGGTCCTTGTTTTTGGTAAGCGATGAACGACGCAGATTGTTTTTCTGTTTTTATTTTCAATACAATTAAATTATATCATTGATTTTTTATTTAGGATGCGTTTTTATAATATCGTCAGCTTGGGCTGATACGCAACAGTGCAGCAAGGGGCCTTCGCATTGGTGTGAAAATATCATGTAAGTCCTATAATAAGAATACATTGTTTCTAGGAATAGATTTATCATACATTAGTTTTACTATTTCAAAAGTAAAGGTTAAAAATTAACTTATAGCTGCTATCAATTCGATTGAATATATATTTATAATTTTATTGTGGATTGCCAGTGTGAGTCATGATTGCATTTTCTGACTGTACAAGTGTATGTTAAAGTTCGTGTTAATTTCTCCGTTAGCAAACTGATAAGAAGTAAATAAGTATAATTTAGCTTGCAAATGTGTGGATGTCTGTTTCGACAGTTTTGCGCTCGTCGCGTGATAATAACAGTTCATAAAGCCTTACAAATCCCCTTTTTCCAATAGTCGAACAAAACGATGTCTTGTTCGATTACCATGTTGTCCACATTATTAATTTCTCTGTTGTATATTACGATATGGAATCCATGGCTACAAAGCATGAACTCGAAAAAACGCCGACGTATAGAAAAAATCATGACAAAGGCATTTGTTATCCATATCACATATAAACAAACATACAAACTTCTCAGTCTAAATAAAATAAACTCCGTAATTAAAAAAAAAAAAACAAAAACAAAATGCATACATATTCATACCTACAAAGCATCCATAATAATAACAAATTGTGTATATGATGACGCCCAAAGCGGTCATAACATTTAGTTGATAAAGATTTCCTTTGTGAAGCGGCTGCTGAATGTTTAAAAGAAAATATATACATTATGAACAGTACAGCCTCGCTAGATCGGACACGTCTATATTTCGGACAGTCTATTCATTTAACTGATTTAATTGATGATGAAGACGTTATTTGAAACTGTCGAGTCTGCGGTCTAGAAACAGTTGAGATTTCATGGTTGAACTAGATTGAATTTTTCACAAATGCCAGAATGCAGAATATTGGAAAGTAAATATGCATTGAAATTTTAAAATCTGATAGAGTGTTGGTATGTTCTTTTTTCGTTACTTTTCTCACGATCTCTGACAATTTGTTCTTTGCATTTCTGGAGGCTGTAACCACTGCTGTACCGTATTTTTCCTAGTAGCTAGTAACTTGAACTTGGGTTATTATTTTTTTAATGGAAGAGAATGGATTTGAGACAGCCAATCGAAAGTACATGGAAAAACTAATCATTTTGTTTTGAAATAAAACTCGGAAAAAAGGGCACCTATAATTTTTTCGCCTGTGGTTTTTTTTTCATTCAGACTCGATTTTCGGTCCATTATTCGTTAGGCAGAAACCCTTTTTGGTGTAGTGGTGGTAGAAACTTCGATTTTATTCGTTTCTCTTTTATACTTGGTGACAGTTGGTTGCTGTTTCTGCACAGTTCGGGACACAAGTTGATCCTTACTTATAAACAAAGTTGTAGGGAATGGAGGGATAAGTTGTTCGGTGACCTTCAGTGTCCTTGAGAATCTTTGGTTTTGGGAATGTGAACTAAAAGGTTCATTCACAGCTCAGCGACCTGCGAATACGAACGAGCGAATATTCCCAAATTTTGACATTTCATTCACAGCAACTTTTTTTAGTTGCAGCAATCTTCAAATTTCACCTGTCATTCGTTGTGTTTCTAAAAAGTGTACAATGAGAGTCAGGCAACACATTCTGCTATGAAAAAACAATTGATTTTTGCATATTTATGGACGAAGGGATTTAAAAAACGTAGTCATACACGTGCACCCAATGAATCGGACAAGAAGTAGGGAAGGAGAATTTTGTACGCTCATGAGTAAACTGCATAACGATCCCAAACGATTTTATCAGATATACCATCTAATTGAACATATTTATTTCTCATCAAATATCGAAACGTGAAATTCATAAATACATGTGCAACTTTAACGTTTGTTTTGTATTCTTACCTTCTTGTCAACAAATTATAATTATTTGAAATATTTCGAGCTCTGACCGACCACCAAGAAGAAAACAAAAGAATTGTGAGGTTAAACTCTCGCGAATGTTTTGGTTGCGCAAATGTGGATTTGGTTCCACATCTGTGGAATGTGAATAAAATTTGACAATTCGCAAGAAGTATTCGCCTTTTCAAGGAAAGATCAGCGAATTGTTAATTTCTTCGCAGAAACTAATTAAAATTTACCTTTTTTCCTATTATTCGATAAATAAATTAAGCTCTGTTCTTTTGGAATAGTAAAGTTCTCAATTGTTTGCCTTTAAATGTACTTGTTCGCCCATTCGCCGGTCGCTGGGCTGTGAATGGATCTTAAGTCTACCTACCTAAACTTTTTCTTCAGTACGGCTTTCAAAATGTATAATAACAATGTCTGCTCATTCCTACAGACTGGATGTAAGTTTGATTAAAATAAATAAAACCAAAAATATTCAAGGACTTTCAAAGTCATCACACCGTCGCGTCGTGGAGTGAAGTCGCATAATTTCTTCAATGAATTGCTTAAAATAAAATAATTATTCCAGATTTTCATGCTTATTGAGAATTTGCGAATAAAATGCAAGAATGCAATAAGTGCAGAAGTTCCATTCGTGGAGAAACGGGTATAAAATGTGTAGGTGTTAGCGGAAAAAATTTGCATGTAGGGGTAAGGTGCCTAGACAGCTATACCAGTGGTATTTTAAATATAGACTCGTGGGCGAAATATATATATTCTGTATATACAGAACGTTGACCTTGTACTGAAAGATATGCAAGAGACTAAAGATTAATAGTAACTACTTGAAAGAATATAAGAGGGAATTCGAGAGTTCATTAAAGAAGAATTAGTTGGAAATAAAAGACTTGCTAGAAGCCAGTTCCTCTACTCGGACCACACAAAATTGAACGAAAATCGAAGTCGTAGATTTGTTTGTTTTAAGAAATGTAAATTATCCTGATTTGTGAAAACAAATGTTGTGTAACTATGTAATTAATTGTATACAGTTTTTTGGGATTAAAAAAATCCCCACAATTTTTTGAACATGGAAATTCTCAGTAAATGGGCCAAATCTAACTATATATGTACAACTCTATAGGCGCTAACAGCTCAAATAGAGCAATGTTCAATATACAAACACCGATGCTTGAGATTCGATGCACCGTTAGAACTCTCGATACATATCGGAAATAATGCAATATAAAGCTTGAAAATATAACCATATTTATATCCTATCCCATACGGTATATGTATTAATTTTGGTACGTATGTAGTTTGTAACATAGAGAAATAATAACACTAGATCACATAAGTATGTATATTTGTGATCAGTATCGAAACAGTACATGTGTACACATAGTAGTCCAAATAGTAGTTGGCATCTTGCTCTGCAAAATAGGCGTCGATGTATGCGATGACCTCATTTGATGAAAATCTCTGTCCCCCGTTCCATACTTTAAGATTAGGCAACAGAGGAAAAGTATCATGGAATGAATACGGTGGATGGTCTGTCGAATTCGAACAACAATTCGTGAATTTTGGCTGTGGCGACAGCCGAAATGAGAGACGGTGCTTTGGTCCAGAGCTGTAAAATTCAAGTACAAGTACAATTACCTCGTACTTATTTTTTTTTTTAAGTACAAGTACAAGTCCTTGGTACTTTTACTTACAAATTTCAAGTACCAGTACCGGGAATTTTACTTATACTTACAATTCCTTCAAAGCACTTGAAAGACTGGTCATGTATGATACATAACCAGTTTCTGCAAAATATTTCTTAATGATGTTCTTATCAGTTGACAAAACGGTATTATTAGCTTTTACACCAATTTTTTTTTTTTTCATACGTTCGTCATTATTTGTGTCAATGTCTAAGCACATAACCAGTTTTTAAAGTGAATCGAAGGAATTGCAAGTACAAGTAAAATTAATTGTACTAGTATGTACTTAAAAAAAAAAAAAAAAGTACGAAGTAATTGTACTTAAATTGTACTTCAGTATCAAAATATGTACTTACTTACTTTACAGGTATGCTTTGGTCCAAAGTGAGCGAGCGCAGCACACATGCGCAGACAGTTTTCAAGTGGTTAATTCTGTATGTAAAATATGATGAATGCGTTCCTTCGATATGCACCCAGTCTCTGCCATTTTTCCAACCTTGATTCACCGCTCATCCAGTATCATTCGATGTTACCGGTGGTAGTCGCAATTGTTGGCCCTTTCAGACAATCGTCATTAACCAAGCTAGTTCGACCACGCTTTAATTCATTTGTCCATCTTTTCAAGAATTTTTATTTTTTACTTGCACCTTCGAGGGTGGGTCAACAAGTCCCTGAAAAATGAAATAAGGAAGACTCTTTTCGGTATAAAAACATTTTATTTTTCAACATAGTCTCCTTTTAGCTCTATACACTTCATCCAACGTTTCTCCAATTTTTTTATGCCCTCCAAATAATACGATTTCTCGAGCCCCTCAAAATAAGCGTTTGTTTCAGCGATGACCTCTTCATTCGACCCTAATCTCTTACCTCCGAGCCATTTCTTCATATTTGGAAACAAGAAATAGTCGCAGGTGGCTAAATCTGGGGAATATGCTCGATGGGGGAGGAGTTCGTAGCCTAACTCATGCAATTTTACCATTACGACTGCGGACTTGTGCGTTGTCCTGGTGCAAAAGAACTTTATGCTTCGCCAAATGCGGCCGTTTTTTAATATGCGCCGGTGATCGTTTTACCCTTTTCAAGGTAATCGATGTGAATAACACCGCGCGCATCCCAAAAAACTGTTGCCATGACCTTGTTTGCTGACAAACCCGCCTTGGCCTTCTTCGGCTTCGATTCACCAGAAGTCCATTGTTATGACTGTTCCTTGGTTTCTGGTGTGTTGTGGTGAATCCAGGTTTCATCCACGGTTACGAAATGGCACAAAAACTCAGCCGAATTTTTCTGGAACATCGCCAAACACACCCTGTGAGCAAACGCGGCACCCACCTTGCGGAAAGCTTTTTCATGTCCAAATATTTATGTAAAATCGAAATCACTGAGCCATGTGATAAGCCCCTTTAAGCTCGCGCACTTTCACTCGCCGATCGTCCATTATCAAACCACGGATTTTGTTGACCATTTCTGGTGTGGTGACCTCAATTGGGTGACCAGAACGTTCGGCGTCACTTGTGCTTGAACGACCGCACCGAAATTGAGTAAACCAGTGGTGAATGGTTGCAATCGATGGTGAAGAGTCCCCATAATATTTGTCAAGCTTTTGTTTGGTTTGCGTGATAGTTTTTTCTCTCAAAAAATAGTGTTTAATGAGCACTCGGAATTCACTTTTTTCCATTTTAACGAAAACGTCTATATATAAAATGGCTGCCACAACAAAACTATTTGATAGATTTGTCTCAAAATTTGGGTGCGTTCTTTTGAAAGATGATTCTTGACAAAAAAAATATTAAATTTAAGGTGACGACACAATTTTATTACATCTCAAAACAGGTAAAGGGTTTTAAGAAAAAGAAGCGGAATCAAGGCATAAACCGATATAAGGAGTAATAAAACAAAACTACAAACGCCATTAACTTATCATAAAACGGAAATAATTTGTTTTTTTGCACAAAGTTTTCCTAACAATCTACAAGTTTAGTTATTTTTTGGGAAAACTATGTTTGTTTTCTAACTATAAAAGCAAGTAAACAACGAAAAAAAGGTGTTTAGCTGTCGCAGGCCTTCACAGTCGAATAGCAGTACGAAAACCTTTGAAAACCGACTGGTCGAAAGTCTTATGGACGGATGAGTCCAAATTTAAAGTTTTTGGACAGTTTATGTCGGAGGAAACGAAAAATCAGCGTATTGCTCCGAGGAAAGCGGCTTCTCATGTTATGACTCTCTACTTTTTCCCACAAGGTCTTCGAGTAAATGCTGCCGGATACATCACACACAGACAGTTTGAGTAAAGGAAGGCTATACACGAGTTCCAGCAGCATTCTGCGCCAGCGCACAAAGTCGCGACGACTCAGGAATGGATGGCGATCAATTTCCATGATCACATAACACCAAACTTACGGCCACCTAACTCAAAAGGTCTTAATCCGTTGGATTACTTTGTGTGGTGCGTAGTTGAACATAAAAGTAACAACATACCCACAATACCATCCAAGCTCTAAAGGATGCCATTGTCCAGAGATGAAAATTCAAGACCTGGATATAAATTTTGAATAAAACCGCATGAGACAAAGTTGAGATTGGCTAGTTCTACGAGAAATTGGCAAGTCCGCTAATAAGTAAAGTACCGTTATTCGAGTTTGCAGTTTTATTGCGAACATCGATATTACTTCAGATTCTGCAATATCCACACACATATGTACGTACGAGTATATGAAGTTTGAATGAAATCTGTCCAGTCGTTTAGACTGCAGTCCGAGGTGCAGACAGACAGACGAAATTGCGATGCATACTTTTTTAAGTTTTTCTATGATTTTCTCGAGACATCTTCTGTAACATCAGTTTATTCGTTGGTATAGCAGAAGAAAAAAAGCAATTCGCACTCTTTCAACGAAAAGAATGGATAATGTCTGAATGTTTTTGGTGTATTATCTATCTTAAGTTGTGGTCACTAGGATTCGCGAATAAATTAAATTGATGCAGAAGACCTCGGAGTGCTATCGTTTAGGCTACTACTTAAAGATAAATATGTACGATTTTAGGCATTTGTGAAACTTTCCTCTTCAGAAATAAATCAGTGCTCATCAATGATTTCAACTGTTATACTGAGGTTTTTTTTTTTTTTGTTCACATATTAATACAATTTAAATTTTGGTGTTTACTCATTTAAGGTTTAAATTTCAATCAATTATTCATCACTCTTTTAGATTAACATTGAAAAATTTACGGGAACAACAAAGTAGTCTTCGTTTGTGATAAACACTCATCACTGGGCGTGTTCATTTCGAAGTGTTTTAATTTTCAATGTATATGATAAGTCATGCAGACATATGTACATACTTGTATTTATGTACATACATATAGCATGCGAATGTTTATTTAGAAATAATCCGCTTGACACCATATATTTAACTTGAAATTGAATACCAAAAATGTTTTCATGAAATTAGTTTGTGTATTATAACAAACCCGTTCACCCCCAGTGTTGATTTTGAGGAACAATGAAAATCTGTGTTGTTTGCACATTTTGAATTCCATAAATCAAAATTTGTAAAAGTAAACGATTTCTTAGATTACAACGCATTCGAGTTGTTAGTGACAAAATTCGTACCATGGTGGGACTAATGGCATCAAAAAATGGAATTTTATAAAGTGAAAAACATTCTGAACAATAATTGAGGGAGGGGTCTAGGAGCAAATGACAATCTCAATTTTAAAGAAGAGAGGAATTTCTTAACAAGACAAATTAATAGATGTTCTTCTAAATTAAGAAAGTTTGAAGAATTTCTGGCTGAGTTTATAGTCAGATCACAAGCACCTTTCAAATTAAGTCAAATTGGCAAAGGTTGTTTTTGTTAAAAACATTTCAAGTAATTTTTTTCCCCTCTATCCGCCTGTGCATTTTCTTTCGTTCACGATAACTTCTGCAAAGATCCACTGTTTTAATAATCCTTGTTGCTAAATGCTTGATATCGAACCGGTGAGTTTTAAAATATGTTCAATGAGTTTTCGGTTATGGTTGAAATGGAAAGGATTTTTTACATATACATACATACATACATAAATATATATTTTTTTATTTTACATAATAAACTCTTAACCTCAATACATTTACATATTAGAACAGACTAATAAAGTTTCTAATCCTTAAAAAACAAAAGTTCCTCTTTCGACGAAAAGTTGTCATTTATTACTTTTTTATTATTATTATTATTATTATTGTTTATTAAAACATAAATTGATTTACATCTTAATCTATAGGATACAGCACTAGCTACCAGGGCTATCGGCTAGAATTAACTTAATTATTTTCTTAAATATAATTTTCGAGTTTAAGTTCCTGTAAAAGTTTGTATACGTCTCTGACATTTTGAATTGTGGGTGTTAGTAAAAGATACTATAAATGTTTGGTTGACAAAACAGCATCCAATTGACATAGATGGCAAACAGGGGGGTTGCCTTTTGTGAGAAGGTGTTTGTGCGTCATTTGTGTATGCCCAAGTCTCAGTCTCAAAAAACACCTGTTCATTTTGACTGAAGTGTTTGTTGGGTAGGAAGAAAATTCGCCAGTTGGATTGATCCTGGAGTAGTGGTGAGTGTATTTTCTCCAAGCTCTCTTCTTTTCCAGATACCAGTGTGCGTTTGCCAGAATGATGAGTATGAGTAGATTCGGTGAGATGCGAATAATGTTCCGAATTTGTGTAATGATTGTGGTGCGATTGTTGATGTTTCGGATTGCATTAACCGTAGAGAAACTGTCGGTGCAAATTAAAATTTTTCTTCGAGAGCAATTTCCGTTGCTTTGTGAATTGCTAGAACTTCTGCGGAGAATATTGAAAATAAGTTTGGTAGTTTCTCGGCGGAAAGAACGTTGCTATTTGGGGCAACTACTGCAAATCCAGTGCCAATCTCGCTTTTAGATCCGTCTGTGTATATTATGTCCCACGAGTTATTGCTGTAGCTGTTGGCAATTTCTTGAAACAGTTGAATATACGTTTCTTTAGGCGTTGAGTCTTTTTTTTAATTTGGACAGCCTTATGTTAATGGCTTCAAGTGGAAGCAGCCAGGGCGGGTAGATTTCCTTGGTTGGTGTTTTAAGTACAGGGTGTAGACCTGCTTTTTTCGCTGAGTCTAACGCGTTGTATGTACTCGAAGGGCATTTAGGTATTTTGTTACGTTTTAAAATTTTGTTGGCGTCATCAATTATAGGAGATTAGTTTTTTTTTAAATGTTCATCGTTGGAAAATCGATGTCCACAAAGATGTTTTACTTGCAACTATAAGGGATTTATTGCAAATGTTCTAATTGGATTCACAATTCAAGGTGAAATCGGGATTTTCACTCAAACCCCAATATCAACGCTACTTTACTAATACAGTGAAACCTGTCAAATTAAACCACCATTGGGACCCAAGAATTGTGGTCCAATTAGCAGTTGTCCCGATTATAGAGGTCCCTTTTTAATTGGACCGGTTCGATTATGGAGGTCCCATTTTAATTGGACCGGTCCACCTACAAAGTTTTTTCAGTGTACGCATTGCTATTTAATCTAAAATTTAATAGACAATGTATCAATGAAATAATAAACAGATTAATGTTTATAAAGTTTATTTCTTGTATGTATTTATATATGTATGTGTATGTTAATTTGTCTGTTGAGAAAAAAATCGGTAATTTTTTTCTGAATCACAGTTGTTTAAAGACGACCATACATCATCCGTTGACACGTTTTGACACGAGAAGTCTTTTAACATGTCCAAATGCGAAAAGATCGTGAGGCACCTGGAATTGTCTCTATTTCTCCCTCCGAAGAAGATTCGCCCTCTTCAATATCAGAAGTTGCTGGCTGAATAGAGTTAAAAAAATCGTTTTCCCAATAATTTGACCAGCCTTGGGATGTTACGACATTGTTGTCCATAGTAACAAAATCGTCAGACAGTGCAGGTTCGAGTGTTACCTCCTCAGGAATTATATTGATCTCCTCTTCTCCGAAGAATGCACATTTCTTAAAACAATTTGAAATCGTGGTTGGAGTGACGTCTTCCCATGCTTGTTTGAGCCAGCCGCAGGCTTCTAAAACATTTATTTTACCTGACACCTCCGATATGTTATTGGCTTCATCTATGCATAAAATCAATTGCTGCATAAGGTGTTTTCTATAATGGGATATCAGGCTTTTGATGATCGAGTGCCTGTAAATGCAATGTTGTGTTTGGAGGAAAGAACTTTATCTCGACGTTCTTTAATCCACTGATAACACGACAAGCCGCGTTGTCTGCAAAAAGAAGAACCTTTCAGTTTTGTTTTATCATTTTGTTGTCGAAATATTAAGCCACTCTTGAAACAAAACAGAGTACATCTAAATCTTTTTATTGCTTCTCCAAGTTATGCCTTATGCTGTTTCGATATTAATTTTTTTAAAAGCTCGGGGCTTACGGGCTCTGCCTGTTGGTAACATAGACAAGTAAGCTAACGAAATTTTTTTTATAAAAAACTAATTTACCGATGACCTGGCTCTTTTTCTCCCACCGCACTGCAAAGTAACGCTACAGTCAGTCTTTCCTTCGAAAGTTTACCTCCACTGCATTTTTCATTTTTGAACTGAAGTGACTTTATGGGTGTTGCTTTAAAAAACAACGCAGTTTCATTCAAGTTAGATAGCTTTTATAGTTTTCTTGAAATCGTGGCATGTAGCAGTATCAACATCAGCGCCTTCCCCGCTGAGAAATCTAAAAACAATGTTGTGTCGCACTTTGAAAGCCTCGAGCCATCTATTAGAAGCATTAAAATGATCAATCTTGAGATTTTTTGCTATTGAAAGAGCCTTAGCTTGCAGAATCGTACCCGATATTGGCACATTCTTTTCTCTAGCTACACTTGAATGTCAAAACATCTATTTCGGCAAAAGATAAATAAGATTTTATGCGCTTTCGTTTTAAAACAGCAAAATTTTCAAACGCCAATTTAATTTTCTCCTTGGTGCTCAAAATTTTTTGGATTCGACTTTTGCTACAACCAAATTTGTTTGCACTCTTTGAGACAAATGTTCTTCTTCGTAACACTTTAAAACTTCAAATTTTTTTTCAATATTAAGTTCGCGGTAGTTACGCTTACTCATTTTTATTTGTTTTTAAAATTACGTTCACTGAAATACAAACTGAAAATATAACGACGTGGTCTTCTTATACAAATTGATTCAACTGACTCCTAAAATCATTTGTCAGCAAACAATTAAAAAAAAGGGGGAACCATCAATCAATGAAAGCACAAACGAACGAAATGCTCAGTTAACCATAACCTGGGGAATCCCCTAATACGAACATTTACAAACAAAAGTTTGATTTGTACATATTATTATTATTATTATTATTATTATAAGTTTATTGACAACGAATTAAATTACATTGACAATAATTATATATTTAGCTTGAGCGGCTAGGGCCTTCAGCTAGTTGAACATAAAATTAGTTAAATATGATTTTCTAAATTGAGTGCTGTCATCAGCCTATATACATTGTTAACATTTTCGTATGTGATTTCAGTTAAAAGATCGGATAAGTTTTTTTGAGCTATGGTTTTACAAGTTAAGTATATTTGTTTACATGAATTGAGATGACTTATGGTAAGCGTTTGGTTTTCGTTGCATAAGTGGCAGAGCGGGGCTGTTTCGTTAGTGATGAGATGTTTGTGGGTCATGTTGGTATGACCCATTCGCAGTCTGATATATATTTTTATCTTTTTATGTGAAATATCTCCAGGGTAGTATGCTTTTTCAGCATTAGAGTTAAATTGTTTGTAAATGTGTTGATAGTTTGACCAGTTTGCTTTTCTCCTATATTTCCAAGTCTCCAGAAGATATTTTTTTACGTCTTTTTTTGTTGTAGGCGAAGAATGTTGTCAGAGGTTCTTTTAAAGCCGATTTAGCAACAGCGTCAGCAATTTCGTTTCCCTTAATTCCGCTGTGCCCTGGGACCCAGCAGATTTTTAGTTTTCCATTTCTAGATATGAGTTTGTCACGGATGGATTCAATGATTTCGCTTCCATTATTTATGTTTTTTATAGCTGTTACAGAGGATAGGCTGTCTGTGAAAATAATAGTCTTTCTGTTTTTGGATGAGTTAATGGCAGTGAGGATGGCAAAGGCTTCTGCTGTAAATATGGAGGTGAAAGTTGAAAGAAGGCCTTTACAAATGACTGATAGGTCCTCTCCAATGACAGCGAATGATGTTCCGTTTTGCGTTTTTGAAGCATCGGTAAACATAAAGTTCCATCCTTCTTCTTTGTGGTTTTCTGCAACGTTCAAAAACATGGCTTTGAAGACTTCGTTACTTGTTGATCTGATGGAATGTTTGCTGAGGCCGGTGTGTATGTAGTCTTACGAAATTCCAAGGCGGACAGGATGTTGACTTAAAG
Organism: Pocota personata; assembly: GCA_963082735.1. Classification (NCBI taxonomy): domain Eukaryota; kingdom Metazoa; phylum Arthropoda; class Insecta; order Diptera; family Syrphidae; genus Pocota; species Pocota personata. The sequence continues at coordinate 180,542,682 of OY720429.1, read as the reverse complement.
TTTTGAAGGACAACTGGAATCTCAAGGTGTTTTGCGGATGTAAGAGCAGATACCAATGTCGATTGAAGTCTTGGGGTTTTTTTCCTTTTTAGAATTTTTTTGACGTCGTTGTGAATGGGTGACATTATGGAGGAATTTAATTTTTGTATCGTACACGTAGTAATGTATTCGATTCTTTCTGTAATATGTGGCAATCCAGCGTCAGTTAGGAGGTTTCGAATTGGAGTTGTACGAAAGGCTCTCATAGCGCTCCTGATGGCTGCATGGTACGGTGTTGTGATGAGTTGAGTTGATGATTGTGAACATTTACCATATATTGCTAAACCATAGTCGATCTTAGATAAAATTACAGATTTTATTACGTTTATGATAGTATTAATGTTACAGTTGCTGTTCTTAGAGGAAAGGTATTTTATAAGATTAACTCTAGTGTTAAGGCTATTTTTCAAGTTGATACAATGGTTTTTAAATGTAAATTTGGAATCGAAAATGACGCCAAGTATTTTAGCAAAGTTTACATTGATTATATTTATGTTATTTAATTGTACTAATATGTTCTTATCGCAACTGTATTTTTTACATAAGTGTAGAATTTCACATTTTTGTATTGAAAGGTTTGAGCCTGAGTATTGCCCCCATTCTGAAAGGTTTTGAAGAATATTGGTGAACGTGGTAGCAAGAGACGTTAAGTCTTTGCAACTGGAGTAAACTATAAGGTCGTCAGCATAGAGTGTATGACCTACAACGTTGTGACGGTAAACTATTGAGCTAATTTCATTAAATGCAATTATAAAAAGGACGACGGATAAGGGCGATCCTTGTGGAATGCCGTTTTTCAGTTTATGAATCGTCGAATAGTTACCGTTCGCCTTGATGCGGAAGAACCTATTACATAAAAAGGATTTAATGTAATTCAAAATGTTGGGCCCAATTTTCCAGTTAATCAGTTGTTTCATAATTACATGTAGCCAATACGATCAAAGGCTATCTCGAAATCGATTAGAAGGATTGAGACGTGTTTTTTTTTCTGAGAGAGATGAGGTAATGATTTCGTCCAAATGGAGAAGGGCGTCGATGGTTCCACGTTCTTTTTTGAAAGCCACTTGGCGGGAGTCTATGAGGTTATTTTTTTCAAGGAACCAAAACAATCGCTTGGATATTATTTTCTCTAAGACTTTACCTGTACATAGGAGGACCGATATTGGGAGGTACCCGGAAGTATCAGAGGGGTTTTTGTTTGGTTTCGGAATGGGCACAATATTGGCCACTTTCCATGCATGTGGAATTATACCACGGTTAAATATTTGGTTGTATAAATCCAATAACATTTTTTTAAAGGTTATGGAACTGTATTTAAGCATGGCATAGGATAAGCTTTACGAAACTGCGTTTATTTTACGGTATGAAACAAGGTTGTTGTCAGTAGGATGTTTCTTAAAGAGTCTCTAGGCTTTTTGTTTAGTTTGGCGGAGGTCACCTAGTTCTTTGTTCCACCAGGGAACAATCTTTTTGTAAGCCTTGTTTGTTGACTGTGGAATAGCCATATTTGCTGCGGATCTGATACATTTTTGTATAATGGCGGCTTCTTGATTAATATTGCAAGAAGTTTTTCTTTGTGAAATTTCTTTTGAGAGTTGATTGAAATAGTTCCCAATTTGCTTTATCCAAGAGAAATCTCTTGCAATTTTATGGGTTTTATATTCTTGCTTAGAGAAATGGTCGTGGTGATTGGAAAGTAGTCACTTCCATGTAGGTGGTCGGAGATAGACCGTGTGGAGTTTGGAACGAGAGATGGTGTAACGAGGGTAAGGTCAACGTGTGTGAACGTTTTATGTGTCGAGAAATGTGTCGGCCGACCATCATTTAAGATGGCGAGACCGGAATTAGTGACAAAGTGTTCGACTATTTTACCCCGGCTGTTACATGTGCTCGAACCCCATGAGTGGCTCCAAGAGTTAAAATCACAGGTAAGGATGATGGGGCTATTGATACCGTTTAAAATACAATCAAGGTCATTGCGAGAGAATTGTTGTTCTGGGGGGATATAAATACAAATAACAGTGAGTTTAAAGTTTAATTCTATTTCTACTCCTATGGCTGCAATATTTGAGTTGATTTGAATAAAATTGTGAGGAATAGATCTGTGTACAAGCAGAGAAACTCCTTGCTTGGAGGAAGTATTGTAGGTTAAGTTATGAATATTGTTTTGGACAATAAGGTTGAAAATTGTGCTTGATATGTGTTTCTTGTAAAGATATAATGCATGGTTTGATATTGTAGCATAATAATAACTACGCTCCCTAAAAGTATGATGCAACAAATTCCGAAGTGACTTTTCATTCTGGCAGAATTTTGGTTCGAACTGTCCTTTCATTCGAGGTTCGTGTCTGGGATGAAGTCTCCACAGCTCATGTCAACGAAAGAGACGGATAATATCAGGGATAAAAGGGAATTATAACTGCAAGAATTATTACATCAGAATTTCTCTTGTTCCAGTGGTCGAAGAATTTGCTAGAAATTTCTGGCTATCAGAAACTTCTGCTATATAAGGACAGATGGCGATTGAGAAAGCAGCAGTAGTTTTTAAACTGTGGCGAAGAGATTAGAAAAGTGATAATGGGCGAAGTTGTAATCTTGTGATAAATTGAAAGTTGAGATTCAACAAGAAGAAGTAATAAGTTTGGATTTGTGAATTAAGTAGAAGAAAGGAGATAAGTGATTTGAGAGGAAAGAGACATTGTAAGAAAAGAATTGCGAAGAATAGTATAGTGTGAACCTGAATTGTTCTATAGACTAGAAAATAAAGAAATAATTTCACAGAATATTGTTTTATCTACTCGAGCCGTAGCTCGCATATTACATTGGTGTCAGAAGTGGGATAAAACTTATTCTGTGAATAACTATTTCCGTGGTGTGAAATTGCACAAGCAAAAAAAAAAAAAAAACGATTTCTGTGTTGAGTTAATTAGTTGCGCAAATTGGGAAAACTAACTATAACTCAACTAAAGGCAGAACTCAGTAAGCGGAACCTCAACACAACTGGGGGAAAAGATGCCCTACTGATTCGTCTGGAAGAAGCAGTAACGCAGGAAGGTGAAAATCCGCACGACGTAGAGTTTGACGTGGAAGAGGAACCAGCAAGTACAGCAGCCGACCCGGGTATATCAAGTCTACTCCTGCAACTTAAGTTAGTCATGGACGAAAAAAAGAAAGCAATAGAAGACCAAAGGAATTCTCTAGAACTTAAGCTGGACGAACAAAAGAATTCTCTAGATGCTCTGGAAAGTAAACTTGATGAGCAAAACAAGAACTTGGAATCCAAATTCGAAGTGATCGAAGAGAAAATCGAGAAGGTCGAGACGCAACTCGAAAAAGTCGAAACTAGATTCGATGAAAATTTTGAGAAACATGAAACTCAGTTCGGGAAGATAGAGACTCAGTTTGAAAAAGTGGATACGCAATTCGAGATAGTAGGAAAGCAAGTCGAAAATCTTGCTAAGGAGCTCAGCAACGTGAACAGACAGAAAGCACGGGAATATTCCACTGACGGTCTGAGAAGAAAGGAGATGCAGCCTCCTATCTTCGATGGTCAAACATCATGGCCAATGTATAAAAGGCAATTCGAAGCGGCCGCAATGACCAATAGCTGGGACGATGAAGAGAAGTCCATTGCACTCACACTTGCACTGAGGGGTCCAGCTGCGGAGCTCTTGCAGACCATCCCGGAAGATAAACAGCAGAACTACGATTCTCTGGTTCAGGCTATCGAGATGCGGTTTGGGGATGAACACATGCAGCAGGTGTACAGGGTTCAGCTGCGTAGTCGAGTCCAGAAAAGGGGGGAAACGCTCCAACAGTTGCAAGCGGATATAGAGCGACTAGCCCATCTTTCATACCCTAAAGCCGATGAGGAGCTTATCAACGAAATGGCGGTGGAAGCTTTTATTCAGGCCATAGAGGACAGACAACTGCAAATGGCTGTAAGGATGGCTGAAAAGCGAACACTCCCCGAGGCATTGGCATTCGCTTTGTCAATGAAGGCTGTGGACCAAGCATACCAGGGAATACACCGTGTCAGGGAAATGTCCGTCGTGGAATGCTCATGTCAGAGAACAGCCGTCATGGATGAAGACAGAGCTCGCGGAAGTCAAATCCGTTGCTGGAATTGCAACCAAACCGGACACCTACAACGGCAGTGCAGAAGTGCACCTAGACGAGGAAATTGTCCACATTGCGGAAGTAGGAGAAGCAGAGAGGAAGCATCAGACTTCCCAAAACCAGCAGTCGGGAAATGCGTAAGGACCAACTTCGCGGGGCAGAAGTTGGTTACTGGAATCGAGGCCCCCAGGACCACCATTCAAGTTTCGCAAACCAAACGGGGTAACAAGAGCCTGACAGTGGAGGCACTAATGAACAAGAAGAAGTGCGTAGCCACCATCGACACAGGTGCCACCGCCTCCATTGTAAGAAAAGATATCGTCAAAAGCTCCTGGCTGCACAACACCAACAGCTACTGCCTGAAGACTGCAACAGGGGAAATGGCGAAGGTATTTGGAGAAGTTCGTCTTACGATTACTCTGGCAGGACTGACGTTCTCCCATGCGTTTCTGGTGGTAGATATATGCGACGAGTGCATCATCGGAATAGACTTCATGAAAGCAAATGAAGTAATCTTGGACATCGGGATGCAAGTACTGAGGTATCGAAATGTGGAGATTCCGATGGTGTACGGAAACGAGAATGCCGTAACTCTCAGGACAGTCATAAGCAAAGACGAAGTTTTGCCGCCGTCTTCAGAGACAAACATTTGGACGAAGCTGGAAGGTGATCTTGGGAGCCACCGATTCTACATAGTAGAACCAGACCCAGAGAAGAATTCTCAAGACTACATCGTGGGAAAGACGTTAGTCGAACCAAAGAACACCATGGTTCCAGGGAGAGTTTTGAACACAAGACCACACACTGTCAAACTAAGGCGAGGGGAGGTGACTGGAAAATGCACGCCGATTACCGCCGTCGCAACAATATCTGAACATGATGCTCCAAAACCTCTCCCATCACCTTGGACAGCGGAAACGAGAGAGACGATTCTCCAGTCCAGTGACCTGAATCAGGAGCAGCGAACTATGGCAGAGAATCTTATCAATGAGTACGCTGATGTATTTGCTTCACAGGACGGAGAATACGGCCGAACACACCTGGTACAACATCGAATAGGCACTGGTGATACTAGACCAATTCGTCAGCCTGCTAGGCGCCTTCCATTGGCAAAGCAGACAGAAGTTGCAGAGATGGTGTCGGCAATGGAGAAAGAAGGTCTGATTGAAAGTTCCAAAAGTCCGTGGGCATCACCGGTTGTACTGGTTAAGAAGAAAGATGGCAGCACGCGGTTCTGCGTGGACTATCGGCAGCTCAATTACGTCACCAAGAAAGACAGCTATCCTCTGCCACGGATTGACGACACGCTAGACACACTATCAGGAGCCCGATGGTTTTCCACTCTCGACTTGAAGAGTGGCTACTGGCAGGTACAGATCCATCCAGAAGACCGGGAGAAAACCGCCTTCACCGCAGGAAATGGGCTATGGCAATTCACGGTAATGCCATTCGGGCTGTGCAATGCTCCGGCGACTTTCGAGCGATTGATGGAATGTGTCCTGCAAGGGTTAACATGGAAAACCTGTTTGGTATACTTGGATGATGTCATCGTCGTAGGAAAAACGTTTGCGCAACACCGAGACAATCTAAGGGATGTGTTTCAAAGGCTTCGAAGTGCCCACCTGAAGCTCAACCCCAAGAAGTGCGCCCTGTTTAGAGCAGAAGTCAAGTACTTGGGGCACATAATTTCAGCGAAAGGAGTGAGAACCGATCCAGAGAAGGTCGAAGCGGTGAAAAACTGGCCAGTCCCCAAGGATAAACACCAACTAAGGAGCTTCCTGGGCCTAGCCACCTACTACAGACTGTTCGTGAAGGATTTTGCCGGGATCGCAAAGAGCCTGCACCAGTTGACGGAAAAGGGAAAACAATTCAAATGGTCAATTGAGTGTGAGAAGAGCTTCAAGGCACTTAAACAACGGCTATGCGATGCCCCGATACTGGCTTACCCCACTCCCGGGGAATCGTTCATTGTGGATGCAGATGCTAGTAATGTCGGGGTAGGAGCCGTACTCTCCCAGGTGCATGACGGCCAAGAGAAGGTGGTTGCGTACTTTAGCAAGGTGCTCTCTAAGCCAGAAAGGAACTACTGCGTGACAAGGAGAGAACTTCTAGCTTTGATCTTGGCTACGAAGCATTTTCACAAATACCTCTACGGGAGGAAGTTCGTTCTTCGCACAGACTATGCAGCCTTAAAATGGCTATTACAGTTCAAGAGTCCTGAGGGTCAGGTCGCAAGATGGATTGAAAGGCTGCAAATCTACGACTACGAAATACAGCATCGTAAAGGAAGGCTCCACTCTAATGCGGATGCACTGTCCCGGAGACCATGCAGAACGGATTGTAAACATTGTGCGCGTCAGGAAGAACGGGAGCTGGTTTCCATCCAAAGAATGAGAGCCGAACCTATCGCCGGCTGGAGCGTAGATGAGATCCGGAACGCTCAGAAGGAAGACCCGGATATTGAGTCGATTCTGGCCTGGAAGGAGAACATGGAGAAACCGGATCATCAGGACATCTCTCACAGAAGCCCGACCTTAAAGGCATATTTTGCGCAGTGGGGCTCCCTCCATGTCCAAGAAGGTGTTCTGAGAAGAAAATGGGAATCCTCCGACGGAAAGTCGTTTGTAATGCAGCTTGTCGTACCGCGGACGAGGGTCAAGGAGGTGTTACAGGAAATGCATGGCGGGGCGACCGGAGGCCACTTGGGAGTGAATAAGACGCTAGAAAAGGTACGAGAACGTTTTTATTGGTTAAAAGCGAAGGAAGATATCGAAGACTGGTGCAGAAAATGCGACGTGTGTGCAGCTAGCAAGGGTCCGAGAATCAAAACTCGAGGTAAGATGCACCAATACAACGTGGGAGCACCTTTCGAACGAATCGCCATTGACATAGCAGGGCCCTTTCCGGAAACCGACAATGGTAATCGGTATATACTCGTAGTGATGGACTACTTCAGTAAGTGGCCGGAAGCGTTTCCGATCCCTAACCAGGAAGCCAGAACCGTGGCGGAGCAGATCGTCTACAATTGGGTTAGCAGATTCGGTGTGCCCTTGGAATTGCATTCTGACCAAGGGCGGAACTTCGAGTCAAGAATCTTCCAAGAGATGTGTCAACTACTCGGAATCAAAAAGACAAGGACAACCCCGCTTCATCCACAGTCGGACGGTATGGTAGAGCGTTTCAATAGGACTTTGGACGAACATCTCTCGAAGGTCGTAGGTGACTACCAACGGGATTGGGACCGGCAGATTCCCTTGTTTTTGATGGCCTATTGAAGTGCCGTGCATAGCACTACTCGACATACGCCGTTCGAAATCTTATTTGGTGGAATAGCTCGTTTACCCAGTGAGGTGAAATTTGGATCTCCTACCAATGAGCCCAGAAATGAAGAAGAGTACGTGGCGGACCTTAGGGAAAGGCTTAGGGACATACACCAAAGGACCAGAAGCCAGATTAAGATAACGAGCGACCGCATGAAGACCAGGTATGATGCCAAGGCAACAACGTCAGGATTCCAGGAAGGAGATCTGGTGTGGCTGTATAATCCCCATCGCCAAAAGGGGAAATCACCTAAATTACAGCGGAACTGGGAAGGTCCCTATAGAATAGTAACCCGCATCAACGATGTTGTCTACCGCATCCAGCGAGGACCGAGGGCCAAAATGAAAGTGGTTCATGTGGACCGACTGAGTCGATACAATGGCCGAAATGAGGATGCACTTGTTCGGGACGAACCGGTCTAAGAGGGGGGCGGTGTAGCATAATAATAACTACGCTCCCTAAAAGTATGATGCAACAAATTCCGAAGTGACTTTTCATTCTGGCAGAATTTTGGTTCGAACTGTCCTTTCATTCGAGGTTCGTGTCTGGGGTGAAGTCTCCACAGCTCATGTCAACGAAAGAGACGGATAATATCAGGGATAAAAGGGAATTATAACTGCAAGAATTATTACATCAGAATTTCTCTTGTTCCAGTGGTCGAAGAATTTGCTAGAAGTTTCTGGCTATCAGAAACTTCTGCTATATAAGGACAGATGGCGATTGAGAAAGCAGCAGTAGTTTTTAAACTGTGGCGAAGAGATTAGAAAAGTGATAATGGGCGAAGTTGTAATCTTGTGATAAATTGAAAGTTGAGGTTTAACAAGAAGAAGTAATAAGTTTGGATTTGTGAATTAAGTAGAAGAAAGGAGATAAGTGATTTGAGAGGAAAGAGACATTGTAAGAAAATAATTGCGAAGAATAGTATAGTGTGAACCTGAATTGTTCTATAGACTAGAAAATAAAGAAATAATTTCACAGAATATTGTTTTATCTACTCGAGCCGTAGCTCGCATATTACAATATCATTGATAAGGAGTTGCAATTCTTGATAATTATTAAAAAACCCATTCAGGTTCCATTGTAGAACCTTAAGTGATTGTTTAGCATTTGAAGTAAGGCTTTGAATATTGTTTCTTGGAGGGTGCGGGTTGGTCAAAAGATCGGTTTGAGTGTGCGTCCGCTGATCGAAAATCGAACCAACCGAGTTCCGAGAGGAACCCGGAATGTTCGGCTCCCGATCAGCGGAGTTGGTTGAGGAATAATAATCATGTTTATTGATGCAAGGTCATGATTATTAGATTCTGACGGTTTAATAAAATATGAATTTTGTTTTAATAAAGATTGAGTGAAGCTTGATATTGGTGATTGTAATGTGCTGTTATTTGAAAGTGTGGTTTGCGGTATCGAATTTATATTAAAATTATTGCTAGGGGAAGTTGGAGTAGTTTTGGAAGAGTAGGAGGTTGGTGCAGTTGTGGGTAGGAGGTTGGTGCAGTTGTGGTAGATGTGATTATGTTCGGGGTGGTTGCGGTGGATGATGGAGGTGCGTTGCTAGTGGTTGTTATTGAATTTATAGGAGTAGTGAGGTGTGTTGATGAAGTTATTGTTTTTTATGTTCGCGATGAACTTTCGAGTTATGCTTGGTTGAATTGGGAGTTATCATTGGGGTATCTTCCGTTATCATTACAGTGTCTACCGACGAAGAACATGCCGAGAGTGTTTGCGAATTAAGTGTTTGATTCGGTAGATTTTTAATACTATTTACCTGGGACGGAGTTGTTATTTTTTAGAGTGAGCTTTATTTGCTACGGTTGAAAAGGTCAGTGATAGAAAAGTTGGAGGGTGACGTCTGTCACTCCTTGTGACTTCATTTCGGCTAATATTTTACTTTCGGGGACGTTGTTAAGGTATGGAGCATACACTGTACCTTTCGATGCGTTAAGTTGACTGTGTAACGACACAGCAATAGGGCATAAATTGGAAAGTGACGAGAATGAGTAGGCTACCGTCTCGAAGTTGGGTTATTTGACCGTATTGAGAACTTATTCCATCAATAGCTTTCTTGAGCAGGAAATCGCTTAAGTCGGTGAGAGGTTTATTTTTATCGGTCGAGGAAATTACAATAAATTTAGGATCATCTGAAAGGGACTTTGTTGGGAAAATATCCATTGGCAAAGGGGAAAGATTGTTCTTTTTTCTTCTCTTGGATTTTAAATCGGGTGGAGGGTCAGGATCCAGATCACTAAAACGGTTGCCCGAAGGCACACGTGGCACAGAGGCCATGTCACTGTTGTTTAATTAAATAAACTAGTTGTAGGTTTTAGTTTGCACACACGTGTGAGAAGGTGATAAGAAGATGAACGGTTTGAAAAAAGAATTTGGGTAACGGGATCGCACAAAAGAAAGTCAAAACACTGTTGGTTGAACGATGTAACCAGGTCGAGTGTTAGTCGATGACTGTGATTTGTACATATAAAGAACGGAGAAAAACGAAGTGTAGGTATACATATAAGCACATTACATATCTGTTTCTACCCATGGTCCAATTAGTCAGGTAAATACTTTTAGCAACTCATAGCATAGAAGTGGTCCATGGTCCGATTAGCAGTTGTCCCGATTATAGAGGGAAAATTGTATGGAAAATAGCAGGGAAAGCGTAAGGTGCGGTCCGATACGGAGGGGGACCGATTATAAAGAGTTCTCAAAAACAATTTTGATCAAATTTGATATTTGGGTTTCGGGGGACATTGCTACCTGATGGTACCTCTAGCACAGGATCTTGGCGTTTCCCCCGTCTTTTTAGTGTTTCGTATTAGGTTAGCTTAGGTTGGGTTGGGGGGTAGTACACTTTGACAGTGCTTGCTCGGGCACCATTTGGTCCATTATGTTCCCACTTTTTTTGTGGTACCAGTTTTAAGTACGTTATTCTTCGGTTGGTTTTTTATTAAACCAGCCTGAACTCTTGAATTAACATATCATGTTTGTAAGTAGAACCTGTATCAGGTACTCTACTGCTCGTCTCTGTATGCTGTCAAATAGGTGAAGATAGTGTTTAAGGCCGAGCTCCATACATGTGTACTCAAGTCGCGGTCTAACTTCTGTCTTTCACAAAAAAAGGAGCTGTTTCGCTGTTAAGTATCTCTTTGTACTAAACAGATAGCTCAACTTTATGGATGCTGGTCTGTTCGTTCATTTGGAGGTCTGGTAAAGTAGACGTGTTTTTTTTTTTTTTTGAAAAGAACACCTGTTTCTGGTAATCTTAAAAAATCTGTTTAAATACTGGGCAGCACTGGCATTTTGAAAATGTGAAGTGATTGTCAATGATGTCATTAAAGATACTCGTCATCTGGTATCTATTTTACTTGCACCCATAAGGGCATTGTTATTGATTTCCTGAAAATGTTGGACTCGAGATTTTAATAATAGATAAACTCAAAAAGTGGGTCTCTAAATTATGTCTGTCCGTCTGTCTGCCTGTATGTATGTGCACTTGACTCCACCCTAAATGCCTTGACGAATTTTCGTATTTGGGCTCTGTAGGGTCACAATTTGAAGGGAAATCATAATTTTCATTCTAACCCCAAAATAAACGGCGCTTTACAAATGACCGATCTCGGAAAAGGTCTATTTTCTCGAAAATGCCTCTAACGATTTTGTTTAAATGCAGTATTTGAATTACAGAAGAAATACGTCAACAGACGGTGTACCAAGTTTTTTGCCAAGATATGCATATCACTACTTTACTTATAGTCGATTTTGAGAATTTGCAATTTGATATATACATACACAGTTTGTTAATTTAAAGTATGCTAGGTTGCACAATTTTGTCATGTATATTATTATTTATGAGGTATGTAAGAAAACGACAAGTTGCTTTTCGTATGAAATAATAGTTGGAATCTGTAATTATCTTCTTTCTAATGGAACCCTCACGTTTGATTAGTTTATTTATTTTTTATTTATTTTGGAGAGAAATAATAATAGCTCTGTGGGGGAACTTTTTTGAAAGAAAAATTAATTACTTCAAATTTCCGAAATCGTGAAAGACTTCTATCAAATTCAAGAATAGTACCAGTATGCATTTCGTATGAAATCTTGAAAAACGTTAATTTAAGATGGGTTTCAGCGATTGACAAGCATACGGTTTTTGAATATAAATATCCAAACGAACCTAATATGTATTTTCACTACTTTTCATCAGAAATCGCATCTATTTTGCCCTATAATTTCTCCTTCATAGAGTCTTCGGCCTCTTCTGTAGGAGCGTGTGCAGTTCACATACAAATTAGGCTGATGTTGAAGAATGTGCCCTTGATGTGGAACACAGCCGGGCGATCTATTATCGGCTTAAAGTCAATAACCTTTACCGCTGCTGATGTCCCACGACGAATTCGCATCCTAATTTGTGACAGCTAGAATAAAAGTATGTAGCAACTTGTTCATTTTTGCATTTTTGATCTGTCCAGCGGATCTCGTACTTCGTGAGGTCAGTTTCCAGTTTTTGAGTAGAACTTGCAGTGTACATTCCAATGCAAACCCCCAAATCTTAGTCCTTGGATGTTTCAAGGCATCATCAAATCATATCAAACGAGGGAATCCACTATTATTTTCTTTAACAAATATGTATACCTAATCTTTGAATGACCAAGATCTCACCTTTAAATTAATCGTTGGGCGCCTTAGCATGCCTGTATTAGGCGGAGGTTACAGAGAGGGCCTAAGCAAACAACTCTTCAATATGGCACCCTATTGACGTCAAAAAATAAAACGACTCATGGATCCGGAGTCATCATCATCCAGCTCCGCCAAAAAAAGAACTTGTGGGTGCATGACTGAAGACCCGAGACACGTTTGCAAATATTGCAGCAGGGAACACGGAGGCGATATTTTAAGTATCTGTCTGTGGTAATTTTACAAATATCAAATATTGAGTTCGAGAGAGTAACAAAATTTCTCACAAAACAAAGAAAAATTGTGGAAAATACGAGGGGCGGCTGATAAGTTCGCGGTCTAAGGCATCAAGTGAAAGAAGAGATCCGAATAATCCGTCATTTCTCAATATAATCTCCCTCGAGTAATACTACCGAAAAAATATTTTTTTTCTTTACCTTCAACGTGACTTTCTACGGCCACCTTGATCTCGTTCTTATCTGCAAATATCCGGCCTCGTAACTCCTTTTTCAAATTAGAAAAAAGGAAAGTCGCTAGGGCCAAGTCTGAGCTGTAGGGTGGGTGGTCTATCGTTGGAAAACCTGTGTCTTTTAATGCCTGTCTCGAAACCTGCGCCGTGTGAACAGGCGCGTTATCCTGCATAAACAACACTCCTTGCTTGAGTTTCCCTCGTCGCTTCCGTACGACCGCTTCACGTGCCTGAGTCAATAAATTTACGTAATATTGACCATTCATTGTAGTGCTCTTTGGCCGGTAATCAATAAGCAAAACACCTTCGCTGTCCCAAAAAACAGTCCCATAAGCTTCGAAGCCGACTTTTCCACCTTAAATTTCTTCGGCGGCCTCTCCCCTTTTCCAATCTACTGCATAGACTCTTGTTTGGACTGCGGATAGTATTGGCGAACCCAAGTCTCATCTACAGTTACGATTCCGTTGCAAAAACTCCAAAAAATATTTGCAGCGCTCGAGTCGTCGTTGCTAGTCGGCCGACGTAAGCATTTTCGGTACCCAACGCGCATAAATTTTCTTTATATTTAAATGCTCGTTCAACTCGTTCGCTATCTGCCACATTTTTATTCTTCGGTCGGTCAGTACTAATTTTTCAACTTTTCCGACGTTTTCTTCAGTGACAACTGACAAAGGACGCCCTAGGCGGGGTCGTTTTCACAGGTCTCTCGCTCTTGTTGAAATAAGCGAGCCCATTTGTTGTTCATGGTATATGAAGGCCCAGAATCCTGAAGAGTCGATGACAAATTTCTTTAGGCGATTTTGCTTTTTTCACGAGGTACTTTATCACGGTGCGGTGCTCAAAATTGCTAGAATTTCCGATTTCTTCTGACGTGGTGATGTTTATCCTACCACAGATAATAACAAAATGAGATTATTATTGAAACGAGGGGATACGAGTATTTATACTACTAAAGAGTGCCTCAATTAGTGCTTTCACTAATGAGAAGCTGACTCGTTGTTGAATATCTCAGGCCGAGAACTTAGCAGCTACCCCTTGTATACTAAGTGAAATGTAAACAGTTTACGGAACTTCTTGCCCTTGTAAAACTACGGTTTACAAGTGGTCAGGCTTATTTAAACAAGGTACAGAGTCATTAGAAGATGATAATCGCCCTGGAAGACCAAGTGTCACAACACATGGAATGCTTCAAAAAGTTAAATATGCCCATATTGAAGATAGTCGACTCAAGATAAAAGAATTTGCAGAAAGGTTCAAAATATCCGAAACAACTATCTTGAGATGTCAAATATCAGCACAAGGATGCTTAATAAAAAAAATACCTTGTTGAATGTTGGAAGCAGTTTTCGGAGCTGTGTAGCAACAATCCAGCAGAAGTTATCAACAAAAATGTTGCTGGAGATGAACCTTAAGTTCATTATTATGACCTAAGACAAAGCAGGAGTCCTTGAAGTGGCATAAAAGGTGTGATCCAGCCCCAAGAAGTTTAAGGTCGTACCAAGCAATCCTATTAATAGGTTATACGAAGTTATCGTAAATCAAAAGGCACTAGCATCACAGTAGAATACTACGCTAATTTTCTACGACACTTAAGAAAATCTATTGAAATAAAAAGGAGGCGGAGATTAACAAAATGTGTGGTCTTACTTCATGACAACGTACCGGTTCACAAGGCTCAAATTGCAATGGTTGCTATCTAGTCATGTGGCTTCAAGGTATTAGTTCATCCACCTTACAGTAGTGACGTGGTACCTAGTGATATTATCACTGATATATAGGCTGAGAAAAATGTATCTATAGACATAACTAGTGTATTCATGTTCAAGGAGATTATACTGAAAAATATAATTATAAAATTTAAATATATTCCTCTTTCTATCTCATTTCGCGATTTAAACAATTTTGCCTCCGTACTTAACAAAAAGAAGATCCACACTTCCTCTAAGATCTAAGAATCTCGTGCACACGATACGTTTAGAAAAAAAAAATATAATTTGATCGCATGATTCTTTGTTTAACAAACAAGTCTTAAAAATATTTATGTATGTATTTTTTTATTTTCAGAAATGCTAAGAAATGCAACGCTGTGCGACATTGCATACAAACCGTTTGGGAAAAACAAGATGTTCCAGAGGATAATAACTCCATATGTCAAATCTGTTTAGATATGGTAAAACAAGCGCGCGATCAACTTGAAAGCAATGAAACCCAGAGTGATCTTAAAGCCGTGTTTGAGGGATCTTGCCGTCTTATTCCCTTGAAACCAATCCAAAGGGAATGCATTAAAGTAGCTGATAATTTCATTCCCGAATTGGTTGAAGCTTTAGCTTCACAAATGAATCCACAGGTAATACATTCCTGTTTATATCATAAGCATATTGCCTTACATGATTTGTTAATGTGTACGCATGGTATGTATTCAGAGAGATATGATTTTAATATCAAGCGTTATTATTGCAGCAAGACGGTGGTACCTTCATCATGTGTGTGTGAGCATTGAGGGTGGCCGTGGTGTAGTGGTAACATCATCGCTTGTCACGCTGTTGATTCAAGGTTCAAATCCTGATGTCAACAATCATCTATTTATTTCGCATGAAATAAATAAAAAAGTCGATCACTTGCGAAAGCTAAGTCAACTCTACTATGAAGGCATAACACTGGCAGTAGAGTCGTCATATGGCTAAAATGCAACTTGATCGTGATGATGACATCAGGAGGATGGAAAAAAATACTGTGAATCATAAGCAACGACAATAATAGCGAAAACAAACAAAATACTCCCCAGTTATCTGGACAGCCACCCTTGGAGTTTACAGAAACTTAATACCACCTGAGTTTCAAACTACACCACTCTGTCTTTCTCTCTGTCTCTCCCCCTTTCCACAAAACGCACGTGTTCTAAAAATTAGTATAAGGGTATTCATATCCCCTTTAACACGTAAAAATTATAAAAAAAAAAAATTAACAAATTGCGAAATTATAGCTATTCATTGTATTAAAATTTATTAAAAGTAGAATCGAATTTTAATTTTTATGTTAAACAATATCAAGGAAGACTAAAAATTATTACAAGAGTAATTGCATTGCATTGATCCTGAACAAATGAACACGAATGAAAAACACTTAGCTGAGATTTTGATAACAATTGTAAATTGCTGTAATTTAAATTGCTATTCAAAGAAATTATTTTTTTTTAAATCTTTGTATTTGTCTAACGTATTCATTAATTGCTTATAGGTTGTTTGTTCCGTTGCCGGACTATGCAACAATGCGAAAATTGATAAGATGCTGAAGGAATATAAACCAACGACTACGGTAGCACCAGTACCAGCACGAAGGCCAGAGCAGTACGAGCGTAGAATGTTATCTTGCAATGAATGTGGAAGTGTGGCTGAATTAATAACGACTAAATTTAAAATCACCGATCGTGACGACATGTTGGAATCAGTTTTGAGTTTATGTGGACATGCATCGTCATTCTCAGATGCTTGTGCTAACATTGCTCTTACATATTTCAATGAATTATATAATTATATTAGTGAAAATATGAATGCTAACGGAATTTGTCATCTGTCGGGTACATGCTCGGCTAAATATCACCAACATCCCGAAAATGTTGAAGTGCGTTCTAGATCAGACATTGGAGTTGTTGCACCGAAAGACGATATTCCATGCGAATTGTGCCAGCAATTAGTACATCATCTTCAGGAACTGCTAACAGCAAATACGACCGAGATAGAATTCAAAATGGTCCTCGAAGGATTGTGCAAACAAACAAAGGGTTTTAAGACAGAATGTTTAAGCATTGTCGACCAGTACTATGATAAAATCTACAATACCCTAGTCAATGATTTGGATGCGAATGGTGCATGTTTCCTTATTGGAGTTTGTCCCAAAGGTAGTGGAAACTTTTTGGGACGTCGCGATATCATACCTCTGATTCCAACCTTCGAACCAGCCAAAATTGATGTTAAAATTACGAAGCTAACACAGAAAGATTTGCCAGTTTATTCTAAGGCACAAATTGACTCTATGCAACTTCCAATAGATCAATTGATGGGCCCGAAAAATCCTGAACTGTTGGTAGAGAATGGACAACTTTGTACTTTGTGCGAATATTTCTTGCATTTCTTGCAGGAGACGCTAGCCACACCAGCTACAGAGGTAATAACAGAAATAAATTAGTTTCGTAATCAACATTTCATTATAGTATTATGTTGTAGGAAAAGATTAAGGAAGCTGTGGGCCAGGTTTGTGATAAATTCCCAACATCCTTACGTGGAAATTGTCACAATTTCGTTGATATGTACGGTGACGCTGTTATAGCTTTAATGATTCAAGGTTTTGATCCTCGTGAAATTTGCCCTAAAATGGATATGTGCCCGAAAAACACGAAAGATATTGATATGAACGTATTCGCTCCCCAACCGATCGATGTATCGATAAACGGCCAGAAAGATCAATCAGACAAACCAACTTGTCCCTTATGCTTGTTTGCTGTTCAGCAAGCACAAGAAGTGATCAAGGATGATAAGTCGAAGGTAAGAATATAAGAAAAAATCTATCTAGTACACAATTTTATTCTTTATTCTTCCATTTTAGAATAATATCAAACATGTTTTGGATAATTTGTGCTCTCACTTACCTAGTAAGCTTAAGACAGAATGCGTCGACTTTATAGACACATATTCCAATGAACTAGTCGATATGTTAATAACAGATTTCACTGCCCAACAAATCTGTGTTTATATTAAACTTTGTCCTTCAGCCAAATCAGATACTTTGGAGTGGGAAAATGTAGAAGTTGACAGCAACGAAGAACTTTGTAGGTAAACGTAGAACAATTATCAATAATTTTATTCATTCTGTATTTTAACTTACAGTCAATGACGTTTTTAGTATTGAAAGTAATGAAGAAAGCATTGAAAGTTCTTCCTCTCCCGAATGCCTGCTTTGTGAAAAAGTAATTGCTGAAGCTGAAAAGAAAATTGGCCCAAAGAAAACCAAGGTAAGTAATTATTTAAATATTTGATATAAAGAACCAGGAAATTTGTGATGCATATGAAAAAAGGAGAACGGGATGAAACTTATATGTAGAGAATCTTTTTTTTATTTAGAAATTTCAATACAATTTGCTTAAAATTTACAAAATTTACGATTTCTGAATGCAATGGTTTTATGGCAATTCAAATGCAGGTTTCCATCACGCATAATCGTTCATAGTTTCATACTATGAAGTATCCAGCATTAATCAAATATTTCTGACTCTGGACAAGTTCGAATTTATTTATTTATTTATTTACAAGAAGTTTACAAAGTAAATTTATAAACACTATTCAGAAAGGCATACGAACTACAAAGGCCATATGATGCCGTCTTTAGAAGATATTTATCAGAGCTAAGTTTTATTTACAAGTTATTTTGAAATAAGAGTTTGATTAAATATCTGTAGGTATGTACATATGTATTTATAAATTAAATTAAGTTCTAAATGTCATTAAATTTGTTGTGAAGGGATGTTGCAATTTTAATATTTGTTATTGATTGACCATTTGCTGCGTTCAGGAGTTCAGCCAGTTTTTTTCCTACTTCTGTTGGATCTTGCGTTTGCCTAGATCTTGGGCAGTCCACGAATATGTGCCATACAGAGAGGATTGTTCCACACTTTTCACATTGTTCTGCCGCTTCCTGGTTAAAAAAAAGTCTGCTACTAAATAGGGTTTTCCCGACTCTTATACGTAACAGTTTGATGCACTCTTCTCTTGTGAACAGGCTGTTATATGGAATGTGAGTACTTTGCGGATGATGGGTTCGGAGAAAAGTTGTGCTGTTTTTCCATGATTCTTCCATTTCCTCGCATTGGGCTGTTAAGCATATGCTTCGCGTTAGTTGAAAAAAGTTAGGTGTTTCCAGTATTAGTGGCAGTTTAGAAGTTTCTTTCGCTGCTAAATCGGCTGCTTCATTTCCCGGTATTTCTGAGTGGCCTGGTATCCAGGCTAGAATAATTTGGTTGTTTAGATTGCTTCTAATGGACTCTAGGGATGGGCATTTGTTTGTCGCGCTCTTAAGTTCCACAAGGATGCCAAGGTTGTCCGTGCAGATAAGTGTTTTCTCTGTCCAATTACGAGCCAGAATTATAGCTGTTTTGGTCCCCGCTAGTTCGGCGATGTAGCTCCCTGCTGGTTTGGGAAGTAGTCCTTGATGCAGCGTCACAGTTCGCCCATGTCGCTTCCGTTCAATTACTGCAGATTCAATCATTTGATTGTGCAGTTTTATAAACATGTCGTTCGTAGTCGAATTCTTTTTATATCTCGCTATGCTGGTATCTATAGGGAGTAGATGTCTTTTCCACGGTGAACTTTGATTTAGGCTCCTTATTATGTATTCATCTGACAGGATAATGAGGAGGTAATAGAAGTGCAATATTTTTAATCGCTGATGTGATTTTCCGCTTAGGCTTTGGATCTGTTTGAGTACATTGTACTCGCATGTGTAATGGGTGTAATGCTTTACATCCCATGTTAATTGCTCTTTTTTTACCCAGATTACTAAAAGAAGTAAACCCGGCTTCGTCTCGAGGGGCATCGATTGGTGTAGTTTTTAGTGCACCTGTTGCTGTGCTATAACACTCATTGATGGCAATGTCTATGCTTTTCCTGTTGTGTTCTGATGTCCTCATGTTGATTGTTAGACCATGCTGCAGGGTACCTTCTACTAGAGTTTTTGCAATCCGTAGTGCAGTTTCCATATGTGGCCTTTTTTCCGTGAGCAAATCATTTTAAGTGCATTGTTGTGTGATTTTAATTAGTGAATGACATTTTTGGTATGCAGGTTCCACTTTAGGTTACCTGTCTGTAAACGCTATTCCTAGAACCCGGAGCTCTCTTTTAAGTGGAACTATTAAGTCACGAAGTTGAAAGGGGCTCGTCGTGCATTTGTGTTTTTTGCATAAGTGTAATGCTTCTATTTTAGAGGGTGGTACAACTGCACCTCGCTTCTGTGCCCAAGCATGGATAGCTGCGTCTGCTCTTATTAGATTATGCTCAACAATACTGATATCATGTTATCACCTGACGCTAGTAAATATATATTGTCCGCGTATATACCGACAAAGTCTAGTGTTGTTCACAGAAAAATATCCAGAAATTGTAGCCCTTATTTTGGGTCTACCGGCGGCCATAAGCCTAAAACAAAACATTTTAGACTCCTAGATTTGCTGGACTTCGAAATTCGTTTCCTTGTAAAGTGAACTAAGGAACTGATAAATTATTAATTACTCGTTCAGTATGTTATTGTTGAGATTGTGAAGATTGTAGTTTTTTCGCATGGTTTGAACTTTTTTTTTTATTTTAGTTCATTAGATCATCATTAATTCGCTTCCTACTACTCCCAAGCTCAAATTGTACTCAATTTTCAGGCTTCCGTAAATGGACGCGTGTCCGTCTGTCTGTCACCACCTTCTAGCTATTAAACTATAAAAGCTAAAGGGTCAGGGTCAATAAGTCCCTGAAAATAAACACAAATTGTGTCGTCACCTTAAATTTAATATTTTTTTGTCAAGAATCATCTTTCAAAAGAACCGCACTAGCCTGCTAGCATTTTCATTAAAATGGAAAAAAGCCCAATTTAGGTCACCACACCAGAAATGGTCGACAAAATCCATGGTTTGATAATGGACGATCGGCGAGTGAAAGTGCGCGAGCTTGAAGAGGCCACAGGCTTATCACATGGCTCAGTGATTTCGATTTTACATAAATATTTGGACATGAAAAAGCTTTCCGCAAGATGGGTACCGCGTTTGGTCACAATCGACAACAAGCGCATTCGTTTGACAACGTCAAAGGTGAGATTTGGGTCGAATGAAGAGGTCATCGCTGAAACAAACGCTTATTTTGAGGGGCTCGAGAAATCGTATTATTTGGAGGACATCAAAAAATTGGAGAAACGTTGGATGAAGTGTATAGAGCTAAAAGGAGACTATGTTGAAAAATAAAATGTTTTTATACCTAAAAGAGTGTTCCTTATTACCCACCCTCGTATAAACACGCACTTCAAACCATTGTTTTGTGAAGTCGCCGAGTACATCGTTGTCCTATTGGAACTTCTAAATTAGTGGCAGGTATTTGTCTGCATATAGCAGCATTCCGTTCTGAAGGATACTATCATACATTACTGCGATCTATCCATATATCCCTCAATTGTGTGAGCTGTGCCGCGTTGGGATTAGTATTTAAAAATGTATTTGCTTTAAATAGTAAGCATTTTTTAAAAAAAGGCAATTTGTTCCAAGTGACCGCCTTTTGCATTAACGCAGGCCCTCAAACGGTGTGGCCACTGGGCCAAATCGGCGTACACGGTTTTCAGGGGTATGGACAATGCTGTTGTGGTTAAAGCACTTTCGGGGTTCTTTCAATTTCGGTGGTCTCTTGCAGGCCATACTCTTCAACACTGACCACAAACAATAATCCAAAGGATTGAAATCTGGCCTTTCTGAAAGCCAATCCTAGGATGCAATAGAAGCAGGAATTTTGATTTTAGCCGCTGCTGTGTTGTTTTGGCAGTCTTGTTGGAGAACCCGTCTTGCTCCTTTAAAAATGATATTCGTCAAGCCTTTACCGGCGCCTTCTAGGACATCTTCTTGGTACACCTTTGGCCCAGTTTTGACCGATTTTTCACAAAAATCAAGAGCAGTAATAAAGTTTTGTAACAGAATTTATGGCAGGACTAGGCATTTTGAGGTCTTCAAAACGTTCGATAGAGTCTTATGTCCAAAGATGATCCGCCTTTTCCTTCTTCTCATGGGTTTCCGACATCAAGCATACACCAATATATTTTTTATTTATGTAAGAGTCCGTTTGCAATCCAAGATAGTATTTTGAGCATTCGTTTCATATTCATGTTTTTACGTGTTACGTCAATTATTCTCGATCTTAACTAACCTCTCGAAAATAAGTTTATTTATTTTACTTTGCTCCTAAAATTTCTCAAGAACAACAGGGAAAACGTGAGATACAGGGTCCGTTGAACTTTCGGTTCTTGAATTCTTTGCACACCCGATGTCCGACGTCCAAAACCCGATGGTTTTTCTTTCGTCACTTTTTCCTTAATATTTTCTTGACCAGAGCCCGATAGATTTTGTTTTACTACTGTTTCTTGAATGGTCTTAGGCCTTTCCTTACTTGCCGGTTTCGAGTGTTGATTTTGAGGCTTTAAGAATTTATCTCGCCTTTCTTGCAGCTCCTTAATTACTTCGCAACCTCGATAGTTAGCCATATGTTTTCGTTTAAAATTAATGCACGTTGCAGGTGTTTATTTACTTACCCCACAGTCTTTGGAGAGGTGATTTCCGGGGCATTTCACACATCGCGGCTCTTTCTGACTATACGTTTGCGTGTGATTGAATCTTTGGTGTTTTCGTTTAAAATTAATACACGTTGCAGGTGTTTATTTACTTACCCACAGTCTTTGGATAGGTGATTTCCGGGGTATTTCACACATCGCGGCTCTTTCTGACTATACGTTTGCGTGTGATTGAATCTTTGGTAACGTTGGCTCCGTGGAATTAATCTTACATTCTTACGCAAAGGCTCGATTTCGAATATGAGATTAAGAATCGTTTTTATTTCATAATTTTTATCTTTATTTTATTCAATTTTATTAGCATAAAAAGAGGAAGACCGCGCTTAACTGCAGTTCTGCACTGAGGATGGACGTGGTTTAGTGGTAACATCATTTCACATGAAATAAATAAAAAAGTCGATCACTTGCGAAAGCTAAGTCAACTCTACTGTAAAGGCATAACACTGGCAGTAGGGTGGTCATATGGCTAAAATGCAACTTGATCGTGATGATGACATCAGGAGAACGGAAAAAAATACTGTGAATCATGAGCAACGGCAATAACAGCGAAAACAAAAAAAATACTCCCCAGTTATCTGGACAGTCACCCTTGGAGTTCACTGAAACTTAACTACCACCTGAGTTTCAAACCAAATACACCAATCTGTCTTTCTCTCTGTCTCTTCCCCTTTCCACAAAAAACGCCCGTGTCCTAAAAAATTAGTATAAGGGTATTCATATCCCCTTTAACACGTGCAAATTATAAAACAACAATTTTAAAATGTTTTTTTTTGTAAGTCACTGACGACATCTCCTTTTGAGGACTAAGAGTGTAGTCCTCTAGCTACGACACGTATCAGTCTTTCCGATTTATTCTTGTAAGTGTACCATTGGATTTTCTAGGCACTTAGTTTATGAAAGACTAAACGGTAGCTGTCAGCGACTTTGACAATTATTTTCCACGTTTTCGGTTTGCAACAGTGTCTTCAAGATGGTTTGCAGTTGGTTATAGTTTGCAAACCTGATCAGATTAATTTCCAGCAAATGGCTTTTGCTTAATACGTCGGTTGTCCTCAGTACGAATATTTGTCTGGTTTTTCCTTTCTTTTTTTTACGGTTTATTTTCCGTTACTTCGTGTACGTCGATTCTGCAATATCCAGTCAGTTTCACGACTTAATTCCTCTTCGTCCCTATCATAGATGACTTTACCGGTACATATCGAACTCGAGGCAGACTCATTTCGAGGTTGCGACGTATTCTTTATAGCATTGTCTTTGGCTTTAAGTTTTTCTAGCTCTTTTTTAGGTCTTCGCTGTTTATATTACTTTTATCGGAAAAAAGCATATTTTTCCAAAGAAGTCCTATGTTTATATTTATGAGCGAAATCCAAATGCTTTTTCCGGTTTGGTTCAGTCAACAACGGCTTCTTTGTTGCTATGCGCCCAAAGAGTCCTGCTTTGCGTCAACTTACGTTGACCTTGCTCTAGATTTACGTGGGATCATTTCAACTGTTCCATTTTTCTTAATATATTGGACTGCATAAATACCATTTTTTTTTTTTTAGAACATCGTAGTATTTTTGAAATTTGTGCCGTACGATTTTTTATCTTCATAAGGTCCTAACCCCATTGTGCAAAACTTAAAAAAAAAACATTTTGAATGAGAAAATACAAAAAATCTTACTTACAAATGAGTAATACCTTCTAAGTTATTTAAAAAACTTAAAATGAAAATTAATTTATAGTCCGTTTCTAATTACGTGCACGTTTAGTTCACTTCACCGTATTTAGATTTCTGTTCGGAAGTAACGGTACTACTTGTCAATGGCATATATTTTGCCATAAGATTGGCAGTCGTAAGCACTAAAAATAAACATTTTGAAAAGGATTGTACATATATAAAGGGTTTTTTCAAGTTTAGTTAGTTTAGTTTAATTGACTACTTTATTTCATATAATATAATTTCATCTTACAATGCTTATTTCTTAGTCTTTATGGTTTGGCCTCTTAACCGTCTACCAGATTGACCTTAACTAAAATTTTAGTATATGTATACATAATAATAAAAAAGGAAAAAGTAGGTTGTATGCGCTCTTCTATTATTCGGCTCCTGTAGCGTAGTGCATTTACTTTGTAGCCGTATAGTATGTCCAGCCTCGGCCACCATTTAGGGTACGGATTGTTTCATCTAGCTCTAGTACCTGCACACCAAAGGAATTTTGGCGGAATTCCTTAAGAATAGGGCATTTTGCAATGAAGTGCAACACATCTTCCCGTTCTCTGAGGTTACATAGGCTACATAGAATTGGTAACTCTTGCCGGTGTGGTATGTAGCTAAGACTCAACAGTTCTCCTCTTATTTTGAAGATAGCGCTAACCTTATCTGTAGAGTTGCTGGTCAAAAAATATGTCTTATCTTCTAAACAATGATCGAGTTGGATATAGTACGATCTATGTTGAGATGACTGGGCTTTACTTACAAAACTGTCGTACATTCTGTTTGCGGTTTTTTCCAATAAGATGTTGAGTTTTTGTTTGAGTGAAGCCGACTGCTCGTTTGGTGTAATATTTAAACTAAAGTCGTTTTCCGTTCATACCTTTTCCCACTCCTGAATACATTTTACTCTGTTTCATAGCATTAAAAGGGTTTTTCAATAAGGAAATAACAATTTTGTATTTAAATAAAACAGAATAATTAAGATATCGGGCTGAAATTTATTCCAGGTGTAGTACACATGTTAAATTTAAATTTGTCTGCAGCGATCGATTCTTTGGAGCCAATTTTCCAACACTATTCCACATATATCAGCCGGAACGTTGTCAATTTCGCGTTTAATATTGTTCCTGAGCTCCTCTCACGTTTTTGGCTTGTTGGCATAAACCAACGACTTAACGTAAATCGACAGCTTGCATGAGCGAGTTGGCCATTCGACCGAAATATTTCTCGAGATTACACGATTACCGAAATTCCTCTTCAATAGATAAATTGTTTGACCAGCTGTGTGGCATGTGGCACCATCTTGTTGGAACCACATATCACTGATGTCAAGTCCACCCAGTTCTGGCCAAAAATAGTCTTCCAACATGGCACGATAGCGAACTCTATTGACCGTAACATAGCGATCAAGCCACTGCATGTGGATGCAATGGAGAGACTCCATGTGGGTTTGTTGCTGACCAATTTATTGACAAGGCCATTAGCCAAAAATTAGCTTCATTGTTGAAATTCTGGATTTTCTTCCAACTTTTGCAGAGCCCAATCAGAGAAGTTTCGGCGCTTAAAACGGTCAAAAGGCTTCAGTTCTTGAGTTAATTTGATCTTGTAAGAGTGTAGGCCAAGATCTTTACGCAAAATTCGCCACAATGTGGATTGAGACATTCCCAATTCCTGTGAACGGCGTGGAATCGACTGATTTGGTTCATTTAAACTGAAGCACTTACGGGTACGATATTTTCGGTACTTGGACCGGTGCGTTATCTCACTGGCACATAAACATTCAATAGTGAATATGTTGACTCGAATTTATCCACTATAGCACGCACAGCCTGTCTGGTGGGACAATTATTACGACCGAAAATTGGAGTAACCGCTCTTAAAGTTGCGACCACCAACTCAGAATTTCGGTAGTAATTTTTAATAATTTCGAAACGTTGCTCGTTCGTGAACTTCAGCATGATAAAAATGTAATATTATGAACAACAACAACTTAAAACTCGCAAAACAAGGGAATCGCAGGCACGAACCCTTTTTTTCATTTTCGTTTGCTTTTTATATATGTACATACATATACACATATCTAACTACACATTGCACAACGGTTTTTTTTTTTTTTCAATTTCATCACCTATTTCACATATCCAGCATGCAACACACATTCATTTTTTCCAACAAAAATACTTCCTTATATTTTTTGCAAGACAAAGGAGCGAGTTTTGTTCACTCTTTTTCTAGCGAAACAAATTTAGGAGTATACCCGTTTTTTTTTTTTTTTTTTTATTTTTTTTTTTTTTTTTTTTTTTCGTACGTGTGTGAGTTTCTTCGCAAGAATTTGAGTGAAAAAACTCCTTGTTCCTCAATATTTTGTCAGGGTTAATATATTTCTCTAGCTTCTATACTACAATACATATTTCTTCTTTTCAACAGGAGGAGATTAAAAATGCTCTCTACCATGCATGTGATAAATTAAAACAAAAACTGCAGAATAAATGTCATCAATATATTAAAAAATATGGAGACAAAATTGCTAGTCTGATTCTGAAACAAGTGACTCCTAAACAAATTTGCCGAGAACTTGGGTATTGCCTATGGAGTGATGATGATTGTTAGTAATTTAAATAATTATTTGAATGGCATAAATAAATATTAATTGTTTTTTTTAGTGACTTCTGATGAAATAATGGATCAAATAATCGTAGAAGGTAAAACATCTCCGATTACCCAACTTCCTGATGGAATTAATAGTGGCGACGCTAAAGATCCTCCACCTTGTGTTCTTTGCGAATTTATTATAACGAAATTGGAAGTTGAATTGAAGGACAAGAAAACACAGGCAAGTACTTTAATACAACTTTATTGTACTTTATTACAAATTCATTAGCTTCGATGTAAATTAATTACAATGCTTTTTGCGTAAAGTGGTTGCAAAATATGCGGTCGGATAGAAATGTGGTCGATTCGAAAATCAAAAATCTCTATCAATACACAGCCCTTTAGGTCTGTTAGTTATATTTCATTCGATATACGATTCGACCAGAAAGTTCTTACGATTATACGCAGACATCTGTTTATGAAGGACTACAACTTTTGAGTTTAGGTCTGTTAGTTATCTTTCGTTCGATATACGATACGACAAGAAAATTCTTACGATTATACGGGGACATCTGTTTATGAAGGACTACAAGTTACGAGCTTTAGTGGCAGTGATTAGTTCCTGTAACCCCTCGTGGGACATAGGACGCCATAGAGCAATGCCTGCGCACCATCGTGTGCGGGTTGATGCAACGTGTTCTTACTCCTCAACTGTCCTGCGCCAAGTTTTCTTAGGGCGGCCAACTCGTCTTCCAGGTTGGGTTAATGGATTCCATTGCATGGCATATTTTACAATGGAATTTTCTTTGCGCCGTAGGGTCTATCCACTCTCACTTTCTTCGTCTTATTTCGATGTCCAGTTACCGACAAACTCTCGAGCCGATAACAGTTTATGTGATAATAATTTTTCCGCCAAGTGCGTAAAAAGGTATCTCCCGTTAAAACCGATTTTTTTTCTTATTGCCTATAGTAACCTAATTTGTCACCGTGAGTGTTCCCATTGAAGTTAAAAAATGGGGCCCGGGCCAAAGCAGATCGGTGGTCGTTTCGAGATTTTCGATCCTGATCCTGACCCCCAGTCAAAAAAAAACATCACTTCGCCCCTAAACATCTTCCCATATATCCCATCACATTCCAAAACAAAAAATCCTCGATTTATTATTATGTCTCCGGAAAATAGTAAAAGCCCGTTTCGTCCCTTGACCCATTCCTTCTCAAATATGCTACCGACATTATTAGCAAATTCTATTGATTTTTGTGAAGTTACAAAAAACCGCAGACCTTTTCCTTAAAGCTAAAGATCTCGCTGGTGTTTGACCAGTAGCAATGAAACTACACGACCAGGGTGTCACGAAAATATATAGATTTTTAAAGAAAGGCGATGATGGATTGCATAAACCAACGGATCTTTCGCAATTTCCGAAGAAATCCCCAAATGGCACCTGGAGTAGGTCTTACTAACAGAGCTACAAGATGTTCGTCTGCAGTGGTTCTTTCTCGCTATTTACCAAACCAACACCTATCGGGGAATGCTGTTTCTGCGACGCCTTTGTTAGTCATTTGCCATCCTTATCCTTTTAGTGGCACTCACCCTCTAAATAATGTACCCATATGGCAGTACGATTACATTGGAGCACAAAATTTGCAACTTAGATTTTGTCATGGTGTGTAAAAAGTTGTTTTTCCCGATTCTGCTGCTCACACACAGTTCGGTGTCGCCGCCTTCCAAGACAACAATTTTCTATATAAAGAAATTGATCACCATGATCATTACAAGGGCAGAGTCGTACTTATATTGTACTCGTATTTTATTTTATTTGTTATAACCAACTTTATGAATGCGTTGCCATTTTATGACGTATAGCGGCGCACTTGAAATGTCACATGTGCTGAGAAAAAGAGCAATAATTAATAAGTTGTTAGAATCAAATTGGAATCGTGTAAAGTAGACTTTCAAAAATAAAAGACTTAAAAGATAAATTCAATTGATTAAGTTGTCAAATGAAATGGCGGAAGTCGTAAATCTAGTAAATGTTCGTAGGTCAATTTGGGATGCTTTATGGTTGGTACTTTTAATTGTTCAATTGTGTTTCGATTGAGTTTCTTTCAAAAAATATGATTTGCTCGATGCAAAGGTCCTTACTTCAAGAAGGTTTACTCTCGCGATTTCGTTTTTGGGGTGTCCTCTTGTGATTTTTGGATTTTCTTTCATAACAATTACCACACACTCAAACTGATTTCTATATGTGAATTTCCTATAAAAAAAAAATAACTACGCACTTACAATTTTGTCCTGGTGAAAGATGATTTTTTTCTTCTTCAAGCCAGGCCTCTTCTCGCTAATTTTGGCATCCAGCTGGTCAAGAAGGTTGGAGTAATATTCGCCTGTAATTGTTCTGCCTTTCTCAAGGTAATCAATTAACAGGATCCCTTTCGCATCCCAAAACACACTGGCCATGACCTTTCCGGCAGATGCGATCGACTTTGCTTTCTTTGGCGCTGAACCACCGGCTTCCACCCACTGCTTCGACAGCTGCTTCATTTCTGGCGTGTTGTGGTGCCTCATCCATGGTGACAAATCGCCGCACAAAATCGGTCGGATCCCTATTGAATCGGTCCAAAGACTGCCGCGAAAATCGTTTGCGCAATTGCTTTTGATCGGCATTCAGCAAATGCGGCACCCACAGAGCTTTCGCATCCCTAAGTTTTTGTGCAAGTTGTTTCGCACCCTCTCTTGCGATAAACACACAGCCTCAGCTATCTCACTCACCTTCACTCGCCTATCCGTCCAACACGATATCATGCACTTTTTCGATAGTTTCGGGTGCGGTTTTTGGCCGTCCTTCAGGTGGGTCACTTTTTAACAGTTGACATGGAAGGAGCAGAGTCCCCGTGAACTTTTGTCAACTTTGGATGAATTTCCTTAGGGAAGAATTTTATCACCGCACGATATTCAAGTTTATCCATTTTAACGTAAAACGCGCAAAACGTCTACTGCAAAAATTCGTGTAAAGAAACTACTTGAGAGAACAAGTTGAAACTTGTCATACGAACTAATGAGAATTGCTCCCAGGCAGGAAACATAAATTTTTGCTGATTGGAACGCCATCTCTGCGTCAGGCCGAGAACTTCTCACCTTGCCCTCGTACATAAGTATGTTTCATTTATGCTCGCTTCTGGGCCGAAATTATTAAGTGAACTCGAAGGACCTTCACGTTTACTGCCAATGTGCTGCTAGTCATTCTCACAGGAACACAACGCTTAACAGGAGATAGTCTAAATGAAAAATGAAATCAAGTTGCAAAAATTGGACAATATATATAATAACAGCACGAAGAGAATGAAATGATCCCTACATAAGTTGGCCAAATTTTTTACACTGCGCGAGGTCAGCTTTCGCAAGTTTCACTGTACATAACCTATTTAAATGTTCCTTTATGTTCAGTTATTATTCATAATTTGACAATTAATGTATCTCTCAAAGCAATGTACCCTAAAATAGTCCAACCAAACCCTTTTAACTCAATTTCCACCCCTACATCCTCCAACATAAACCACTCCATTTCCACCCATACGCCCTCTAAAAGATAACTTCATCATCCATTC
Organism: Pocota personata; assembly: GCA_963082735.1. Lineage (NCBI taxonomy): Eukaryota > Metazoa > Arthropoda > Insecta > Diptera > Syrphidae > Pocota > Pocota personata. The sequence continues at coordinate 180,512,809 of OY720429.1, read as the reverse complement.
TCCATATTCACCCCACTCAACCCATACATCCTCTTGAAACTATAATGTAATTTTATTGTAATCGATTCCGATTACAATTACAAATTAGAGTAATTTTATCAATTACTACGTAATTTGAAATTCTGTAAGGTAATTACAGATTGCAAAAGTAATCATAATTTATGAAATATTAATAAATTACATTTTGTAATCATGTAATCGGAAATCGATTACATTTCGCTCAACTCTGCAAAGGAGCACTTCTTGTAGTACTCGTATACTTTCAATGTTTTTTTTAATGTTTTGTTGAAAATACAGTGCAGTTCTTGATTAATTCTCAACGCGAAAAAAGCATCCTAGAATTTTTGAGAGAATTGCCTTTAATTCACTATTCATATGAATCATCTTATAAAATGGAAAGGAGTATTTTTTTTTCGTTTAAAAAAAAAAAATGAATCTCGACTATGCACACTTTTCTTAAGCCAAACTTATCTTTTAACAGGAAGAAATCAAACGCGAAGTTGAAAATATTTGCAAGAAGATGCCAAAAACAATATCGGCTAGTTGCGATCAATTTGTTACAAAATATGGCGATCTAATTATTACACTATTGGAAACCGTACCACCAAAGGTGATTTGCCAAAAACTACAACTATGCCATGCTCTGGATAGTAAAATTAATGGTATGTGGTTTTCTTTAAAAAAAAAAACTATTTATATTCATTATGTTTGTATGTGGCAGATCAAATAATTGAATGCGGAGTATGTCATGGAGCAACTAGTAGTCTTGTACCATATATCAACGAACAAGAAGAAAAAGCTGCTGATCCACAGGCCATGATTGAGGTTGGCTGCGATAATCTACCTGCAAAATATTATAAAAAGGTGTGCCTGAAAAGCATTAATTGTATTATAAAACAAATAACACTCTCCTTTCAGTGCTCTGAGCTTTTAGAATATTATGGCGAAAGTATTTTCAACATGATCAAGTTTAAAACTAATCAGTCGGAAATATGTGCGAAAATTGGCAAATGCTTTGCAGAAGAAAGTTCGAGCTTGGCATATGTTAGAATCGAAGGTATTTGTTTTAGTCATCGTTGTTATTAATTGTTAACTGTTTTTTTCTTTTTTTAATTTTTATAGATACTTCTAGTCGAGTAAGGCGGAATGACGTTTTACTTGGAGCTAACAAGTGCACTTATGGGCCAGCACATTGGTGTGCCAGTAGGGAAAATGCCAAATCGTGTGGCGTGAGTAGAGATGACATTTTTTATTTTTTTTATTATTAATCTTTAATTTCTTTGTTTTTCAAGTCGACTGAATTTTGTGAGAAAAAAATTTGGAAGAATGGAAATCCTAAGGTCTAACACTAAACCTACTTGAAATTGTAATACTTGAGTTATTACTTACAAAATATTATTTCATGTTAAATAGCTACTGTACTTTCCTTTTTTTTCTGTTAATCCTACAGCATAGTTAAAATTGCTTAATAAAAATTGCTATGCACTTTTTTTTTTTATAAAAAAAAGTTTATTCTTTGAGGAACCATCAACAATTTTAAACTGTAATCAGAGTTAATATAACTACAAAGAACAGCCTTAGTATAGCGAAGATGCCATCGAAAATTTGCAGCAAGAATGCAGTTTTTAAAAACATGAACAATTTATTCCGAGAGGTAAAAAAAAACGCACGAAAAGCGATTGATGTAAAGTATTCAAAAATAGCGAAAACATAAAAAGAACCAGAGATTAGGTATAATGGGATTCCCTGCCATTCGCACAAAAACTTTATGTCTGAATTTTCGTGTCTCTGAGTACGTATGCCCAAAACACATGTGCAGACACAAAAAAAATAAAAATGAAATATTTGGTATCGCCAACTTTTGAAGTTGCATTGTTTGTTTGCTTAAAAACTTCCAGTATGACTGATAAACATTTAAAATCAGTATCACTTTCCGAACTTTATTGTATTTTGTAATATTAATTTTTTATCAATTCGAGGAAAAATTATTTTCACAAAAGCAGATGAAATTTCAATTCAGTATTATCCGTAAGTGACAGTAGCTGTAAAATTACAGTATCCTATGCGATGCACGTCAAAAAATGTCTGCACGTCTGTTTCACGTGACTTTCAACATTGAAAGAGCGACGGCCACGTTTTAGTATTGCGCAAGGCGGTTGAGCGAGTATTTTCGGTTCACAGTTGTCAAACATATTGCGTTTAGGGACGATATTTGCGCCGAAAAGGTAAATGCCTGTCGTTAGTATTTAGTGAACGACTCTTTTTGGAAATTCAGAATAAAGTAAGTACACTACTGTTCATAACTTTAACACCATTCCGAAATTCTGTGAAAAGAAGTCATTATTAAATAAAAAAAATATACACATACATGAAGTTACAATCCACCTGGGACGGATTGTGTGTTAACTTATCAATAAGGTTGTCTCATTTGGAAATTTTCAATTAAAATTCAATGCTATGCGTATCTTTCTGTTCAGAGTTTAGGTTAGGTTAGGTTAAAGTGAATGCCAGCTAAGAGGCCGATACACTTGCACCAATGATAGGTCCATTGCGATACAACATGGATCTTGGGGGAAAATTCCCCTTACTTACTCATTGAATCAATTGGAGCTTCTGATGAAGCGTAGTAGGCTTCTAATGTCTGAATCTATCAAATCGCTTAGGTCGCTAACTGCTGGAACACAATGACGTCGCTGTCGTAGACGTAGTAGCTGCCACTTGAGGTCGCGCACCGATGTCGCATATCCTCTCAAAAGATTCGTCCACAATGAAATCGTATACTACATTTACATTTTTGTAAAGCGGAAGTGATAAATTCAACGAATTGTGATGATTTCTATAAATTTTTCAGTGTGCTGCTCCTCCAATGTCTACTACTTAAAGGCTGAACTATAATAGTAGAATGCTTTCGTACAACCACTTCCGAAACAGAGCGAATGCACAGGGTTTGTATTGTGTGACCATAATAGCTTTTTGCTTCGATTCGTTAAGTTTCGTTCACTTTTGCTCACTTACGAAAGGATGGATTCGCTCTTTCGTAAGTGTACGTATGAAAACTTGACAAGCGGTCCCCCATCTAAGTACTAACAGCGCCCCATTGGTGCTTGATTTCGGTGATCGGACGAGAACCTTTGCTTCCGAACACATACGCCTATTATGGGCTACTTGAGCAATTGACAGTACTGAAGGAAACTTAACGTAGAATTATGACATTAGCTTCCGATTGCTTCCGACTATTATAGTTCAGCCTTAAGGCTGCATCTTAATGTGCTAGGCTTAAGCGACACCACCATCTGTATGCCTGTGTTAGGTGGCAGATCTCTGGAGATCTTTGTTTCTTTGTTAAGATTCTTGCTGGGTTCCTGCTTTGGATTTTATCTTTGGATGATGTTGATGTTTCCCTTCTCGATCGCTTGATAATTCACTTCATCAGGATTAGAGTTTCTTATTTCTCGGAGTTTTCACTTTGGACTGACCTCGGGAATAAATTAGAACGATCTCGGGACTTGAAACAAGGTGTTAAATTTTAAGGGCCGATGTTGAATGTGAACCACACCTAAACGTCAAGTTTTTTTCTGCATTTAATTGACATTTCTCAATTTCAGACTAACTCAATTTGAACCATGGAAAGATACACAATCGAGCAACGCGTTAAAGTTATTCAGGCTTATTATGAAAATGGGCGTTCAAATCAAAATGCATATCGTGCATTTCGTGATTCTTTCGGTCAATTTAATCGTCCAAATGTGCGTACAATCGAAAAAATCGTGCAAAAATTTGTGCAAACCGGGTCTGTAGAAGACGTGAAAACACCAGTGCATGCTCGTACAGCTCGTACTGCAGAAAATATTGCTGCTGTTCGCGATAGTGTGGCTGAAGAGCCGTCCACCTCAACTCGTCGTCGTGCCCAACAATTGCACCTCTCACGCTCGTCGTTGATGAACATTATGCATAAAGACTTGCATTTACGCGCTTACAAGGTGCAATTGACTCAAGAACTAAAGCCTCTTGACCATTTCAAGCGTCGTCAATGGTCACAATGGTGGCAAGAAATGGCAACAGTGGATGATCAATTTTCGAAGAAAATCATCTTCAGTGATGAGGCACGTTTTCACCTCAGTGGATTCGTCAATAAGCAGAATTGCCGCATTTGGGCGAATGATAATCCAAGAGTGATTGTCGAAAAACCAATTCACCCACAAAGAGTGACTGTTTGGTGCGGTTTATGGGCTGGCGGCATCATCGGGCCGTATTTTTTCCAAAATGAGGCCGGTCAGGCAGTTACTGTGAATGGTGTTCGCTATCGTGAGATGATAACGAACTTTTTATGGCCCGAATTGGAAGATATGGATGTGGACGATATGTGGTTTCGACAGGATGGTGCCACTTGCCACACAGCTAACGAAACAATGGCTCTTTTGCGCGACAAATTCAATGGCTGTGTTATCTCACGTGGTTGCGATGTCAATTGGCCGCCAAGATCATGTGATTTGACACCGTTGGACTTCTTTCTTTGGTGTTATTTGAAAGAAAAGGTGTACGTCGATAAGCCAGCAACAATTCAAGAGCTAAAGGATGAGATAATTTGGCACATTAACGGCATAGAACCTCAATTATGCCTCAGCGTCATCGAAAATTTGGATCATCGGATGGAGGTGTGCCGCCGAGGTCGCGGCGGCCATTTGGCCGATATTTTGGTCCATACATAATTGAACCATACCAATATTATCATAATAAAAAGAAGTGACAGTAATTTCCTAAATAATTTCTGTTTTATTCAAAATCAACATCGGCCCTTAAAACTTAACCACCCTTTATAAAATTCAAAATAAAAAAGTTTTTCATTATTTTAAACATTAGAAAAGTTTTCAAAACATAATTGTAATATCTAAGATGAAATTATTTGTTTATATTTAGATTATAAAACTAGACAGATACGTTGAAAGTGGTCCTCGATGCGATGCATTTAGACCAACATAGGTCCATTGTGACACCACTATGACTATGGCAGGGATTACGATCACAAGCTACTAGTGTAACTACGTTTCTACTCCTTTTGATGAAGACTTATTTTGGTTATGTAGGTTCTGCTGAGATCTCGCAGGGCGTACTTCAAGAGTATTCCTTTTGATATGGCAAGGGAATAACATATGCAGAGGCAATGATAACACCCTTGGAGTTTACTGAAACTTAATACCACCTGAGTTTCAAACCACTACACCAATTTGTCTTTCTCTCTGTCTCTTCCCCATTTCCTCCGAACGCCCTTGTCCTGTAATAGTATGAAGGTATTCATATCCCCTTCGATAGTGTAGAGGTGACCATGTTAGCCTGTGTTCTATTAAAATATGTCCGCTAGGGTTTTTATTTCCCGTAGTTTTCACAATCCCGGGATTACGGGAAAAAAGTATGAGCAAAACATATAAAGGTTACATAAAATACAAAATCGAATAGTACTCGTAATTCATTATTTTAATCATTATGACAGTTTACAAAACATAGAAAGATAGACAGTGGTCCCCAATAAGATACTCTTAGATAAATATTGTGATACCTCTATGGAGCAGAGATTTCGATCCCTATCTACTATTTGAACCATCTATTCCTTTCGATGAAACCATTGATTTTGGGAGATTGTTGAAAAGTATTCTCTTATAGTGTCCGTTCTAATATAAACAAGGGAAGAGCATGCTCAGAGCAAGTGAACTTCTTTCTTCTCCTCGTTTCTGTAGCTTCTTTAGAAATCATTAGGTCTGTCCCCGTATTTGACCAAGTTGCAATTTGACCAATATTGATCAAATCCAAAGGCATCTACGCGTACGGAAACTGAATTTGATAAATTTTCATCAAATTTCGTAGAAATTCACAGGAACCGACCTATTATTGTTTGTTGTTTTAAATTTTAACAATATAACAAATAAAACTACTGAGGCTTACAAAAACGAATGCTACTAAATACTTTTCACACAAGTTTCAATTGATGTTAGCGTTAACGTTAGCTTTGTTCAGTGACGAAAATGTGGCACAAAACAAAATAGCATAAATGTGTGAAACCTGTTAGAACAAATAGAATCCGAAAAGTACAGCCTTGGTTGTACCTTCACTCTACTGGCTAAGTTGATGTCGCTGTACAACCCGTACAGTTCGTCGTTGTAGACGGGACCAAAAATCACCCTAAGAATTTTCGTCTCAAAACAGTCAAGCGCAACCTCATCCACTTTTGATAAAGTCCATGCCTCTGCGCCATAGAGTAGGACTGGGATGATTAGGGTTTTATAAAGTGTCACTTTAGTTGTTCTCGAGAGGGGGTTTTGCTACTCAATTGCCTTCTTAGCCCAAAGAAGCAGCGGTTGGCAAGAGTTTTCTTCGTTTGATCTCAGCGCTCGTGTCGTTGTCTGAATTTATAGCGGATCCTAGGTAGACAAAGTCCCTAACTACTTCAAAGTTATATCTGCCTACGGTGACGTTCTGCCCGAGACGTTGATGTTGGTTGTCCTTTCTTGTTGACAGCATATAAATACTTGGTCTCGCCCTCATTCACGCCACTGACATCACGCTGCGTTCTTCCGATTATGTCAATATCGTCGGCGTATGCGAGTAATTGAACAGACTTTCGAGAGATTGTGCCTCTGGTGTTGGCACGTGAGCTTTGCACTATTCTTTCAAAAACGATGTTAAAGGAATCGCATGACAACGCGTCGCCTTGCCTGAATCCTTTTTTTTGGCAGGGATGTCAAAACTATACATTGCTCTATATAGCTCGTTTCTATAAATGCTGTCATACGCCGCCTTAAAATCGATGAAAAGGTGGTGGGTATCGATTTGAAGCTCCTGGGTTTTTTCCAAGATCTGCCTAGTGCGAATATTTTGCACTGATATGCAAATAACTTAGTTATTAGTTTTTAAATTTAAACAAAATGGTTAAAATTATATGTTTTATATGCGTAACAATTCGAAATAAAAGTACAAAAACTTGGTATGCATTAGATATCAATTTTGGACAAAATCGATTAAGCTATAGCCGAGAAATAACCAATTTTAAAATCCAGTTAATGAGTAAAATGCCGTTATACCTTTAATTTAATTTGGGGTTAGAATTAAAATTCCGATTTCGCCTCATATTATGAACCCACCAACCCCAGATATGAAGTGTGAAGGAAATCCCTTTAGCCTTTTGTGACATTTCTCATATGTATTCTACCCAAAGAGTAAATGCAGAAAATTTTGTGCTAGACACCGACATGTGTTCCGAAAAACACATGGCTTTTCAAATTAAATTCGCCGAAAAGCCAGAGCGCTTAGAACGCCTGCTCTGAACTGCTCGGGGTTTATCGACTGACAATGGAAACGTGACTTATTTTTAAATAAGAAAAGAGGTTCAAATTTGTTATTGTAAAGATAAACAGTACTTAGCTTAGCCATAGTTTGATTTACATAGGTCCAACAAGGTAAAACGAATTCTATAAAGTCCGAATGACTAAGTTGTGTAGGTACTGCTCATCTTTACAATAATGTATTTGAACTTCCTTTCTAGTTTATAAATACTATATGTAAGTCTGATGTCTATGTTCTACAGGTCATTAGGGCGAAACTATTTTTATTGTCAGCTTATAGGTATTTCTAATATCGTTGTCCGGAACAGCGTCATTGAAAAAAGAAGAACACTTTTAGACGATGTTCCGTCTGATTGAAAGCAAAACCAGTAATTTTCTATTCGGGACTATTCAGAACAACGTCACTGGACAAAGCTATAAGCATTACAACTGAGGTGTAAATGAAATTTGTAATCTAGCGTAAAATTAAAGCTATTTAACTAATGCTCAATTAAAAAAAAAAAAAAAAAAACACAATTTTCTCAAAATTCATATCTGAGATAATGTTGCCATAATCTTCCTCGTGTGTTCAAATATAGAATATATTTATCGAGTTCAGGGCAATTCGATCCGAGTATGAAAAATGTGTTCAGAAACTGAAAACAAGAAATCAAAAGAAAAATATGTTTCAATAGATCACATTTAATTATATTTGATTGGGGTAGAAAAAACTCGAACGCACGAAAAGGATAAGACTGCGTGCTCAGCTCTTTCTAAAAATGCATATAAAATTCTCTATTTCTTCAGCGCTCCTAACATAATTAGTCTTTCGTATTCATCCCATAGCACATATTCACCCTTACTCAAATAAAGAATTTTATCAAAATCGTTGGAGCAATACAATTTATAGAGCATGATGGGTTTGGAAAATTAAGCTTTCCTTAAAGGTATAGTATATTGGTTGCTGGGTTAGAATGATCTAAAGCAAGTACATATTTTATTGTGCATTATTTTAGATACACATCGAATGTGCATTTTAGAATATTGCTTTTATACGCTTGTACATAGGTATATGGTTAAGTCGTCTTAGAGTGCAAACGTAACGAGTTACATTTTTAAAAGTGAGTGTTTGGGAATGCAACCTATAAACAGTTGTCTAATTTAATAATTTAAATTTAATCTTAAAAACTACTTCATAATTTTCTGTATTTTTTTTTTCAATCGCCAAAAAATATGTCATATAATACCGCGACGGTGCATTGCAGAATCGATCTCTTTTATCTAGCAACCACCAAGCGCGAAACATCATATTAACAGTTCGCAATGAAAAATAAAGAAATTATAACGTAGTTAAATTTGGATTTTATTTCTTGTCTTTTTTGCTCTTTTTCTCATTGCTGATCAAAGTTGGTCCTTCCTTAAAGCCGGATTTTTTTTTTGTAATTTAAAACGCATTTGAAACTACGCGGTGGTTGCTAGGTTTTTGGATCTGGAGACATTGGATAAGTAATTGGTAAAAGATAATCTGGAGATTTTCCTGTCTGCTGGGTCTGCTGGGTTTGATGTTTGCTAACCTGTTTTGAAGTGCTGTTAAGGATTTCGGTGGAGTTTTCTAATATTGCGGTTGTTGTAGAGGATAATATTGTGAAATCGCATTCTGAAAAAAAAAAAAAATTATTGCTCCCACGTGTTCGTTTTCTGACTTTGGTTATTACGGTTGAAATTCCTAGTTCATTATGAACGTATTAAAGCAATCACGTGGACATTTGAAAGGTGCTATAACTCGTGCGCATACCTATATTTCGGAGGTCGATGAAAAGGATTTAGATGGCTTAGAGACGCGGTTAGCACGGTTGGAGGAAACGTGGAAGGCTTTTTGTGAGAATCAAAATAATCTTTTTCAATATTTCGAGGAAGATAAATGCGGTAATCCTGAAATTGATTTTGAAGCGACAGAAATAAAATATATTGATGCAAAAAGTGCGTTCTTAAAAGTTATTCATAGAAATACATCTACCATTCCATCGCCACCTCCACCGCGTGCTCAAGGTAACGTTGATTCTTCTGAGGAACTTCTTAAGCAACAAGCCGCCTTGTTGGAGACTCTTCTTAAAAACCCCTTGACCAGTTTTACGTCAAAGGTATTCGCGGAAATTGAACTAACGCAATTTAAAATAGTTCCGTTTGGTGGCGATTATCGCGAATGACCAGAGTTTCGGAATATGTTCCTAGGGAGCATTGTTTGTAAAAAGTCTTCCTGGTGCTCAAAAAATGCGTTATTTAAAATTGTTTTTGCGAGATAATGCCGCAAAATTGTTGAACGGTATCGAAATCGCTGATTCCAATTATATGCAAGCGTGGGAAAAACTCGAACGTCGGTATGATAAGTCGTTATACATTATTAATGCGCATATTGAAAGTTTTCTAAAAATGCCAACGGTGGTAGTTGCGGATAGTGGACATTTGCGTCGGTTAGCGGACAAATCTGATGATGTTATACGCGGCTTGAAGGCTTTGCAATCCGAAAGCAGAGATCCGTGGCCGATTTATCTTTTGCTCAGTAAAACAGACTTTGATACGCGAAGAGCATGGGCGCTTCATACAAATAATTCTGAAAAAGCAACCGTTCAGGAACTTATCGATTTTTTGGAGGAAAGATGCGATGTTTTAGAAGCATGCGAAACGCGACCGAGTGAGTCGAAAAACCGGGGAAATAGACATTTGACGCGTTCGGGTAGTGCTTCGAATAACATAAAAAGCCTCGCGGTCTCAAATCCGCTATGTCCCATGTGCAAAGGTGACCATATTTTACCGCAATGCCCTAAATTTCTTGCCTTACCCATTATGTCTCGTCGCAGTTATGCTAGGGATCAAAGATGGTAGGAGGTAGCAACCATTCGTCTTCGAGATGCCGTTCAAAAACTCGCTGTCCTCATTGCCGCATTCGCCATCATATCCTAGTGCATTTGGATCCGTCGTCGGTTAATGATGTTAACAATCCGAAGGCAAGAAAGCCTTCGACGGTTGTTGTTCAAGTTGTAGACGTCTTTGATAGAACACAGCGTTGTCGTATGCTGCTCGACACCGGGTCCCAGGCTTCTTTTGTTACGGAAGGTTTGGTGAAAAGGTTAGGCCTTCGTCGCCGTCACGCTCGTCTGCCTATTTCTGGTATCTCCTCCCTACAAGCGGGCATTACACAAGGCGCCGTAAGCCTACATCTTAAATCTTGCTTTGATTCAAGTGAAATGGAAATTGAAGCCTTCATTTTGAATCAAAAAACTTCAAAAACCCCTCTACTGCCTTTTGCTTTTGATAAATATTTGCTGTTGGAGGATTTGAAATTGGCCGATCCAGGGTTTAACATTCCAGGTTCTATTGATGTTTTGCTGGGATCTGACAAAGCCTGGTGTATTTTGCTTGGCGGTCAACGTACCGATGAAGACGGAAATTTGATTGCGCACAATACCATTTTTGGGTGGGTAATAACCGGAAATATCGCAGCCAAAGAAATTGTATCGTTGCGTATAGGAGTAGAACCGGACGTTGATGATCTTCTGAAATCGTTTTGGGAAATTGAACAACTTCCTCACAGTACTTATTTGACCGACTCTGAGGACCTTGCGGACGTAAACTTTTGTAAAACCTTTTCTCGTGCGCCTGATAATAAATATATTGTTGAGTTGCCGTTTCAACGCACAGATGTGAAGTTTGGGAATACTATTTCAGGAGCTTTATCGCAGTTGTCAGCTTTGGAACGTCGGTTCGCTCGCCATGAAAAGCTTCGCTTGGAGTATTGTCGCTTTATGAAGGCTTACTAGGAGTTAGGGCATATGGAACTTATTCCAGAAAGCGAGATAGAACCTACTTCGGGGAAGGCTTTCTATTTGCCACATCACGCTGTTGTCACAGACAAATTACGGGTTGTTTTTTATGGGTCCCATAAGGATAGAAATGGTATCAGCTTAAATGAAATGCTGCGTATAGGGCCTCCACTTCAGCGTAATTTAATAAACGTTTGCTTACGTTTTGGTATTCATAAATATGTTTTTTGTGCTGACATATTTAAAATGTTTCCGCAAATTTGGATCGATACGAAACATCGTGACTTTCAACGTGTCGTGTGGCGCGACAATCCTGACAAACCGATTGAACATTACCGGCTACGTACTGTAACCTACGGTACCTCACCTGCCCCTTTTCTATGAATGCGAATTCTGAAACAGCTCGCCTTAGATTATATGGATCAATTTCCCATTGCATTTTGCATGATTTTTATGTTGATGATATTGTAACATCGTCTAAAAGTATGCAACAATAATGTAGAATAATAACTACGCTCCTACAGCCCATTCCAAACTGTACTTTCATTCGAGGTTCGCAATAGCTGACAAAGCCACGGATAAAGAGAGAATTATAACTGGAAGAAATGATTGTCATCTTGGAATTATTTCCAGTGGTCGAAGAATTTGCTAGAAGTTTCTGGCTATCTGAAACTTCTGCTATATAAGGACAGATGGCGATCAATAGAAAAGACAGTGATTTTTAAACTGTGGCGAAGAGATTAGAAAAGTGATAATAGGCGAAGTTGTAATTTTGTGATAAAATGAAAGTTGAGAGTTAACAAGAAGAAGTAATTAGTTTGGATTTGTGAATTAAGTAATAGAAAGGAGATAAAGTGATTTAAGAGGAAAGAGACATTGTAAGAAAAGAATTGCGAAGGATAGTACAGTGTGAACCTGAATTGTTCTATAGACTAGAAAATAAAGAAATAAATTTCACAGAATATTGTTTTATCTACTCGAGCCATAGCTCGCATATTACATTGGTGTCAGAAGCGGGATAAAACTTATTCTGTGAATAACTATTTCCGTGGTGTGAAATTGCACAAGCAAAAAAAAAAAAAAAAAAACGATTTCTGTGTTGAGTTAATTAGTTGCGCAAAATGGGTCGCAAATTGGGAAAACTAACTATAACTCAACTAAAGGCAGAACTCAGTAAGCGGAACCTCGACACAACTGGGGGAAAAGATGCCCTACTGATTCGTCTGGAAGAAGCAGTAACGCAGGAAGGTGAAAATCCGCACGACGTAGAGTTTGACGTGGAAGAGGAACCAGCAAGTACAGCAGCCGACCCGGGTATAACAAGTCTGCTCCTGCAACTTAAGTTAGTCATGGACGAACAAAAGAAAGCAATAGAAGATCAAAGAAATTCTCTAGAACTTAAGCTGGACGAACAAAAGAATTCTCTAGATGCTCTGGAAAGTAAACTTGATGAGCAAAACAAGAACTTGGAATCCAAATTCGAAGTGATCGAAGAGAAAATCGAGAAGGTAGAGACGCAACTCGAAAAAGTCGAAACTAGATTCGATGAAAACTTTGAGAAGCATGAAACTCAGTTCGGGAAAATAGAGACTCAGTTCGAAAAAGTAGAAAAACAAGTCGAAAATCTTACTAAGGAACTCAGCAACGTGAAGAGACAGAAAGCACGGGAATATTCCACCGACGGTCTGAGAAGAAAGGAGATGCAGCCTCCTATCTTCGATGGTCAAACATCATGGCCAATTTATAAAAGGCAATTCGAAGCGGCCGCAATGACCAATAGCTGGGACGATGAAGAGAAGTCCATTGCACTCACACTTGCACTGAGGGGTCCAGCTGCGGAGCTCTTGCAGACCATCCCGGAAGATAAACAGCAGAACTACGACTCTCTGGTTCAGGCTATCGAGATGCGGTTTGGGGATGAACACATGCAGCAGGTGTACAGGGTTCAGCTGCGTAGTCGAGTCCAGAAAAGGGGGGAAACGCTCCAACAGTTGCAAGCGGATATAGAGCGACTAGCCCATCTTTCATACCCTAAAGCCGGTGAGGAGCTTATCAACGAAATGGCGGTGGAAGCTTTTATTCAGGCCATAGAGGACAGACAACTGCAAATGGCTGTAAGGATGGCTGAAAAGCGAACACTCCCCGAGGCATTGGCATTCGCTTTGTCAATGAAGGCTGCGGACCAAGCATACCAGGGAATACACCGTGTCAGGGAAATGTCCGTCGTGGAATGCTCATGCCAGAGAACAGCCGTCATGGATGAAGACAGAGCTCGCGGAAGTCAAATCCGTTGCTGGAATTGCAACCAAACCGGACACCTACAACGGCAGTGCAGAATTGCACCTAGACGAGGAAATTGTCCACATTGCGGAAGTAGGAGAAGCAGAGAGGAAGCATCTGGAGGTGATAACATCCATCCTGTCAGTCAGACTTCCCAAAACCAGCAGTCGGGAAATGCGTAAGGACCAACTTCGCGGGGCAGAAGTTGGTTACTGGAATCGAGGCCCCCAGGACCACCATTCAAGTTTCGCAAACCAAACGGGATAACAAGAGCCTGACAGTGGAGGCACTAATCAACAAGAAGAAGTGCGTAGCCACCATCGACACAGGTGCCACTGCCTCCATTGTAAGAAGAGATATCGTCAAAAGCTCCTGGCTGCACAACACCAACAGCTACTGCCTGAAGACTGCAATAGGGGAAATGGCGAAGGTATTTGGAGAAGTTCGTCTTACGCTTACTCTGGCAGGACTGACGTTCTCCCATGCGTTTCTGGTGGCAGACATATGCGACGAGTGCATCATCGGAATAGACTTCATGAAAGCAAATGAAGTAATCTTGGACATCGGGATGCAAGTACTGAGGTATCGAAATGTGGAGATTCCGATGGTGTACGGAAACGAGAATGCCGTAACTCTCAGGACAGTCATCAGCAAAGACGAAGTTTTGCCGCCGTCTTCAGAGACAATCATTTGGACGAAGCTGGAAGGTGATCTTGGGAGCCACCGATTCTACATAGTAGAACCAGACCCGGAGACGAATTCTCAAGACTACATCGTGGGAAAGACGTTGGTCGAACCAAAGAACACCATGGTTCCAGTGAGAGTTTTGAACGCAAGACCACACACTGTCAAACTAAGGCGAGGGGAGGTGACTGGAAAATGCACGCCGATTACCGCCGTCGCAACAATATCTGAACGTGGTCCTCCAAAACCTCTCCCATCACCTTGGACAGCGGAAACGAGGGAGACGATTCTCCAGTCCAGTGAGCTGAATCAGGAGCAGCGAACTATGGCAGAGAATCTTATCAATGAGTACGCTGATGTATTTGCCTCACAGGACGGAGAATACGGCCGAACACACCTGGTACAACATCGAATAGACACTGGTGATACTAGACCAATTCGTCAGCCTGCTAGGCGCCTTCCATTGGCAAAGCAGACAGAAGTTGCAGAGATGGTGTCGGCAATGGAGAAAGAAGGTCTGATTGAAAGTTCCAAAAGTCCGTGGGCATCACCGGTTGTACTGGTTAAGAAGAAAGATGGCAGCACGCGGTTCTGCGTGGACTATCGGCAGCTCAATTACGTCACCAAGAAAGACAGCTACCCTCTGCCACGGATTGACGACACGCTAGACACACTATCAGGAGCCCGATGGTTTTCCACTCTCGACTTGAAGAGTGGCTACTGGCAGGTACAGATCCATCCAGAAGACCGGGAGAAAACCGCCTTCACCGCAGGAAATGGGCTATGGCAATTCACGGCAATGCCATTCGGGCTGTGCAATGCTCCGGCGACTTTCGAGCGATTGATGGAATGTGTCCTGCAAGGGTTAACATGGAAAACCTGTTTGGTATACTTGGATGATGTCATCGTCGTAGGAAAATCGTTTGCGCAACACCGAGACAATCTAAGGGATGTGTTTCACAGGCTTCGAAGTGCCCACCTGAAGCTCAACCCCAAGAAGTGCGCCCTGTTTAGAGCGGAAGTCAAGTACTTGGGGCACATAATTTCAGCGAAAGGAGTGAGAACCGATCCAGAGAAGGTCGAAGCGGTGAAAAACTGGCCAGTCCCCAAGGATAAACACCAACTAAGGAGCTTCCTGGGCCTAGCCACCTACTACAGACGGTTCGTGAAGGATTTTGCCGGGATCGCAAAGAACCTGCACCAGTTGACGGAAAAGGGAAAACAATTCAAATGGACAATTGAGTGCGAGAAGAGCTTCAAGGCACTTAAACAACGGCTATGCGATGCCCCGATACTGGCTTACCCCACTCCCGGGGAAACGTTCATTGTGGATGCAGATGCTAGTAATGTTGGGGTAGGAGCCGTACTCTCCCAGGTGCATGACGGCCAAGAGAAGGTGGTTGCGTACTTCAGCAAGGTGCTCTCTAAGCCAGAAAGGAACTACTGCGTGACAAGGAGAGAACTTCTAGCTTTGATCTTGGCTACGAAGCATTTTCACAAATACCTCTACGGGAGGAAGTTCGTTCTTCGCACAGACCATGCAGCCTTAAAATGGCTATTACAGTTCAAGAGTCCTGAGGGTCAGGTCGCAAGATGGATCGAAAGGCTGCAAATCTACGACTACGAAATACAGCATCGTAAAGGAAAACTCCACTCTAATGCGGATGCACTGTCCCGGAGACCATGCAGAACGGATTGTAAACATTGTGCGCGTCAGGAAGAACGGGAGCTGGTTTCCATCCAAAGAATGAGAGCCGAACCTATCGCCGGCTGGAGCGTAGATGAGATCCGGAACGCTCAGAAGGAAGACCCGGATATCGAGCCGATTCTGGCCTGGAAGGAGAACATGGAGAAACCGGATCATCAGGACATCTCTCACAGAAGCCCGACCTTAAAGGCATATTTTGCGCAGTGGGACTCCCTCCATGTCCAAGAAGGTGTTCTGAGAAGAAAATGGGAATCCTCCGACGGAAAGTCGTTTGTAATGCAGCTTGTAGTACCGCGGACGAGGGTCAAGGAGGTGTTACAGGAAATGCATGGCGGGGCGTCCGGAGGCCACTTGGGAGTGAATAAGACGCTAGAAAAGGTACGAGAACGTTTTTATTGGTTAAAAGCGAAGGAAGATATCGAAGACTGGTGCAGAGAATGCGACGTGTGTGCAGCTAGTAAGGGTCCGAGAACCAAAACTCGAGGTAAGATGCACCAATACAACGTGGGAGCACCTTTCGAACGAATCGCCATTGACATCGCAGGGCCCTTTCCGGAAACCGACAATGGTAATCGGTATATACTCGTAGTGATGGACTACTTCAGTAAGTGGCCGGAAGCGTTTCCGATCCCTAACCAGGAAGCCAGAACCGTGGCGGAGCAGATCGTCTACAATTGGGTTAGCAGATTCGGTGTGCCCTTGGAATTGCATTCTGACCAAGGGAGGAACTTCGAGTCAAGAATCTTCCAAGAGATGTGTCAACTACTCGGAATCAAAAAGACAAGGACAACCCCGCTTCATCCACAGTCGGACGGTATGGTGGAGCGTTTCAATAGGACTTTGGACGAACATCTCTCGAAGGTCGTAGGTGACTACCAACGGGATTGGGACCGGCAGATTCCCTTGTTTTTGATGGCCTATAGAAGCGCCGTGCATAGCACTACTCGACATACGCCGTTCGAAATCTTATTTGGTGGAATAGCTCGTTTACCCAGTGAGGTGAAATTTGGATCTCCTACCAATGAGCCCAGAAATGAAGAAGAGTACGTGGCGGACCTTAGGGAAAGGCTTAGGGACATACACCAAAGGACCAGAAGCCAGATTAAGATAACGAGCGACCGCATGAAGACCAGGTATGATGCCAAGGCAACAACGTCAGGATTCCAGGAAGGAGATCTAGTGTGGCTGTATAATCCCCATCGCCAAAAGGGGAAATCACCTAAATTGCAGCGGAACTGGGAGGGTCCATACAGAATAGTAACCCGCATCAACGATGTTGTCTACCGCATCCAGCGAGGACAAAGGGCCAAAATGAAAGTGGTTCATGTGGACCGACTGAGTCGATACAATGGTCGAAGTGAGGACGCACTTGTTCGGGACGAACAAGTCTAAGAGGGGGGCAGTGTAACATCGTCTAAAAGTATGCAACAATAATGTAGAATAATAACTACGCTCCTACAGCCCATTCCAAACTGTACTTTCATTCGAGGTTCGCAATAGCTGACAAAGCCACGGATAAAGAGAGAATTATAACTGGAAGAAATGATTGTCATCTTGGAATTATTTCCAGTGGTCGAAGAATTTGCTAGAAGTTTCTGGCTATCTGAAACTTCTGCTATATAAGGACAGATGGCGATCAATAGAAAAGACAGTGATTTTTAAACTGTGGCGAAGAGATTAGAAAAGTGATAATAGGCGAAGTTGTAATTTTGTGATAAAATGAAAGTTGAGAGTTAACAAGAAGAAGTAATTAGTTTGGATTTGTGAATTAAGTAATAGAAAGGAGATAAAGTGATTTAAGAGGAAAGAGACATTGTAAGAAAAGAATTGCGAAGGATAGTACAGTGTGAACCTGAATTGTTCTATAGACTAGAAAATAAAGAAATAAATTTCACAGAATATTGTTTTATCTACTCGAGCCGTAGCTCGCATATTACAATATTATGACAATGTCGGATTCAGTGTCAGGGATTTTGGACTTAAAAAAGGAGCTGGTTGAACTGTTATCCTGTGGAGGTTTGCAGTTGAGTAAATGGAACTCAAACTGTTGGTCAATTTTGAAGGGTTTGGATTGTAAGCCAACCTTTTCTTTAGATTTTGACGGCTCTAGCAACTATACAAAGGTTCTCGGGTTAGTTTGGAATCCTCACCGTGATATCTTCACCTTTAAAATTTCTTTAGAAAAGGAATCATCGTCGTCACCCACTAAGCGAATGCTGTTGTCAGAGATTTCAAAAATCTTTGACCCGTTGGGTTTCCTGGCTCCTGCCACCATTTTGTTTAAAATGCTGTTCCAGGAGTTATGGGCGCATAAGACGAAAATTGGATGGGATGATCCACTGCTAACTGAAGTAGCTGACAAATGGATTTCCTACCGAAAGGATTTACTCTATTTTGAGAAGGCGACTTATTCGGATTGTAGCCTTAGTTCATCGTTTCGTCAGGAATTGTAAAATGTCTGCAACAGATCGTTTGCTAGATTTCATTCGGTCTACGGAATTGTTTTCTGCTAAGCAAACTTGTCTTTTGTGGGCTCAAAAGGAGTTTATGGAGGATATAGGAGCTCTAAAGTCTGGCAAATGTGTTTCTAATCGATCTACACTTTCGTCTTTATCACCGTTTCTAGATAATGTTGGACTGCTGCGAGTTGGAGGAAGACTTTCCAATGCTGTAGATGTTCCTTTTACAATAAAACATCCTATAATCCTGCCAAAAAGCCATCCGGTCACTCAATTGATTCTTCGAGAGGCTCATTTGAAATTTCTCCACGCAGGTGTATCGGAACTTTTCTCGTTTGTATGTCAGGAGTTTTGGATTCTTGGAAGCAGAAACCTAATAAGGAAAATTGTCCACGATTGCATGGATTGTTTTCGCCTTTGTCAAGCTACATCATCACAACTCATTTGAAATTTGCCTTCTTCACGACTTTCGCCATCTTTTGCTTTCGCGCACACTGATTGCGACTACGCAGGACCAATTACACTTCGCTTAGCAAGAGGAAGGAATCCAAAGCTAATAAAAGGATACTTTGTGTTGTTTGTTTGTATGATGACAAAGGCCTTGCACCTGGAAGTCGTCAGTGATCTGTCCACAGATGCCTTTTTAGCAGCGTTGCGGCGATTTATTGCCAGGAGGGGAAAATGTAATGTCATCTACTCGGACAATGGCACCAATTTTCAAGGAGCTGCGAGAACCCTGTCCGAATGGTATACGTTGGTACGATCCAAGGAACACAACGAACAAATTTCAACAACTTTGGCAGCTGAAAGTATCAAATGGGAATTCATTCCTCCACATAGCCCTCACTTTGGAGGGCTTTGGGAAGCGGGGTCAATTGCGTGAAACAACACCTCCGCCGAGTTGTAGGAAATAACATCTTAACTTTTGAGGAGATGTCCACTTTGCTTTCCCAAATTGAAGCATTATTAAATTCTAGGCCTCTTTGTGCTATTTCCGATTCAGATTTGAATCCTCTAACTACATCTCATTTTCTTATAGACCGTACACGGCGATACCGGAGCTCAGCTGTCTAGAGGTCCCACTTAATCGACTTGGACGATGGGAGCTCATTCGAAATATGTTACAAGGATTTTGGCGTCGATAGTACTCTGACTACCTAACATCACTTCAACAGCGTCTTAAATGGAAAAATGAGACCAGGAATTTTCGAATTGGTGACCTAGTTGTGGTTAAGGAGCCCAATATGCCACCATCCAAATGGGCACTAGGACGGATTGACGCACTTCATCCGGGCAAAGATGCTCTTGTACGAGTGGTTTCTGTTCGTACCAAAAATGGCATTTTTAAACGTCCAATAACAAAGCTGGCTATTCTACGTTGATCCTGAAATTCCTTCAGGGGGACCGGCGTGTTTGGGAATGCAACCTATAAACAGTTGTCTAATTTATTAACTTAAATTCAATCTTAAAAACTACTTACAATAATCTTCATAATTTTCTGTATTTTTTTCGATCGCCAAAAAACATGTCATATAATACCCTATGTATTGCTTCTATATTGTTTCAATTTTTTTTTTAACACTTGCCAAATCATCTGGACAACTGAATTACTTTGTAAATTTCGCTTCGTGCGACGGTGCATTGCAGAATCGATCTCTTTTATCTAGCAACCACCAAGCGCGAGACATCATATTAACAGTCCGCAATGAAAAATAAAGAAATTATAACGAAGTTAAATTTGGATTTTATTTCTTGTCGTTTTTGCTCTTTTTCTCATTGCTGATCAGTGAGATTTAACCTCCTCACGGATTCAGTATTCAGAAGTACAAGAAGAGCTTTGGCAAGCATCAGACTTGTTTTGGGCGGCATTCAGTGCTGCGACAAGGACAAATTTCTTATATTATGTCAATGACAGTCGCGATATGAACATTTCATCGTAACCTATTATTAAACGAAATTCCTAGGTTTTTGCCTTTATAACGTTTGCAATATTTTCTTTGATTTTTTCCCAGGATCCCATGGTTACTTTCCCGGGACTATGAGCTGTGCATATTCCTCCGGGATCCCGTTTGAGCAGCCCCAATCCGATGCTTATTGTTAGGCAATGCATCGTCTATACTGTTCGAAGTTGAGGATCCTCATAGTACTCTCTATATTTCTTTCCGAACGATGAACACTGTTATCGTTGCCATTATATTTATTAACCGGGAATAAAACCATCCTCTATTCTTTAGTATTTCTAACCTTTACACATTTTTACTTCTACTTGTCACGTTAGGGCAAGTTATTTGCAGCCTTTCGACAGATACGACGGTCTTCGTCCGAGTCTCAAATTGGACTCCCCATGGAAATATTTCAGTAAACTATTAATGTGCATATCCGATCATTTACTTGAAGACTGTCATAACTCAAAAAACACCACCTTGCAGAAAAAAGAGGAAAACTTATAATTTTGAAATTAACTAGTGAACTATTATATATATTTAATATATCCATAAAGGTAAATCTCGACAACAACTAGTCATTTATGTTTTTTTCCATGAACCAAAACTTTCTTTACTTTGAATTGTCAGGTTATTGTTGCAAGAATATATTCACTTGAGTGTCATAAGTAAAAATGTGTCGTTATTATTGAGTAAGAAAACGTTTGATTCAAGTATAATATTCCAACAACTCGGTCACAACACGAAATTTGCCGTTTTTTGGGAAACCCAAACGAATTAAAGTTGGGACATATGAAATGAAATAACGGCACATTCTCTTCTAACGCGGAGTATACAAAATATTACTATGAAATTTTTGCACAATATGAGCATGATAAAACGAATAATTCTGCATCATTAACTCAAAAATCGTAATATATTTTTGTTGTTATTACTTCGTACTTGTCACAACTACCTATGTACATGCACTCATTCGACATTACTGCATTTATGTATGAACCCCCAGGCGGAACTTCTCAATTATGCCCTTCGGGATCGGAATTAAACAAAATCGTACGTCCCTTCCATTCGTGTGAAAAAATAAAACACAAACGCGAAGGAAGCTAGACCGGGCCCTGTATGGGCTGTTAATGCCAAAAATATAGGGTTACTAGATAAGAACGATAAAAAAAGCTTTATTTTGAAGCTACATTCATACCATTATGTATGGAATAGCGCATCATGCTATTGGTCGGTACAAGTTTTGATGACTCGCTCCAATATGTGCGGCGTTATTCCGGCAATAGCGTCTCGACTGTTGGCCTCGAGCTCATCCACAGTGGTTGGCTTTTTAGCGTAGACTAGGTAGCGATTGGAAAAACTATCATTGCTATCACCCTTCATATACATATACATATGTATTTCCCTAAGAGTTGTACCCTAAAAATGAACTTTTTTTTGCGAAAATTATGAGCAAACTGAAATTTAAATTGCTAAAGTCCCCGACACGACAGTGTAGCTTATCGCTTAAGTCACGCGTACTGTAATGGTAACTTAACACGGCTAGAACATGTAAAATGAATTGACAGCAACGCTGGGAGAGTCTCCGATTCCCCCTGCTGGGAGCACATGCTGAAGGCAGACCTCACATAAGTCGTTGCGCACAAGTGTAAAGAGAACTCAAACAATGTTGTGAGCAACACTGGATGTGGCTATTAGTAGCGTCATCCAGTCAATAAAATTGTTGAAAAGCGCACCACAAAAAAGGTTATGTAAAGTACAAATATATTTATTCCAAATTCTTAAAGCAAGCTATTTTGCTCCTTATCATCAAATAAATGAACACTAAAGTTTGTGCGGTGGCTGTTCAACTAGTTTTCCCTGTTTTCCAAACATGTTTAATACATCCTCGTCGGCACTGTCATCACTAGTCCCACTTCGATTACTATTGTCCGATTCAGTCGGCAATTTGAAGTATACTGTGGATGACGAATCAAATTTCCATGGAAACTCTCGCGCATTGAATTTAATGAATCTCCGTGCGGCCTTTTCCCCAATAGACTTTCGGAGATGGTCTTCGGTCAATTTGAAACAGCCATTACTGGCGATTCCATCATGTGCATTTTTATTTCCTGGCGCGTACACGAGAACTTTTCGATCTGAAGTCTGTTGGCCAGAAATACTACTAGCTTGCACACTTTTCTGTTCTTTTATTAGTTTTTCATTATCCTGAGATTTCTTCTCATCTTTAACTCCGTTAAGGGATTTCTTGTTTAATAACTTGCTTTTAGAGGTTTCTTTTCTTGTAATTGGGCTTAGTTGGCAATTCTTAGTTTTTACAGTATTGTCAGTTTTCTTATTGCAGAGAGCAGTCGAGTTTACAATGTTTTCTGGTAAAAAACAAGTCGCATTTGAACTTTGTGCAATCTTCACTTCCTTTAGATTCTCTGGTGACATAGGAAGCTTTACTTTTCGATCCGCGATACCCACTGGAAGCAAAGTTTCTTTTGGGCTCAGTTCACTACCCGTGGAAGTCGTTATAAGCGTTAAATCTATACACGGACGCGGTTCGATACATTTTGCAGACTTTCTATTCACTCTTCGAAATCTAGGTTTTGCATAAGAATTACTGCAGTTTGAAAAAGAACTAGAAGACGAGGACCTTGATACTGAACGCTTTCTTGATGTGTCAGAACGTCTTTTTCTATAGCGACTCTTCTGCCTCTGGACTATTTCATTTTTGCGTTTTGCAACTACTTTGGGAAACGAATCATTTAATCTATCGTTGTATGTTTTATTTCGAAACTTATCACGTGCATTCACCTCACTCTTGGCACGCGATATTACCCGGCTTTCAGTTGTAGGCCGACATCCTGCGCATCTTTTAGTGAACACTTCATCGAGATTCTGTTTCACGTCATATTCATTTAAATAACTGTATTTGCTCTGCAATTCATTCTGTTTTCTCTTAACGTAGCGAAATCTTTTTATTGTCATTGTAGTGCAGCTGGCCGCTCTTGGCTTTCGGTTAGAAAGAATGTATTTTGCTGTATCTGCAGACTGTAAAGAATCATCAGAATTGAAGTGAATCTGGTGATTCTCGAAATGCATGATTTGCGCATCTTCAATTGACGAGTTAGGCGCCATGCATTTTTCCATTCTACTTTTCTTTAACCAGGAGCCTACTTTGTCTGTGATAGCGTTGAAATCAAACGTATCCAAAACCCTATCCATTCCAGCTTCCTTCCATTTACGCTTACGCTCTTCAATAACTGGTATTGTCTCGTTCAACAGATCTTCAACGTCAAACTCGTCAGAGCTGCTGCTACCTTCGAAATTGTTTGCCTTCACTACAGCTTCGCAATTGTTAGCGGGGTCATTTTCATTTACTTCTGACTCGCTTTCGTCATCGTCTTCGCCATGGCTTGTAACTTCATCATAGTGTAGTTCTTGATAGTCTTCCTCACTGGCTATACGCTAAACAACTCCATTTTAATGATTTGTTGATATCTGTTTTGCTGAATTAATTACATACCGAGAGAAAGTTAGACCAGAGTTTGGACCTTTCAAAAATAACTTCATCAGTTGGTAAGAATGACGAATGCGGCAGCATTGTGTTTATATTTGCTAACTAATAAAGAAATAAGTGATTTTTTGAAAAATATTCAACAAATATTTTAGACAATATTCAAACTGTCAAGCCAATCAGGTCGACTAGAGAATAACATAAATAATTGGCCGTAATGAACTTTCCAATAATCATGGAAGTGCAACAGGTTATCTTAAAACGATTTTTAATGACGTTCTTCAATTCATCAAGGGTGTATTTCTTCCTCCATTCGGAAAATTCCGAACGGACGATTTTTGGTCGCGTTCCATGTTTAAACAAAGTGTCCACTTATACCAGTTTAAGAACTTAAGCACCTATGAGGTACAATCAAGAACGACAAGATTATATAGGTTTTCATTCATATTTTATTTTATATTTGTTATTGTTGATAAATCGACATCCAATTTCCGATTACATCTTTGTATTTGTTAGTGAGCGAAAGTTATTAAAGCCACTACCAAAGATAAATTGTAACGATATAGCCAACTTCCGGTTGGGTATTCTCTTTTGACCCATAAGCTAAAAGACTTCGCCATTTGTCAGTATATAGGCATTGTCAGATGTAATGGGCTGCAGCGGCTCGCTGCAATGATATTGTAACTGCTTCAATATTTTGTAAACTGAACTCCATCAATGAAGAGAAGGATGATAGCTGTTTAAGTAAAATTGAAACTTCAAGAGTTGCCACCTTTTTGAAGCGCGGCCTGTGGGAGTCAACCACTCAACGCAGATCACACGAATAAGTGTCGTATTGGTTGCCATTTTGTTAGAAATGAAAAAACATCTCCATCGTTGCCCGAGGTAACTAATTCTCTATCTGTCTACAACATAAATGTCAAAGCACAATTAAATTTGACGCCATTTGCAAAAATTATGGCATATTCACATTTACTTTTGCCCCTCCCTATACAATCAAACAAAATCAATACATTATGGTAGATTTACATTGTCATGGAGCACAACACGCGTGGAGAACCAGAAAATGTGGTTCGTTCGATGCGATTGCGCCATAACCTAAAGAAAGTAAACAAAAATTAATATATTATATGTACATATTCATGACTCTTATATGTATCTACAGGTCAAACTTTTTTTTTAATTTATTTACCTTTGATTTAGATTAGTATCTGCTGCTCAGTCTATTTCCATAACGGCTACTTTGCAACAAGTCAACAGTTGCCATTTATTTTATGGAAAAGAAAAATTCTGTGGAGTATGGATAATCCAATCATTGACATATGAGCATGTTTGATATTCGCTGTCATTCTCTCTTTCGCAAAGAACGACGTCCGAATTCGTTGGAACTAATTTTTTTTTTATAATTTGCACGTGTTAAAGGGGATATGAATACCCTTATACTAATTTTTAGAACACGTGCGTTTTTTTGTGGAAAGGAAGAGACAGAGAGAAAGATAGAGTGGTGTGGTTTGAAACTCAGGTGGTATTAAGATTCTGTAAACTCCAAGGGTAGTTGTCCAGATAACTGGGGAGTATTTTGTTTTGTTTTCACTACTATTGTCGTTGCTTATGATTCACAGTATTTTTTTTTCTGTCCTCCTGATGTCATCATTACGATCAAGTTGCATTTTGGCCATATGACCACCCTATTGCTAGTGTTATGCCTTCACAGTAGAGTTGTCTTCGCTTTCGCAAGTGATCGACTTTTTTATTTATTTCATGTGAAATAAATAGATGATTCTTGGCATCAGGATTCGAACCGTGAATCAACAGCGTGACAAGCGATGATGTTACCACTACACCACGGCCACCCTCAACTAATGCTGTCCCTTATTGGCAGCCGACTTTTTTCATTTCGTGACCATACAAATCAAACATTTACGAAAGTGGTTTGTTTTGTGTGAACATAACCTCAAAAAAATCATCCTGAGCAATAATAAACTTAAGACTTTCGTTCCTAAAATTTAAGTTTAAGCTAATCTTTGCATATTGTTCAGGGTGGCGCTAAACGCAAACTCCACAGGAAGCAGAAAAGTCAATAAGTTTTTTTCAGACTTTTCCAAATTACTTCCAAATTCAAATTCCAACGACTACCGTATAGTTATTATTCTATAATTTTATATATAAACGCATAATCATAAATTGCTAACCAATATCGAATATAATTTTTGCAAAATAATAATTTTTTTCAACAATTTAATTCCTTTTTATTTACTTTAAAACAATTGAAAGTGCACCGAATTTCGGAAGAAAATAGAAAAAGGCAACTTCCCACAGTTTCTGACATATTCGTAGGCACCTACTCGACGGCAATTTTCTAGTCGGTGATTCCCGCAGACCGCACGACAAAAAAGTTGACAGCTGTTGAAGATTTAATTTTACTTCAACAGCTATCGGCCTCTTCTTCATTGGTGGAGTTCAGCTCACCTCATAGCTTAAGCGCTTTATTTATTTTTTCTGTAACGACAAGTATGCTTTTTTGCAGCGATGAGATCTGAACTTGCCAATTTCAGAAATTAAGGCTGAACCATAATAGGCGTATGTGTTCGGAAGCAAAAGTTCTCGTCCGATCATCGAAATTAAGCATCGTCGGGCGCTGTTAGTAGTTAGATGAGGGATCGCTTGTCAAATTTTCATACGTACACTTACGAAAGAGCGAATCCATCCTTTCGTAAGTGAGCAAATGTGAACGAAAACAACGAATCGAAGCAAAAAGCTATTATGGTGACACAATACAAATCCTTTGTATTCGTACTGTTTCGGAAGTGGTCGTACGAAACCATTCTTCTATTGTAGTTCAGCCTTTAGTCGCTCCTGTGTTGAGACTAACAATGAACTCTGATCGTTCCACAAAATCGAATCAATTTTGACGTGGGATTACGAATGAATTTACAAATGTCGTTTTTTATTGGCAACTTAAAATTTTGCTCTGAGATATCAAATGGGCACGAAATGCCCAATGGAACATAAAACGAGATTGATTTATTTTCTAATAAAGTACGGTATTTGACATCTGTGTGTTGTTTTTTTTTTGCTACTGAAACGTAAGTTGGTAAATACAAGGATAAGAAGGGGATAATAATTCATAAACTTAAATTGGAATTCATATTTACTATTTACAATTTAATGTTTCTTTTAAAAATTTGCAATTTTGAAAAGGAAAATACAGAATGATATGGAACATCTATGAAATGTATTCCTGTTAATGAAAGTAGAGCTAAATCTAAAGAAATCAAGGCTTGAGGAAAATCATCTGGATCAAAAAGGATATTAATTTTTGATTTCCCGACAGAAAAGGGAAAGTAATCTAGATCAAAAAAAAGAATAGTTGATAGTTGAGACTTGCTTATTTAGTGTTCCGTAAGTGTATGTTTATCGTCACATGGCTTAAGGCCGAACTGTAATAGAAGAATGGTGTCGTACGACCACTTCAGAAACAGTGCAAATACAAAGGATTTGTATTGTGAGGTCATAATAGCTTTTTGCTTCGATTCGTTAAATTTTCGCTCATTTTTGCTCACTAACGAAAGAGCATGACAGGCAAAGCGATTAGACTGTTGCTTCCGAACACATACGTCTATTATGGGCTACTTGAGCAATTGACAATACGGAAGGCAACTTAACGTAAAATTATGACATTAGCTTCCGATTGCTTCCGACTATTATACAATAGTTCAGCCTTTACTCGTGAACTACTAAAGACTGACTTTGTATGTATTATAGTATGTGTGTATAAGTACGTCTTTTCGTGGGATCGCATATGTAATCCCAAACAAATATATATATTTTTATTTTTTTGAACAGCATGGTTTAGCTTTTATTTTATATGTATGTCGCATGATGGGGTTATTTTTTTTCTTGGGGTACATTATTAATCCAAAAAGCCCCCTTCAAAAACATTTGTTTACTATTTACTTACCCGATTATTTCTGGTTCACCACAGACTATTTGCGGGCAAAACTTCAGCTCGATAGGTCAAACTGTTCCAAAGTTATAAGCCTGTAACATACACATGAACAAACGGGCAACAGACGGAACGTTAAAAAAAGACAGTTGTTTTTGTTCAATGGAATACGACGTTAGATATTATTTTTCGTTTAGTTTAAATTAGGAAAGGCGAATTATTTGGGAAACAAAATAGCGAAAATAAAAGAGAAGTTTGACGTTTAGAAATTTAAATTTTTATTTTATACTTAAATTTGATAGGACACAGTTAGATAATTTTTCTTTTGTTTGGATATAGATAATAAAAAAAAAAAAGGCTAACTCCACAGGCGGACCAGTAGGGATGCAGTAAAGTGGGAGGGTTGTGATCCTTCTACTCCGGATCATAACTTCGCCGTAAAGAAAAGAAGAAGAGACTATAAACGTCAAATTGTTCAGGGATATTCACCATTATGTTACGGCAATAACGCTGTACTTTACATTATATTTGCAGAGTTATTAATTCACAAATAAGCGAGAGTGCTATAAAGAAAATAGGTACGAGAGGAACTGCCCAGGGAAAAGTCATTGCACTTCTTGGTAATGAAATTGTAACGACTTTAAAGAACAAAGGAATAAAGACCGTAATATATGCAGATGACATATGTAGCAATCCTGGTAAATGTCAAACACCTATCAACCATAAGCAACATTATGGAATCGACACTAAAATAACTCACCTCACGAGAAGACTGAACTGGTCCTATTCCCCCAATCTCCCACAACTTAAAGGAATACCTCTGAAACTCTCCAGTGAAGTTAAGTATCTTGGAATCATTCCCGATTCAAAGCTTACTTGGAAGCGGAACACAGAGAAACGTATGGAAATTATAATAAATATATTATATACTTTACGCATACAAGAAAAGCCTTGGTAAACGCTGGAGAATGCGACCGCATATTAACCACTGGATGTACACGACGATCATTGCACCCATATTTGTATATGGAGCACTCGTGTGGTGGGATATTATGAACAAAATCAGATACGTCAACAATCTCACTAAGGTACAAAGACTAGCATCTACAGGAATAACGGGAGCACAATTATAGCTGGCTCTAAATAAAGCGACAGTGTCAAATCCAGTACTTTTTATAGTAGTTCCGGGAGAATACCGTCTCTTACGACCATTTAATCTTATCAAAGCTGGAAATTCTGCCTGATAAACTCTTGATTCGACCAGTTAGACTGACCCTGTGGTCAGTAGTGTCCGAGTTTGTGTGGTATTCACAAATGGACAAAGCTTTACAAAGCATTTACAAAGCTTGATTTAGAGCCCCTATTTTAAACATAATATCTGACTACCGATGAGATGACTTAAAAGGTATTTACCATTTTTATTGGTATCGCTGCTACATTATGTGCATTCGCATTGCAGCCGATGATGAAGTGGTGATTTTTGTATGGCAGTATTTCATAAGCACCTGTACCTCGGTAAAGGGAGCATTCGTTTAGTCTACTACAATACATCCTGCAGAGTCATATTACCCACGATTATGTTTATAGGAAACTCAACCGTCAATAGAAACCCTGACATATGGCACTTGCTTCAAAAAAAGTGTAGGTAGGTCGGACTTTGGAATAAAGTTATAGTCGTGATGCAGTGTGTTGGCTTGATGTCTGAAAAGTTATTGGTTCATTACTAACGGAGGAAACAATTTTCCTTTCATGTTAGAAATATTTCGTAGTATCGACTTAACATCCATCCGTGTGGTATTACTAGAGAAAAAGAAATAGATCTAACTTCCTCTTCGATTACTTACGTTGTCGTGGTGGGGATGCTCAGTAGGATCCAGTGATCCTGAGTGTATGTGTGTGTGTGTTTTTTTTTTTTTTTTTTCTGGATTGCGCCAGGGATGTGTAATCTTCATAGATACTAGTAGCCCGAGTGCTACTAGCATGCACGATTCGCAAACCAGAGTACTCGATGCCAGGAATACGCCTACGTACTAAACACACACCCTACACACTTCAACCACTCTCCCCGCGGGACTGCCGTTAGGTATTACTTCGCGGGGCTGGTTAGCAATTCATGCTATGCTTCTTGTATTGCTGCTTCTGATGCTTCTGTTGCTTCTGCTGCTCTTCTTAGCTTTTCTATTCTCCGCAGCTCTTTTTGTAGAGTTGTTACGAAAGAACATATTGCCATCCAATTTTCTTCCAACCGTAACATATGGTCGAGGAGTAATGACGGACTTGGCAGAGTAATTCTCCATGCCGTGAAACGTGTGCAGTAAAACACTGCGTGCTCCGTATCCTCATCTTCACCTGGGCATTCCGGGCAGGATGGTGAGTTGTCGTGTCCGAATCGGTGTAGATATTTGCGGTAGCCACCGTGGCCAGACATGAACTGCGTTAGATGGTAGTTGCAGTCTCCATGCTTTCGACTTATCCAATCTTGGATTGTCGGTATAAGTTTGTATGTCCATCTGCCTTTTGTTGTATTAGCCTAACGAGCTTGCCACATAGCTGCTGACGCTGCCCTTTCTTCAATTTTTATCACCTTGATACCAGTGGCGTCGTGATGACTCAATGCTCTTCTGTTATATATCCTCAGCATTTCATCTGCGAGAATATCGATGGGGACCATTCCAGCTATGACAAATGCAGCTTCGTCAGAGATGGTTCGAAAGCCGCTGATTGTCCGTAGCGCACAGAGTCTGTATGAAGACGATAGTTTCCTTTTGGTCTCCTTCGTCCTCAGTGCCTCCGCCCAGACTGGGGCGGCATATAACAGAACTGAGGTGATAACTCTAGAGAGTAGAATCCTTCTAGCGTATCCAGGTCCACCGATGTTAGGCATGATACGCGAGAGAGCTCCCTGCATTTGCGATGCTTTTTTGGTAACAAAATCAACATGCGTTTTAAACAGTAGCCTGTTGTCCAGCATTACTCCAAGGTATTTAACTGCCTCTTTCGACCTGATGGTTTGGTTACCAACCTGAAAGTTGGCAAATTCGACAGTTTTCCGGCTGGTTATAAGAACAGCTTCTGTTTTATGGTCAGCTAGTTCTAGTCCGGCGGATACTAGCCAATCTTTTATCCGGGCAATTGCTTCATTTGTAGCTGATTCTACTGCACGGATCTGTTTAGCTACTGTCACGACTGCAATGTCATCGGCGAATCCAATTATCGTTACTCCCCCAGGTAACGCTAATCGTAGTACTCCGTCGTACATGATGTTCCACAATAGTGGCCCTAAAACCGATCCCTGTGGAACTCCCGCAGTTACGTTGTAGTATTTTACGCCTTCATCGGTATTGTACCTCAGCTTTCTGTTGTTGAAGTAGTTCGTCACTATCCGTAGCAGGTAATATGGCGTATCCATCCTGGCAAGTGACCTTCTAATAAACGACCAGTTCGCAGAGTTAAATGCGTTTTTAATGTCCAGCATTACTACTGCACAATACTCCTTTGTGCCGTAGAGCCATCTTTCTCCTTCGATGGCACCTTTGGCGATATCAACAGTAGATCGTGCTCTTCTGAAGCCAAATTGGTGATCTGAGAGGGCTCCTTTCTCTTCTACTACTGCGAGTAATCTATTATAGATTATCTTCTCGAGGATCTTTCCCATGGTGTCTAATAGGCATATTGGGCGATAGGATGATGGTTCTCCTGGGGGCTTCTTTCCTTTTGGCAGTAGGACCAAATGCTGCGTTTTCCATTTTTCGGGAAAGGTTCCTTCTTCAAGGCACTGCTTCATTGTTGTTATGAAGAGGTCTGGTCTTTTTGTTACAGCTGCCTTTACTGCCTTGTTCGGGATGCCGTCGGGTCCCGGAGCCTTGTTGTCACCTATCTTGCTGCATGCCCTTAGCAGTTCCTCGTGAGTAATTAAAGGAATATCTTCTGGATTGACTTCTCGTATAATATTGCACATAGCAGCAGGCCTTTGAGGGAAGAGGTACTCTACTATGGATCTCAGCATTATCGGACATGTTATTTGAGGAGTCCTATAGCCCTTTAATTTTGTCATCATCATTCTGTATGCCGAGCCCCATGGGTTGATGTCGGCTTCTTGACAGAGACGTTTAAAGCATGCAGTTTTGCTTTCCTTAATGGCTCTATTTAAGCTACGTCTCGCCAGTCTAAGGGTGTCCAGGCATTGTTGGAAATCCGCCCTCCTTCTTTATCGTTGGACTTTACGCCGGGCTTGCAGACATTTTGCCCGGAGTTCGAATATTTCCTCGTTCCACCAGTAACACGGTGATGTGTTCCTGGTGTTTGCTCTCCTAGGCATTGATGCGTCGCACGCTGTGGTGATGGTGCCTGTGAGGTGGTGAGCGAGGGTCTCCGCTGTTCCGCTTGGAGCTTGATCACCGTTCAACATCTCTTCGAATGCATTCTTATCGAAAGATCTGTCATTCCATTTTGGGCCAGTAAGTTTTGGGAGCTGGACTGGTTTTTTCCCTCTTATTTCCAGTATTATCACCTGATGGTCGCTGTGTGAATATTCCTCACTGACCCTCCACTTTATGGTTTTCAGGATGGAGTTGCTCGCAAAGGTGATGTCAATAATGGACCCTACTCCAGCCTTCCGGTAAGTATTTGTCCGGCCCTTATTAGCAATGCCTATCGCTAGGGGAGCGAATGTCTCCAATAAGACCTGTCCTCTGGTGTTGGTGAGCCTGCTGCCCCATTCTGTTGCCCACGCGTTGAAGTCTCCTCCTATAACCACTGGGGCTCTCTGGAGCGCATCCGTGGTTAGATTATCCAGCATTAGTTGGTACTCGCTGGCCGTCAAACTGGGTCGGGCATAGCAGCTATAAAAATGGATCCCATTTATTTTCGCCCGCACGAAGCCGACTGCTTGGTCGTTTGTTTCTTGAAAGGCATAGCGTCCACACATCCATATCGCCGCCTGTTTTGCCTTATCGCAGATCCAATTGTTGTTCTCTTCGGGACATTTATATGGTTCACTGATCATAATAACGTCAGCGCTTTCGTCCTTGGCCGTTTGTGCTAGGATGTCCTGTGCTATTCTACAGTGATTAAGATTTATCTGTAGAATCTTCATGGTATTTTGCTTGTAATAGCTCTCCGAAATACTGGGCATTTGCTACTGCCGGCTACATGCTGCGCGGCGTCCGGGTGGTCTTTCTTGCAGAACATGCAGGATGGATCCTTGTTGCAATTCTTCGCTATGTGGCCTTCTTCTCCACATCTCCTACATAGCTTGGAGCGGTCTTCCTCGCTTTTGCATTGCCAGGCAAGATGACCAAACTCTAAACATTTGAAGCACTTTTTAAGGAGGGTTCGTTCGCGCATGCGACAGTTAACCCAGCCGATTTTAATCCTTCCTGCTTCTAACAGCTTTCTTACGTCTACTGCGGGAAAGCTGATCGTTGCTGTTTGTGTTCCTCCGTACGCCCTCCGCAGGGACAAAATATCTGCCGGTGAAACTTTCACTCCAAACTGGGCTTCGATTGCATTGATTACGTCGTCTATAGTCGTGACCTCATCGATGTCTTTGATCTCAAGGGTAGTGCGATGCGTAATCGAACTTACATTCGCTTGCTCTGCTAGAGCTTAACTAATGACGCCTTTAAATTCGTTTGTCTTATTTCCCGTCTCCTTGAATTGTATAAGGAGGTCTCCCTTCTGTGTCCTCCTGATTTTAGTTACCGCCTTTCCCACTGTTTCCAGTTTGGGGTCTGCCTTCACCTTGCGTAGTATCTCCGCGTATGAGAGGGACCCCGTCGCTTTAATGACGATAGCGTCAGGTCTAGGTCTTTTGACCTCTTGTTGCTTCTTTTTGGCGATCTTCTTTTTGGTGGTATTTACCCATTCTTCTTCTCCTGCCGCTTGCTTCTTGTTTGTGGCTGTAACTTTTTTCTTAGGTCTGACCACTGGGGTCTCTACGCCGGTGGTCTCATCCTTCTCCTTGGTGTTTATCAATGCAGTTTGTTTTTGTTTACGCTTTGGCTCCGAGCGCTTTTTGCCTGCAACATCGTTTGATGTATTTTTCTGCGTCTGTTTTGGCTTCGGTGGTTCGTTGTCTGCCGCGCCACTCGGTGGCTGTTGCTGTTTTCGTTTTGGCTCCGGGGGTTCGTCGTCTGCAACTTGCCTTCTCTTGGGTTCAGATGTTGTTTTTAGCCATGGCGAAGTTTGCGACGAGTTGTTCCGGCGAATCACTTGCTTTGCTTCCTCATCGTGTAGCTAAATCGCCGAGAGCTCGTAGAGAGCTCTGATGCTTTCAATAGCATCTCGCATCGCTTGGTGGATTGAACGCCTTTTGCCATCTTCCAGCATTTCTACCAGACCTCTAATTTGCTCACCTAACTTGTGGAAATCAGTTTTATGGGTTGGTGGTTCGACCGTCACCTTTCGTATTGCGGGTGACTCGCGTCGTTCCGCACTTCTTTGTGATGCTGCTACTTGGTCAATTGGTGACCTCAGCATCCTTGATCCCCTCTGGAAGGGGTTCTCCTCATTCTCCTCTACTTCAATTTCTCCGGTGTTTTTGTTTGTTTTTGTTGTAATCATTTCTAGTGGATCCCCACTCAAAGCCGCTATCAATGTTCGAATGTGTAGTCACCTAAGGATCCCATGGTTGTCTTTGCAAGCAGTGAGGCCATGCGAGGGTTGACACAAGCCCTTATGGGGTTTTGTGCCAGAGCCGGATCGGTGCTAACCAGGAATGTTACATCTGGACCTACACCACCAACTTAATGGTGACGAAACATTGAACGTACTTTTAGGCCTGCCAAGGTTTTAACGGGATGGAGGCGCTTGTAGCATTAGCCTGAAAGCCATTTCTGCAAGATTTAATTCTTGCTTACTCAGGTAACAGAATACTACAAACGTCAGCCCTCATAGCTGTCATTCCAATTCGTTTTCCAGTATGCCATAATTAAGACCTTACTGGGCTCAGTCTTAATGTTTTAGGGTAGTGGTTATGGTTATTTATATATATATATATACCTATGTATATACATATATATATGTATGTATATATGCAGCATCCCTTTCGGGCAAAGAAGCTGCGCATTTTACGATGTGGCGGGTTTGTCCGGATCTCGCCATTTTCTCCTTTCTGTATCCCTCGTAGCCACCTTGAGGTGGAAAGCACATATATGGAAGACGGTGCTTACTCGTCTTGTCGCAGAGAGTTCATAGGGGTTGTTTATCAATGCATGTGTGTTTTTTTTTTTTTTGGATTGCGCCAGGGATGGGTAATCTTCATAGATACTAGTAGCCCGAGTGCTACTAGCATGCACGATTCGCAAACCTGAGTACTCGATGCCAGGAATACGCCTACGTACTAAACACACACCCTACACACTTCAACCACTCTCCCCGCGGGACTGCCGTTAGGTATTACTTCGCGGGGCTGGTTAGCAATTCATGCTATGCTTCTTGTATTGCTGCTTCTGATGCTTCTGTTGCTTCTGCTGCTCTTCTTAGCTTTTCTATTCTCCGCAACTCTTTTTGTAGAGTTGTTACGAAAGAACATATTGCCATCCAATTTTCTTCCAACCGTAACATATGGTCGAGGAGTAATGACGGACTTGGCAGAGTAATTCTCCATGCCGTGAAACGTGTGCAGTAAAACACTGCGTGCTCCGTATCCTCATCTTCACCTGGGCATTCCGGGCAGGATGGTGAGTTGTCGTGTCCGAATCGGTGTAGATATTTGCGGTAGCCACCGTGGCCAGACAGGAACTGCGTTAGATGGTAGTTGCAGTCTCCATGCTTTCGACTTATCCAATCTTGGATTGTCGGTATAAGTTTGTATGTCCATCTGCCTTTTGTTGTATTAGCCCAACGAGCTTGCCACATAGCTGCTGACGCTGCCCTTTCTTCAATTTTTATCACCTTGATACCAGTGGCGTCGTGATGACTCAATGCTCTTCTGTTATATATCCTCAGCATTTCATCTGCGAGAATATCGATGGGGACCATTCCAGCTATGACAAATGCAGCTTCGTCAGAGATGGTTCGAAAGCCGCTGATTGTCCGTAGCGCACAGAGTCTGTATGATGACGATAGTTTCCTTTTGGTCTCCTTCGTCCTCAGTGCCTCCGCCCAGACTGGGGCGGCATATAACAGAACTGAGGTGATAACTCTAGAGAGTAGAATCCTTCTAGCGTATCCAGGTCCACCGATGTTAGGCATGATACGCGAGAGAGCTCCCTGCATTTGCGATGCTTTTTTGGTAACAAAATCAACATGCGTTTTAAACAGTAGCCTGTTGTCCAGCATTAATCCAAGGTATTTAACTGCCTCTTTCGACCTGATGGTTTGGTTACCAACCTGAAAGTTGGCAAATTCGACAATTTTCCGGCTGGTTATAAGAACAGCTTCTGTTTTATGGTCAGCTAGTTCTAGTCCGGCGGATACTAGCCAATCTTTTATCCGGGCAATTGCTTCATTTGTAGCTGATTCTACTGCACGGATCTGTTTAGCTACTGTCACGACTGCAATGTCATCGGCGAATCCAATTATCGTTACTCCCCCAGGTAACGCTAATCGTAGTACTCCGTCGTACATGATGTTCCACAATAGTGGCCCTAAAACCGATCCCTGTGGAACTCCCGCAGTTACGTTGTAGTATTTTACGCCTTCATCGGTATTGTACCTCAGCTTTCTGTTGTTGAAGTAGTTCGTCACTATCCGTAGCAGGTAATATGGCGTATCCATCCTGGCAAGTGACCTTCTAATAAACGACCAGTTCGCAGAGTTAAATGCGTTTTTAATGTCCAGCGTTACTACTGCACAATACTCCTTTGTGCCGTAGAGCCATCTTTCTCCTTCGATGGCACCTTTGGCGATATCGACTACCGCTCTTATGGCATCAACAGTAGATCGTGCTCTTCTGAAGCCAAATTGGTGATCTGAGAGGGCTCCTTTCTCTTCTACTACTGCGAGTAATCTATTATAGATTATCTTCTCGAGGATCTTTCCCATGGTGTCTAATAGGCATATTGGGCGATAGGATGATGGTTCTCCTGGGGGCTTCTTTCCTTTTGGCAGTAGGACCAAATGCTGCGTTTTCCATTTTTCGGGAAAGGTTCCTTCTTCAAGGCACTGCTTCATTGTTGTTATGAAGAGGTCTGGTCTTTTTGTTACAGCTGCCTTTACTGCCTTGTTCGGGATGCCGTCGGGTCCCGGAGCCTTGTTGTCACCTATCTTGCTGCATGCCCTTAGCAGTTCCTCGTGAGTAATTAAAGGAATATCTTCTGGATTGACTTCTCGTATAATATTGCACATAGCAGCAGGCCTTTGAGGGAAGAGGTACTCTACTATGGATCTCAGCATTATCGGACATGTTATTTGAGGAGTCCTATAGCCCTTTAATTTTGTCATCATCATTCTGTATGCCGAGCCCCATGGGTTGATGTCGGCTTCTTGACAGAGACGTTTAAAGCATGCAGTTTTGCTTTCCTTAATGGCTCTATTTAAGCTACGTCTCGCCAGTCTAAGGGTGTCCAGGCATTGTTGGAAATCCGCCCTCCTTCTTTATCGTTGGACTTTACGCCGGGCTTGCAGACATTTTGCCCGGAGTTCGAATATTTCCTCGTTCCACCAGTAACACGGTGATGTGTTCCTGGTGTTTGCTCTCCTAGGCATTGATGCGTCGCACGCTGTGGTGATGGTGCCTGTGAGGTGGTGAGCGAGGGTCTCCGCTGTTCCGCTTGGAGCTTGATCACCGTTCAACATCTCTTCGAATGCATTCTTATCGAAAGATCTGTCATTCCATTTTGGGCCAGTAAGTTTTGGGAGCTGGACTGGTTTTTTCCCTCTTATTTCCAGTATTATCACCTGATGGTCGCTGTGTGAATATTCCTCACTGACCCTCCACTTTATGGTTTTCAGGATGGAGTTGCTCGCAAAGGTGATGTCAATAATGGACCCTACTCCAGCCTTCCGGTAAGTATTTGTCCGGCCCTTATTAGCAATGCCTATCGCTAGGGGAGCGAATGTCTCCAATAAGACCTGTCCTCTGGTGTTGGTGAGCCTGCTGCCCCATTCTGTTGCCCACGTGTTGAAGTCTCCTCCTATAACCACTGGGGCTCTCTGGAGCGCATCCGTGGTTAGATTATCCAGCATTAGTTGGTACTCGCTGGCCGTCAAACTGGGTCGGGCATAGCAGCTATAAAAATGGATCCCATTTATTTTCGCCCGCACGAAGCCGACTGCTTGGTCGTTTGTTTCTTGAAAGGCATAGCGTCCACACATCCATATCGCCGCCTGTTTTGCCTTATCGCAGATCCAATTGTTGTTCTCTTCGGGACATTTATATGGTTCACTGATCATAATAACGTCAGCGCTTTCGTCCTTGGCCGTTTGTGCTAGGATGTCCTGTGCTATTCTACAGTGATTAAGATTTATCTGTAGAATCTTCATGGTATTTTGCTTGTAATAGCTCTCCGAAATACTGGGCATTTGCTACTGCCGGCTACATGCTGCGCGGCGTCCGGGTGGTCTTTCTTGCAGAACATGCAGGATGGATCCTTGTTGCAATTCTTCGCTATGTGGCCTTCTCCTCCACATCTCCTACATAGCTTGGAGCGGTCTTCCTCGCTTTTGCATTGCCAGGCAAGATGACCAAACTCTAAACATTTGAAGCACTTTTTAAGGAGGGTTCGTTCGCGCATGCGACAGTTAACCCAGCCGATTTTAATCCTTCCTGCTTCTAACAGCTTTCTTACGTCTACTGCGGGAAAGCTGATCGTTGCTGTTTGTGTTCCTCCGTACGCCCTCCGCAGGGACAAAATATCTGCCGGTGAAACTTTCACTCCAAACTGGGCTTCGATTGCATTGATTACGTCGTCTATAGTCGTGACCTCATCGATGTCTTTGATCTCAAGGGTAGTTTGATGCGTAATCGAACTTACATTCGCTTGCTCTGCTAGAGCTTCACTAATGACGCCTTTAAATTCGCTTGTCTTATTTCCCGTCTCCTTGAGTTGTATAAGGAGGTCTCCCTTCTGTGTCCTCCTGATTTTAGTTACCGCCTTTCCCATTGTTTCCAGTTTGGGGTCTGCCTTCACCTTGCGTAGTATCTCCGCGTATGAGAGGGACCCCGT
The DNA here is from genome assembly GCA_963082735.1 of Pocota personata. Taxonomy (NCBI): domain Eukaryota; kingdom Metazoa; phylum Arthropoda; class Insecta; order Diptera; family Syrphidae; genus Pocota; species Pocota personata. Next base: position 180,474,039 of record OY720429.1, on the reverse strand, counting down.
CGCTTTAATGACGATAGCGTCAGGTCTAGGTCTTTTGACCTCTTGTTGCTTCTTTTTGGCGATCTTCTTTTTGGTGGTATTTACCCATTCTTCTTCTCCTGCCGCTTGCTTCTTGTTTGTGGCTGTAACTTTTTTCTTAGGTCTGACCACTGGGGTCTCTACGCCGGTGGTCTCATCCTTCTCCTTGGTGTTTATCAATGCAGTTTGTTTTTGTTTACGCTTTGGCTCCGAGCGCTTTTTGCCTGCAACATCGTTTGATGTATTTTTCTGCGTCTGTTTTGGCTTCGGTGGTTCGTTGTCTGCCGCGCCACTCGGTGGCTGTTGCTGTTTTCGTTTTGGCTCCGGGGGTTCGTCGTCTGCAACTTGCCTTCTCTTGGGTTCAGATGTTGTTTTTAGCCATGGCGAAGTTTGCGACGAGTTGCTCCGGCGAATCACTTGCTTTGCTTCCTCATCGTGTAGCTAAATCGCCGAGAGCTCGTAGAGAGCTCTGATGCTTTCAATAGCATCTCGCATCGCTTGGTGGATTGAACGCCTTTTGCCATCTTCCAGCATTTCTACCAGACCTCTAATTTGCTCACCTAACTTGTGGAAATCAGTTTTATGGGTTGGTGGTTCGACCGTCACCTTTCGTATTGCGGGTGACTCGCGTCGTTCCGCACTTCTTTGTGATGCTGCTACTTGGTCAATTGGTGACCTCAGCATCCTTGATCCCCTCTGGAAGGGGTTCTCCTCATTCTCCTCTACTTCAATTTCTCCGGTGTTTTTGTTTGTTTTTGTTGTAATCATTTCTAGTGGATCCCCACTCAAAGCCGCTATCAATGTTCGAATGTGTAGTCACCTAAGGATCCCATGGTTGTCTTTGCAAGCAGTGAGGCCATGCGAGGGTTGACACAAGCCCTTATGGGGTTTTGTGCCAGAGCCGGATCGGTGCTAACCAGGAATGTTACATCTGGACCTACACCACCAACTTAATGGTGACGAAACATTGAACGTACTTTTAGGCCTGCCAAGGTTTTAACGGGATGGAGGCGCTTGTAGCATTAGCCTGAAAGCCATTTCTGCAAGATTTAATTCTTGCTTACTCAGGTAACAGAATACTACAAACGTCAGCCCTCATAGCTGTCATTCCAATTCGTTTTCCAGTATGCCATAATTAAGACCTTACTGGGCTCAGTCTTAATGTTTTAGGGTAGTGGTTATGGTTATTTATATATATATATATATACCTATGTATATACATATATATATGTATGTATATATGCAGCATCCCTTTCGGGCAAAGAAGCTGCGCATTTTACGATGTGGCGGGTTTGTCCGGATCTCGCCATTTTCTCCTTTCTGTATCCCTCGTAGCCACCTTGAGGTGGAAAGCACATATATGGAAGACGGTGCTTACTCGTCTTGTCGCAGAGAGTTCATAGGGGTTCCTTTAACCTTTTCAGCCAAGCCCTCCTTCTCTGCCGCTCTTGGTCGGGGAATGCTTATTGGGTATTCGCAGTTAGCCTCCATTTCTGCAGGCCGTTCACTATCCGCCACCTGTGACCCCCACAGTCGCCTGAGCTTAGCATCACCAGCCCGCCCGGCTTGGTGTCTCTGTGTGTGTGTGTGTTTTTTTTTTTTTTTTTTTTTTTGGATTGCGCCAGGGATGTGTAATCTTCATAGATACTAGTAGCCCGAGTGCTACTAGCATGCACGATTCGCAAACCTGAGTACTCGATGCCAGGAATACGCCTACGTACTAAACACACACCCTACACACTTCAACCACTCTCCCCGCGGGACTGCCGTTAGGTATTACTTCGCGGGGCTGGTTAGCAATTCATGCTATGCTTCTTGTATTGCTGCTTCTGATGCTTCTGTTGCTTCTGCTGCTCTTCTTAGCTTTTCTATTCTCCGCAGCTCTTTTTGTAGAGTTGTTACGAAAGAACATATTGCCATCCAATTTTCTTCCAACCGTAACATATGGTCGAGGAGTAATGACGGACTTGGCAGAGTAATTCTCCATGCCGTGAAACGTGTGCAGTAAAACACTGCGTGCTCCGTATCCTCATCTTCACCTGGGCATTCCGGGCAGGATGGTGAGTTGTCGTGTCCGAATCGGTGTAGATATTTGCGGTAGCCACCGTGGCCAGACAGGAACTGCGTTAGATGGTAGTTGCAGTCTCCATGCTTTCGACTTATCCAATCTTGGATTGTCGGTATAAGTTTGTATGTCCATCTGCCTTTTGTTGTATTAGCCCAACGAGCTTGCCACATAGCTGCTGACGCTGCCCTTTCTTCAATTTTTATCACCTTGATACCAGTGGCGTCGTGATGACTCAATGCTCTTCTGTTATATATCCTCAGCATTTCATCTGCGAGAATATCGATGGGGACCATTCCAGCTATGACAAATGCAGCTTCGTCAGAGATGGTTCGAAAGCCGCTGATTGTCCGTAGCGCACAGAGTCTGTATGATGACGATAGTTTCCTTTTGGTCTCCTTCGTCCTCAGTGCCTCCGCCCAGACTGGGGCGGCATATAACAGAACTGAGGTGATAACTCTAGAGAGTAGAATCCTTCTAGCATATCCAGGTCCACCGATGTTAGGCATGATACGCGAGAGAGCTCCCTGCATTTGCGATGCTTTTTTGGTAACAAAATCAACATGCGTTTTAAACCGTAGCCTGTTGTCCAGCATTACTCCAAGGTATTTAATTGCCTCTTTCGACCTGATGGTTTGGTTACCAACCTGAAAGTTGGCAAATTCGACAGTTTTCCGGCTGGTTATAAGAACAGCTTCTGTTTTATAGTCAGCTAGTTCTAGTCCGGCGGATACTAGCCAATCTTTTATCCGGGCAATTGCTTCATTTGTAGCTGATTCTACTGCACGGATCTGTTTAGCTACTGTCACGACTGCAATGTCATCGGCGAATCCAATTATCGTTACTCCCCCAGGTAACGCTAATCATAGTACTCCGTCGTACATGATGTTCCACAATAGTGGCCCTAAAACCGATCCCTGTGGAACTCCCGCAGTTACGTTGTAGTATTTTACGCCTTCATCGGTATTGTACCTCAGCTTTCTGTTGTTGAAGTAGTTCGTCACTATCCGTAGCAGGTAATATGGCGTATCCATCCTGGCAAGTGACCTTCTAATAAACGACCAGTTCGCAGAGTTAAATGCGTTTTTAATGTCCAGCGTTACTACTGCACAATACTCCTTTGTGCCGTAGAGCCATCTTTCTCCTTCGATGGCACCTTTGGCGATATCGACTACCGCTCTTATGGCATCAACAGTAGATCGTGCTCTTCTGAAGCCAAATTGGTGATCTGAGAGGGCTCCTTTCTCTTCTACTACTGCGAGTAATCTATTATAGATTATCTTCTCGAGGATCTTTCCCATGGTGTCTAATAGGCATATTGGGCGATAGGATGATGGTTCTCCTGGGGGCTTCTTTCCTTTTGGCAGTAGGACCAAATGCTGCGTTTTCCATTTTTCGGGAAAGGTTCCTTCTTCAAGGCACTGCTTCATTGTTGTTATGAAGAGGTCTGGTCTTTTTGTTACAGCTGCCTTTACTGCCTTGTTCGGGATGCCGTCGGGTCCCGGAGCCTTGTTGTCACCTATCTTGCTGCATGCCCTTAGCAGTTCCTCGTGAGTAATTAAAGGAATATCTTCTGGATTGACTTCTCGTATAATATTGCACATAGCAGCAGGCCTTTGAGGGAAGAGGTACTCTACTATGGATCTCAGCATTATCGGACATGTTATTTGAGGAGTCCTATAGCCCTTTAATTTTGTCATCACCATTCTGTATGCCGAGCCCCATGGGTTGATGTCGGCTTCTTGACAGAGACGTTTAAAGCATGCAGTTTTGCTTTCCTTAATGGCTCTATTTAAGCTACGTCTCGCCAGTCTAAGGGTGTCCAGGCATTGTTGGAAATCCGCCCTCCTTCTTGATCGTTGGACTTTACGCCGGGCTTGCAGACATTTTGCCCGGAGTTCGAATATTTCCTCGTTCCACCAGTAACACGGTGATGTGTTCCTGGTGTTTGCTCTCCTAGGCATTGATGCGTCGCACGCTGTGGTGATGGTGCCTGTGAGGTGGTGAGCGAGGGTCTCCGCTGTTCCGCTTGGAGCTTGATCACCGTTCAACATCTCTTCGAATGCATCCTTATCGAAAGATCTGTCATTCCATTTTGGGCCAGTAAGTTTTGGGAGCTGGACTGGTTTTTTCCCTTTTATTTCCAGTATTATCACCTGATGGTCGCTGTGTGAATATTCCTCACTGACCCTCCACTTTATGGTTTTCAGGATGGAGTTGCTCGCAAAGGTGATGTCAATAATGGACCCTACTCCAGCCTTCCGGTAAGTATTTGTCCGGCCCTTATTAGCAATGCCTATCGCTAGGGGAGCGAATGTCTCCAATAAGACCTGTCCTCTGGTGTTGGTGAGCCTGCTGCCCCATTCTGTTGCCCACGCGTTGAAGTCTCCTCCTATAACCACTGGGGCTCTCTGGAGCGCATCCGTGGTTAGATTATCCAGCATTAGTTGGTACTCGCTGGCCGTCAAACTGGGTCGGGCATAGCAGCTATAAAAATGGATCCCATTTATTTTCGCCCGCACGAAGCCGACTGTTTGGTCGTTTGTTTCTTGAAAGGCATAGCGTCCACACATCCATATCGCCGCCTGTTTTGCCTTATCGCAGATCCAATTGTTGTTCTCTTCGGGACATTTATATGGTTCACTGATCATAATAACGTCAGCGCTTTCGTCCTTGGCCGTTTGTGCTAGGATGTCCTGTGCTATTCTACAGTGATTAAGATTTATCTGTAGAATCTTCATGGTATTTTGCTTGTAATAGCTCTCCGAAATACTGGGCATTTGCTACTGCCGGCTACATGCTGCGCGGCGTCCGGGTGGTCTTTCTTGCAGAACATGCAGGATGGATCCTTGTTGCAATTCTTCGCTATGTGGCCTTCTCCTCCACATCTCCTACATAGCTTGGAGCGGTCTTCCTCGCTTTTGCATTGCCAGGCAAGATGACCAAACTCTAAACATTTGAAGCACTTTTTAAGGAGGGTTCGTTCGCGCATGCGACAGTTAACCCAGCCGATTTTAATCCTTCCTGCTTCTAACAGCTTTCTTACGTCTACTGCGGGAAAGCTGATCGTTGCTGTTTGTGTTCCTCCGTACGCCCTCCGCAGGGACAAAATATCTGCCGGTGAAACTTTCACTCCAAACTGGGCTTCGATTGCATTGATTACGTCGTCTATAGTCGTGACCTCATCGATGTCTTTGATCTCAAGGGTAGTGCGATGCGTAATCGAACTTACATTCGCTTGCTCTGCTAGAGCTTCACTAATGACGCCTTTAAATTCGTTTGTCTTATTTCCCGTCTCCTTGAATTGTATAAGGAGGTCTCCCTTCTGTGTCCTCCTGATTTTAGTTACCGCCTTTCCCACTGTTTCCAGTTTGGGGTCTGCCTTCACCTTGCGTAGTATCTCCGCGTATGAGAGGGACCCCGTCGCTTTAATGACGATAGCGTCAGGTCTAGGTCTTTTGACCTCTTGTTGCTTCTTTTTGGCGATCTTCTTTTTGGTGGTATTTACCCATTCTTCTTCTCCTGCCGCTTGCTTCTTGTTTGTGGCTGTAACTTTTTTCTTAGGTCTGACCACTGGGGTCTCTACGCCGGTGGTCTCATCCTTCTCCTTGGTGTTTATCAATGCAGTTTGTTTTTGTTTACGCTTTGGCTCCGAGCGCTTTTTGCCTGCAACATCGTTTGATGTATTTTTCTGCGTCTGTTTTGGCTTCGGTGGTTCGTTGTCTGCCGCGCCACTCGGTGGCTGTTGCTGTTTTCGTTTTGGCTCCGGGGGTTCGTCGTCTGCAACTTGCCTTCTCTTGGGTTCAGATGTTGTTTTTAGCCATGGCGAAGTTTGCGACGAGTTGTTCCGGCGAATCACTTGCTTTGCTTCCTCATCGTGTAGCTGAATCGCCGAGAGCTCATAGAGAGCTCTGATGCTTTCAATAGCATCTCGCATCGCTTGGTGGATTGAACGCCTTTTGCCATCTTCCAGCATTTCTACCAGACCTCTAATTTGCTCACCTAACTTGTGGAAGTCAGTTTTATGGGTTGGTGGTTCGACCGTCACCTTTCGTATTGCGGGTGACTCGCGTCGTTCCGCACTTCTTTGTGATGCTGCTACTTGGTCAATTGGTGACCTCAGCATCCTTGATCCCCTCTGGAAGGGGTTCTCCTCATTCTCCTCTACTTCAATTTCTCCGGTGTTTTTGTTTGTTTTTGTTGTAATCATTTCTAGTGGATCCCCACTCAAAGCCGCTATCAATGTTCGAATGTGTAGTCACCTAAGGATCCCATGGTTGTCTTTGCAAGCAGTGAGGCCATGCGAGGGTTGACACAAGCCCTTATGGGGTTTTGTGCCAGAGCCGGATCGGTGCTAACCAGGAATGTTACATCTGAACCTACACCACCAACTTAATGGTGACGAAACATTGAACGTACTTTTAGGCCTGCCAAGGTTTTAACGGGATGGAGGCGCTTGTAGCATTAGCCTGAAAGCCATTTCTGCAAGATTTCACTCTTGCTTACTCAGGTAACAGAATACTACAAACGTCAGCCCTCATAGCTGTCATTCCAATTCGTTTTCCAGTATGCCATAATTAAGACCTTACTGGGCTCAGTCTTAATGTTTTAGGGTAGTGGTTATGGTTATTTATATATATATATATACCTATGTATATACATATATATATGTATGTATATATGCAGCATCCCTTTCGGGCAAAGAAGCTGCGCATTTTACGATGTGGCGGGTTTGTCCGGATCTCGCCATTTTCTCCTTTCTGTATCCCTCGTAGCCACCTTGAGGTGGAAAGCACATATATGGAAGACGGTGCTTACTCGTCTTGTCGCAGAGAGTTCATAGGGGTTCCTTTAACCTTTTCAGCCAAGCCCTCCTTCTCTGCCGCTCTTGGTCGGGGACTGCTTATTGGGTATTCGCAGTTAGCCTCCATTTCTGCAGGCCGTTCACTATCCGCCACCTGTGACCCCCACAGTCGCCTGAGCTTAGCATCACCAGCCCGCCCGGCTTGGTGTCTGTGAGTGTGTGTGTGTGTGTGTGTGTGTGTTTTTTTTTTTTTTTTTTTGGATTGCGCCAGGGATGTGTAATCTTCATAGATACTAGTAGCCCGAGTGCTACTAGCATGCACGATTCGCAAACCTGAGTACTCGATGCCAGGAATACGCCTACGTACTAAACACACACCCTACACACTTCAACCACTCTCCCCGCGGGACTGCCGTTAGGTATTACTTCGCGGGGCTGGTTAGCAATTCATGCTATGCTTCTTGTATTGCTGCTTCTGATGCTTCTGTTGCTTCTGCTGCTCTTCTTAGCTTTTCTATTCTCCGCAGCTCTTTTTGTAGAGTTGTTACGAAAGAACATATTGCCATCCAATTTTCTTCCAACCGTAACATATGGTCGAGGAGTAATGACGGACTTGGCAGAGTAATTCTCCATGCCGTGAAACGTGTGCAGTAAAACACTGCGTGCTCCGTATCCTCATCTTCACCTGGGCATTCCGGGCAGGATGGTGAGTTGTCGTGTCCGAATCGGTGTAGATATTTGCGGTAGCCACCGTGGCCAGACAGGAACTGCGTTAGATGGTAGTTGCAGTCTCCATGCTTTCGACTTATCCAATCTTGGATTGTCGGTATAAGTTTGTATGTCCATCTGCCTTTTGTTGTATTAGCCCAACGAGCTTGCCACATAGCTGCTGACGCTGCCCTTTCTTCAATTTTTATCACCTTGATACCAGTGGCGTCGTGATGACTCAATGCTCTTCTGTTATATATCCTCAGCATTTCATCTGCGAGAATATCGATGGGGACCATTCCAGCTATGACAAATGCAGCTTCGTCAGAGATGGTTCGAAAGCCGCTGATTGTCCGTAGCGCACAGAGTCTGTATGATGACGATAGTTTCCTTTTGGTCTCCTTCGTCCTCAGTGCCTCCGCCCAGACTGGGGCGGCATATAACAGAACTGAGGTGATAACTCTAGAGAGTAGAATCCTTCTAGCATATCCAGGTCCACCGATGTTAGGCATGATACGCGAGAGAGCTCCCTGCATTTGCGATGCTTTTTTGGTAACAAAATCAACATGCGTTTTAAACCGTAGCCTGTTGTCCAGCATTACTCCAAGGTATTTAATTGCCTCTTTCGACCTGATGGTTTGGTTACCAACCTGAAAGTTGGCAAATTCGACAGTTTTCCGGCTGGTTATAAGAACAGCTTCTGTTTTATAGTCAGCTAGTTCTAGTCCGGCGGATACTAGCCAATCTTTTATCCGGGCAATTGCTTCATTTGTAGCTGATTCTACTGCACGGATCTGTTTAGCTACTGTCACGACTGCAATGTCATCGGCGAATCCAATTATCGTTACTCCCCCAGGTAACGCTAATCGTAGTACTCCGTCGTACATGATGTTCCACAATAGTGGCCCTAAAACCGATCCCTGTGGAACTCCCGCAGTTACGTTGTAGTATTTTACGCCTTCATCGGTATTGTACCTCAGCTTTCTGTTGTTGAAGTAGTTCGTCACTATCCGTAGCAGGTAATATGGCGTATCCATCCTGGCAAGTGACCTTCTAATAAACGACCAGTTCGCAGAGTTAAATGCGTTTTTAATGTCCATCGTTACTACTGCACAATACTCCTTTGTGCCGTAGAGCCATCTTTCTCCTTCGATGGCACCTTTGGCGATATCGACTACCGCTCTTATGGCATCAACAGTAGATCGTGCTCTTCTGAAGCCAAATTGGTGATCTGAGAGGGCTCCTTTCTCTTCTACTACTGCGAGTAATCTATTATAGATTATCTTCTCGAGGATCTTTCCCATGGTGTCTAATAGGCATATTGGGCGATAGGATGATGGTTCTCCTGGGGGCTTCTTTCCTTTTGGCAGTAGGACCAAATGCTGCGTTTTCCATTTTTCGGGAAAGGTTCCTTCTTCAAGGCACTGCTTCATTGTTGTTATGAAGAGGTCTGGTCTTTTTGTTACAGCTGCCTTTACTGCCTTGTTCGGGATGCCGTCGGGTCCCGGAGCCTTGTTGTCACCTATCTTGCTGCATGCCCTTAGCAGTTCCTCGTGAGTAATTAAAGGAATATCTTCTGGATTGACTTCTCGTATAATATTGCACATAGCAGCAGGCCTTTGAGGGAAGAGGTACTCTACTATGGATCTCAGCATTATCGGACATGTTATTTGAGGAGTCCTATAGCCCTTTAATTTTGTCATCACCATTCTGTATGCCGAGCCCCATGGGTTGATGTCGGCTTCTTGACAGAGACGTTTAAAGCATGCAGTTTTGCTTTCCTTAATGGCTCTATTTAAGCTACGTCTCGCCAGTCTAAGGGTGTCCAGGCATTGTTGGAAATCCGCCCTCCTTCTTGATCGTTGGACTTTACGCCGGGCTTGCAGACATTTTGCCCGGAGTTCGAATATTTCCTCGTTCCACCAGTAACACGGTGATGTGTTCCTGGTGTTTGCTCTCCTAGGCATTGATGCGTCGCACGCTGTGGTGATGGTGCCTGTGAGGTGGTGAGCGAGGGTCTCCGCTGTTCCGCTTGGAGCTTGATCACCGTTCAACATCTCTTCGAATGCATCCTTATCGAAAGATCTGTCATTCCATTTTGGGCCAGTAAGTTTTGGGAGCTGGACTGGTTTTTTCCCTTTTATTTCCAGTATTATCACCTGATGGTCGCTGTGTGAATATTCCTCACTGACCCTCCACTTTATGGTTTTCAGGATGGAGTTGCTCGCAAAGGTGATGTCAATAATGGACCCTACTCCAGCCTTCCGGTAAGTATTTGTCCGGCCCTTATTAGCAATGCCTATCGCTAGGGGAGCGAATGTCTCCAATAAGACCTGTCCTCTGGTGTTGGTGAGCCTGCTGCCCCATTCTGTTGCCCACGCGTTGAAGTCTCCTCCTATAACCACTGGGGCTCTCTGGAGCGCATCCGTGGTTAGATTATCCAGCATTAGTTGGTACTCGCTGGCCGTCAAACTGGGTCGGGCATAGCAGCTATAAAAATGGATCCCATTTATTTTCGCCCGCACGAAGCCGACTGTTTGGTCGTTTGTTTCTTGAAAGGCATAGCGTCCACACATCCATATCGCCGCCTGTTTTGCCTTATCGCAGATCCAATTGTTGTTCTCTTCGGGACATTTATATGGTTCACTGATCATAATAACGTCAGCGCTTTCGTCCTTGGCCGTTTGTGCTAGGATGTCCTGTGCTATTCTACAGTGATTAAGATTTATCTGTAGAATCTTCATGGTATTTTGCTTGTAATAGCTCTCCGAAATACTGGGCATTTGCTACTGCCGGCTACATGCTGCGCGGCGTCCGGGTGGTCTTTCTTGCAGAACATGCAGGATGGATCCTTGTTGCAATTCTTCGCTATGTGGCCTTCTCCTCCACATCTCCTACATAGCTTGCAGCGGTCTTCCTCGCTTTTGCATTGCCAGGCAAGATGACCAAACTCTAAACATTTGAAGCACTTTTTAAGGAGGGTTCGTTCGCGCATGCGACAGTTAACCCAGCCGATTTTAATCCTTCCTGCTTCTAACAGCTTTCTTACGTCTACTGCGGGAAAGCTGATCGTTGCTGTTTGTGTTCCTCCGTACGCCCTCCGCAGGGACAAAATATCTGCCGGTGAAACTTTCACTCCAAACTGGGCTTCGATTGCATTGATTACGTCGTCTATAGTCGTGACCTCATCGATGTCTTTGATCTCAAGGGTAGTGCGATGCGTAATCGAACTTACATTCGCTTGCTCTGCTAGAGCTTCACTAATGACGCCTTTAAATTCGTTTGTCTTATTTCCCGTCTCCTTGAATTGTATAAGGAGGTCTCCCTTCTGTGTCCTCCTGATTTTAGTTACCGCCTTTCCCACTGTTTCCAGTTTGGGGTCTGCCTTCACCTTGCGTAGTATCTCCGCGTATGAGAGGGACCCCGTCGCTTTAATGACGATAGCGTCAGGTCTAGGTCTTTTGACCTCTTGTTGCTTCTTTTTGGCGATCTTCTTTTTGGTGGTATTTACCCATTCTTCTTCTCCTGCCGCTTGCTTCTTGTTTGTGGCTGTAACTTTTTTCTTAGGTCTGACCACTGGGGTCTCTACGCCGGTGGTCTCATCCTTCTCCTTGGTGTTTATCAATGCAGTTTGTTTTTGTTTACGCTTTGGCTCCGAGCGCTTTTTGCCTGCAACATCGTTTGATGTATTTTTCTGCGTCTGTTTTGGCTTCGGTGGTTCGTTGTCTGCCGCGCCACTCGGTGGCTGTTGCTGTTTTCGTTTTGGCTCCGGGGGTTCGTCGTCTGCAACTTGCCTTCTCTTGGGTTCAGATGTTGTTTTTAGCCATGGCGAAGTTTGCGACGAGTTGTTCCGGCGAATCACTTGCTTTGCTTCCTCATCGTGTAGCTGAATCGCCGAGAGCTCATAGAGAGCTCTGATGCTTTCAATAGCATCTCGCATCGCTTGGTGGATTGAACGCCTTTTGCCATCTTCCAGCATTTCTACCAGACCTCTAATTTGCTCACCTAACTTGTGGAAGTCAGTTTTATGGGTTGGTGGTTCGACCGTCACCTTTCGTATTGCGGGTGACTCGCGTCGTTCCGCACTTCTTTGTGATGCTGCTACTTGGTCAATTGGTGACCTCAGCATCCTTGATCCCCTCTGGAAGGGGTTCTCCTCATTCTCCTCTACTTCAATTTCTTCGGTGTTTTTGTTTGTTTTTGTTGTAATCATTTCTAGTGGATCCCCACTCAAAGCCGCTATCAATGTTCGAATGTGTAGTCACCTAAGGATCCCATGGTTGTCTTTGCAAGCAGTGAGGCCATGCGAGGGTTGACACAAGCCCTTATGGGGTTTTGTGCCAGAGCCGGATCGGTGCTAACCAGGAATGTTACATCTGAACCTACACCACCAACTTAATGGTGACGAAACATTGAACGTACTTTTAGGCCTGCCAAGGTTTTAACGGGATGGAGGCGCTTGTAGCATTAGCCTGAAAGCCATTTCTGCAAGATTTCACTCTTGCTTACTCAGGTAACAGAATACTACAAACGTCAGCCCTCATAGCTGTCATTCCAATTCGTTTTCCAGTATGCCATAATTAAGACCTTACTGGGCTCAGTCTTAATGTTTTAGGGTAGTGGTTATGGTTATTTATATATATATATATATACCTATGTATATACATATATATATGTATGTATATATGCAGCATCCCTTTCGGGCAAAGAAGCTGCGCATTTTACGATGTGGCGGGTTTGTCCGGATCTCGCCATTTTCTCCTTTCTGTATCCCTCGTAGCCACCTTGAGGTGGAAAGCACATATATGGAAGACGGTGCTTACTCGTCTTGTCGCAGAGAGTTCATAGGGGTTCCTTTAACCTTTTCAGCCAAGCCCTCCTTCTCTGCCGCTCTTGGTCGGGGACTGCTTATTGGGTATTCGCAGTTAGCCTCCATTTCTGCAGGCCGTTCACTATCCGCCACCTGTGACCCCCACAGTCGCCTGAGCTTAGCATCACCAGCCCGCCCGGCTTGGTGTCTGTGGTGTGTGTGTGTGTGTGTTTTTTTTTTTTTTTTTTTTTGGATTGCGCCAGGGATGTGTAATCTTCATAGATACTAGTAGCCCGAGTGCTACTAGCATGCACGATTCGCAAACCTGAGTACTCGATGCCAGGAATACGCCTACGTACTAAACACACACCCTACACACTTCAACCACTCTCCCCGCGGGACTGCCGTTAGGTATTACTTCGCGGGGCTGGTTAGCAATTCATGCTATGCTTCTTGTATTGCTGCTTCTGATGCTTCTGTTGCTTCTGCTGCTCTTCTTAGCTTTTCTATTCTCCGCAGCTCTTTTTGTAGAGTTGTTACGAAAGAACATATTGCCATCCAATTTTCTTCCAACCGTAACATATGGTCGAGGAGTAATGACGGACTTGGCAGAGTAATTCTCCATGCCGTGAAACGTGTGCAGTAAAACACTGCGTGCTCCGTATCCTCATCTTCACCTGGGCATTCCGGGCAGGATGGTGAGTTGTCGTGTCCGAATCGGTGTAGATATTTGCGGTAGCCACCGTGGCCAGACAGGAACTGCGTTAGATGGTAGTTGCAGTCTCCATGCTTTCGACTTATCCAATCTTGGATTGTCGGTATAAGTTTGTATGTCCATCTGCCTTTTGTTGTATTAGCCCAACGAGCTTGCCACATAGCTGCTGACGCTGCCCTTTCTTCAATTTTTATCACCTTGATACCAGTGGCGTCGTGATGACTCAATGCTCTTCTGTTATATATCCTCAGCATTTCATCTGCGAGAATATCGATGGGGACCATTCCAGCTATGACAAATGCAGCTTCGTCAGAGATGGTTCGAAAGCCGCTAATTGTCCGTAGCGCACAGAGTCTGTATGATGACGATAGTTTCCTTTTGGTCTCCTTCGTCCTCAGTGCCTCCGCCCAGACTGGGGCGGCATATAACAGAACTGAGGTGATAACTCTAGAGAGTAGAATCCTTCTAGCATATCCAGGTCCACCGATGTTAGGCATGATACGCGAGAGAGCTCCCTGCATTTGCGATGCTTTTTTGGTAACAAAATCAACATGCGTTTTAAACCGTAGCCTGTTGTCCAGCATTACTCCAAGGTATTTAATTGCCTCTTTCGACCTGATGGTTTGGTTACCAACCTGAAAGTTGGCAAATTCGACAGTTTTCCGGCTGGTTATAAGAACAGCTTCTGTTTTATGGTCAGCTAGTTCTAGTCCGGCGGATACTAGCCAATCTTTTATCCGGGCAATTGCTTCATTTGTAGCTGATTCTACTGCACGGATCTGTTTAGCTACTGTCACGACTGCAATGTCATCGGCGAATCCAATTATCGTTACTCCCCCAGGTAACGCTAATCGTAGTACTCCGTCGTACATGATGTTCCACAATAGTGGCCCTAAAACCGATCCCTGTGGAACTCCCGCAGTTACGTTGTAGTATTTTACGCCTTCATCGGTATTGTACCTCAGCTTTCTGTTGTTGAAGTAGTTCGTCACTATCCGTAGCAGGTAATATGGCGTATCCATCCTGGCAAGTGACCTTCTAATAAACGACCAGTTCGCAGAGTTAAATGCGTTTTTAATGTCCAGCGTTACTACTGCACAATACTCCTTTGTGCCGTAGAGCCATCTTTCTCCTTCGATGGCACCTTTGGCGATATCGACTACCGCTCTTATGGCATCAACAGTAGATCGTGCTCTTCTGAAGCCAAATTGGTGATCTGAGAGGGCTCCTTTCTCTTCTACTACTGCGAGTAATCTATTATAGATTATCTTCTCGAGGATCTTTCCCATGGTGTCTAATAGGCATATTGGGCGATAGGATGATGGTTCTCTTGGGGGCTTCTTTCCTTTTGGCAGTAGGACCAAATGCTGCGTTTTCCATTTTTCGGGAAAGGTTCCTTCTTCAAGGCACTGCTTCATTGTTGTTATGAAGAGGTCTGGTCTTTTTGTTACAGCTGCCTTTACTGCCTTGTTCGGGATGCCGTCGGGTCCCGGAGCCTTGTTGTCACCTATCTTGCTGCATGCCCTTAGCAGTTCCTCGTGAGTAATTAAAGGAATATCTTCTGGATTGACTTCTCGTATAATATTGCACATAGCAGCAGGCCTTTGAGGGAAGAGGTACTCTACTATGGATCTCAGCATTATCGGACATGTTATTTGAGGAGTCCTATAGCCCTTTAATTTTGTCATCACCATTCTGTATGCCGAGCCCCATGGGTTGATGTCGGCTTCTTGACAGAGACGTTTAAAGCATGCAGTTTTGCTTTCCTTAATGGCTCTATTTAAGCTACGTCTCGCCAGTCTAAGGGTGTCCAGGCATTGTTGGAAATCCGCCCTCCTTCTTGATCGTTGGACTTTACGCCGGGCTTGCAGACATTTTGCCCGGAGTTCGAATATTTCCTCGTTCCACCAGTAACACGGTGATGTGTTCCTGGTGTTTGCTCTCCTAGGCATTGATGCGTCGCACGCTGTGGTGATGGTGCCTGTGAGGTGGTGAGCGAGGGTCTCCGCTGTTCCGCTTGGAGCTTGATCACCGTTCAACATCTCTTCGAATGCATCCTTATCGAAAGATCTGTCATTCCATTTTGGGCCAGTAAGTTTTGGGAGCTGGACTGGTTTTTTCCCTTTTATTTCCAGTATTATCACCTGATGGTCGCTGTGTGAATATTCCTCACTGACCCTCCACTTTATGGTTTTCAGGATGGAGTTGCTCGCAAAGGTGATGTCAATAATGGACCCTACTCCAGCCTTCCGGTAAGTATTTGTCCGGCCCTTATTAGCAATGCCTATCGCTAGGGGAGCGAATGTCTCCAATAAGACCTGTCCTCTGGTGTTGGTGAGCCTGCTGCCCCATTCTGTTGCCCACGCGTTGAAGTCTCCTCCTATAACCACTGGGGCTCTCTGGAGCGCATCCGTGGTTAGATTATCCAGCATTAGTTGGTACTCGCTGGCCGTCAAACTGGGTCGGGCATAGCAGCTATAAAAATGGATCCCATTTATTTTCGCCCGCACGAAGCCGACTGTTTGGTCGTTTGTTTCTTGAAAGGCATAGCGTCCACACATCCATATCGCCGCCTGTTTTGCCTTATCGCAGATCCAATTGTTGTTCTCTTCGGGACATTTATATGGTTCACTGATCATAATAACGTCAGCGCTTTCGTCCTTGGCCGTTTGTGCTAGGATGTCCTGTGCTATTCTACAGTGATTAAGATTTATCTGTAGAATCTTCATGGTATTTTGCTTGTAATAGCTCTCCGAAATACTGGGCATTTGCTACTGCCGGCTACATGCTGCGCGGCGTCCGGGTGGTCTTTCTTGCAGAACATGCAGGATGGATCCTTGTTGCAATTCTTCGCTATGTGGCCTTCTCCTCCACATCTCCTACATAGCTTGGAGCGGTCTTCCTCGCTTTTGCATTGCCAGGCAAGATGACCAAACTCTAAACATTTGAAGCACTTTTTAAGGAGGGTTCGTTCGCGCATGCGACAGTTAACCCAGCCGATTTTAATCCTTCCTGCTTCTAACAGCTTTCTTACGTCTACTGCGGGAAAGCTGATCGTTGCTGTTTGTGTTCCTCCGTACGCCCTCCGCAGGGACAAAATATCTGCCGGTGAAACTTTCACTCCAAACTGGGCTTCGATTGCATTGATTACGTCGTCTATAGTCGTGACCTCATCGATGTCTTTGATCTCAAGGGTAGTGCGATGCGTAATCGAACTTACATTCGCTTGCTCTGCTAGAGCTTCACTAATGACGCCTTTAAATTCGTTTGTCTTATTTCCCGTCTCCTTGAATTGTATAAGGAGGTCTCCCTTCTGTGTCCTCCTGATTTTAGTTACCGCCTTTCCCACTGTTTCCAGTTTGGGGTCTGCCTTCACCTTGCGTAGTATCTCCGCGTATGAGAGGGACCCCGTCGCTTTAATGACGATAGCGTCAGGTCTAGGTCTTTTGACCTCTTGTTGCTTCTTTTTGGCGATCTTCTTTTTGGTGGTATTTACCCATTCTTCTTCTCCTGCCGCTTGCTTCTTGTTTGTGGCTGTAACTTTTTTCTTAGGTCTGACCACTGGGGTCTCTACGCCGGTGGTCTCATCCTTCTCCTTGGTGTTTATCAATGCAGTTTGTTTTTGTTTACGCTTTGGCTCCGAGCGCTTTTTGCCTGCAACATCGTTTGATGTATTTTTCTGCGTCTGTTTTGGCTTCGGTGGTTCGTTGTCTGCCGCGCCACTCGGTGGCTGTTGCTGTTTTCGTTTTGGCTCCGGGGGTTCGTCGTCTGCAACTTGCCTTCTCTTGGGTTCAGATGTTGTTTTTAGCCATGGCGAAGTTTGCGACGAGTTGTTCCGGCGAATCACTTGCTTTGCTTCCTCATCGTGTAGCTGAATCGCCGAGAGCTCATAGAGAGCTCTGATGCTTTCAATAGCATCTCGCATCGCTTGGTGGATTGAACGCCTTTTGCCATCTTCCAGCATTTCTACCAGACCTCTAATTTGCTCACCTAACTTGTGGAAGTCAGTTTTATGGGTTGGTGGTTCGACCGTCACCTTTCGTATTGCGGGTGACTCGCGTCGTTCCGCACTTCTTTGTGATGCTGCTACTTGGTCAATTGGTGACCTCAGCATCCTTGATCCCCTCTGGAAGGGGTTCTCCTCATTCTCCTCTACTTCAATTTCTTCGGTGTTTTTGTTTGTTTTTGTTGTAATCATTTCTAGTGGATCCCCACTCAAAGCCGCTATCAATGTTCGAATGTGTAGTCACCTAAGGATCCCATGGTTGTCTTTGCAAGCAGTGAGGCCATGCGAGGGTTGACACAAGCCCTTATGGGGTTTTGTGCCAGAGCCGGATCGGTGCTAACCAGGAATGTTACATCTGAACCTACACCACCAACTTAATGGTGACGAAACATTGAACGTACTTTTAGGCCTGCCAAGGTTTTAACGGGATGGAGGCGCTTGTAGCATTAGCCTGAAAGCCATTTCTGCAAGATTTCACTCTTGCTTACTCAGGTAACAGAATACTACAAACGTCAGCCCTCATAGCTGTCATTCCAATTCGTTTTCCAGTATGCCATAATTAAGACCTTACTGGGCTCAGTCTTAATGTTTTAGGGTAGTGGTTATGGTTATTTATATATATATATATATACCTATGTATATACATATATATATGTATGTATATATGCAGCATCCCTTTCGGGCAAAGAAGCTGCGCATTTTACGATGTGGCGGGTTTGTCCGGATCTCGCCATTTTCTCCTTTCTGTATCCCTCGTAGCCACCTTGAGGTGGAAAGCACATATATGGAAGACGGTGCTTACTCGTCTTGTCGCAGAGAGTTCATAGGGGTTCCTTTAACCTTTTCAGCCAAGCCCTCCTTCTCTGCCGCTCTTGGTCGGGGACTGCTTATTGGGTATTCGCAGTTAGCCTCCATTTCTGCAGGCCGTTCACTATCCGCCACCTGTGACCCCCACAGTCGCCTGAGCTTAGCATCACCAGCCCGCCCGGCTTGGTGTCTGTGGTGTGTGTGTGTGTGTGTTTTTTTTTTTTTTTTTTTTTGGATTGCGCCAGGGATGTGTAATCTTCATAGATACTAGTAGCCCGAGTGCTACTAGCATGCACGATTCGCAAACCTGAGTACTCGATGCCAGGAATACGCCTACGTACTAAACACACACCCTACACACTTCAACCACTCTCCCCGCGGGACTGCCGTTAGGTATTACTTCGCGGGGCTGGTTAGCAATTCATGCTATGCTTCTTGTATTGCTGCTTCTGATGCTTCTGTTGCTTCTGCTGCTCTTCTTAGCTTTTCTATTCTCCGCAGCTCTTTTTGTAGAGTTGTTACGAAAGAACATATTGCCATCCAATTTTCTTCCAACCGTAACATATGGTCGAGGAGTAATGACGGACTTGGCAGAGTAATTCTCCATGCCGTGAAACGTGTGCAGTAAAACACTGCGTGCTCCGTATCCTCATCTTCACCTGGGCATTCCGGGCAGGATGGTGAGTTGTCGTGTCCGAATCGGTGTAGATATTTGCGGTAGCCACCGTGGCCAGACAGGAACTGCGTTAGATGGTAGTTGCAGTCTCCATGCTTTCGACTTATCCAATCTTGGATTGTCGGTATAAGTTTGTATGTCCATCTGCCTTTTGTTGTATTAGCCCAACGAGCTTGCCACATAGCTGCTGACGCTGCCCTTTCTTCAATTTTTATCACCTTGATACCAGTGGCGTCGTGATGACTCAATGCTCTTCTGTTATATATCCTCAGCATTTCATCTGCGAGAATATCGATGGGGACCATTCCAGCTATGACAAATGCAGCTTCGTCAGAGATGGTTCGAAAGCCGCTAATTGTCCGTAGCGCACAGAGTCTGTATGATGACGATAGTTTCCTTTTGGTCTCCTTCGTCCTCAGTGCCTCCGCCCAGACTGGGGCGGCATATAACAGAACTGAGGTGATAACTCTAGAGAGTAGAATCCTTCTAGCATATCCAGGTCCACCGATGTTAGGCATGATACGCGAGAGAGCTCCCTGCATTTGCGATGCTTTTTTGGTAACAAAATCAACATGCGTTTTAAACCGTAGCCGTGTGTGTGTGTGTGTGTGTGTGTGTGTGTGTGTGTGTGCGTGTGTGTGTGTGTGTGTGTGTTGCAGAAGGGTCACCCAAGCTGAGTAATCAACCTGATTGCAGTGGCGGTGTGAGCAAATTGTAAACCGTACCCAAGGATACAAGGCTGAGGGTAAAATCAGTCGTTAACGAGTTCCTTCAGGTGCCCTGTCAAGGACCTGTTGTAAGTTGCATTATCGTAGCACAACCGGCTATGTTGTTATGGACATTTCCCATACCGGCTTACTCGTGGGGACATGAACAAATATAAATTAACTAAAACAAATATGAAAAGAAAAAATGATGAGATCTGTCCTCCTTTAAAACAGGACGGTAGCACGGCGATTAAGCTGTTTACCGGTAAAACTCCAAAGGCATTGGACAGCAAAAGGATTGTGGATTCACATGGTCCTTCAACTGCCAAAAGCCGCACGGAGCCTAGCAAAGGTATTTTACAAACCAATAAGGACGATTCGGGATCGGATTGTAGCTCCGGCTCACGACAAATCGCTCACTGAAAACAGACGTATAAAGATCGTAGCTCAGCTGGCCGTATTCTCCAGAAATTCGGCAAAATTCCGGAGAATAAAATGAATGATAGGGTGAAAACCCTAGTCGATTGGGCCAAAAGGATCGTCAGTACTCAACATGATAAGACTAACAGAGACTTTACGTCTAAAAGACAGAGATCGTTAGAAGAATTTGGGTCGGATTCAAAAAGACCAGCACCTCTTCCAGACCGTACAACGTCACATCCAAGTTTTACAGTGAAGTCCTCAAAGACAGGTTTATACCGGCTGCCATCGATAAGAACGATATGGATAGTATAATCATTCCAGATAAATGGAGGATGATCCCAGTCAAACTGGCGACTTGCTTCTTAGACATCATGAAGGAGCATCCCGGCCCTCCTCCCAACTGTCGTGACGGCGGTTGGCATCAAGGCCATATCAAGCTGATAGCTTGTGCTGATAAGAGATCCTGTGATCTCTATAAGCTAGCGATTAGCAAACTAGGTGAGATTTGGCCTGGTGATAAGCTTGAGGTTGTAGCTAGGGAGGATATTCCATGCAGACCAGAACTCGCAAGTGGATCCCAGCCGAACCCTCTAACACGGAGGATATTGCTCGGATCCACCAAATCAGCAACTCGTCGCTTTCTATTCACAACTGGAAAGTCGCTAAGCTGGAGAAGCAGAGAGGCCCTTACAGATGAGCGCTTATTGCGATCAATAAGGAATCTCTTGCTCCTTTGGCGAAGACTGGAGGTGTGATTAGCTATGCGTTTGATGCTATTAATCTGAAAGTTTACAAAAAGGACGAGGTGGATGTTGAGAAACTTTCCCCTTCCTTCAGACCCTATGATTAAAAGTATCAAAGACCCTGAGACATCAATCTCCTTCTCTGCTATGGAGGATGATGACTTTCAGTCTACCATACAACCATGTTTAGTCAATGACGGTTCGCTATCAGCCATGGAGATGGGTGATATTTCAGACAAAGCACCTTTGAGTGACAATGAATTCTTGGCTTGTTCTCGGACTCGGTTTCGGCTTGAATATTACTGTTGTGGAGGTTTCTCTGCCTGATTGTAGCAACAATACTGCAGTTAGTTCAGATTAACATCCATCACTAAAAAACGGCTTCGGCCGTCCTCTTCTCCGTCTCTCAAAGGATAGGGAAGATGTTGTCTTAATCCAAGAATCTTGGGTTGCTAACAACCTGGTTTGTGGACTCAGGACTCCCGGATACTATGTCGCGGATAAAGGTAAACCTAGATCGTGCATATTGGTAAAAAGTAGCATTAAGGTAATTTTACTTCCTAATTACAGTGATCGGGATATAACCGTAGCGTTGGTAGAAACAGGCAAGCGCTCCTATCATCTAGCATCGGCTTATCTCGCCCACGGCATCATAGACCTTCCTGGACCCAATATGGCAAGACTGGTCGTAGACGCTGAAAGAAGTAAAACGGGAATCATAGTTGGCTGTGATGCTAATGCTCACCACTCCGCTTGGAGTGAACACCCTTTTTCTGACTACCGATACCTTCAATTTAGTTTTGACGACGATCCTGCGGGCCCATTGGTTTACAGAAATATCCGTAAAACTAACAGGCTCAAATACAAGAGAACATTAAAGAAATTGGTTAATTCCGACACTCTAAAGTCCCCGAGCAATCCTTAAGAGCTTAATTGTATGGTTAAGGACTTTACCTTGGCCCTCAGTGAAGCGTTGTCTTCCTCTTGTCCTTTGGTTAGGGTTAGGGGCAAGAAAAAACACCCTGGTGGATCTTTGATCTAGGACCACTTAGAGGCTTTCCAACAAAGGCAAAAGCACAAGAAATGCATTTGACTGGGACTCGTGCAAAGAATCCCTAAAACATATAAAAAAGAATTGACGAAAGCGAAACGGAATTCTTGGAGACTCTTTTGTGGTAAAATAGAAGAATCTTCTGAGGCGTCTAGGCTGAGAAAAATCCTCTCGACAAATCCTTCAGTGCCCAGCTTGTTTATTAAAAACAGATGGGTCTTCGACAACTTCTAGTGTAGAGACGTTAAATTTACTTATTGATACAAACTTCCCCGACTGCCAAAAATATTGACTCAAGTCAAATACTCAAAAAACTAATTGGTGTCAATTTAGTAGTTTTTGAAAAAAAAAGATGTATTTCTGTAGCTTACAATCTAACAATATTTATTTCCAAATTCCAGAACAATAGGTAAAAAATGGAGACGAGAAAGAGAAAAATTAGTGACGTAAGCTCGGTTGAAGTTCCACCGCCAACACAGGAAGAAATTCGTTTTCCATTCTCTTCGGATTTCGACGTCAACTCACGCCAGTCAAAATTCTGCACGAATGCCAAAATGCATACAGAATAAATGCACCATCTCTTGTTACTATTTCAAAGTGGTTTCGAAAATTCCAGGCTGGTCATTTTTCTGTGGAGGACGAATCTCGTGAACCGACGTGTCCAAATCCTCGACCGACGATACAAATGTGGCTAAAATTGACGAAGATGCCAGGATGATACAGGAGATGATAGCAGGTGAACTGGGGTTGAATGCCATGGCTGTGACATGAATTTTAAATTATCACCTGAAATATTCGAAGAAGTCAGCTCGATGGGTTCCAAAAATTTTAAATGGAGAGCAAAAAGAGGCTCGTGTTCGTTTTGCTCAATATTTCCTGGATAAGTTTGAAAATGGAGAGTCAAGTTGCTTCAATAAGATCGTTACAGGTGATGAATCTTGGTTTTACAAGTACGACTCGGAAACCAAACATCAGTCCATTGTATGGAGCCCAGAAGGTGCAAATCCTCCAGTAAAGGCCAAACAACAAAAGTCAGCGACAAAAGCTATGATGTCGATGTACATCACCAGGGCGAAAATGGTCGCCGTCATCCCGCTTAAAACTGGTCGGACAGTCACTGCTAATTGGTATACTGAAACTTGCTTACCACAAGTTTTCCAAAATTTACTAGGACACCGACGAAAAGAGAAGCTGCGTCGCTACTTTTTGCACCACCACAATGCGCCTGCGTACATTGCTGAAAAACCAAGAATTTCCTTGCGCTCTCGGGCATCAATGAAATTCTCCCAGCACCTTATTCTCCAGATCTAGCGCCGTGTGACTTTTGACTGTTTCCGAAAAAAAAAAGATTTGAGGGGAAAAATCTTCACATCTAATGAGGAGATTA
This sequence comes from Pocota personata, assembly GCA_963082735.1. Taxonomy (NCBI): domain Eukaryota; kingdom Metazoa; phylum Arthropoda; class Insecta; order Diptera; family Syrphidae; genus Pocota; species Pocota personata. The sequence continues at coordinate 180,451,119 of OY720429.1, read as the reverse complement.
TTAATGCAGTCAATGTCGAAATCGAAAAGCTCCAAAAAGAGGATTTTGAAAGCTGTTTTGAAAGATGAATCTATCGGCTGAAGAAATGTATTGAAATAAATGGGAATTATGTGTAAAAATTAAAAAACGATGAAGTTTAAATATCTAAAGTTATAATTATTTTTGTGTTTTATTATTCAATCAACTAAGAGATCTTTTGTTAGTCCTTGTGTATATTCCGCATATATGGAGAGATGTCAATGTGGTATTTATACCCCAAAGGTGGTAAATATTCATACGCCAGTCCATAATACCTCAGACCTATTAGTCTATCATCTTTCCTTCTAAAAACCCTAGAACGACTGATTGATATTCACTTACATTTTAGTATTGACACACAACTACTCTCCACGGCTCAACATGCATACTGTAAGAGTAAATCAGTAGAAACAGCATTGCATACGTTAGTCAATAATACACTCCATGTATCATAAGAAGTACACTATGGTAGCTTTTCTAGATATTGAAGGCGCTTTAAACAACGTCTACTCATCTGCGATAACCAAAGCACTGTCAAATCTGAAGATAGATAGCTCACTTGGCGAGCTGATTAATTTACTGCTTAATAGTCGGATTATTAACTCAAAGCTGGGTGGGACATCTGCTAGAAGATATGTCAAGAGGGGTACCCCTCAAGGGGGCGTCCTATCCCCACTTCTTTGGAATCTGGTGGTTAACGAACTACTATTAATCCTGGAAGATGAGGGTTGCGAAGTTATCGCCTATGCGGACGATGTTGCTATAGCAGTCTCCAGAAAGCACCTAACTACCTTGAAAGAGCTCCTATAAAGGCTTTGACCAAGCTATCTAGATGGACAGCTCGGTGTGGTCTAGGAATGCATCCCCACAAAACCGAACTAGTCCTCTTCTCAAGGAAATATAAAATCCCACCTACTGACCCTCCATCCTTCAATGGAACAAGCTTAACTTTCTCCAACGAAGCTAAATATCTAGATCTTATTTGGGATAGGAAACTAAGTTGGAAACCTAATATAAAGGAAAGAGTTAAGAAAGCCACTGTCGCACTCTTCTCTTGCAAAAAAGGCATTGTGAACAAATGGGGCTTACAACCCAAACTAACTCACTGGCTCTATATCTCGGTCATTAGACCGATTCTTATGTACGGGGTAGTTGTCTGGTGGATTGTCTTGGACAAGGCGATAAACCAGAAGTTATTAAGCAAAGTCCAACGTTCAGCTTGTCTGTGCATTAGCGGAGCACTGCGGACGACACCTTCCGCTGCTATGGACATTCTATTTCATTTAACACCCCTTGACATTTATGGCAGGCAAATGGCAGCTAACTTAGCTATTCGTTTTAAAGCTACTTCATGGCTATATGGCCACGCCTCCATCTTAAACAAGTTTACAAACTTCCCTGAAGACATTGACTACACCATACCCAAGTTAAATTTTGACAAAACTTCCAAGTTGCCGTTCCTTCCAGAGTACTCAGAGAAGAAGGTGTTTTACTAAAGATAAGTCGGTACATTTCTATACCGACGGTTCAAAACTAACAAAGGGGTGGGCGGTAGTGTCTTCTCTGATATGCTTAATTTAAACCTGTCTTTTCGTCTCCTAGACCATTGTAGCATGTTCCAATCGGAGATAATGACAATAACGGAAGTTTTGTCTTGGCTAAAGCAAAACGTGATATCGTCCATTGATATCCGCATCTTTTCAGACAGCCAAGCCGCAATCAAATCCTTGGAAACAACCTCAATCAATTCTTTAACAGCTCTAGACTGCCGATCGTCTCTTATAGAGATGGCGGAGCAGTTTAATATTCACCTAATTTGGGTACCGGGGCATAGGGATAATTCAGGGAATTGTAAGGCTGACGAACTTGCCAGACATGGAACAACAATACCCATCCTTCCGCTCAAAAGTTTACTGGGTATGCCTATCGCTACATGCAAATTTAAATTAAAGCTGGATGCTACCGTAAAGACAAATTCTAGGTGGACAAATGGTACAACTTGTCTAGCGACAAATCAGATTTGGCCTATGCTGGATCTGAAACGCTCTATGAATTTAATTTCTTTAAATAGAAAGCATATTAGCGCTGTTATAGGTGTCATAACTGGACACTGTTTAATAGGCAAGCATGCAACAAGATTTCTGCAGAAGTTGCATGGACGAGGAGGAGGAAGAGACTATTCTTAACCTTCTTTACACCTGCTCAGCTCTCTCCCAAAGAAGGAAACTCCACTTAGGAGCTTTCTGTTTCAACGACCTAAATGATCTGAATAATATTAACGTTCTACGCTTCATCAGAAGTGTGTGGTCTAAGTGTGGTGGCTCTTTTTGCTGACAGCCACATCAACCTAACCTAAGTTTCTACAACCAATACTTGACAACAATTTCTGGTAAAATAAAAATAGATAAGTAAATAATTGTTGGCACTAACGGCTCATACAAGGCTTGGTCTATTTTTACTCAGCCGCTCGTGCCCTGGAATCCGTCAAACCCCGCTATATATACAAAATGGATATAGCATAAAGCCAGGTTTACTAACACTACATAAAAACTTGATTATACCAAAATAAACTCAAGAAAATAAGACTATTTTCGTATTGCTTTGAGTAATTGAAGCAATCGATTCCTACTACTATCCGCAAGCCGGTGGCTCGGAGAATCGACCAACAAGTATTTCCAACCGACTCGATCCTAATGTAGTCGCCCCCAGAATTGCATACCATTTGGGTTGACGTCCCTCTTAGCGGCTCATACAAGGCTTGGTCTATTTTTACTCAGCCGCTCGTGCTCTAGAATCCGTTAAACCCCGCTATGTATACAAAATGGATATAGCATAAAGCCAGGTTTACTAACACTACATAAAAACTCGATTATACCAAAATAAACTCAAGAAAATAAGAGCATTTTCGTATTGCTTTGGGTAATTGAAGCAATCGATTCCTACTACTATCCGCAAGCCGGTGGCTTGGGGAATCGACCAACAAGTATTTCCAACCGACTCGCCCCCAGCATTGCATACCATTTGGGTTGACGTCCCTCTTAGCGCTAGGTCGCATCATTTACTGATGGATGGGGTGGATTCGAAGACTCTCTCAGCCGAAGCATGAAGATTTCAGAACATCTTTGTTCTTATTTCTAAGCGGAAACATTTACTACGGAGCAAAAGATTATTAATTTAACCATTTAATGCATGATTTTTTCAGTTTTAACGAATTGAATAAATGTTGTATAAATTTCGAAATTATATGTAAATCCCTACACACCACTTAAAACAAATAATTTATGTATACCCCACTTATGCGGCTTGGCTGGCATATACTGCTTCACGTAGTTATTTGCCTTTATTGCGCATATCTGCTCATCAAGAGATAAACACTCTTCACGAAAGCCTGTCGTGATCTGGGCTGTCGTTGGGCAACATGTCGCTATTCTTATTAAAATGCAAGTACTTGCGAATCCTTTCGAATTCATTAATTGTCATGGTACCCATTATTGTGTCATTATCAGTAATGAAATTTGAATAACGGACATAAGGATGCATATTCCCAGATACTTTCTTATGTGGGTGCTTGTTAATAATAGAGAATGTTCTGGAATGATCTCAGTAGAATACAGATTTGATTCTGCAACTATATTATCAATCAAATCGCCAGAAAAAAAAGTAATCAAAATTCCTCAATGGTGTCAATAGTTGCAAAATATCATCAGGTAATGAAGCCTTTCCTTTAAATAGTATAGTCCTTCATCAAACTGGAAATTCGTATGCTTCCATATAATTCGTTTATATTTTTCCTTTAGTTTGGTAATTTCAATTTTAAAGTCTCGTTGGCATGCGGATGAAGATTGCTCTAGTTTATCTACTAAACTACCAAAGTCCAAAAATTTATTATCTCTGTCTTTATTTATAGCGTTCCGCCTTGTGTTTGTAACAAAATCTTCTGCATCTAACATATGCACAAGAGGTCCGTTACTCTCAAAATCGTCCTCGCTTTCCACCCATTGATCCAAAATTTGTTCTAGTTCCCTCTAGATAAAGTATGTAGCTCTAGATAAAGTATGTAGTTCTCATGTCCAAAGACCATGTTTCACATATCGTAAATGCATGATGTTGCAGATATGCATCATAAATAAAATACAAAAAAAAAAAAAAATAGTTTTACCTATTATATGTATATAATTTTTATACAGGTATCAAACTGAATATATAAAAAACAATAAAACATTTACTTACATGAACTAAAACACTTAATTGTTGCACTTTTAAATAAACGAAACTAACAATGTGTGTTCACTTGTACTGCACTCGGTTTTTTGACTTTGAGTTTGTTTTCTTGCGACAAAACTTACACACAAACCATTTCAAGGAATTGAAAATGATCATTAAAATAGTCACGGAGGGTACAAGATAAAAATAAAATAGATAACGTTTTATATTCTCTTACGAGAGCACATATAAGAGTATGATGTAGATATTCAACAGTATGCATTAAAGGGTTAAAAACATACTGGAAAGTTGCAATTCGTCTAGAATGGATCGTATGATACCTTATCCCCATCTTTTCACTCATCCATGTAATAAAGTGAGGGTTATTTGTTGGTACTAATTTTTCTTAGCAGAAAGTGTGCATGGATACCAATATTTGTAACCAAAGTTCACAGGTTCTGATGATTCACAATAAGACTTAACCGCCACCATAAATAGCTTTAAAAAAGCAATATATATATTTTTAAAAAATGCCTCCAAAATAATAATAAATTATGGACGAAGTGGAGAGAAGGTCAACGTCTACATATTTTACCCAGGCAATATTTTTCAGTTCCTAGCTAAAATATTGGGAAAAACGAAATTTGTTATAAAGTCTGTGGGCGGATTTTAACAATTTTAACACTTACACTGAACACTTATACACTATAACACTTAACAGCCACTTCAAATATGGACAATGTTGGTGAGCTGAGACGCTGACGCAAGGTACACCACGCTTTTGGACAGGAATGAAAATAATGAACGAGGTGACTCCTTATTTGATTCCCCAATGACGCTTAACCTATTAGCACAGATAATGAACTACTATACTATTCTACTATGCTATATTTATTATCTGTGCTATTAGTGTGTAATGTGGGCAAGACTCCAACTCTCATTTTTCCAAGTTCGGAAAACTACAGGGGATGTGACATATATATGAAGACTCACTTACGCAAAGCAATGAAACAAAATTGATTAATTTACATACTAAGCATCTTTACTTGGTCTAATTAATTATAAATATGAACTCATTAACTTCTAAAAAATAGTAGAACCACGCGTAATAAACTAAGATCCAGCATTGTTTTTACTTACGGTAATTTAACAATTTATGAATTTATAAACTTACTGATACTGTCCATATGGTAACCCTGACCTCCTAAAGTAGCAAAAAATGGCAAGACTAAGCTTTTGATAGGTCATTAGTGTAGTGTTATACCAACAAAAAACATTGCCCGAATCGAAGCTGCAAAAAAAATACAAAATTTATGTTATATACAAAGATAATTTGTTTAAAATATTTTAATTACACTCTCAGAATATTTGCAAAGCGAGACTGATATACGAGTACAAAAACACCACCAGATTAATCGAAAGCTACCTGGCCAGTTGGTAATTCATAAAGTTGCATCAGAAGTGCATAATTTCTTATACTCGTACGTTATGCAAAGCAAATAGCAACTATAGGGCAAAGAATTGGTTTCCTGAAAATGTTCGATCTCGAAAGGAACTCAAAAAAGTGGGTCTCTCAATTATGTCCGTCTGTCTGTATGTATGTATGTGCGCTGGACTGCAGCCTAAACGGCTGGACGAATTTTTGGTCGATACTCAACGATTTTTTGTTTTAAGTGATTTGTTATTTACAAACAGCATATATGTAGATGCAAGTACGTGGGACCCAGTCGTGCACATTCTTTATATTACTCGTATTTTAACTACACTCTGAGAATACTATAAGTATTCGCAAAACCAGACTGGTATGTGAGTCCAAACAGTTAGTGGTTCATAAGATAGTCTATCAAGTATGAAGCTGCGTCGAACCTGTGAAATTTAAGTTATACGAATAGTATTAAACCTAAATTTGTATTTTATTATTTCAATTCCACTCGCAGAATGTCGTATTTGCAATGCTAATTTGAGTCCAAACATCCCACCAGACTAGTCATAAGTGTCTGCCAAAAGTGTACCTTCATGCAGAGATGCTCCCGCACGAGGTCGCGCTTAGTACTGTTGATCAGCGTTGTTCTGGGAAAAATTGTTTCAGAGCTACTTTCCACTATTGACCTCGTTCACATTATTTCTTCCATTAGAGTTAGGCGATAACATGAATGTTGTATTAATTAGCGTTAATCCAATTTATTTATTAAATTAATACATAAAAAAGTAACAATAGAAGATTTAAGAAAAGAACTGCTTAATGCACATTAATTACTACACTGGTACCGCGCTGTGTGCGTACGTCTTGGTTTGAGTTTACTGACTGACTCTTGTGTGATGTGTGATTTTAATTCACTACTTGCGACTGAGGGGAAAATGACGATGATGGGAGAGAAAAAAAGGAGAGGTGACAAGGAGATTAAGTTCGGTTAGACCGCAACCATCTACCCGATCCCACATGAATGGTACATCAACATACATTAAGTCTAACCTACAACACATTTTATTTTTATAAATTATTTTGTTTAATGAAGAGCAGTGCCCACAGTCATGCCCACTTTTTGCTAGAAACTAAAAAATATTGAGAAAAATAATTATTTGTTAAAAGTGGGTGTGTCTGTGGGCGAATTTTAACAAGTGTTAACTTGTGCTGCTGCGGATTCTAGAAAGCTTAATACCAAATTTCATGTTCCTAGCTCAAAATTTAAGGCGCAAAATCTGGTCACATAGGGACGGGCGGACGGAAGGACATGGTTAGATCAAAATTACTTTTGATGCTGATCACAAATATAAATACTTTTGAGGTCTATCGTTATTATTTCTTTATGGTACAAAACTATGTATCAAATTTAATATACCCTGGATAGGATACAATGAAGCCAGTGCATTTGTTACTACTTTTTTCTTCGAAGCAATTGCTTTTGCTTCTTTATTCACGACACTCTGTCGCAATATTGTAATTACGAGCTAGTTACGAAAAATCCATAATATTGTAAAAATTGACCTTCAAAAATTGCATATATAGGTATGTAGATCAATAGCAGCTTTGTACTACATTGCTCAATTGGTCCATTACGCTCATTAGAAAATCAAAGTAAGAAATCATCACCCATACCTCATTTAGCTTTTCTTTTCGATTATGCAGTATGCCCCCAACTTTTATGAATTATGAAGTCGGCTAGAAAGTTGCTCAGAAACAATTTTTCCCAAAACAACGCTGATTAACAGTACATAAACACGACCTCGTGGGGAAGCGTCTTTGCATGAAGGTACACTTTTGGCAGGCAATTATGACTAACCTGGCGGGATGTTCGGATTCAAATTGGCGTTGCAAATACAACATTCTGAAAGTCAAATTAAAATAATAAAATACAACAGCTTTGACGTAGCTTCATAATTGGTAGACCATCTTATGAATCACCAATTGTTTAGATTCACATACCAGTCTGGTTTTGCAAATATTTATAGCATTCTCAGAGTGTAGTCAAAATACGAGTTACATAAAGAAAGTGCACCACTGACTGGGTCGCAATTGCACCTATATGCTGTTTATTTACAAATCACTTACATTTGAAATTTAAATAGTTAAGAACCGAAAAAAAAACATATTTTTTAAAACTTTGTACGCCATAATCCTTTATATGTGAAGTATGGCTTATATATTGTTTCGAGTCTGGCAATGCTTTCTGTTCGTATAACACTTCAATAATTTTGATATATCAAAAGCTTAGCCTTGCCGTTATTGCTACTTTAGGAGCTCAGGGTTGCCATGTTGACTGGATCTGTAAGTTCATAAATTGTTAAAATACCATAAGTAAAAATAATGCTGGCTCTTAGTTTATCACGTATGGTTATCTTCTTTTCTAGAGGTTAATAAGTTCATATTTATAATTAATTAGACCAAGTTAAGAAACTTAGATTGTGAATTAACCAAATTTGTTCTATTGCTTTGCGTAAGTAAGTCTTCATGCCAGCGCAGATTTGAGTAACTGTAAGTAACGTTGTCATACTCTTCATCACTAGTAGTTGCCATATTAGTTTAGGTTAGATTAAGTGTTTTTAAATGTCTTCCACTGTAGTTTTTCGAAATCGGAAAAATGATATGCCTTGTGTCGGTGTATAGTGGTTGTTAAGTGTATATCCTCCGGTGGTGCTAGGGTATAGCGATCCATGTACTCTAAGAATATGTATATTGTTTGCAACCTAGAACTTAGGAACTGTTAAATAGGCGGAGATAAAATTGAGACAAAAAAGGGCGTTAATATGCTTTTTGTTTTTTCTAGGATGCAAGTGGACAGAGGAGATTGTATCAGTTGTCCTTAAAGACCATTATAACAACTTGTGGGTTTCGTCGATTTTACCTTAACCATCTTGAGTACCTGAAGATCGGCAACCTTTAAGTACGTTTATTTCCATTATACAGTCCGAAGTTTCTGATTAACTTAAGACGAGATGTTGCGATAAAACAAAATTTTTTGAACTGCTTTGATTCCAATCCATTCTGCAGCAATTCTAGTTGTCTTCTCGCCTCACACTGTGGAAAATTATTCGTGTCGTAGTGTTGTGGAGCGTGCGTCAATACCCATTCAGGTTTAACATCTGTTACAGTACGTATGTAATTTTTCGTAGTTAATACAAATTCATTGTAGATAACCCAATCAGATTTATGATCCCAACATGTCGATGGATGCAACTGCACAATCTGGTTATCTTTTATCGTAAGATATTGTCCAGTTCGCTTCAAGTGCGCTACTTGAATAAAGAATCCCCGTACCAGTACTTTTTCCAATGTTTATGTAATAGTCTTTCGAGGTAAACTCTGTGCTGGTACATGCCTAATACCAAAACTTAATTTATGGTTTGCTTTCTCTAGTATAAACACTTTTCATTAATGAGGAGCGGGAAAGATGGACTATTTTTCTAAGGTTGCTCTGCCTTAGTGACTGCCCAGTCATTCATTGAAACCATCCGGAATTCGAGGTACTGGAGGAGCTTTCTTCTATCTATCTCCAGATACGGGTCCTAGGTCTTCTTGGGATATCCTTAACAGAGATAATCTTGAGCTTCATGCTCTCCCAGGCGTTGCTGACTTTCGCAACACACACGGTAAGAAAATCCTCAGAGAAGTAGTTATCGCATGTGATTACCCTTTGTGATTACCCCCTAACCAACTCGGAGGAATCAAAACTGAGTAGAGTTCCACCCTTGTTTGAGAGCAGTAGATCCATGATCATTTCCGATAGTCTAGCCTCAATGCTGGACCATGCTTTCGTCACCATCTTGCCATCGGTAGAGCAACATGAAGGTGGTCCCTAACTACCTCAGAGAAGTTTCGCGTCGTCTGGGTGGCAGTGGCAACTCATCAAAAGACATGTTTCTCTTGTTTTTGATTGTTTCTTTTTTAGAGTTACCAGGTGTTTGTTGTACTCATCCATAACTGATTGATATTTTCGTTTATCCTCTTGATCCTTTTCGTGGAAGGTGTCTTCTGCTTCGTTCTTAGAAATCTTGCTTAAAATAAAACAGCCAGTGTTGTACCGGCTCTTCAAGAAAGCGCCAGAGGATTTAATTTTTTCCGGCTACCTTTGGTCACTATGGCTGATGTTCTTAGTCGGTACAAAAACGGATGTCTATGGTTGACCCGCAGTGGTAGTACTATGGCTGGTACTCGCTGCGTCTTCTGTGCAGGCTAAAGACGCAGCCACCCCTGACTGGAGGATAGCAACTCGTCTTCAGACGAGTGGTCGAAATCAGGCAACCTATTTTTTTTTGTTTTTGTTTTTGTACGACGAATATGTCCGGAAAAAGAGTCCCTCCCGACAGAGCCGACATACCAGGATAAGGCACTTATACGACCGACCTTGTCCGGTTCTGCGCTGTGACCACCTTAGACACTGTGTTGAATCCATTAGTGTCAGTTTTGCCATTCTTTATTAAAAACTTAATCCCTATTTAAGACAGACCCGAAACGCGTCAGTTTTTGAAGTCGGGCTGGGTACCAGTTTGTATAGGTAGCTGTGGCAGGATCTACATACGTCAAAAAGGATCCTTATCCGAAGTGATAATTTTGTTGCAGAAAATATGATAGTCGAACCCACTTCAAACCCTTAACACACGTCACGTATATATGTACGTATACATAAGCGAGTATAAGAAATACATACAAAGTGTAAAGTTTTAGAACATTATACCATCTAAATAAAATTGCTGTCAGTCAAAGCCCTGTAACTTTAACTTGGATACTTTTGAGAGAATTCAAAACTGTTATACGTTTACAAATGTTCGTGATGCGCATTCCCCAAAAGAACCCCCTCCCAATAATGGAAGTGTACATAGGAATTTGAAGTTTGTTGATTTGATGTGTTAGGGGGAAATAATATTATCTCTCTCTTAAATTAAACCAAAATATTTGTTTTTGCAAATTTGCTTGAGAAGGATATTATTGACACAACAAAATGTGAAAGCAAGTTGTAAAATATGAAAATACTAATAATTATTAAGTTGTCTCTTGATATAAAATAAGTATATACTTAAGTTTTATCTATATACGAGCACTAACTGTGGTATGGGTCAGTTTTTTTTTACATTTAAATCGACTTGAAACCTAAAATAAACCCTTGTTGTTGTTTATCTATACAGTTACTGCCAAAATTTGATTGATAATTTTATACATACAAACTTTAGTGAAATGCATTTTAACAAATTGCCGGTGTCATTTCTGCCACAGATTTACAAAAATGCACTTTAACAGACTGTACATAAGAAGGAAAAAAATAAAGACATTTCATTACTATATTATAGTTTCCAAAGATTGAAGTGTTTTTTTTTTATTATTATTTTTCTTTTTAAGATGTCAACTTTCCGTTATAAGTTGTTGCAACCAGAACGACTGCAGTTATGCTGAACTTAGGCAATCAGCTGTATCAATATAAAAATGATGAACTGAACTTTTCAACTTTTGCGGATATATGTAGATTTTGTACGATTAAAAATGGTCCCGCCAAAATAGTTTTATTTGACAAAGAAGCGGAACGAAGGAATTTGTTGTATAAGATAAGATCGTTATTACCAATAAATGTAAATATTAAGTGCATTATTGATAGAAGACATTAATTAACAGTAAATATGTATTATATTGTAGATAGCCCAAGATGATGCATTGCCAAATAAGATATGTGAGTGCTGTGCATCAAAAGTCGAAGAACTATTTAACTGGAAGAGTTCTTGTATGCAAATAGATACATTACTGCGAACTTACACTAATTGTATTAAGACTGCAACTTCTAACTATAGCTTTCAGGTAATTTTTGTTCATATATTTTCTATTTGTAACAAATGCAAAAAAAAAGAAGGGAATGCTTGTGTTGAAGGTGAGTACGAGTAATCACTAGATTACCTGGATACTCAAATCAAACATCGAAATATGTACATATGTATGTACATGTTAAGAGATTGAAAAACTTGTATATCAGTTTTAAGTTTAACATTATTTTTCAATATTCAAATCGAAGATCCCACGAGATTTGTCATGATTCAGTAATTTTTACTTGGTCTACTTTTATTATTGTAACTTTAAATGGTGCTATAGTCCGAGCCGAAAATTACTGTTAAGAATCCTTAATATGATTATTTTACCTACATTTTGACTATGGAATTATTGTATATCCATTAGCATATAAAACATTTATTAATTCTCCAAGCTGTCCATACCTTGGGCATATAGTTGTAACAATATGTATAAGTAAATAAAAGTAAAGTATCGGTAATTTTATTTCGATATCAATTACTTGTTTTTCACCGATACTTACTCGGTTTCGAAAATAAAATTATCTGTGCCGAATCAAAAGTATCGAAGAAAAAAGTTTCTTATTAAAGTCTGTGACCATAGACGCGTTAGGGGGAGACCATACATGTAAATTTTGTTTCATTAATGAATAAAGTGTACCTATATACTACTTTAATTTCCGGTAAACTAGATCGACTGCTTTGGGTTGAAAAGAAAACTGGCCAGGTTGTCCAGTCTCCCCTTTACCATTCAAATTCTCTTGTCATCCACTTGTGGGAGACACCTCGACGTCCCGGGACCCATCAAAGTGTACGTTCTTGTTATGAGCTCATTGCGACGGCTTTTTATTAGTTTTGATTTTATAACTGTGGATGAGATGGCTTTGATCGCCTCTCGGCTGGCTAAGTATGTATATGTACATACATACATATATCTCTTCGCTGAAGTGTTCTTAACAGTTATTGAAACGGAACTTCCGCTGCCATGGTTTGGAAGTTTTATTGACTGGGATTTACATTTACAAAGCCGACAACCTCTTCCATTGAATTGTCTAAAGACAAATATGTGTTTCATATTTACGACCCTTCTTTTAGTCCAGTCTTCTCGTGAAGGAAATTTAATTCGGAAGTTTAGGCTAAAGTAGGAGTAGTCTGCGTTGTTTCCTTTTTTGTTCATTTAGCGATAATGCAATGACATACGAGTTGTGTTGCTGAAGTCGTAGAACACTTCTTGCTGTTTTTATTTGTAAATCTAGAGGTGTTAGAGCAAGTACTGATCGATGGCTGCGGTATGAGCTTTTCTTACATGGCGCTGATTCTGTTTGTAGCTTTTCCCGCATCTGGCCACGATACCAGGCACGCATACGTTATTATGGCCTTTATGATTTCTGTATACATTCTTCTTATGGTATAAAAATAAAATATACACTTATAAAAAAGTAGTCGATACCGGTTATTCAGTTTTATGAGTACTATGGATACTTTGTTTGGATACTACTCAAATAAGTAGATATCGATACTTTGAGGGTATCGCTGCAATCCTTCTTCGGCATAAGAATAGGTACTGGAGTGGTCTGAACTAGTACAGTCAAAAGTTTAGGCTCTAGGCGAGGGATGAGATGAGTTTTGTGAAATTTCAAATCTGAGGGTTGAAAAAGCTTTAAAAAAATAATTGGCTTCCTCTTACATCGGTCTAACTCTAAAACGGCTTATCAAATTTTAGATCACTAATCACTTTGGGCTATAAACCATCGTTAACCGTTGTCCGGAAATGAATAATCATTTATAAAAATTGGATTATATATGTATGTATATGATCGTATTTTAAAGGGTCAGATCAAAATAAACACTTTCTTTTCCATATCTACATGTCTGTTTGTTGTTACATGGCTCGTTCGAGAACGACTGAAGAAATTTTGATGAAATTTGGCTTTTGTGTTTACCCTGATACATATATAGTTATATATGTATCGCAGTTCCTAAAAAAAAAAATTGTCCGAAATCGGATGTGGTGAGCAGAGTATAAATATTTAAATCATAGGGTGAGTCGGTGCAACACACTTAACAGTAAACATTTCAAATTAAATAGTAAATGGCAAATTCAGTAAAAGATTTTTTGAACACCAATAAGGTGTCATTTTATTTATGAAATAAACAAGAAAAAAAAAAAAAAAACATAACTTTTACCCTTATAATTAATTGCATTTTGAGTTTTTAAAAAACCTTAAAAAGTGACTTTTTACCCACATGTGAGGGAAATATGCCACTTCTGAATGGGTAAAATGCCAGGTTAACATTTGATATGGTAAGTGGTGTATTTAATTTTCATTGATGGGACATATCGGGCAATTTCCATTTTGCAGCAAGCAATTACGCTAATTGTTTCTCCTTTTTCAGCGGAAGTGAACATCTTTCCAACCTTTTGTTGCTAAGACTTTTCCGAGCTCATTATTGAGTTGTAGACCACTTTCAGCAATGTTGGGCATTTTACTTGGTGACAATTACAGGTTGTGCTTTTCTAATGTGTCCTTGAGCCACTCGAAGTAAGCAACTATTTCATCTCTGTTCATGCCAAGTGCGCGAGCAATTGAAACACCTTCTGCCCTCCTCAATCTTAGGCCTGGATTACGCACCATGAAAGAATTGAACCAATTGCGGCCAGTCACTTTGCTTTCACTATTAAACCTATGTTGAAGCTGTCAACGGCTAACCTACTTTTACAAGTTTTTTGTATGTATCTGACCAGCTTATTTTCGTTTTCCAATAGCCAGCTTTTAGCTCCCAATTTTTTTTTTTTTCACGCAGTTAGTTTCAATATGGCGTTTTAGAGTGCGTTATGGAATTCTAAATTCTTTTGCAGCTTCTCACGATTTAATTTTTCCTTCCCTTACTTGTACTTCACATACAGCTTTAGCCAAGCATTCTTCAGTCCAAGAAGCTCGTTCCGCCTTCCTTTCCTTTTGAGGCATTCTGTAAGAAAATAAGATCAAAGTAGAATTTATCTGGTAAGAATTCCCTTAGCTTATATCTCAGGACTTCGTGCCATACCTTGTCGAAAGCTTGCGATACGTCGAGAAAAGCGGTAGAGCATATCTTTTTCCCTTCTAGAGCTTTTTCAATTTCATTTGTAATTCGATACACCTGATCGATTGTGGAATGTTTAACCCGAAACCCGAATTGATGATCCGGGATCAATCGCCTTTCTTCAATTACTGGGTGCAATCTTTTTAGCAGAAGTTTCTCAAAGACTTTAGATATTATCGGCAGAAGCGAAATGGGTCTATATGATTTCTTGTCGTTTGCACATTTCCCCGGTTTCGGAACCATTATTACTTCGGCGACTTTCCATTGCCTTGGAACATAAAGAAGTCTCAATGAAGCATTTATAATGTAGAGTAACTTAACTAACGCTTTTTTCAGTAGCTCCTTCAAAACTTCGCCAGTGATTAAATCATATCCTGGAGCCTTGTTATTTTTCAGTTTTCTTATTGTCATTCGAAGTTCAGACAGGGATACAGTTTTTAATTTAAAGTTGTCGGGTGCCGTATTTGCATTCGGATCTTCGATCAATGGTTGTCCATCGAATGGCTTGAACGTTTCCTCTAAATGTTCGGCAAATAATTCCGCTTTATCTTTGTCTCCTTTTGCCCATTCGCCGTTAGCTTTTCTTATTGGTGGCGAGTGCATTACGGGTTTCCTTATGGACTTTAAGGCTTTCCATAGAGAGTAGTTTGAACACTTATCAGCGGTCAAGCTCTCGAGGTAAGTAGAAGTCTCGCGATTTCTTAAATCCTGCAGCACATTTTTTAGCTTGTTGCAAAGGTGGTTAAAATAAGTTTTATGCAGTGGCGCGCGGGATTGTTGCCATCTCTTGCGCGGTCTTCTCTTTTCACGTATGAGGTCTTCGATATCAGGCTGGTATTTGACTTTGCTGTTCCGTATTGCTGTTTTTTGAAAAGGGGTATTTTTCCATGCTGCGCACTGAACGGCTTCCACGAGCTTGTCAATTTCGTCTTCTATTTCAAGTGGTGTCTTTAGCGGCACATTTAGAGCAATATTTTCCTTGCAGTCTTTTCTGAAAACGTCCCAGTTTGTTTTTCTAGTTAACTTAGGCGGTCCTTCTTTTTTTGCTAGACTTCCACCGATTTTCGGAATGACTGCTGAGTGGTCTGAGCATAAATCATAACATTCTTCTACTTCCGTTAGATTTTTAGTTAGCGCTTTTGCGATAAAGAAATCGACGAGGTCAGGGATTTTATTATTGTCAGTTGGCCAATACGTTGGCTTTCCCGTCGAAAAAAATTCCAAACCACGTTTCATACTGGCTTTGTACAATAATCTACCTTTCGTTGAATTACATCTTGAACCCCAGAAAGTGTGTTTCGCGTTAAAGTCACCACAGATGATAAAATTAGGCCCGAGTGAGTCAAAGAGGCGAACGAGGTCGTCGTCCACCAACCTATATCCCGGAGGGAAGTAACACGATCCGATCTGGTAGTCTAAATGATTTATTTTTACGGAAACTGAGCTTATTTGCATAGAATCCAGTTCTACTTTTATGTTTTCGGAGTGCTTAATGTATTCTTTAATGTACATAGAGGAACCGCCTCTCGCATTTTCCGAAGGATGATGCGCGTGATAATCACTGTAGCCTTTTATTCTGGGTCCAGGTCCTTTTTTTAAGTGGGTTTCCGATATCAAGCATATATCAATATTGTTTTTTCGTAAAAAGATTTCTAATTCGTCTATTTTTGCCAGAATGCCGTTTGCATTCCACGTTAGTATCTTTAGCAGCTGTTTCATATTCATGTTTTGTTGTTTGTCTTGCGAGGCTTGAACTCGAGCTTGCTCAATTTGTCGAAAATAACTTGATTAACTTTGGTTTGCTCCTCAAGTTTTTCCAATATCACAGTTGGTATTTGGCAGACCGGATCTGTTGTGGCTGACCTTGATGAGACTTGCGCGTACGATTTCGTACTTCCAGCCAGTGGCAGTTTTTCCGTTGGACTTGGACCAGCGACGTTCTCTTGTGCAATTTTTATATTTTCCTTTATCGGTCTCATCCTTTTGACTGGCTTAACGGTCTTAGGCTTATCGATTTTAGGATCTTTTAAGTTTGGTTCCGGGTGTAGCGGTTTTTTTTAGAGTGTCGCGTCTTTTTTGAAGTTCTTTGGCGATTTCGCAACCTCGATAGTTCGCTGGGTGGTTTCCCTTGCAATTCGCGCAGACCGCTGGGACCTGCTTGGTTATGTTGCACTCTTCCGAGAGATGTGTACCGGCACATTTTACGCACCGTGGTTCTTTCTGGCAGTATGCCTGCGTATGGTTGAAGCCTTGGCATCGCTTACACTGAGGTATCGATCTCTTGCCCTTACGCATGGGCTCGACTTTTACCTTGATGTTTAGAATGGTTTTCATTTTGAAGATTTCGTCCACATTCTCGGTCCTATCAAAGGTAAGCATAAAAAGTGGGAGACCGCGTTTGATGACATTATCTTTGTCTCCTTCCGTACGTTGCTTTTCCTTCTTGATAATATTCACGGCGTCAATAATTTTCAAGCCTTGGCTTTTCACGTCTTCCATAACGTCTTCTTTTGCGCACGACGGGTGAAGTCCCCTAACAAAGACTCGCAGTGGTTTTTCGTACTTATTCTCGTAAGTATACCATTGGATTTTCTCGGTGTTTAATTTTAGAGACAGTGCTCGGTAGGAGACTGGGTCATCTACGTTGATTTTCCACTCGTTGTTTCGGCGCGAGGTTATATTGTGTTTTGTCCTCAGCGTATTTTTGAGAAGATTACGATGTTTTCCATAGTCCGCTATCCCGACGAGATTTATTGCGGGTGGAGGGCGATTTTTCGCTTGGGTTTTTGCCTTGTTTGATACGGCGGGCTTATCTTCCTTTTGTGAAACTTCGGGTGAAGTAACGGCCTTACGTTTTTTGCTAGGCCTCTTTTTGGAGGCCGGATTGGTTTCGTGGGCAAGTTCTTCCTCGTCCGTAAAATATTCACTCGCTGGACGGTTTGGCGTTGTATCGGGATTTTTCGGTACATGAATGTTCTTGAGATCCTCGTTTTCTTTTCGCAGAGCATCTACTTCCTTTTTAAGCTCGTGGAAGAGTCGCTCCATTTCATTAAGTTTAGCTCGTAGTTCGTTGTTCTCTTTTACGAAGCATTTCGTTTTCACTGAGTCCTGGTTAGCCGGCGGACTACTTTTCCCGGAGATATTCGATGTAGGTGGTAGGGTTTTCGCTTGTGAATCAGTTTTATGTTCACTTCCAGCTTTACTGGTTTCAGTTCCAGATTTCTGTTTTTGTATCTTCGGAATACTTACAATTATAGCGCTATCTTTGGCCGAAAGGCTTTTTTGCGCTATCGCTTTCGGTGGAGTTCTCGGCGTGAGTGAACTCCTTCTGGTGTTTTGTTGGAGAAGCAATAAAAAGCGTAAAGCTACCAACAGCATTAACATCTAATATTTTTCTTAGTCTTGATCCAGGTGCATCAACAATAATTTGAAAACTGTATGGGATCACTTAGTATAGTATATCGCGACTGATGATCACATCGATTTTTAAGTATTCTTCTTTTATTATATGAAAAACCACCTCCAAACTCATATCCTCAAATTTAACTAACAGTGTTGCGTTTTCTGTTAGTAAAATAAGACTGTTAACTGTTCCTTGAATTGACAAAAGTGAGTACATAAATGGGTGGTATTCGAGAAACGATATCCATTAGGATTAGAGAACAATCGAATCCAGAATCCAAAAGGTACCGTTGACTTCCATGGATAACGACAACTGTAGTATCTTTTTGCACTTAAATCTTACTAAGTGGAAAATGTTCTAGTTTAACAGGATGTGGCTAGTTTTTTAATTTTTTACCGCAAAACAGTTTTTCTTATTCAATTGAAAGGCTCTTATTCCAGAAGACACCCTGCCTTTGTAACGAATTTTTAAGCACCAATAATATCTAAGAGAACCCCGTTACTCGTTTTTTGATAAATTTATTACGATCTGAAATTTAGGATCCCAAATTAGTTTTTTTTTTAAAGTTTATTCCGTAGTTTTTGTTGATTCAAATAATTTGAATCCTTATATATCACTTCATAAATAATTTATTAAAAATGCATAACAGCAACAATCGACCTATGTCTGGGGTATTTTATTTATCAGAATGAGGGATAAGAGCCAAGTATAGCACGTCAACAAATACCTTTCTGCATATGCCAGAAGAATTGGCTGATTTTAACTCAAATAAGGAAGAACAACTTGTAAAGGGTCTCCCAATCAGGGCGCTCGACTATTAAAATTGAATAAAAAGAGCTGTATGTGAGGTATGATATACATTCAATGTCATTATGTCTTAAATTTAACATCGATAATTCAAATGGCTTCCACGGCTTCGTTTTCAAGAGACGATCCGAGAGACCCAATTTTGGATGACTCTTCCACACGTTCTTTTTCCAGGTCATCGATTGTTGCTGGTTTATTGGCGTAGGTCAGAGATTCATTCGCTGCGTGACTCATAGCCCCATCTTACTAGAACGACATGTTGTTTATATTGAGCCAAAAAGATCGGTTATCATCTCTCGATACTTTTCGTTTTCTCTATGATGCAAAATCCATTATAATTAGAATTACGAGTATCATAATCAATTTTCACAATACATTGTTTAAGCGAGTAGTTTTCCATGATTAAATGGCAGCTATGACAGAATATAAACTGGTAGCGTAAGTTAAAATTAAAAAAAAAAATTGGACTTAGAGGTGCTACAGCTTATCACACTATAACTTTTCAACGGTTACGGCTATGGAGTTTTGTTTGTTAATTTTGAACGTCTTTGTGATTTACCAAACCGTTCGCAACAGTTTTACCTTTCTGATTGTTTCTCCTAACATTTTACTTTAAATCTGATTATCACAAAAAGTTGTCCCCGAATGATTTTAAATCGATAATGGAACTTTCATCCACAAACAATTCCCTATAAATCGCTCATACGATGGTATTACCTTTGAATAATAGGTATGATTTCTGAGCATCTAAGAAATAGCCTGCCACTGAATTTTTTTTTATTAATAATCATCTCGAACAAGGTCCCAACAAATTCTCCAAAGTCTCATTGAGTTATTTTAAACTCGAATGTCCTTTCGACAAAATTCCTGTGGACAATATTACTTTCCTGAAAGTTGTCGACGAATTTCCTTTCAACGAGTGTTCTTCTTTCACAGTTATCAAAGAAATTTATGGTTCCCTTTGAGTCCTAAAGTACCCATGAAATTACCTTATCCGCCGATAATTTTACTTCAGTTCTCATCAGGACTAGTGATGCAGATCTTATCCACTCTTTTGATTGCTGTTTAGTCTCAGGGGTATAGTTGTAAACCCAGGTCTTCCACTGCATGGGTCGTCTTCAACGCTTTCTCGTCCACGTCTGAATTCGGTTACCAGCTTTTTAATTATTGTCTTCAATAGGGTAGATTCCCCCAAAGTTGCCACAAAATCTTTATGGATCTGTTTCAGAGTTACTTTTTTATTTTTTTTAACTTTATAACAGCGATTTTTTACTTTATAACAGCGACTTTGTCTATTTTTTAAAAATTACTTTACTTTGTCTCAATTAAGCACATGTCTGAACCGATTTAAAAGCAACACAGTAATGAAACTTCATATAGTCATTCTTAGAATGTTGGGAAATAAAGGAGAGAAGAACCAATTTAGAATTAAAACTACTCCTATGGTAGTCAGCAGAATTTTGAATTCAATCTCCTACATGTTTTCTGTAAATTTTGTATTAATAATACGTCATAAAACTTTGATATGTTTCTGCTACAATGTTTACATTAAAATTGCCGAATATATATAATATATAGCATGTACTTGTCAGAGATACAAAATATAGATAAATAATATTCTTTGAAAAAAAAACAGTATTTTGAATATCGGAAATCTGGCTAAGTAAAGCACTACACCAGCACTGGACTGTTCTGTAAGAGTGCAAAGTTATAACACCCACACCCAGATTAGTAAGTCTTATTAAAGTGATTTATAAAGTGTTCTTTGTCACATGAAAATCAAATCGAAAATCCATCTCCATTATTCCCCGTAGTCTTTACAATGCATAATTTTGCAAAAGTTGTGCCTTTTTCTGAAATGAAAATGACGCACTGAATATTTTGTATTAAATTAATATTTAACATTTACATCCGCCTTCCTGTTTGTTGTTGTACACTCGTATAACAGCTTTAGTGCCTTAAATTGGTGCAGTGAAAAAGGCAAATTTCAAAATTTGAATTATCGTTTCATGTAGGTACTTCTTAAGTTAAATACGATAAACTTAAAGTAATCTAAATGCTAGTTTAAAATCGGCTATTATTAAAGTACCTTTAATTTTGAGGCTAAATGTGAACACACCGATCCCAAATATGAAGATTGGATAAAATCCGCCCAGCCGTTTAGGCTGCAGTCGGCCGACATACATACAGACAGGCAGACAAACAGTTTGACGGAAGAATTGAGAGTCCCACTTTTATTATAGTAATGACAAATTTGAACAAAATTTCTTTCTTGTCCTAGTAGGTAAAAAAGAAAATATGTGCACGGATGGGTCCGAAAATCTCTTTCTGTTAAAAACTCTTTCTGTATGTTTTTCTTAGCAATTGTAGACTGTTCTAGAGAGTCATAGTTTAAGGTGAAAAATAGCACGAATCACTAACCCTTCCGGGTAGGGGTCAGAATATACTCGAGGTAGGCATGCTTGTCGTAAGAGGCGACTAAAATCCACCCTCCGTATACAGAGTGTAGCGTATACAAAACATGCAATAAACAAAACAAAAGATATACTACCCCAGGTGGCAGTCCAGGTTTACTAGAAAATCCACTCTTTTCTAAGATCGGCTTTACGGATTCTGGGGAGAGCCATTTATTGCAGTCCTTTGACCCTTTTACAAAAAGTTCAAGGATATCTCCATCGCCACCACCAAGATCGAATGTATCCGGGAAAAGAAGTCCGCCGGAAGCGTCATTGTGCGAAAAACGAGACTCAGAGAAACGCAAAAGCTTTGAGGAGGAAAACAACGAACTCCGTGTGAAGCTTAACAAAATGGAGTTACTCTATCAGGAGCTTAAGAAAGAAGTAGATCTACTCTGAGAAGAAAATGAGGCTCTAAATAACTCTCATCTCCAAAAAGAACGCGAAGGTAGCCCACCCCGCTCAGCTAGTCGTGAATAGTCGAAAAAAAAGATCAAGTAAAAAACGAAGAGCAGGTTCTTCACCCGAAATCGAGCCAAAAAGAGAAAACAAGCGCAAGGAGTCGCGAGCGAAACAAAGCCAAATAAAATTACGTCATCCGCCCCGAAAAACGTAATTGAAATTTCGGATTATAATAACGAACGTTGGCATCGACATGGCCACTGCGCAATGACGTCTGGAAAATTGACGTCAATGATTCCGGCGGTTACTGAGCAATATCCCCGAAATTAAATACCGAGAAGATCCAATGGTACACTTATTAAAACAAGCTAGAACGGCCATTGCGTGTTGTAGCAAGAGGTCTCCACCCTTTGTGTATCAAAGAAGACATTATGAATGATCTTCAAGCTAAAGGCTTTAAAATTCTTGACGCTGCAGACGGAACAACAACAAGAAATCGAGGTTGAGCGTGGACTCCCGTTGTTTATGCTTAGTTTTGATAAGAACAAGAATATAGACGATATTTACAATATTAAAACTATACTAAAAATCGTAATCAAAATCGAGCCATTGCATAAGAATACAAGATCGATCCCGCTGTGTAAGCGTTGCCAAGGTTTCAGTCATAAGCAGAGTTACTGCCAAAAAGAACCGTGATGCGTAAAATGTGCTGGTAAATATCTTTCGGAACAGTGAAGCTTAGATAAACAGGCTCCAGCGACTTGTATAAATTGCAGACGGAAGTACCAAAGTGAAGCGAAGTGGCCAAACAGCTCCAAAATAGGCGCGATGGGATTAAAAAAAACTTAAAAAGGAGCGACAGAAAGATAACTTGTCAAGGAAATGACGAAAAATGTGCGAGAAAAAGTCAGAAAAGAAAACCCCTCATCGTCTGGTGGGCAAACGTATGCGCAAGCTGCGTCGCAAGAAAATAAGAAAAACGGTATTGCTCCAGATCCAATCTCACAAGTTCTTTCTATAATTCGTGCGAAACTTGAGGAGCAAAGCAAAACAAACAAACTTATATTTGAAAAATTGAGCAATCTCGAGCATAAAACTCGAAAAACAGGAACTCAAGTATGACTATGAAACAGTTGCTTAAAATATTAACATGGAATGCACATTTTTTTTTTTTTATAATTTGCACGTGTGAAAGGGAATATGAAAACCCTTATACTAATTTTAGGACACGGGCGACGAGAGAGAGAAGACAGATTGGTAGTAGTTGGTTTGAAACTCAGGTATTATTTAGTTACAGTGAACTCCAAGGGTGGCGTCTAGATAACTGGGGAGTATTTTTGTATTGTCATTGCTTATGATTCACAGTATCTTTTTCCGTCCTCCTGATGTCATCATCACGATCAAGTTGCATTTTAGCCATATGACCACCCTACTGCCAGTGTTATGCCTTTGCAATAGAGTTGACTAAGCTTTCGCAATTGTTCGACTTGGATTTAAACCGTGAACCTGCAGCGTGACAAGCGATGATGCTACCACTACACCATGGCCACTAGGACGAACTAGGAGTATTCGTGCGAAAAAAACAGTATTGACATATGCTTAATTTCCGAAAAACACTTGAAAAAGAAATCTAGTGTAAAAATAAAAGGATACTGTGCTTACCATCCGTCCGAAAGTGCTAGAGGCGGCTCATCCCTATTCATTAATGATTGTATTGAGCATTCTATAAATACAATTATTGAGACCGTTGTGATGTAAGTAAGTACAGTTCTCGTAAGAAATAAGCACTCATTGGGTGGCCGTGGTGTAGTGGTAACATCATCGCTTGTCACGCTGTTGATTCACGGTTCGAATCCTGATGTCAAGAATCATCTATTTATTTCGCATGAAATAAATAAAAAAGTCGATCACTTGCGAAAGCTAAGTCAACTCTACTATGAAGACATAAAACTGGCAGTAGGGTGGTCATATGGCTAAAATGCAACTTGATCGTGATGATGACATCAGGAGGACGGAAAAAAATACTGTGAATCATAAGCAATGACAATAATAGCGAAAACAAACAAAATACTCCCCAGTTATCTGGACAGCCACCCTTGGAGTTTACAGAAACTTAATACCACCTGAGTTTCAAACCACACCACTCTGTCTTTCTCTCTGTCTCTTCCTTTCCACAAAAAAACGCACGTGTTCTAAAAATTAGTATAAGGGTATTCATATCCCCTTTAACAAGTGCAAATTATAAAAAAAAAAACTCATACTATAATATCGGGTCCATTTATTGCCTCCGCGATACAAACTAGAAAAGACCGACTTTATAAATCTTTTGCATTCACTTGAACCGAATTTTATTGTCTGTGGTGATTTCAATTCGAAACACACCTTTTGGGGTTCAAGAGGCGAATCAACTAAAGGCAGACTACTTTACGAAGCTAGCGAGTCTCTGGAGCTTTTAATGCAAACTCACTTTCCAGGGTGCAAAGAATGAGATTGCTCACTGAATTTGTCCTCAAGATGTGCAATCTTCATCTTGGAACGACATCAATTACAGAGGTTAATACCTCTTGGGCCATTTCCAGCTTCTCTCCCTATAAATCGGCTGGACTTGACGGCATACTCCTGGTAATGCTGCAAAAAACACTGGATCAGGTGGTCCCTTGGCTAGTTCCGATCTATAGAAGCTGTGTTCTTCTAAACCACGTCCCCCTGAATTGGAGGCGTGTTCGTGTTGTGTTTATTCCGAAAGCGGGGAAGCGGGGGCATGAATCTGCAAAGGTTTTCAGACCCATCGGCTTGTCATCTTTCCTCCTTAAGACGTTGGGACGTATATTAGACACGCACATCCGTAATACAATAGATACATCACTTCTATCAAAATCTCAGCATGCGTACACTAAGGGGCGATCGACTGAGACGGCGCTCCATGAAGTTGTGCGTACGATAGAAAAGACAATACACTACAAACAATTTACTCTTGCCACCTTTTTAGATGTTGAAGGTGCTTTCAATAACGTTAGTACTGAATCGATTCAGGAAGCTCTGTCCCAACTGGGTGTAGGGGTGTTTATTAGCAAGTGGATAGTGACTATGCTAAAAACCAGAATCATTCAATCGACACTCGGTAATAGTGTTTCCACCATATCCGTTGTAAGGGGAACTCCTCAGGGTGGGGTTATCTCTCCTCTTATTTGGCTTATGGTAATCAACAAAATTCTGTGTAGGCTTGTCTTGATTAGCACTTTTTTTTTCCCCGAGGGTTGGTGAAAAATCTTCCATAGACACTATGAGGATTTCAAGCGCGTGCTCATAGTAGTGTCAGATTCTTACTGACTAAAAAAACACCACCCTGCGATTTAATTTGTTATATATTGCAACTAAGAAGGACCTTATCACGCAATTTTTCTTTCATGCAAAAAACTCGTTTGGCAGGTTACTTTCCACTGAAAGATCCTGCATGTTCCGCAATCTAGGCGCGGTTGATTCCTATCTCGCCAAGTCGAAAGATTTCGTCCTTTGTAGTCGGCGCAATAAATTGCTTTCATCCAGAATTTGTAGGATTATATTGTTGACATGTCCGATTAGTCGGTTTCTATGCTTTCTCGCGAAGCTTCTAATTTTAGCTTCGATTGTCGGAATTCCGAGATCCCTGTGAATATCATAGTTTCTAGTATACCACGGTACGCGGACAATTTCTCTTAGCACTTTATTTTGAAAAGTTTGTAAAATATTGGCGTTTGTTTTCTTGGTACAGTCCCAAAGTTGTATACCGTAAGTCCACACCGGCTTTAGCACTTGCTTGTATAAAAGCAGTTTGTTCTCAATACTGAGCTGGGAGTGTTTTCCGAGCAACCAGTTAATTTGTCTATATTTGATTTCGAGTTCTTTACGTTTCATTTTCACGTGCGAATTCCATTTCAGTTTTGCGTCGAGTGTCATTCCAAGGTATTTGGCCTCGTTTGCAAAAGGTATTCGGGCCAAGTTTAGGAAAATTGGCAAGACATTAGTTTTCTTATAAGTGAAATTCACGTGAACAGATTTAGATTCGTTGAGGGCGATCCGCCAGTCCCTCGTCCATTCATTTACTTTAATGCAGTCGTTTCTTCGATTGTTTTACCTACGGCTAGGATAGCGGTGTCATCGGCAAACGTAGCCAGGATAGTGCGAGCTTCTATCGGTATATCTCGAGTATATAACAGATAGAGAAGTGACCCAAGAACACTTCCTACGGTACACCTGCCGAAATTTCTTTGAGCTCCGAGTATTCATTTCTATGTCTAACACGGAAGAGTCTATTCCCGAGATATGATTCTAGAATGTCATATAGGTATACAGGAAGAACTTGTCGTAATTTGCAATTCAAGCGATCATGCCACACCTTATCAAAAGCTTGCGAGACGTCAAGAAATACGCTTGAGCATATCTTTTTCTCTTCAAGTGCTTTCTCGATTATGTCAGTAATTATGCACCTGGTCAATTGTCGAATGCTTACTTCTGAACCCAAACTGGTGGTCAGGGATAAGATTATTTCCTTCTATAACCGGTTGGAGACGCCTTAGTAATATCCTCTCGAAAATTTTGGATATAACTGGAAGTAGCGAAATTGATCTATAAGATTTATTTACAATATAAAGAAGCTTAATCAATGCTTTTCTAGGTAAAGCTTTGAGAATTTCTCCGGTGATCAAGTCATAACCAGGAGCTTTCTTAGGTTTTAGATTTCCGATCTAATGTTTGAGTTCCCTTAGCGTTGCACTTGTAAGTGCTAAATCGTCAGATGGTAAATCCGGTCTATTGATATTGTCGTAAGACTCTTGACCATCGTACGGTTTAAAGGTGTGTTACAGGTGGGCCGCAAAAACGTCCGCTTTTTCTTTATCTCCCTTTCCCATTCATTGTGATTTAATTTAATTGGCGGCGCGGGGACCTCGGGCCTTTTGGTGCCTTTTACAGCTTTCCAAAACGAATAATTGGAATCTTTTTTCACTGTTAAACTTTCAAGATAAGAGCCTATCGCACGATTCTTAAAATCCTTTATAGTCTTCTTCAACGAATTGCACAGGTGATTCAAGTGAGCTTTATGTTGCGGAGCACGACTCTGTTGCCATTTCTTACGCGCTTTTCTTTTTTTCGTAGACCGTATTTGTCCGGAGTTTTCCTTGGATTGGGGGTATTATTCCAAGAGGCGAGCTGTACGATCTCAACGAAGCGATCAACTTCAACCTCAAGTTCATAGGGTGTCGTAAGTGGAACGCTCAGTTCAACATTATCTTCAATTTCGTTCCTAAAGCCTTCCCAGTTAGTTGTTCTACCGGTTAATCTCGCTGGCTCTAGGGTATAGACTAGTTTTTCGCTCAATGTCAAAACAACTGGAGAATGGTCAGACGACAGATCAAAGCTCTCTTCAACTTTAATGTGGTTGGTAGACCTTTCACGACGAAAAAGTCGATCAGGTCAGGTATTTTCGAAGTATCACTTGGCCAGTAGGTCGGTTTACCCGTCGAATGGAAATCACAACTGTACTCCATACCTGCCTCATAGAGCATTCTGCCTTTTTGCGAGCTGTATCTCGCATTCTGAGCCCCAGAATGTATGTTTCGCATTAAAATCGCCGATAGATGAGATTTTAAGAGTACGCTGACTATTTTTTACTCGAATCGTGCACAGATGCAAAGTTTCAAGTTCGATCTTTAGGTCTTTGGATTGTTCGATGCAGTCTTTAATAAACCTCTCGCTTTTCCCGAAGGGTGACAAGCGTGGTAATCATTATAGCCTTTTATTTTTAAATGCGATTCGTTTTTTACGGTGGTTTCAGAAATCAAGCAAATATTGATATCTTTTCCACGCAAGAATATTTCCAATTCGTCAAGTTTTTGCAAAAGTCCGTTTGCATTCCAAGTACATATTTTTAACATTCGTTTTTCATTCATATTCTAGTTGGAGTACGAGTTTTCCCTGAATTACTTTCGAGCCTAACCAGTCTATCGAGAGTAATTTTATTTATTTTGCTTTGTTCTTCAAGTTTCTCTAGAATAACTGAAAAAAACATGAGAAACAGGGTCTTTCGAAGTTTCAATATTTTTTGGTATTTCGGATGCCGCGGCCTGAGCGTAAATCTGTACTCCTGGTGTTCGAAGGTTATTACCCGGTCTCTTTTCCAATGGTAACTTTTCTGTACCGTTTTTTTTTAGGTCGAGGTAGAGGTCGAGGGCTTTTCTTTCGTCATTCTTTCCCTCACCTTTTTGCGCTCTGAACCCGGTAGTTTGAATTTGCATTCTTTCTCCTCCGCGACCTTACGCTTTGGCTTAGTTTGCGGTTTTGATTTTGCATTTAGGGGCTTAAGGAGCGCATCTCTTCGTCTTTGTAACTCTTTAGCTACTTCACAGCCTGCTGGTGCTTTCCCTTACAATTAGCACAGGTTGCGGAGGTTTGTTTGTTTACTCCACAAACTTGGGAGAGGTGATTTCCAGCGCATTTCACACATCGCAGTTCTTTTTTGCAGTACATTTGCGTATGATTGTATCCTTGGCAACGTTTGCACTGCGGAATCATTCTTATATTTCTACGCATTGGCTCGATTTTGACTACGATATTTAGTATGGTCCTAATTCGGTAGATATCGTCGATGTTGTCGGAAGTCCACGCCTTACCAAGATGTCTTTATCTATTTCCATTTGTTGCTTCTCCTTTTTGATGATATTAACGGCATCAAGAATTTTAAAGCCTTTGTCTTGAAGGTCAGTCATAATCTCTTCTTTGGTGCATGAGGGTTGGAGTCCTCTTGCAACAACACGATGTGGCCTTTCTGACTTGATTTCGAAAGCATACCATTAAATTTTTTCGGTATTTAACTTTTGGGACACTGCTTGGTAGTCGTCGTATTCATCGACGTTAATTTTCCACGCATTGTCCCTCAAAGACGTGACCTTATATTTCGATGTTAAAGTTCCTTTAAGAAGGCTTTGCATCTTATTAAATTCCGTTAACCCGACGATGTTAATTGGTGGGGGTGGACGAGATTGCGCTCGAGGTTGCTTTTCTTGCGGTTCTTTGTGCTCTTCGCCCGAAGTCGAGTCCCTAAAAGAAAAAGAGAAAGACTTTTTCTTTTAGGGACTCGACTTCGGGCGAAGAGCCGGCTCTCCGTTTCTTACTTGGTCTCTTCGACCCGACACGTTTCGCGTGCTAGCTCTTCTTCGTCGGTGTGATATTCCCGACTAGCTAAGCGTGCTGGAGTACATTCACGTTCTTCCTCTATACGTGAGCTCTTTAGAACCGTATTTTCTTCTTTTAATAAGTCTATTTTTTTCTTGATCTTTTGATAGAGTAGATCCATTTCGTTACGCTTCCTTCGGAGTATTTTATTTTCTTCCTCAAAGCTGTTATATTGCGCTGGCGCTTCCGGTGGACTTCTTTTCCCGGAGTTATTCGATCTTGGTGGAGGATATCGAGATACCCTTGAACTTTTTGATAAAAGGGCAATAAGCGGTTCTTCCCAGAATCCGTAGAGCCGACCTCCGAAGAGGGTGGATTTTCCAATAAAGCTGGACTGCCGCCTGGGGTAATATATCTTTTCGTTTTGTTCATTTCATATTTTGTATACACTATACGCTCGGTATACGGAGATTGGATTTTAGTCGCCTCTTACGACAGGCATGTCTACCTCGGGTATATTCTATCCCCTACCCGAAGGGGTTTCAAAATGCGATTCAACTAAAGGCAGACTACTTTACGAAGCCGGCTGTTGGCTTCTTTTTGACGGGAAAACTGATATATTGGCCCACCGACAGAGCAAAAACTCCTGGCCTAAAGACTTTACAAACGTCGAGGAAAGTTTTGATCTCTCCTCAGATTATTCACCAGTAATCATGACAATAAGCGTCTAATGATAAAAGAAGGGGCCCCTGGATTAACTACCAACAAAACTAACTGGGACGGCTTTAACAAATATTGTACAGAAAATATTGTTCTGCATGTGCCGGGGGGGGCTGTGCCACCCCCCTAGATCCGCCCTTGGCAGTAGATGTTAATGTATACATATATGTACAGGGCGTCCGATGGCAGATTTGTGTTTTTAAAAGTGAATAAAACAACAAAAATGATATCGTCCAAATGCCATCCATTTAGTTGCACATACTATTGGAAGCGGACCACCGTGTTTCGTACCACGTGCTGCAGCATAGCATGCTTGGCTGGATGTCGTACATTTCTATGGGGCAAGTGTAAATTTAATTCGTTCGTGGGTGCAAAGGTTCCGCGAAACTTCTTCAGTTCTGAATAGACCTCAGCCAGGGCCCAGCAGAACATCAAGGACCACCGAAAACATTCGGGAGGTGGTACGAAGCTTGCGCGACAATCCAAGAATTTCAGTGTGGAAAAACTATAGTTCATGAAATTCTACAGAAAGACTTAAAATTCCATCCTTTTAAGATTCAATTGGTGCAAGAACTTAAGGAAAATAACTTTAATTTACGCACAAACTTTTGAGAAACAATGTTGGAGAGATTTCTCACTGTGAAGTGCATCTTCTGGAACGACGAGACCCACTTCTGCCTGCATGGTCCCGTAATAAATAAGTAAAACTGTCGCTTATGAGCTCCACGAAGACGTATTCCGCGACTTAAACAACAACGGCCTTTACATTGCCTAAGAGTTAGTGTTTGGTGCGCCTTATCGATGAAAATAAAAAAACTTATACGCTAAAAGAGGAGAGCACGCAAAAGATGTCAACAATTCCGATCTCTCCAGCTCAAAACTCTTTTAAACTATCTGTGTAATGAACTGAAGAAAGCAATCAAAGATTTCAAAAATCGAGAGATCTCTACGAAAAAAGTTCTAATTATGTACTATGGAAAGTCATGGAAGGTATTAAAAAATCCCAAATGCAATCGCTACCGATAAAAAAAAAAAAATGGCGAATGGGCAAAAGGAGACAAAGAGAAGGCGGACTTATTTATCGTGCACCTGGAAGAAACGTTTAAGCCATTCGACGGACAGGGGCTAACAGAAGACCTTGGTGGTACGATTACTACACCTTATAACTTTAAAATAAAGAGCGTGTCGTTGCCAGACAATTAAAAAATCTTAAAAATAACATGGCCGCTGGATATGATTTAATAAATGGCGGGTTATTATCCTCAAAGGAATTGACAAAGAAATCCCTGATTAAGCTTCTGCATATTATAAATGCCGCGCTACGATTATTATACGTTCCAAGGCAATGGAAAGTCGCCGAGGTTATTATGGTTCCTAAACCGGGAAAGCCTCCATACGACAAAAAATCGTAGAGACCGTTATCGCTCCTGCTGGTATTCGTAGTATCTAAGGTATTTTAAAAGCACCTACAGTTTCATGCCGTTCCCAAAGGATAATTTTTTCGATTGAGAGAAACTTCTCAATGCAATTTTTACTCTCGGATATTTGATTGGATTCGAAACTTGAACCTCCCGCTCGGTGATCTTGCATTTAACCACTGAGCCACAGCACCCAATTATAAGTAAGTATCTTATTATTGATTATATGCCCTCCCGGATTTTTTTGTAGATCTCTTTTAACCCTAAAAGTCTCTCATATACAATTTAGATATATGAGATTCCTATATATAGCAGTGGCGTGGCGTCCATACAAGCCGATTCCTTTCGGCTTCCCTTTTCAAATATCAAAATTTTTTATTTTGCCACTTGCCAACCATCACATTCAATTATTTGTTCATCAAACCATTTTTCATAACACTATACACGCTCGAAGATGAAATGCTGCGACCACTTCGGTTGTTTATTCATTTTTACTCATACACAAATTTGCACACATAGGCGAGACAAGTATGAACTCCTCTAGCGAAAGAGCGTGCAATGAATTTTTTTGAGAAGCCGTTCATTTTCCGGCTTATGCATTCATTTCTCCACAGTACGATCTTTCAACTCTATTCCTTTCTGGCATATACTAGATCTTTATTTGCGATTTCTTTGTCTAACATACATTCGCTTAACCCGCGATTTCTCGGCTTTTGTGGATGAATATTGGTGGAGTAGAAAGATTTTAGTTTGAAAGAGTTTTTTTTTTTTTTTATTGTAGGCAACAAAATAAGCCGACGAAAATCGGGTTATTGGGTGATGCAGTGGTTCGAACGGCGTTTGAGGTTTTTCTTACTTGTTGGGTATTTTTTTTTTGCAAATTTGAAATGACAGTTGCAAATCGGTTGTGTAATTGTGCGTGATTTATTGAAAATTTGGATGCAAATTTTTGTGATTTTTGTGACTGCTAATTATTAGAAAATTTTAAAAATTTAGCAATTACATATTGGTAGTTAAGTTAGTGTTTTAAATTATTATAAAATAGTGAGTGAGCTAAGTGAATAGTTATTAGCTATATACCAAGTAAGTAATTATAAATCTATTCAAGAGGTGCCCCATTGAACATTCTTACTATTCCTAGACAAGATGTCTCTAGTTAATTTTGAGTGTTGTTTAACTGATTTTCTTCTAAAAGAAACCCACGAGTTCAGTAAGCTTTCTTTTTTGTAAAAAAAAAAAAGTTATAGAACTAGGTCGCCCGACACCATCAATGAAAATTGATTATACGCGAAAGGATGGGTATCACAAACATTTTCATGAGTCTTTTTACAAAAAGCATCCATGGCTGACTGGCAGTTGCGAATTAAATAGAATGTTTTGTTTTCCTTGTCTTCTTTTTTCTAATTTTCCTAGTGTTTGGAGACACACAGGTTTTTTTGATATAAACAATTTTATTAATTGTTCCAAAAAACATATTCAAACGGAAAAGCATAAACGCAGCTGCTTGCATTTGCATGAATTTGGCGAATATCGCATAGAGACTTCTTTAGGGAATTCTTACGAGGCTCATAATAGAAAAGTTGATCGCAATCGCGATTTAATTAAGCGTTTCATAGACACTGTAGTTCTTCTAGGAAAACAAGAGCTGGCATTCCGGGGTATCAGGGACTCGATGGAAATATCATTCGCGTATAGTGAACGTCTTATTCAATTACATAGAAGATATTATAAAAACTTTTGAACAGATTTTATGTGAACCATGAGAATGGGATAACGATACTCTGGTTATGTCCGAAAGTTTGTTGTATAAACTGCAGGACAAAGAATTCTGTTTTTTGTTGCATGTTACTTCGGTCATATTTGCAAAAACAGATATTCTTTTTAGTTTAGTTCAAAATAAACAAACTGACATAGAGCTTGCGAAGCAAGAGATCGAGGGTTTTGAGTCATGGATTCACTCTGAATTTTTAAACTCATTTGACTCAATCTATGAGAGCGTAAGTGACTGCTCAGAACCTCCACGTAAACGCTGACTAGTTAATATTGATTCAAATACAAATTATAGCCAAATTTTTGTCGCAATTATAGATAATGTTACAAGTCAGATCAAGAATAGGTATGTTCATTTAGTTAATATATTTCCGTTGATTTATTAAACAAATCAAAATATGAATATTTTTCTAATTCAATGCCGGATTACAAAATATCTTCTTTAATTACCCTATTTCATGGAATTTTTAATTTTACTACTTTAAAAAATTAACTCAAAGTTTTATACACTACCCCTTCACTTAAACAGCTTGAAGTTTTTCAACTTTATAAGCATTTTAATACGGAAATGCTTAGAGATACTTTTTCTCAAACTCTAACATTGTGTGAAATCTTTTTAACCCCGCCTTTGACTGTGGCCTCTGTGGAAAGATCTTTTTCGACTTTAAAAATAGTCCACACTTAAGAAATTCCCACAAAGAAGAAAGACTCTCAGACCACGCACTTTTATCTATCGAAAGGCACCTTCTTTTAGAAATTAAAAATAACCAAAATTTTTATGAAAGAGTTTTAGCAGAATTCGTAAAAAAGAATCGTAGGGTAGCTTTAGAGTACAATTAGGTAGTACATAATTGTAATTGCTAAATTTTTTGTATTTAACAAAGCTCCGAGTTATCAATAACTTATATAGATTATTCTGAACAGAACGGCTTCTTTCAAAGCCACTTTTTTTATGAGATGAGCTCATTGTCAATTCCAATGACTTAAAGTATAACAAAGGTGGCTTCGATTGCATATCTTAAGTCTGTGTTTCGAATAAGCACCAAAATGGTAAGTCTTGAATAAAACATTTTACTTAAAATTTTTTCGGCTTCCCTCTCTTGAAATTTCACCCCACGCCACTGATATATAGGTACGTAAAATTTAGTCATCATATCGGATTAAATGCACCGCACTGTTGATTTGTATTTGACCTCGGTTTACATATACCTTCGGTGTTGGGGTCATAATTTTGTATGGTCCGAGATTCTGCATTTTCAAAATTCTATAAATAATAAAGGAAAATTGTT
This sequence comes from Pocota personata, assembly GCA_963082735.1. NCBI lineage: Eukaryota > Metazoa > Arthropoda > Insecta > Diptera > Syrphidae > Pocota > Pocota personata. The sequence continues at coordinate 180,417,134 of OY720429.1, read as the reverse complement.
TTTATAATGTGTTTTTATCAAAATTAATTTATATTTGTTAGGTAGGTAGGTAATACCAACATTTATGAAAATCTTAATTTGTATGAATCCAATGCTTACGCTTTAAGACCAATACTTAATTGAAGGTCACAGCAGAACAACACGGAGTTATACATAGAATTCTCGGATAAAGGAAATTTTGTCCAAATCATCACATATACATTTTAGCTGGCAGATACATTTCTTTTATGAAATATTAATTTTAAATTATTCAAATATCTTACTTTCAAATGTTTTAATCTGAAAAAATTGATAAACACTACTTTACACCAGTAAAACTCTCTCCAGAATGACGCGGTGCTATTTTTTTGCACACTACAAATCTGCCTTCATTACGTATAACGGGGAATTCCCGTTTCTTAAAGTTCAGTTTTGAATAAATGTGTCCTTCCGTTACACCACGGAACATCAAAGAGTTATTCTACAATATATGCCACTTGTTAATGCCAGCAAAAAAAAAATAAATGCATTAGAAGTTCAAAATTCAACATGGTGCTATTTTTTTGCACAGAGCTTTACATAGCTTTATAAAAAAAAAAAAACAGATGGAAACTGGTCATGTCTAGCGACGAGATTTTGGAGCTATTCATGGATACCCATTTTCCGAATAGTAAAACAGAGATATGCCACTCTGCAGAAAGGCATAGAAGAGTCGAACTATCGGTGCTAGAGGATAATGTCATTCATCGAAAACTGCATTGGGAAGTGCACAGTTTTCATTCTTACAAATCACCTGGAATCGGTGGAATTTTTCTAGTGGAACTGCAGGAGATATATTGAGGCCTTGCTCTACTTAATCTTTAGGAGCTGTCTAATATTTGTCTACACCCCCAGTTCCTAGAGGAGCATCAAAGTTGTCTTCATATCGAAAGCCGGTAAGACCTTCCATGCTTATCCTCCTTCCTCTTGAAAACGTTGGAAAGGCTAATTGACGTCTATATACGTTCTAGTCTAAATGTCAATCTCATATCGAATTCTCAGCATGCGCACTGGAAAGGGAGATCGGTAGATTACATTTCATTCACTGGTGGGAACCATCGAGAGATCTTGACGGAATTTGTTCTGTTCAAAAGAAGATACAAGGTACCATGTATCGTCCCTCCAAAGCTAAATGGCACAATGCTTCGTTTCGCAGATCATGCCAGATCTCGACAAGAAACTCAGTTATAAACTGAATATACAAGACCGTATCAGGAAGGCCTCGGTTACCCTTTGTTCCTATCGAAGGCCTTGGTCCCAAAATGGGATCTTCAGCCTAAAGTGGTCCACTGAATTTGTACAATACTGACGCCCATACCGATCCACGCAGTACTTGTCTGGTGAACAGCACTGGACAAGAAAACAAATACTGATCTTCTAAGGAAAGCTCAAAGATGATCATGCGTCTGTATAACGGGTGCTTTTAAATCAACTCCTACCGCTGCGCTAGAGACAATGCTCCACCTGCTTCCTCTTGATATCTTTGGGAAGCAAACGGCGGCTAAAGCAGCAATAAGGCTTAGAGAATCATCATAGTCGGTTAACGCTAATAAGAACAATCCAGAATCCCGATCGGCAAGAATACTATTCCTAGTAACACGGACTATATTGTACCTCATATTGACTTTGATGTCAGATACAGAAGTGGTTGGGAATCTGGAGAAATGTTGGATGATTCTGCGATAGAGATATACACAGATGGATCTAGACAGCGTATGATATGGGTGCGGGAGTTTTCTCGAGTGTACCTGATGTTTTTCAAGAGGAAATTACGGCAATTCGTGAAGCTGCGGTTTAACTTTTAAAAGAGTTTTGTCCATTAATAGGAAATGCATTAGTATAATAATGGGAACCCACACGGGGCACAATTTGAGAGGTAGACAGGCTATTAGAATGGGTGCCCCCTCAAAACGATTTCTGTAGAAGCTGTAGAGACGAGGAGGAGGAAACTATTACTCACCTTTTGTGCACTTACCCTGCATTATCAATGTTGAGAAGGAAAACCCTAGAGGAATACCTCTATGAAGATCTTAACGACTTGGCTAGGCTTGATATTAACAAAATTGAGAGTTTTGTCTATAGATGTAGTTGGTTCTGCACATAGATGCGGATCAGAAAAGGGTCAACACCGCAATGGTTACCCATTCTTATCATCCTTTCGGAATAAATTAATTATGTAGGGTTGGTGCCGGAAATCCGGTTCTTCTTGTACCTGCCTGAGAGGGGACAGCCACCAATACATATAGAAAAAAAGAAGTTGAAAAAAAGCATTTTTGCAGAGATACACTGATAAATATAAATTCTTAAAGTCGACTCTGAAGTAAACCTTTTTAAAACAGATACCAAAGAAACGCGTTTTTTCATAACGGTATAAAATTACTACTTTAGTTAAGCGTTTACATCAGATAGGCAGCTAAACGAAACCGATATTAAGAATAATTATCATTTTATGATTTTGTGCACTTTCTAAATCCAACTGTCTAGCTGTATCCCTCTATGCATCTAATATCGGTGTAACCAACTTGCCAATTATAGTTCTGCGAATTATAGTGTAGCAAACTATTTTCAATAATCATTTTTTATCAATTTGATCATTAGAGCTACCGGCTTCAGAGAGTGTTCTGTGATCAGCAGAGCAGAGAGAATCGATGGGATTTAAGCACATACGTATTAGGCGTGTTTTTGTGCAATGTTTTTACTGCAGCAGTAATTGTCTAAAGTAGAAAAGAACGCAATGACAAAAGCAAACACCACGACAAAAAACGATGTATTTGCAGTAGTAAAATGTACGCTCAGCAACAGCACAAAAGCACAAGAAATAACAAAAAAAAATAACCGAATACTACCTTAATTTGCAGTAGTAAAATGCAATTTTCAGTAATCAGCACTCTTTTTGAATTATGTATTCGAAAAATGTTGCAGCAAATTGTTGTTTTCTTTTATACGTATATTCCTGCTGTGCTACATACAAATATAAAGTCACAAAAAAACACGCTTAATGAAATAGTAGTAGACGGTGGCGCACGTTGGATTTGAAGCACGTACCGTGAGATCTTCAAGCGCAATGTAAGCAACCGCTGAGCCATACCATCCCCACTTTGCCAGACGAAATTCTGAAAAGCACCTGACACATAGTCTTAGGCAGGCATGTACAGAGACTGATATTTACAATATTTTTGGTGTAATCTGTAGAGTCTATTTTGTAATGCCTCTCAGAAGCTGGCTCATTCCAGAGTTTTGATAAGCGGTTAACATTGACTAAAAGGGTTTGGTTTTTCCTCCTAGAGAATCTTTAAAACAAAAATGTGGTGGGGTTATTTAGTTTTGAAAGCTTTAACCCAAGTCTTTGGTCGTAAGTTTATGCCGCTAAAAGACTAAAGTTTCCTGTTTGAGAAGGCAATTTTGGCTGGGATAATACCTATACGTGCACAATGGAATTTCGTTCGTCACTAATAAACATATTATATAATAAGGATGGACATAGAAAAAGTACAATTTTGTTAGCTCTTTTTTGGTAAACTAACTGTCAAAGAAATAATCAATAAAAATCTGAGTTGGCATTATTTAAGCTTTAGCACATTTCACCTTTTTTTATTTCTTCTTAAATGAGCATGTGCTGTGGAAAAGCTATAACATTTTATTTAATTCATACAAAACCGTTGTCAAGCATTCATGAAATACAAAGCAGTATCGGTTATAATGTTAAAAATAATTATGTTATTCGAGATCATAAACCAACCAATAACGTGAATGTACAGTTAATATCATAATTAACGAACGTGTATGAACAGTTAATACTTTCACTAAAAATAAACATATTGTACTTTCTGTTTAAAATGTTTATGATGTACCTACAGAAAAAGCTTTCTAGACAAAGAAAATACAGGACTTGTTAGCTTTTAAAGGATTTTATGTGCCAGGATTGATTCTCTGCTTTGCTGTATTTACTTGGTTTCTGCGGTAAATTTTGTAAGGCTTTTTCTGAATTCAATGGAGAGGTTCTATCAATTAAATATATGGCGCATGTTCGTGCAAATTTCAATGCAAAACGTTTGCAGCAATCCATTTTTTTGTTGTGCAAATACGGGAAAGGAACTGATTTGTTAATTGAAACGAATGCTTTACTAAATGTTCGATGTGTTACACAATTGATGAAGTTTGAAAATATTGTATTTGCGGAATAATAATATGTGTGAATTATGTTATTGCCATGCTTATGGTATAATACATAGATATTTGTGTGCGTTTAAGATGTGTTCTCAACCTTGCAAATTACACTAAAGGTAAATAAAAAAGCGCAAAAAGTTCATAAAATAAATTAAATAGTTGCAAAAAAATAAATAATAATAATAATGGATTTTTTAAGAGGCTAGGTACCCTTAATCCGACAGCACAATTTTATTATGATGCATAAGTACATAAAGTTAGTAAATACATATTTTTAATACATATAGATATATGTGTACGAGTGTACAGTGCAAGAACCACCTAGGCATTGATGACAATTAAGATGCAAATTAATATTTGGCTAATCAACTCGGAATAATTTAATATTTCCAGAAGCTGTTTTTTTTTTTTTTGTTTGTTATGTCATGTATGTATATGTCAGAAAATGTGATATAATATGGTACAACTCAATATCGCCTTTCAAAATCAAGTAGGTATTTGCATAAATCATTTTAGAATTGCTTGCAATAAATTCTGCTATCAGTAATAGACCGTAATTATTAAAGTTCAATCAAGCTTGAATGACTTTGAAATTAACTTTCCCTCAACAAACTATTTTTTGTTCTCAGTATTAATAAATTTGCGTATGAAAGACGTTATTTTATTTATTTTTTTCTACATAAATCAGATTTAAAATAATTTTAAATTATTGGCACTGGGTTCGGTTCTATTAGTCGTCGAGTATTAGCATTTTGTATTTCATTTCACTGAATAAATCGATTTTCTATGTATTGCTTCTTATTTTATCTAAATACTTTTTAGTAGCCCCACCTACTTTTAGGGCTACGATATGATATACGAAAAAAAATCTTGTTTAATTTTTCCAAGCAGAATGTTTAGGGACTCCGTTCGTAATATATCATACTTCCTAAATTAGGTATTCCAAACTCATTTAATTACTTCGTTTCCGTTTCTTATTTCAGGCTGCATACTGCACGTACACTATGTATGTATATATTTTGATTACATATTCATACTCGTACAAAATGTATTAATGGTTCTAAATACATATGTATGTCCGTTTGAGCAGATCCCGCCGAATCGTGTGTGAGTTTTTTAAGCCGTAAATCTTGACCTAGGGGCATCTATGTGTTATGAACTCTGTGGAATAAAGTATCTAAGGAATGAAATCCTAAAGCAACACACCCCAATTATGGCGGAATGGGAACATTTTAAATGATTTGATTTTTCCTGCGAGTAAAAGGTTTTTTTTTTGTCTATCGTTAAAAAATGATAGGGAATTCTGTGACTGGTGAAAGTCTGTGAGATATGTATAAAGCACATTCAGAAACGATTTATTAGCTGAGGCAAGGGCAATTCCAGGCCCTTCTAGCTCTCGTCCCGGAAGAGCCTCCGTAGGCAGAAAAGTCATAGTTGAAAGGCGATAGTAAAATCATGGTGCATCTCTCATACATTATGCGTCACACTGATCAACATCTGACCCCAGAGGGGCGGCTGCCACACACACACAGGTTGTAGACAGAGGCTCATCCGCTTGTCGTCCGGCGAGTTGCCACAGGCTCCGTTAAAGCAGTCGTAATTACGTTTCGGAACTTGGCGGATGTGCCGGTACTACAAGCATCTCGGGGCGCTGTGGAGGCGTTATAGGTTCGACTATCCCGAGCGAAGCTTATTTAAAAAAAAAAAAACAAAAAAAAAAATAGAATAGTGAACCAGCCTAATACCGCTTGTTAGACCATATGGATATTTTAATATCAGCGCTGTAATTGATTATATCTTTGAAATGAAACAGAGAAATTGTAGTAACTACTAGTAGGTTAGGTTACGTACGAGAGTTATTGAGGTAGTCATAGCTGTCATCTCAAATAGGTTTACAAGAATTCTGCGCCTTACCCTAAAGTCAGAATCATGAAAAGAAGAAGAGAATAGTATAAAGAAAACATTAGAGATACTATTGTGGGAGTGTTGGAGTTCGCCTCGAACAGACATTTTTCCATCCTGGCCTGGTGAAGAATTACGGGATGGGTGCAGTTGTATCTGCCAATTGGTGCAATTCTCCGAAGAGACCATTTAAACCATAGTTGAAGTGACAAAATCTAAACCGCTGACAATTCTGAGTGAACGCCAGATTAAGTGTGAGTTATATTTACATATGTCTGCCACTTCGTGTAACTCTCCGGAGAAAGGATTCCGAAGGAGAGTTGACCGATATCCTCTTAAGCTAGGGCACTGGCACAGAAAGTGGAAGGTGTCTTCATACACCTAAATGAAACTTCTAGGGAGTCTCAAACTGGTTTTCAAGCTAGCCATTGCATGTCGAGCAGTGCAGCTCTGCCGTAAGATGAATATGATGTTCTTGTCGGGATGATGTTCTAAGGAATGTCCATTTTCGAAGACATGTCATCGACTCTTCATAATTCTGGGCCTGTGGTCAGAAAAATGGGCTTGCTTATTTCAACAAGGGCGAAAGAGCTGTGAAGACGACCCCCGTTCTGTGTCAGTAGTTACTGAAGAAAACTTCGGAAAAGTTGAAAAATTAGTTCTGGCTGACCGAAGATAGCGGACAAGCATTTAAACACGAAAAAAATGTGCGCGCTGGGTACCGAAAATGAATACGCCGTTCGACAAACAACGACGACTGGAGTGCTGCAAAAATTTTTTGGAGTTAGTCGGGGATAATCTTGACGAAATTTGCAACCTAATCGTAACTGTAGATGAATCTTGGGTTTGCCAATAGTATCCGGAGTCCAACCAAGAGTCTATGCAGTGGAAAAGTCGGCTTCGAAGCATATGGCGACTGTTTTTTGAGACAGCGAAGGTGTTTTGTTGATTGATTACTTGTCAAAGGAGACTACGATGAATGGTCATCACTTGGCCCAGAACAACTTTTTCCTTTTTCCAATTTGAAAAGGAGTTACGAGGCCGGAGATTTGCAGATGAGAACGCGATCAAGGCGGCCGTAGAAAGTCATTTTGAAGGCAAAGAAAAATAATATTTTTTCGGTGGTATTAAGGCACTGTATGCGGATCTCTTCTTTCACTTAATGCCTTAAGTTGCGGATTTTTCAGCCGCCACTCGTATGTACATACATTTGTACTTGTGGGGGTCTGTCATTATTAATTATCTGTGTTACAAACACAATATACCCTCTATGAGATAGGGTTTTATAATTTAAGTAAATGAGCAGTTTTTTCCCTGTCACTGTATGTTGTTTGTCGAGTTTGGCCCTAAGTGCATAAAATTTGTGGGCATAGTTGGGATATACGAAATATGAATAATTAGCAACGACTTCAACTTGGCACTGTGTTTTTTTCGTGGCTTAATAATCAAATGATTATTTTACTAGATAACTGGGCCTGTTTGTAAGTGTAAAAGTATTTTTGTTTATTTACAGGCCGGAACAATTAACATGGATAAAATGACAGTTGCTCAGAAAAATGCGTACTTAGAAGCTCATATGGCAGTTCAACAACATATGGCACAAGCAGCCATTCATTTTAAACAGCATAATCAAAGGAATGACACTCAGCATAATGCGAACACATCAAATCAAAATAATTCTCAACAACAAAATAGTCAAAATCAAAACTCTCCAACAAATGTGAATGCTGTTAGCCAACAACAACAACAACAGCAACAACAACAACACTACTCAAACACCATTAAAGTGCCTCAAATAAGTTCATCTAGTTCTGGTGGTGGAGACAGCACGTTTACAGTTCCCGACGATGTAGGCATGGGTTTCGAAGGAGGTGTACGGGTACTCCAAAGTTTGGGTAGTTGGTCGCCAGATATTCCTTACAACGTTCCGAGGCCAAACCTTATACCTTTTACGGAACCCTATGTTGAAGGTGGTTCAATGCATCCCGCAAGTAGACTTAAAGCATTACAACAAGTTCAGCAAGCCTCGTCTGGAATTCGGAAAACAAATCCATCAAAGAGTAAATATATTTTGAACGTACATATTTAAATATGGAAATGGAATACAGTACACTTACTGGCTCTATGATAATTTAATATGATAATTTAATAAATATTTTAAGGTACGAACAAGGCCTTCGAGTGTACAATCTGTGGCAAGGGGCTGGCAAGAAAAGACAAATTAACAATACACATGCGTATTCATACTGGGGAAAAGCCATACATTTGTGAGGTACAAAACTTAAGGCACTTTACATTATACCTTTTAAAGTACATATTTGAAGGTTTGCAATAAAGCGTTTGCTCGAAGGGATAAACTCGTAATACATATGAACAAATTTAAGCACGTAACACCTACAAATATTGCTCCTCTGGGAAAACGACTAAATAGCATCATTAAGAAAAAAGAGCCAGAAGGAGAAGATAACAAAAATATAATCGAGTCTATACAACAATCTTCTACCAACATTGTGATACAATCGAGCCAGCATCCACAGACGAGCACTGCTATAGCAGGGATCATAATTCCCCATCACCATCAGCAACAACTATCGTGGACTTGTGAATTGTGTGGTCGAATGTTTTCCACACGAGACGAATGGTCCTTGCATGCAAAAAGTCACTTAGAGGTAAGTTACATACATATGTCTATGCGGGTATCCGTACAAAAAAAAAAAAAAAAAAACCTGTTAAAAGAAGTAGATGAACTTATGCCTTACGCACAGCTTTCTGAGCCTCCAAAATTGTTATGCGAACATAAACTACTCTCCCAAGCCGATTATGATAAAATCCAAATGATTCTACGATTTAGTAAAACTATGTTGAAAATACTCATAGGGCTGTTGTCGAATAAATTGTATAAAAAATCTCCGAACACCTGTCATGTATAGGTGGGAAGTAATACCCCGCCAAGTTCTCCAGCAACTTGTGCACTACCACCTTATTTATATGAAACAATTTAAAGCATTTTTACGCCCCTCCATATCCAAATGACCCATGTTAGTAACTCTACTGGATTTGAAGTTTCTAGCTTAAGCGGTTGCCGAGACACAAACTTCAAAAAACGTTTGTTTGGGACTGACGAGCTGACTGACTCAGTGATAATCAAAACTTATAAGGTACTTCCGAGAACAAAGAATCTTGAAATTTGGTACGGAGGTAGAACTTGGTATGTAGACAAAGGGAAAAAGTGAGAAAGTTGGACTTTTGAACTTGGTTTCCAAAAAAAATGGGTGGGGCAAGGGGGTGGCAGTATAATAGAAGTCTCGAAATCTTTAGGGTTCTTCTAGTGAACATTGGAGAGTAAAACATGTTGGGTACTTCTACTCAACATAGAACCTTCAAAATTCGTATACAGATAGTGCTTGGGGTGTAGAACAAGGATCGAATTTGACTTTTCCTTAAATTGACTTAGCCTCTTACATCCTACAATAATATGTTGGGGTATTTAGTGTTATATGTGACATTTGGTGGGATTTCGGAATATTTTAGGATACCTTGCGGTATTTAATATTATATGCGGTATTTATTGTTATGTATTATAATACATACTAAAACACTTTAAAATTCCACTATGTACCCCATATAACACTAAACACCTCGACATATGTTGAAATATACTAAAAAAAGGCCGAACAAAAATACCAACAAATTGCATTTAACAATAAATACAACAACATATCCCAAAATATCCCATTTAACACTAAACACACTAGCATATTACAAAATATCCTAAAATATACGAAGTGTCGCAAAATACTACCAAATATCCCATATAACACAAAACATATCCCCCAACATATCCTAAAATATCCCAAAATACCACCAGATACCACAGCAAAAACCTTTTTGTAATGCAGATAGCTTTGCAGTAAAAATGGCTCAAAAACCTGGTCTTACCTAACGATTGCTTATTGAAGATTTCTTTTGTCACTAAATTATTACATTATATAGGTGCGCATATTGATATCTCCTCAAAAACATTACTGAAAAGGATTGAGATATAAAAGTGCGAAACGTTCAACTTGTATCAATGCCTTCCCAAATTTGATACTTGACAAAAGTCTATTTATGTGCGTAAATAGACTTAGACATTCTGAATTGTTACATTTTTTTAGACTAGAAAGGTCCCCTTTTATAGCAATGTTTTTAGTGAGATTCAGTTTACTTATGTGAAGAATGAGCCTAAGAAATATTAAATTATTTAATTTTAATTAAATTATTCAAGATATTTTTTTACATCAGAGATTCTCAGTAAGGACCTTTTCGTTTTCCTTAAGAGCTTAACAGGGATACCAAGAATAGACATGATTCTGTATAAATTGTCTTTACAAATAATGTGACTACTCGTATAGTGGAATATATGATAATAGAGGAGAATTCCACTATTGGAATATTTTTTTGAAATTGCTATATTTTATTTGATGTAAGATGTGAGCCTTCCGCTGGCTTTTCTGTAGAACTGTAAAAATGCTACATATCTCCTGTTCATAATTTAGTTGTATAATACTTCCTATAGTTTTGACGGCACTCAAGTTTTTCGTGCGTCAGCAGTAATTCCTTCCGGCTCACTGCACGTTTATGTTCACTGATCCGCCACTTAAAGATACAACGTACATTTGTATATAATATACATAAACTTTCCTGAAGGAAGAAGCAATTGACTAGTAAAAAATCACATCATAATCCGTTTAGTGGTTCTAGACTAATACGTACATATGTGCGTTCATACAGACAGACAGACAGATATAGGTACACTTTTTCTGTAACTTTCTCTCAGGATAGGAGAACGAATGCTGGACAGCGAACGGAAATGCCTATATTTATTTAGCTTAGTATAATTCAAGCGGAACTTAAAAACTACACTAAAACTAGACTATTACTAAATACAACTTAAGACTAAGGCTAAGTACTTAAAAACTAAACTTAAAACTAAAACTAAAGTGATTAGGGCGGAGGAGTGGAAGTGGAATTCTGGAGGGCGTTTCTGAGTGCAAATCTGCTACAGTGAAAATCAAAAGAGCTGTACGCGCCGTTGGCCAAACGTAGCATTCTAGACATTGGCTTGTTACAGCCATAATTGGTGCGATGAAAATTGAGACGGAAAATGGGTACAGACCTCAGGAGGCGTGGGTTAGTGTTAAGGGAGATCATTTGGAGCAGATTAGGGCAGTCGATGTTTCCTGCTAACAGCTGATGTACAAAGAGTATGTCAGCAATTTCTCGACGTATTTCAAGTGGCTTGTACGTTAATTAATTTCAAACGATTTTCATAGGGGGGTAAGTTATATCTGTCAGACCAAGGAAGACCGCGAAGAGCAAAACGGATGAAACGTTGAACTGCCTCTATTCGAAAGGAATGGGTATCATGATAGGGGGACCATATTTGGCTAGCATATTCGAGGATTGGTCGAACAAATGTGAAGTAGAGAGATTTCGTGACGTAGGGGAGTGCATTCCAAAGTTTGCTTGTTCTGTAGAAGGAATTTTAATGGAGATAATAAATATGTATTCTCGCGCGGTTGTCAGATGGACATAAAAGTGATGGGCCCTAGCGGCTCGCCTAGCAGCGCTACCAAATGTCGCATTTTTAGCAATAACTTCATTGTGGTTTTCGGAACATCTCTCGTGGTAGTATTAATAGAATAGACAAATGTCCGCTACCAGCTTTCGATGAGACAACAGTTGGAAATTAGATGAAAATGCGGTATCATTTATTAAGCAATCTGCTCGTCTCTGTGTGCTGTCGAGCAGACTCCTTTCATTTCGTCAATTGTTATATTTGATATAAATCGTTTGCTCTTTTAAATGGCCTTCTATAAGTTCTATAAATGGAGTGTACTTTCTTCCTAGGATATTAAGCAATATTATTATTAAATAATACTAAAACTTTAGAATATTAAAAAAACCTTTAGTTTTGATACTGCACTACATACCTAGTTTTTAATAATTGAATTTATGTAAATGTTTCGTAGAAGTTTAGCGTATAATTAATTTACGTGGATACAAAAAGCTCTAGTAAAAATAGTTTAAATACAATTTCAGCATCAGCTGAAAGCGCAAAGGATAAAATTGATTTACTGTCAAAAACTCCATTAGGTTCATGTGTTAAAATACAATACAGCATCTACATTTGACGAAAAGTTAGTTTTTTTCAAAAAGGAATAGTTTACTGGAATATAATAATCGCTAGAATATTTTTCAAAAAACACTGTTACAAACACTGACCATACTGTTCATAAGCGACTTTAAAATCTATACCGGAATTTCTTGTCATAATGCCAAATTAATAGGGAAAAGCTTAGTAGTTAGCGAAGTTCGAAAAATATACTTCTGGGTATGAAATTCCACCTCTCATAACTGTCTATCAACTAAATTTAAACGAACTGAAAATTACGTCAGTTCGAGTGCTTTCTTCTGAAATATTCTCCAATGCAGGTTTGTCAGTCATAATGCTGTAGTGGTCGTGCGTTCGCTATCAAGGTTTTTTTTTAAAGTGGCGATTCTTACGTGAGAATCTCAGTGCGGAAAAGAGCGGCTGCTTCGGGATTCCCAAAAACTATCGTTCATGAAATCCTACAGAAATACTTCAAATTTCACCCTTTTAAGATTCAATTGGTGCAAGAAATTAAGGAAAATTACTTTAACTTACGCAAAAACTTTTGTGAAACATTGTTGGAGAGATTTCGCACTGTGAATCTTCTGGAGCGACGAGTCTCACTTCCACCTAAATGGGCACGTAAATAAACAAAACTGTCGCTACTGAGCTCCACGAAAATGTAATCCGCGACTTAAACACTAACGACCTTTACATTGCCCAAGAGTTAGTGTTTGGTGCGCCTTATCGACGAACGGAATCATCGGGCCTTTTTTTGTTTTGAAAATTCCAGACAACAAGCGACAAATGTGAACAACGAAAATTATGGGCGCATGATCACACATCATTTTTACCTAATTTGCGAGCACATCCACCTTACTCATCACACACATGGTTTCAACAAGATGGTGCGACTTCGCATACTGCTAGAACCTCCATGATTTTACTGCGTGAACATTTCCCATGAAAACTGATCAGCCGCTTTGGATACGTCCCGTGGCCACCGAGGTACATTGGGGTACATCAAAAGTAAAGTCTGTCACAGAGCTTTTTTTTTTTTTTTTTTTTCGACTAATTGGATGGCGACTAAATGGATGGCATTTGGACGATATCACTCTATGTTAAACTAAGTAATAAAACAATATGTCTCATAGTTTTTGTTTTATTCACGTTTAAAAACACAAATCTGCTACCGGACACCCTGTGGTATACTTTATTATTATTATTATTTTTATTATTTTTTTTTTTGAGAAAAAATACTGTACTCGTATTTATCAGTTATTGATGTGTTAGCAAAAAAGTTTATTTCTATTCGCATAAAATGCTTACATATACATATATTATTTATTTGGCTTATGTTTCAATACATTTTAGCTTTTTAAAATTATTATCACTCTTTATTGCTTTAATGAATTGTTGTACTCGTGAAGGAAAAACAAATTACTATGTCATTTCGCATTTTCAGTTTTCTCACATTTTTACTAAAATTTATAAGCACATGCGAAATACTTTGTGGAAGAAAAACATATCGCGAAAGAAAAAGAAGTACAATCGATGTATGCTTTTTGGCAAAATGTCGTAAGCCAGATTAGCGTACTAAGTATTTCACATATTACTTGATTTTAATTATTTATTTTTTGATATACCAGAATTGAACTAATTACATAAAAGAAACTTAAATAAGTGATTAACTTAAAATGCGAAGTGAACAATTTATTTAAACAAATAAATAATGGGTTTTTTCCCATTCAATACAAATAAATTATTCACATAAAAAATAACATAGTCAGTAGACTTCTAAACAATCCATTTTCTTAAAAAAAAAAAAAAATAAATGCATAAAGTTACAGTACAAATTTTAAAATTATAGCACTACTTGTATCTACCAGGGTTCTAAGAATAAACGGATTTTTTTAAATACACAGTCGTAATGTTATTTTCTTTAAAAAAAAAATTATAAGTACATCAAATTCATTATTTTTTTAATACATTTTTCTAAATGAAACAATAACATAGGTGGTTAATAGGTTTATTTTGGGTTATCACTTGCAAAAAAATGGAATTACCTTTTCTGTTATGCAATGGATTATCATAAAAGTGATACTGGTGGGCTCCAAAACTAGTCTTGGAACACTTTTTAACATCTAAAATAGAATATTTGGTTATACTAGATTATACACAAATTGATTTATTAGCTATGTATTAGAAATGGAAATTCTATAATATGTACACAATTTTACAAACAATAGATACTTAGTTCATAACTTAGGTTCATCTATCAGAGTTTGAACATTATGTGTATAGTCTTTATGTATATTACAATTTCGTGCAATCCCTTTTTTATTTTATTATCACGATTATTGTCTAGATATCCCGTGTACAACAAAAAATTATATAATACAAAACTTTACAAACAATACATACTTAATTCATAACTTAGGTTCGTCTATCAGAGTTTGAACATTATATGTGTAGTATCGTTATGTATATTACAATTTCGTGCAATTTCTTCTTTATTTTATTTTATTTTATTATCACGATTATTGTCTAGATATCCAGTGTACAACAAAAAATACGTCTAAACATTAATTATATGTATTATTTTATAGTAGTTACTCGTATATATTCTTAAAAAATATGTTTTTATTTAAGGTAATTCAACCAGCAATTCTCAGAATTAATCGTTAATAATTTATCAATCTCTTGCTAAACAACTGCCTTGTTTTTAATCAATTTTAGCTTCCACGTATTTAGTTAAGGCTTAGCATTTCTCCACTTCATGTTTTAGATTATAGTTGGGATCTTCAATGCTACAGTCTCTTCAATACAATCCAATTTGATTTTATCATACAATCTCTGTAGTGAAATATAGAGTATTGAGCTTAAAGTTGTATGTGTTTCACCTACCGAGTTGTGCATTGCCACAGTTCTTCGACACTTGATTCAGTTATGTATACTATAGCAATTCGTCTCCAGGTATGTACGTAATGCATTTCAGAATTGTTTACTTGCATTTTGAACGTCCCTTTATACCCATGTACATGTGCATGTAGACCCTTAGTAAGTCCTTTGAGAACATTTCTCATAAGACCGCAATACCGACAACCATGAAACATAATAGATACTCTTGACTTGAGAGAAATGTACTGGGAATAAGCATCACTTCCCAATTAAAGTGTTCTTTTACTTTTCTTTGAGATGGTTGTCTTCATTTAGGGTTCGAATAGGAGTTACATCAATGTTATCGTATTCTCTAACTTCATCAAGTATGTCCGCCCCCTTCAGGTTGTAATCCACTTTTATAATGAATACCTTAGATTTAGTCGATTTACCTTATTTATGTAAGCTTACGAGGTGATCTGCATACATGATAGCCTTGATTTTATCATCCCCCGTTTGAGCGCAACTACGAGTATCTATTAACCATTTTCATTTCAGTGTTCAGTTATATATCCTAGGGAACTTTGTCAGATATTAAAGCCCTCCTTTTTTAACTGACATCCTCAGTCCTTCTTTAAAGTATAATCATACATACCAGGGATAGATACTATTTCGAACTTCTGTAAAAAAAAAAGTAAATTTTAAATGTGTCCTGATATATGTATGAAAAATTTGTAACCCCTTATTGTAGTCGAATATTTTTCCTCAGATCCTTCGACGATTTTAGTTCTATTAACTTTTGACGCCAACCTTTAAAAATTACAGTTCCATATTATTAGCCAGTGGTGTCGATTTTCAAAGTAATAGGAGCTTCAGCAGAGAAGTCGAAGAACATGTCAAATAAAAGTTCTAGGTCCTGTATATATCCAAACGCTAACTGAATAGTTTCAATTATACCATAATAGTGAAGATAAAGTAAGATGCAAGAGCTTATGCTGAATATTTTCCATACGACGTATAAAGTCAATTTTGGAGAATACAAAAGTTATTCTAATAATACATATGTAATAAGTTAACATTTGACGGCATATGTCATTGATAATAAAATAAAAAAAG
The DNA here is from genome assembly GCA_963082735.1 of Pocota personata. Classification (NCBI taxonomy): domain Eukaryota; kingdom Metazoa; phylum Arthropoda; class Insecta; order Diptera; family Syrphidae; genus Pocota; species Pocota personata. Next base: position 180,400,915 of record OY720429.1, on the reverse strand, counting down.
GGATATACTAGTTGCAATGATTCACATAAATTCACTTATATTATCATTTATCACATTCAAAGCCATATTAATATTTAATAAAAAAACATATTAAGGTGTAGGGACTACAAAACTTCAAAAAAATAGTTGTTCCAGAAAATATTCTAGATTAAATAGTACAGTTTGTATAATTGTTTAAGGAAATTTTTATTGATTTTGGAACAATGGCAACAATATTTCATTATTAAATTTAAAGATTAAATCAATGCAGAGCATACTACAACTTGAAATCGGTTTCGACATTTCCGTCCAATAATATTTTAGAACGAAACGCGCTATTATTTCTCTCTTAAATTCAGATTGCTGTTGAGCGACATACGAGTATACGTACAAGTATGTACGTAGTTTTAGACATAAATGGAAAACATGCAAATACCCAAAAACAAACATGTTATCTTCATACTTTAATTCATAAACTATATAAACTATAATTTATTGTATTCGCAGATAATTAAATTAAATAATTTCGTTCCATATGCGAACATTAAATGAAAAAGTAATGCTTATTTTACTGAATTTAGGGGAATTGAATTGTGTATTTTTTAAGTACTCTTTTATTGACCTTTTCGTCCTTATAACAACTAATTTTAGTTCTTGACGATCAGTTTGATGGAGTAATGTCTTTAGCTGTAATTACGTAGGCTATAGCAATGGTTACAATGTACGCACGCCTATCTCTTTATAGTTGTTCTCCGGTCTATTATTTACCTACAAGTATTTGTTGAGCAATATTTTATTTGACTATGATTTCAACATGTCAGTTTTAAACTACAGCCCGTAAAAAAAAAAAACGCTGTAGTATGAAAATTTTTAAATTTTAGAACTTTCTGGTGCGTTCCTCTCATATTTTTAACACATAAGTAGGTACGATTACAGGTTACAATTGAAGAGTTCAAAACAGTCATAGAGGAAGTGTGGACTAAAGAGGAAATCCAAAAACAACAAAAATAAAAACTGGATATCCCGTAATAATGACTAATTAGTGTTATTCAATGTGCCCTTAATTACTTTTAATAAAAAAAAGTGGAAAAAACTACTCTAATATATTTTTTTTTATTGATTTTTTGTATCTACATATAAAAAATCATATTCTATAACTCTTTTCTGTTAGAGTCTACCTGTTCTTGCACTTTTATCGCATTTGTGGGAAATTTGCCCATAAATAGGTAGTTAGTATTAGGAAGAACAATGCCTCATAACAAATTATAGATATGTATAAATTTCAGTGAAATAAAATACGTTTTAGAAAAAATGCATAGGTGCATTTTTTGACACGGAGTGTATGTACATTTATTAAATGTCTGCTTTCCAAAACTAAATTCAAAGACGTAAAATATTATAAAAGCTACAAACAAATTCTAAAAAATAAAATAATTAACTGAAATAGATTTTTTTGTTTATGTAATTCATTCAAATTGATCACATAATTTTTGTCATCTCCAAATTTATACGCGAATAAACGATATAGGGCCGAGGCCAAGAAATGTCTGAACAACATACGGGAGTAAAACTGTCATAAAAAAGCTCCACAAATATGCCCTTTGGTAACGGCAATAAACTGCAGGTGACTTCATTTTTGCGAAAAAAATATAAAACGCACAGCACAAAGCTAAGCCGGGTCTTGTACGAGTTGTCACCGTCAAAATATTTGTTTAATGTATACTTATTATTTTTTTTTTTTTTTTTGTTTTGGTTGCGCCTGGAGGTGCAGGAATTTTCAAAAGATACCAATGGCCCGTACCATTGGTTATGCCCGATTCATATATCTGACCTGATGATTCATAAGCGTCTGTCAGTATATGCCTACGGGCTAAACCTCACCCCCCAGAGAGGCACTATGAGAACCGGCCGCTCGTGCTCATAGTAGTAGGAAATTCGTTCCTCTCATTTTTTCGTTTGGTGGTGACTACGACTAAGTTGCCTTAACAAGTAATTTACGCTTCTGTAGTGTTAATCGCGTTAGGTAGGTAGCTTTCCAGCGAAGGCACCTACTAACCTACTAATACCGTCATTACATGCGGTTTTCCCTTACTGCGCCAGATCGTACGGTCTTGTTCTTTGTAGTCGGAGCTCGAGGTTTGTCACGTCTAGAGTACGGATTATTTCATTATTGCAATGATCATGAAGGCGAGTACGAAGTTTGTGAGCAAAGTTTGTTTGCAATTCCTAGATCTCTGTGAATATCACTATTCCTTATATACCATGGAGCATTCACAATTGCTCTTAGTGTTTTGTTTTGGAATGTTTGCAGAACAGTCATATTGCTTGGGTTGGTACAACCCCAAAGTTGTATACCGTATGTCCAAGATGGTTTTAGCACTTGCTTGTACAGAAGCAGTTTGTTGTATACGCTTAACTTCGAGTATCTCCCGAGTAGCCAGTACATTTCTCTAAGTCTGATTTCGAGCTCTTTTTAACATGTGGCTTCCACTTAAGTTTTGCGTCTAGTGTCATTCCTAGATATTTTGCCTCGTTTGCGTACGGTATTTGTACCGAGTTAATGGAAATAGGTAAGTTGTTTATCTTTTTGTACGTAAAATTGACATCCGTTGACTTGGTCTCGTTAAGGACGATTCTCCAGGTCTTTGTCCACTCGCATACTTTGTTTAAAGCTCGTTGGAGTTTTCCAGTTGATGATTCGACTGACTCATCTGTTGCGATGATAGCCGTGTCGTCTGCGAACGTTGCTACGACAGTCCCTTCATCTTGTGGTATATCTCTTGTGTAGAGGAGGAACAGGATTGGGCCGAGAACGCTTCCTTGCGGAACACCGGCATGGATTTCTTTGAATTTCGAATATTCTGCCCCATGTTTAACACGAAAGAGTCTGTTATTAAGGTAAGATTCCAATATTCTGTAGAATTTATCTGGTAAGATTACCCTTAGCTTATATCTCAGGCCTTCGTGCCATACCTTGTCGAACGCTTGCGATACGTCGAGAAAAGCGGTAGAGCATATCTTTTTCCCTTCTACAGCTTTTTCAATTTCATTTGTTATTCGATACACCTGATCGATTGTGGAATGTTTAACCCGAAACCCGAATTGATGATCCGGGATCAATCGCCTTTCTTCAATTACTGGGTGCAATCTTTTTAGCAGAAGTTTCTCAAAGACATTCGATATTATCGGCAGAAGCGAAATGGGTCTATATGATTTCTTGTCGTTTGCACATTTCCGGTTTCGGAACCATTATTACTTCGGCGACTTTCCATTGCCTTGGAAAATATAGAATTCTCAATGAAGCATTTATAATGTAGAGTAACTTAACTAACGCTTTTTTCGATAGCTCCTTCAAACTTCGCCAGTGATTAAATCATATCCTGGAGCCTTGTTATTTTTCAGGTTTCTTATTGTCATTCGAAGTTCGGACAGGGATACAGTTTTTAATTTAAAGTTGTCGGGTGCCGTATTTGCATTCGGATCTTCGATCAATGGTTGTCCATCGAATGGCTTGAACGTTTCCTCTAAATGTTCGGCAAATAATTCCGATTTCTTTTTGTCTCCTTTTGCCCATTCGCCTTTAGCTTTCCTTATTAGTGGCGAGTGCATTACGGGTTTCCTTATGGACTTCAAGGCTTTCCATAGAGAGTAGTTCGAACACTTATCAGCGGTCAAGCTCTCGAGGTAAGTAGAAGTCTCGCGATTTCTTAAGTCCTGCAGCACATTTTTTAGCTTGTTGCAAAGGTGGTTAAGATAAGTTTTATGCAGTGGCGCGCGGGATTGTTGCCATCTCTTGCGCGGTCTTCTCTTTTCACGTATGAGGTCTTCGATATCAGGCTGGTATTTGACTTTGCTGTTCCGTATTGCTGTTTTTTGAAAAGGGGTATTTTTCCATGCTGCGCACTGAATGGCTTCCACGAGCTTGTCAATTTCGTCTTCTATTTCAAGTGGTGTCTTTAGCGGCACATTTAGAGCAATATTTTCCTTGCAGTCTTTTCTGAAAACGTCCCAGTTTGTTTTGTTACTAGTTAACTTAGGCGGTCCTTCTTTTTTTGCTAGACTTCCACCGATTTTCAGAATGACTGCTGAGTAGTCTGAGCATAAATCATAACATTCTTCTACTTCCGTTAGATTTTTAGTTAGCGCTTTTGCGATAAAGAAATCGACGAGGTCAGGGATTTTATTATTGTCAGTTGGCCAATACGTTGGCTTTCCCGTCGAAAAAAATTCCAAACCACGTTTCATACTGGCTTTGTACAATAATCTACCTTTCGTTGAATTACATCTTGAACCCCAGAAAGTGTGTTTCGAGTGAGTCAAAGAGGCGAACGAGGTCGTCGTCCACCAGCCTATATCCCGGAGGGAAGTAACACGATCCGATCTGGTAGTCTAAATGATTTATTTTTACGGAAACTGAGCTTATTTGCATAGAATCCAGTTCTACTTTTATATTTTCGGAGTGCTTAATGTATTCTTTAATGTACATAGAGGAACCGCCTCTCGCATTTTCCGAAGGATGATGCGCGTGATAATCACTGTAGCCTTTTATTCTGGGTCCAGGTCCTTTTTTTAAGTGGGTTTCCGATATCAAGCATATATCAATATTGTTTTTCCGTAAAAAGATTTCTAATTCGTCTATTTTTGCCAGAATGCCGTTTGCATTCCACGTTAGTATCTTTAGCAGCTGTTTCATATTCATGTTTTGTTGTTTGTCTTGCGAGGCTTGAACTCGAGTTTGCTCAATTTGTCGAAAATAACTTGATTAACCTTGGTTTGCTCCTCAAGTTTTTCCAATATCACAGTTAGTATTTGGCAGACCGGATCTGTTGTGGCTGACCTTGATGCGACTTGCGCGTACGATTTCGTACTTCCAGCCAGTGGCAGTTTTTCCGTTGGACTTGGACCAGCGACGTTCTCTTGTGCAATTTTTATATTTTCCTTTATCGGTCTCATCCTTTTGACTGGCTTAACGGTCTTAGGCTTATCGATTTTAGGATCTTTTAAGTTTGGTTCCGGGTGTAGCGGTTTTTTTTAGAGTATCGCGTCTGTTTTGAAGTTCTTTGGCGATTTCGCAACCTCGATAGTTCGCTGGGTGGTTTGTATACTTATAACGTTAAAGATTGAAATAAAAATTTGTCTTAACCAGGGAATTGTCGTGCGAACTCATCATTAATATTTCTACAATCTGGCTGATAGAAACATAAGATAAATGAAAATTAATTGGATCGAGTGCAAATCGCCCGAAAATAAGAAACTGATTGTTTAAGCTTTTGCCGCGAAAGTAACGATCCAGATATATTATTAAAAAACTAATTATTTTATGAAGTAATTGAATTATTAACTAGATAGAATAAACACTAAAGTTGATCGCGTGCTACTCCGACTCACAAGATGTAGTACTACTAGCACTACTAGTATTACTACCAACACTAGTACTACTATTTGCCACATCGCTAGTACTACTATTTGCCACATTGTATTTGTCAACAGAATTTATATTACCTTCTTTTTTGTATAAAAGGTATTTGACTATGTCTGGGTGCTTATGTATATCTGCTAAATCCAGAGGAGTTTCTCCGTTGCCATTGGGAGACACATAATCAACATTTCCCTCATCTATAAGATATTTTACGAGTTGTATCCAACCTTGCTCAACAACCACATGCAAGAGAGTACTGCCGTCGACAGCAACAGTATAATCGGCACCTTCTTTAATAAGAAAATCAGCTACCTCTAATTGGTCGCACTTAGCAGCGAAATAGAGAGGAGTATATCCATTACTACCAATAGCATTTATTAAGCCAGCGCACTTGCCTAAAATATATTTTACTGTTTCTAGTTGACCGCATCGAGCGGCATGGTGCAAAGAGATGTTGGCAAGTAAATTTTGAGCACTAATATTAACTTGTCTTTCGTCCACTAAATATTTTACTACGTCTAAGTGACCATTTTCAGAAGCCCAGTGCAGAGGAGTATTTCCGAGTAAGTAGTCGCCAGCACAAACATCAACTTTCTTTTCGTCCACGAAATACTTTATTATATCTAAGTGGCCCTCTTTAGCAGCCAAGTGCACAGGAGATTTTCCGTCACTATCAATTGCTTTTAGAATAGTTATTTTTTTGTCGGAAAGATATTTAACTATCGCTAAGTGGTTATGTATAACTGCTAAATGCAGAGGAGTACTTCCATAGTTATTAGGGGTCTCATAATCAACATTTTGCTTGTTTATAAAATATTTTACCAAACTTGAAAAACCCTTTTCAACAACCAAGTGCAATAGAGTACTGCCCTTGACAGCAACACCATTTTTAATGAGGGATTGAACTACTTTTAAGTTACCGCCGCTAGCAGCCCTATACATTAGGGTATCACCATATTTACCAATAGCATTATTGCAACCAGTTCCCTTGCCCAAAAGATATTTCAATATATCTAGTTCACCATTCCGAGCTGCATGGTGCAATGAAGTTTCTCCATCCGAGTTTTGAACGTAAACATCAACCTTTTTGTCGTCCACTAAATACTTTACTACATCTAAGTGGCCTTTTTCAGCAGCTCGGTGCAGAGTGGTATTTCCGAGTGAGTCGGGATCAAGAACATCAACTACTTTCTTTTCGTCTACTAGATACTTTACTACATCTAAGTGACCATTTTCAGCAGCTCGATGCAGAGCGGTATATCCGAGTGCGTCGCGTTCATGAACATCAACTATTTTTTTTTCGTCCACTAAATATTTTATTACATCTAAGTGGCTTTTTTCGGCAGCCCAGTGCAGAGGATTATATCCGAGCGAGTTGGGATCCTTAATATTAATTTGTTTTTCGTTCACGAAATACTTTATTATATCTAAGTGACCCCCTATAAAAGCCATGCGCAGTGGATTGCCTCCGGGTGAGTCGTAAAAATAAACATCAATTTCCTTTTCGCCTACTAAATACTTTACTATATCTAAGTGACCCATTCCAGATGCCAAAAGCAATGGACTTTCACGCCATGCTTTATCATTGTCGTTCGACTGTTCAGCTAGTTTATTTCCTAGAAACATTAGTAATTTATAGTAACCTTCTCTCGCAGATTTGAGTATAATTTCCATATACAAATGTGCTGGTATACCTTCATACCAATCATTATCATTAGCTCCTTTTTGCAAAAGCAATTCAACTATGTTCCAGTAATTACCCAAAGAAGCATATGATAAAGGACTATACTTTAAGATGTCATTAATATCAAAATTTGCACCATGCTTTAGCAAAGTTTGAACAACATCTGAACACCCATACGCAGCAGCTAAGTGGAGTGCTGTTCTTCCTCCTTTGTCGCAGATATTAAGAAGTTCTTCTATTTTTCCTTGATCTGACAGCAATTCACTGACTTTTTTAATATCGTTGTTTAAAGTTGCAATATGTAGCTCGAATCCATCCTTAGCTAGCATACGATCAAAAAAATTATGTAGGACCTCATTCTCTCGTTGGAGTTTTCGTCGATGTTCCCGTAGAAAATCTTTTACTTCTTGCTTTTCGAGACTTTCAACAAACCAATTTGCTGCAAAATATTCGGTAAAGGTACGATGGATGAATCTTGCTTCACCATTGATAATTTGCTCAACGATGCCGGTTCGTTCATCTCCCACTATCACTTCTTTTTTTAGACTTTCCACTTTTTCTTTTGCATTCTTATTGAGAAGCTTATTCATATCGTGCTTAGAGAACAACGTGCTCAAAGCCAATTCTTTGTGCTCTTGCTTAAAACTATTATAAAGTACGTCATAATCCTTCCGTCTCTTCGCTGTACAATAAATTTTAAACTTCATTTCAATGAAACGATCATACAAACTAAGTAGATCAAGCTTCTCAGGTAAGTCTGGTTTCTTTTGTTTAGAATAGTAAAAATTTTTAAAATCACCTTGATAAGTTTCAGCTAGCATTCTTATTTGTAATGGAATGGCAGTAAAAGCACATTTTTTATCATTAATAGATTTAGAGAAGAGATTAAGCAATTTCTTAATATAACATTTTAAGGCCTTTTTATCTATGATGCTAATATTGAGACTCTTAACCCAAAATTTTTCTAAAAATTCTTCTTGTTTTTTCCTGTCCAATGAATCCAAGATATATGCAAATATATTTAAACTATCCTCTAATTCATATCGCATGTGTGTACGAGTAGTTATAAATATCTTCCCCATATTTGCGTCTTTTAAGACTTGAAGTAGCTTAATGACTTTTATTTTGAATTCGGGACAGATTTCATCAAAACCATCAAATAGTAATGTTATTTTACCTTGATTGCTAACCAAGTAATTAAATAGTGCTTTTTCCAAAGGAGTTTTCAAGTTTGCAAAATCTAATAGAAGCCTAATAGCTTTAATCCTATCCATATCATCGCTTGCTTTATTTAAAAAAGTTGTATGGTCATTTAAATTTATTCTTACAACCCATAAAGAATCCGATTCTTTCAGTTTGTCTGCTATCTTTGTTAATACAGTAGACTTACCCATACCAGGTTCTGAACTGATAATAACCGCTGGATGATTATCAATTATATCATTCATTTTTTTTGTATCTTTTGTACCTTCAGCAATAAATTTTCGAAATTTTGATAAAGAACCATGAAACTGCTGTAATATAAACTTATTGAATTTCCTTTTAAGCCAGTGAATATTATGTTTGTTGTATTTGTTACATAGTTTCTCAAAATCCTCCTTTTCATCAGATATCAAAACTATATCTTGATTTTCTTCAACAGTTCGTTGTGTGATATCTTCATTATTATAGATAACAACAAATTCAGAAGTATCCATTTTAAATCTATTTGGTATTGTTACACAAGAAATGAAACGTCGATCAACATAGTAATCTTCAATTTCACCCAAACCGGAAGGAGCTTCACCAATGTTTATTTTTTCTTTGGTAATAAGCTTATATAGTACTTCTGCGTTTATTAAATGTTTCGACTTGTCGTCTATTAATGTGTCTAAACTTATTTCTTTTCCTTGAAAAATAACTTTCCCTGTTTTCAAAATCTTTTCTTGTGCTTCGCCAGTAAGGTGAATAATGTCATTCTTTTTATCTATTATTTCCTCATAATTGCAAAAATTATCTTTAAATCTTTTAGCCAGATCATTGTGTTCTTTAGTAATAATAATCATTTTTTTGTTTTTGTCCTCTTGTATAATACTAGATAATTGTTTGTGCAAAGAGAATAAATTCCCTTCTGCACGTTCGTCACATTCAACTATAAGTAAATTATTGCTTTCTTTTGCCTTAAAAGCTTCTATTGCACGATCTCGCATACGAAATAAAGTACTTAAAGATATGAAAATATAACTGTCATCCTTTTTATACTTAGGTATATTTTTCAAAATTTGATAAAGCTTAATAGAACCTAACATGGTTTTCTGTGGGCTAACCAGGTTGAAAATTTTCTTTTCCCCATTGAAATTTAAAAAACTCTCCAACTCTTTTTGCCCATTATTAAAATTTATGCCAAATTCCTTAACCCTGGCACAGTATTCCAAACTTAAGCCAATTAACTCCAGACTAAAAAGCTTTTGTTTTGCTGCATTAAACATATCCATACCACTCTGATGAGAAAGAAAGTATGCTCTTTTTTCCTTCATCCAGTCCAGCATTACTTTCTGAATCTGGCTGTATATTAAATCACTATCCATTAAATTGAATACATCACCTAATTCTTGTTTAATAATTTCACCTAACTCATCTTCATTAGGCTGATTTACCGCAAATACTAATTGGCTCAAAAATATATTGATATCTTCCTCTATACTGGTTACACAATCATCGGGTAATTCTGTTTTTTCTGTAGATTCAAAGCCAGCATTTACATTACCAAAAGCATTAAATATGTTTAGTTTTGTTTGCCTTATTTCTTGCCAAAAAGCATTCTTATTTGCATATACTTCTTCACAGGTTTTAAAGTCTTTATAAACATGAAACCTGTACTGTTCAAGACTGCTAAATTCTATACTCTTGCTGTGAAGTTCATTCTCTAACTCGTTCCTAAACCCGTTAAGGTTGCCTGGTAGTTCACTTTTATTCAGGAAGGCTGAGCTAAATTGTATTATGGCATTTTTTTTTATTAGAACATATCCAGCCAATTTACCAAAATCGTCCTTGAGAACCTTACTCCTTTTTTCAATTTCAATTGTCTTGTCGTGAGCATTTGCTATGCGTTTAGCAACTACTTGAGCAAAAGTTCTTAAGTTATTTATGCTAGGATTATCATCGAAATTAAAAGATTTTCTTCGATCATTAAATACTTTTTCAAAAGCATCTCGTAAATTCATAGCTTCTGCAGATAGACCCTGTCCATTCAAAAATCCAATTTTAAGTTGTTTGCTATTAATATCGATGACTTCTTTCTTCAGTGCAGCCTGATAAGATATAAATAATGAATCATTTTTGTCGTCTTTAGATTTCTTAGAGCATATGCATTTACCATCTAATACACATTCAGCAAGTGTTCTTGCTAATTTATAAAGATCTGAGGAATATGTTAATCCTGAAATTAACTCCTCCTTTTTTGGAAATTTATCTATTTGCATTTTTAAGTACTTTGGTTTTTTATTGCAATTTTTTGTATTTATAAATAAAATATTACCTACATAATCTACCGGCTCGAAACTTTCATGTAAGCTCTCATCTAAATCAATGTTTGTGCAAATGACAAAGTCTTCTATTTCATTATTTTTGTTATTAAATTTTGATTTTCGTTTAATTTTACGAAAAGAAATAAAGTACTTTTGTAGGCTAAATTTTCCGTTCCGCTGTTGAAGCAAGTCACTAACGGACATTATTTTAGAATCGTCTCGAGAATGCTTAGCCTGTAAAAAGCGATATACTCGTATCGTGTTATCTTTTCTTTTCTTATCGTACTGAAAAACTAAGTCATCAAACATTTCAGCTTCGTCCCATTCTGTTGCTAAGCGAAAAGAATGCCCTTTGTCCAACCCTCGCTTCAAGAAAAGTATAAGCAATTTTAATTGATAAATATTACCTTGTTCAGTGCCCATTTTCTTTGAACCAGAAGCAGAATACTCATCTTCCCGCGATATTTTACTCGGAACCACATGTTGTTCGTTCCTTTCAGAGAAAGTTCTTTTTCTACTACTACTACTGCAAGCATCATCAACTTCCATATCGTTAGCACGAAATAAAATACGGATTTTATTTTGATTATTTTTTAGGGTACCTATATTAATGGTGTGTATATTTTGTTTAATATTTGGCTTTGATTCTATTACTATTTTATAATCAAGTTCAAGTTCACTACTTCTGATTAATTTTATTCAGCTCTTAATGTGTATGCTAAGCGAAATTCTTTACGAATTGGAATGAAGTAAACTGAAGTTGCATTTAGTTTTATTTTCACTGAGAATGATTCTATTAATAGACTACCAACCAGTTATCAGGATAAAGAGTTTTTTTTTTCTCTATTAAATATTGAAAAGTCTATTTACTCTTATTTATAAAATGCACGGTACTAATTTGTTTAATCACTATTGAAATCTATACTTGTTGCAAATAGCACATAGCGAATTAATAAATTTAAATCAAAATATCCCGAAATAACAAAAGAAGCTTGACTTGTCAGTTGCCGATCTGTAATCGCAATGAGTGCATTCCTATCACGGATGAATTTTTCGATACAATTGTACAATTCAGGGTGGTAAACTACTTCGATACTATTGTATGAATTTTGGTACATTTTAACTTTAACTGATTTGTCAAATGTTTGTGATATGTATTTATTTCACATACAGGAATTTAATATTAACATGTGATACTTTTCTACTGAAAAATTATAAAACTTTATTTTTAAAGATAATTTGTATGGAAAAGAGTCATTCTTTGAGGATAAACAACGAACAAAACCTCAAATTTAAAAAAAAAAAAAGAAAATAAAAAAATTACAAGAATAACAAAAAAAGTAAATAAATAAAGGGTGGTTAAATTTTAAGGGCCGATGTTGAATGTGAACCACACCTAAACGTCAAGTTTTTTTCTGCATTTCATTTGACATCTCTCAATTTCAGACTAACTCAATTTGAACCATTGAAAGATACACAATCGAGCAACGCGTTAAAGTTATTCATGCTTATTATGAAAATGGGCGTTCAAATCAAAATGCATATCGTGATTCTTTCGGTCAATTTAATCGTCCAAATGTGCGTACAATCGGAAAAATCGTGCAAAAATTTGTGCAAACCGGGTCTGTAGGAGATGTGAAAACACCAGTGCATGCTCGTACAGCTCGTACTGCTCCAATTGCACCTCTCACGCTCGTCGTTGATGAACATTATGCATAAAGACTTGCATTTACGCGCTTACAAGGTGCAATTGACTCAAGAACTAAAGCCTCTTGACCATTTCAAGCGTCGTCAATGGTCACAATGGTGGCAAAAAATGGCAACAGTGGATGATCAATTTTCGAAGAAAATCATCTTCAGTGATGAGGCACATTTTCACCTCAGTGGATTCGTCAATAAGCAGAATTGCCGCATTTGGACGAATGATAATCCAAGAGTGATTGTCGAAAAACCAATGCACCCACAAAGAGTGACTGTTTGGTGCGGTTTATAGGCTGGCGGCATCATCGGGCCGTATTTTTCCCAAAATGAGGCCGGTCAGGCAGTTACTGTGAATGGTGTTCGCTATCGTGATATGATAACGAACTTTTTATGGCTCGAATTGGAAGATATGGATGTGGACGATATGTGGTTTCAACAGGATGATGCCACTTGCCACACAGCTAACGAAACAATGGCTCTTTTGCGCGACAAATTCAATGGCCGTGTTATCTCACGTGGTGGCGATGTCAATTGGCCGCCAAGATCATGTGATTTGACACCGTTGGACTTCTTTCTTTGGGGTTATTTGAAAGAAAAGGTGTACGTCGATAAGCCAGCAACAATTCAAGAGCTAAAGGATGAGATAATTTGGCACATTAACGGCATAGAACCTCAATTATGCCTCAGCGTCATCGAAAATTTGGACCATCGGATGGAGGTGTGCCGCCAAGGTCGCGGCGGCCATTTGGCCGATATTTTGTTCCATACATAATTGAACCATACCAATATTATCATAATAAAAAGAAATGACAGTAATTTCCTAAATAATTTGTGTTTTATTCAAAATCAACATCGGCCCTTAAAACTTAACCACCCTTTATAAATAGATAGGTCGCACCTAATGGTGAACGTACTATTGAGTTTTCGTATTCTATCAGGTTGGCAACTAAGTAATTGTCGTTTTTTTTAAAAATAAATAAAACACATTTTTTTAAACACAACGAATAAACTTTAATCAAATATTTTCCATTTTGCTCGATGACCTTTTGCCATTTTTCTGGCAACTTCATAATTCCACGTTCGTAGAACTTCTGATCTTTATTGGCAAAAAATGAATCAAGTGCGATTTCACAGCGTCATTATCATTGAAAGTTTTACCATCTAAAGAGTTTTGCAAAGATCGAAATATATGGTAATCTGATGGAGCAAGGTCAGGGCTCATCAAGCCTGGACCAAGATCGTTTTCGATTGACGATACTGTAAACAACCCATTTCTCATCGCCAGTGATTATTCGTTTCAAAAAAGGGTCGGATTCATTGCGTCAAAGATGCAAATCGCAAGCGTTGATGCGCTTCGTTAAATGAAATTCTTTCAAATCATGTGGAACCCAAATATCAAGCTTTTTAACGAGTTTCATATGTTTTAAATGTTTCTCAATCGCAGTATGTGACATATTTAACTTTTGTGCTATCTCTCGTACAGTTACATAACGATCCGACTCGATTATGGCTTTAATTTGATCATCATCAAGCTCATCTGGTCGACCTGATCGTTGTTCATCTTTCAGTGAAAAATCTCCAGAACAAAATTTGTCAAACCAATTCCGGTACTGTCTTCCTTTTAAGGCTTCTTCACTGTACACATCACGTAACTTTTTAGCAGCTTGCGCTACGTTCTTTCTATTACGGAAATGACAAAGTAAAATATGACGAAAATGCTCGTTTTTGCACTCCATATTAAAACTGACGCCAAACTAATACCTTTTCACAAAAATACGCACAATTTGCTTTTAAAGCAAAGTATGACTGTCAGCTAACAAATGTCAAAAGGAAAAAATAAGTCATTGACAGAAGCCATTAAAAAATATGGCCAAAGACATCTATGTGTGAAATCGGCAATTACTTAGTTACCAACCTGATACTCGTATCAGAGATCAAATCAACATTAGCTCTAGTATGTATGTACATACTATGTACATAGGACTTGATGTGGAGTGGTGCCAGGAGAGGTTCAGCATCATTTTAAATAACTTGTTTTGCGATAATTGTAGTTTTTTAATATAGCATTCAACACAACTACCTCAAACCTCTCACCCGTATAGTAAAATTGATTGGAAAATTACTTTGTGAATAATTATTTTGTTTTCATTTGATAATAAAGATTTTCTGTTTATAAACGGTTCGCTTATTATGTTTCCGAAATGTCAATTTTGAGTCAAGCACAAGTATTTCACAGAAGACTTCCGTTGGAAAATCAGATGTATATAAGTTGTACAAAACTGGTCCAAGGACCTAGCCTTCGGGTACATCAGCAGTAAATTAAGTGAGAAAAACTAACATTAATGAATTGCCAATTGAATTGACAATTTTTCATTGTCTCTTGAAAATCTATTTTATTGAGAACTTTCATAGTGTTGGAAGTTCAGCACAAAAATTTTGGTGAATACGCACTACAAAAGACTTTTCTCAATTCCTCTGTTTTGATCGAACTACTATGATCGTCAGGACTACATCCTCATGCAGTTCGCAGTAGCATCTTCCCCTACATTAGCTGTCCGCCAGACAGGACCAAATATTCGACTAATAACCTTCCTTGCTTTATCGAAGCGGTATTTGTACTCATAACTTAGTGCAGTTACCGAGAAGATACCATACCGACAATTTAGGGAAGGGCTTAAGAATAAATCAAGTTGTTTTGCAAAAACCCAACTATCTGCGGTTTGCCAAAGTCAGTCTTCCATCTTCGCAAGATCTCCGTGAGCAGTGCTCCCAGACTTAGGGGATTTTAGAACCAAAATTGGAAAAAACGGTTAAAACGGAAACCAAGAAGTTAAATTTTGCTTCTTATCAGTTCTTCTATATCAGTTCTGAAAGTTAGGTTAATGGGTTGACGGGAAAAGAGAATCTTGCACCCGTCACACTTAGATCAATGTAGACCCGTTGTGATGCCCTGGGGGTTATGACTTCCATACTATAGAACCTGTGAAAAACATATGGATTTTCAAGTCATCCCTAAGCGTTTACGAATTTGTGCAAGTCATTTACAGACTTGGCAGAAAGTTCTTCTAAGTCCTGAAAAAAATATTATTTAAGAATTTTTTTTCTGTGAGTAATCTGGCAGAGCGCTGGGCAGTGACACAGAAAGTGTGGAGTGTCCTCATGCACATCTTCATCACCACATCCACTGCATAGGTCATTTGTCCTGAGTCTCATTTTATTTGTATGATATCTCAGTATGATAAGAAGAAGAAGAAGAAGAAGAAGAAGATATCTCAGTATGTTATGTCCCACAAGAGAGGATAAAGATTTCTTGTTTAATTCTAAGATTCTCTCGGTTTTTTGTTTTTTGTAGAGTGGCCATAATTTCGTGGTTATAACACAGGAGTCGAGTATACTCCATATCCATTCGTTTGCTATTTACAAAGCGAACTTTATTTTAAAGTAGCTGCAGAAGTTCTCTTTCTTCGCAAATGAAGAGGAACACTTAAAACTTTCTGAAGTGTTTTCAATTTTATTTTAGAAGTGCCTTATTCATTTTCAGTTAGTCTATTGTGAGGTAAAAAAAATATAACTACATTGTATTCTAATTTGGAACATAGTGCAATTTTTGCTTGTAGAAATGACATGTCTCGCAGAGAACGTGCAATTTTAAAATTACTCCAAGACGGCAAATTAACACGCTTTATAGTGCAAGAATGTAACGTTACTCAATTAGCTGTTGCTAGGCTAAGAAAAAAGTGTTAAACAGCTCTCCAGGAGGTAGGCCCAAAACACCCTCCGACCAGGATGAGAGTGTTTTGGTGAGGTTTGTGCTTTTTGGAAGGGTCGCTTCAGGTTCTGAAGCAACGAAAGAGCTTCAGACAACTACTGGGAAGCAAGTAATCCGATGGACGGCTAACTGGACACTGCTTAAGCACGATGTGGTAGCGATCGAAAAGAAGAAAAAGTCAGCACTCTCAAAGAAAAACATCAAAACTTGATTGAGCTTTACTAAAAGTCTGGGAGAGAGCACAAGAACAGTTGACACTTAAACAAATTAGGAGGGCAAAAGAACTCTGGACGAGTACTAACCAATTTTTGTTTTTCAGTTTCCACCGCTGCATTTTTATAAAATGAATTATTTTTTTTATGTTTTATGAAGATAAAATAATTATTCGGTTATTATATTAATATTAAACCATGAAGCCATTCAACAAGCGTTTACTGGTTTTGAGTTTTTCTAATAAACAAACTTTTTAGAAGTAGGTTCAAGCAACTCACTTTTGCATCTAACTATATATATACAAGGTAGGGCAAAAGTAATGTCATAATGTGAATGTGCTATAATTGTGCTTTGACATTTATGTTGTAGATAGATAGAGAATTAGTTGACAACAAGCAATGGAGCGATACACACCTGAAGAACGCGGAATTATTGTTACTGCTTATTTGACTAATTTTCGGTTCGTTGTTTTAACGCAGCGTGAATTTCGTCGTCGTTTTCCTCGTCGTCCAGCACCATGTGCACGAAAAATTAAGCGTTTGTCTGAGCATCTCGTGCAAACTGGGTCCACTAGAAATGTCACAAGACGGCCACGTATTGCTCGTTCGGCCGAGAATATCACTGCTGTGGCCGAGGACGTTCGGAAGAATCCACAAACACCGACGAGACAACGATGCACACAATTTGGCATCAGCAGAGGTTCGTTGCGTCGAATTTTGGTAAAAGATTTTCCCTTATAAAGTGCAAACCGTTCACCAATTACTGCCTGCTGACCGTCAAGTGAAGTTAACTTACTCCCGTGCTCTGTTAAACCTTGTGCAAGAAGAGGATGATTTCGTATCCAAAATCATAATGAGCGACGAAGTCAATTTCCACTTAAGTGGCTATGTGAATAAACAAAATTTTGCGTTTTGCACGAAGAGCCATTGCATCCCCTGTTTGGTGCGGCATTTGCAGTGAAAAAGTTATTGGCTCTTATTTTTTTGAGGACGCCGCGGCACCACCGTAACAGTAACTGGAGAGCGCAGCTAACAGATGTTAAACTAGTTTTTTTTGCCGCAAGTTGCTGAATTGGGTTTCGAGCATTGTTGGTTCCAGCAGGATGGAGCAACCGCTCACACAGCTCGAGCAGCGATGGAAATTTTGTTTTCCGCACGAATGCGGATATCTCAAACACCACAACGACGAAGAACTATTGCGATAGATACAACCTCTTGTAATCTCTTCAGAAGTCCCATGCTGCCAGCACCAAGTGTCAAAGACCAGTGGCAACAATGCCAAGGAAGCCGCAACTGATGTGCTGGGTTTCACCAGACCACCACCAAGAAACTCCAGATTTGCAGCAACCGCATGTAGCAAAACAAAAGCTGCTCGCGAGCATTACGAGCAGGAGAGATGGGAGGTACTCGTACACCCTCTTACCCGAAAGAAATATAAATAACATGTAAATCTACGCCTTATAATCCAGGAATGATGTTCGGAAGTTTTACTCAAAGAACATGTCACGGCAATAAAACCCGAACAGATACCTGCAGAGCTGAAGATGGAAATCTTGTAGTAGAGTCACAGTCGGTGCTGAGAGTATAGAAAAACTACTTCTTCTAACTTCAGTGGGCTCAGGAGAATGTCGATCGTGAAGCAAATTTATCTTCACACTCGTTGTTTAGGCCAATTAAACGTGTTTGGTCGAAAAGGGTGTGATATTTGTTCAACGCACTGTTAATCATCCCGCAAAGATGTACGCTTATGGGTATTTCTCGGCACAACAAGGATTTGGACGTTTGGTCAGTTTTACAGAAATTCCAAATTCAAATTGGATGTTGAAATTGTACAAGTCTGATTTGTTGAAGTTTGTAGAAAAACTCTACGGGACAAACTGTCGAAATTGGGAGCCAAGAGGATAATACTCCAAATATCGCTGTAGACTTTGTACTCAGTGGAAAGAGTAAAATGTCATAATTACCATGGATTGGCCATCACAGTCACCGGATGTCAATCCAATAGAAAATTTGTGGGCTATAATGAAGGGAATAAATTAACAACGACGGTCCAACTCATATGTGAGCCAAAAAATTAAACGAAAGTTGTCAGCGTAGATGTCAGCAAATAGTCAACAGTACTCGTATGGGAGATTGGATTAAGTATTACATGTTACTTCAGACATAGGTATATCAGGTTGTAACATAAATATCGCGCGATTTTTGAATGTTTGTTTCGGAACAAGTGGAAATCTGATGGTGCTAAATCAGGAGAATAAGGCGGATGCACCACTTTTTCCAACCGAACTCCTGTAACTGTGTGCAGGTAGTCCTAGCTGCATGAAGGCGAGCGTTATCCTGATGGAATAGAACACCCCCTCGATTAACCAGACTTGGCCGTTTCTGCTCTAGTGCCGACTTTAATCTGCACAGCTTTTTACAGTAGACTTCTGCGGTGATAGTCTGGTTATGAGGCAAAGCTCAAAATGGATTATTCCCTCAACATCCCACCATACACACAGTAACACCTTGAGCGGGTGAAGCCCATCTTTGGGATGTTGTGCTGGTCTGTCTAATGATTCAGAAACGGTTCTTGACTGTGACGTGACAGAAGCGCAGTGTAAGCTTCGATTCATTGCTGAAAAATATTTTGCGATAATTTGCGTGGTACCCATTTTCCCAACTTTATGACTTTTCCCATATTTGTTAGGTGTCGATAGATGGTCATATATATATATTTTTTTTTTTTTATAATTCGCGCGCGCCAAAAGGAATATGAATACCTTTATACTGTTACATGGCACGGGCTTTTAAGGACAAGGGGAAGAGGAACAGAGGAGAAGCCTATGCACGTTGGCTTTAAATGTTTGAAGGTTGTAGTGATAGGGAAATACAGAGCTTGGTAGATCATTCCACATTCGTGTCATTCGGCTTATAAACGAATACCTATACTTGACAGTACGACCGAAGTTAGGCTTTAGGGTAAACTGATGTGCATTCGAAGCATGTCGCGTACTGCGGGTGAAATTTTGAAGGGAAGGAATGCAGCTGGCTATTTGGAGCATCTTTTATAAAAAAAAAACATTAAACAGGGAGAGATAGAAGACATTTATCCGATGTTCTAGTGAATGAATGGAATTCACAATATCTCTATCACCTATAAGTTTTAACGCGCAATTTTGTACCCTATCAAGAATGTGCAGAACAGTCTTGGGTGCACCAGACCAGATATGGGCGTTATATTCCAGCTTAGGGCGGATGAATGCCTTTTAAATTGAGGCCAGATCAGACGGGGTAAAATATTTCTTGCACCGTTTAAGGAATCCTAGACATTTTGCAGCATTTTTGGCGACCTCGAATATGTGATCATTCCATCGAAGATGGTTATTAATACACATACCGAGAATGGCAAGTCTTTCGGTTTCAATGATGCAAGTACCATCCATGGATAATGGTTGAGGGTTTTGTCTTCGCTTGAAAGACAGAAGACAGCATTGTGTTTTGAAAGCATTAAATTCCACTCTGTCGGTTGAACCCTATTTAATTATGCTGTCCAGGTCGGAATTTAATGTATTTAACATACGTTGCCGTTCCCCTTCTACGGCCGAAGAGGAAGGACGTGAGTTAGGGAACGAATATGAAAAACTCAGGGTACTGTCATCAGCGAAGGAATGGATTGGATTAGAAGTTGCAGACAAGAGATCATTTATAAAAATAAGAAAGAGAGTCGGAGACAAAACAGAGCCTTTGTGAACACCAGCATTTATTTGGTGAATTGCAGACTTGAAGCCGTCCAAAACAACTTGTATTGAACGCCCCGAAAGGTAATTTCTAATCCATTGAAGAAGAGACTCATCGACGCCATATGCACGCATTTTCGACAAAAGAGCCTGATGTCAAACTCTGTCAAATGACTTTGAAATATCAAGCGCAACCATCTTGGTTTCGCCGAAGTGACGGAGAGATTGGTTCCACTTCTCGGTGAGATATGCCATCAAATCACCAGTGGACCTGTTGCTACGAAAACCATACTCCCGATCATTAAGGAGTTTTCGTGAATCGAGATATTTCATAAGCTGACGATTTATCAGCGTTTCCATGACCTTGGAAAGAAGGGACGTAAGTGCAATGGGTCGGTAATTGGACGGGGAGGAAGATTCGCCTTTTTTAGGGACGGGCGGGACAAATGCTGTTTTCCATCTACTCGGAAAGAGTCCTGAAAAGTAGGATAGACAGAAAAGCTTACGCAAAGGTTTTGCCAGCGTAGAAGAACACCTCTTCAGAACTATGGGGGGGATACCATCTGGACTAGCGGATTTGTGTATGTTAAGATCTTTGAGTACTCCTGCAACTGTACGAGTGCGAAAGTGGACTTGTCCCATGGAAAATTTGACGCTCTCAAGTACTGGTGGAGACGAAGCATTATCTGGCAGCGTGGAATTAGCTGCAAAGTGAGCAGCAAGTAGATTGGCTTTGTCTAAGGAGCTGACAGTTGGAATGTCATTATAAATGAGCGAAGGGATGACAGACGAGGCAGAATTTTTAATATTTTTGACGAATGACCAAAAATTTTTACTACCTTTGGGACATTGTAGGATTTTTTGCCTTAATTTTTGGTCATGTAAGAATTTTACACATCGAATGTGGGCATTGCAGTCTTTTCTGGCTTATTTAAACTTCTTTGGGTTTTCCTCAGATTTGTTGGCTTTATATGACCGAAAACTTACTTCTTTTAACCTGATAGCCTCTTTACAGCTCTGGTCAAACCACGTGTTTGCCTTAGGTTTAATGCTCTTTATTCTGTTAGGAATAAAGTCATTCATACCCAAGAGTATAGTGTTAGTGACCATATCAGCAGCGGCATCCAAGTCGCTATCGAGGAAGCATAGCGACCAGTTAAAACTCCTAAAGAAGCTATTGAGGCCGCTCCAGTTGGCTTTCTCGTATTGCCATACTTTTCTTTTAGGAGATTTTTTTTTAACTGTGTGGTCAGAGTACGAGAATTTAGCTGATACGATCTTGTGGTCAGACCGACCTAGAGGCGCTAGAACATCAATGGTGTATTTTTCAGGGTGAGAAGTAAGAAACAAGTCCAAGGTGTTGGCGGAATGCCTTACAATGTCCGGTATACGTGTAGGCTCATTTACAAGCTGTATCAAATTGTTAATCTCAGCAAAAAGTCTGGCCAGAATGTTGAAGCCAATCTGAATTGTGTATATTGAAATCGCCCGCAATGACAATTTCAGTATGAGGATACAAGGAGACAATTCAAGTGATGGAATCGGACAACGCATCAAATTCATCAAAAGTTGGGTTGATGTCCGCACTAGGGCTTAGTGCAGTAGTGAATTATTTGCTTACGGACGGTGAATTTTAGCCATTTGAAATTAAATTCCGGGTTGGAACAGTGGCCATACTGTGGTGGAACTTGGTAAGCAATAACACTATGGACATAAATGGCGAGGCCACGGTGGGGAAAGAATAATGACACTAAGTTATATCCAGGCAGTTTCAAATTAGAAGATTCTTCCACTACCTGTGTTTCGCTTAGTGCCAGAACAGCTGGTTTATGGGAATGGGCGTGGGCGTGGGCGTGGGCGTACATATAGAAGAAATTCGTTCGAAGCCCACGAATGTTGGTAAGATCAACCCTAAATTCCCTCATCACTACAACATAGAAACACAAAAAGACACAACTCTGACGTAACTAAGCAAAACTGTGAAGTGTAGATCCAAAGAATAGTTTTCCAAAACAAACTGTCGCAGGTGCTATGCCTAAACGACAATCTGCTGAGGTCCGCTATTCGGATAAACATTCACAGTCCGCTATGCATCAAATGTTATACTCTCTCAGTCATCGCAACTGGAAGTATGTACATATATAGCACATGCTCCAGTTGCGATAACGAAGAAGCGCAACAGCGAGTGAGTGGGAGTGGTAAGATGGAATGAACCGGCACTGAATTGTGTTTATGTTTTTTTTTTTTATTATTATTATTTATTTATTTTATTTATTTTTTTTTTCCACTGCACTTCACGGAATTTGATTAGGAGCGCGCGATTGATTTTTTTTTTTTTCAGTAGATGGAATTTTTTTTTTTCCAATTTTTTTTTGTCACGACGATGCGAGTATAATCTCGTGTGCGCTCGACGGCGTGTGCGCTCGAAATCAGGCAAAAGGCAAATCATCAGGAGCTCATCGTCTAGCTCTTTTGGCCTACCCAAACGAGGTTCATCCTTTAGGTCAAAATTGCCATTTCTAAACTTTGCAAACCAACACCGTCACTTGGACTCGCTGTGAACACCCTCTATACACATTTTGGATTTCCCTAGTGGCTTCACTTTCATTCTGTTTTTTTACGAAACAAAAGTAATAAAATATGTCTAATATGCTCTTCCGATACATCCATTTCAAAATTCAGTTAAAAATGGACTGAATAAGCAATACTATATATCCCAAAAACTAATTTCAATAAAGGTTTCGGCATTGAATTGATTTTCTGCATTTTATGATAATTTGACAATAACCCCCGAAAAAATGCGCAATATTATAACCCTATACTACTCGTATGCATTGTTATAAAATAAAATTAATTTTGAATAAAACATTCGCTTACCGTTTCTTATTGAACAACTTGTAAATATACAAACAATAAACGAAAAGATCAAAAAAATTACCCAAAACCACGTACTTAAAATAATTTCTCAACCTAACAACAAGGTCAACATTTTGATCTAGAGAGAAAGCAGAAACAGGCCCAGTCTAAGAAGACTCAAACCAACAGACTTGCCGCTAAGATTTTATGTATGTATATACTCGTAGTAACTAAAAAAACACTATTGTAAATATGTACATTACATTAAACAAAAAGCTATTAGGGCATTGGTCCAATAGCCATAGTAAAGATTCCAACCTAATTGTTAAAAAAGTTACTTAATATCCTGGGACAGATGTAAAATTCATTGGAAATCAAAAAAATCGAGGTTATATATTGACGGGAGGTACCCTATAGGCTTTGATAATCAATAAGTCAGTCAGGCAGTCCCAAAATAAGTGTTTTTTGAAGTCTTGTGTCTTAGCTTAAGTTGGAAACTCAAAATTTGGAGGTTCATCCAAACGTATACAATTTGTGTGTTCTTAACTTTATTTGGAGCCAAGTTAGAGAGAGTAAAAATGCTTTAAGTTGTTTCGCAAGTGATATTGGCATATGTACACATGTACATACATATGTTATTTTTTTTTTTATTGAAATTTCACTGATGTATAATAACGGACAGCTTATAATATTATCTTTATGTTCCTTTATTTTGATTAGACCTTTACGAGTACGAAAGACATATTTTCGAATAGATGGAAACTCAGACGTTCGCGAGAGGTGGCATCGTGAGATAACTTTTTAATTTTTTTTTATTTTTGTGTTTTCTTGCACACTTAACAACTAAGCCCACTCAAAAAGGCGAAAACTTCCCTCAAAATGGGACCAAAAGCATTAGCGCCAATGTTTTTCAAAGTCATGAAAACATCGTCATTATACGTCAGTATGGTTTCAGGTAATAGCATTCCATAGAGGAGTTCATGGTATACCTCTAGGGAAAACTGGAAGCAGGCTTCATTCTTTTAGCGTTCACAACTTGGAGAGTTGACTAGAATTAGAATCAATGATCAACTGGGAGTAAACAAAACGAGTTAAGTTAAATCCGTCAGCAAATTGGTGGTGTATCCCTTTTTCGAAGCTAATTCCCAAAAGATTTAAACGGTTTTTTTCTTTTACTGTTTTAGCTACGATCTACAGCCTATATGTATGTAATTAGTGAAACTTGAATAAAACCTGCATTCATCGTAATTTTAAAAAGATATATTTTGCGAAGTACAGCTCTTAATCATACTAAATTTTGCTAATATGTACAAAGTTTTTGACATATAAAACCACTAAGCAATTTTGATACATCCCTTAAGTGTTCCTTATGACAACTCCGCCATAGGTTACTCACGCATAAATATACATATATATTGTTATACGCATAAATATACATTAATATTACATTTTGTATCAAGAGCTCAATTAGTATAAACGTGACTTAAAATCTGCATTCAAATTGGTTCTAGCTCTAACCACTGCTGCCAGATATTTTGTATGTCCATCTTTTTTAGTGAACAGCTTTCCGTAACGTTATTTCTTTTGATAAATACAATACCTACATACATATGTGAATAGCAGGTGAGAATGTTGCTATGTAAATATTTAATTTTATTTGACTTTATAGCGAATGTTAAGATAATAATATAGACTTTATTATTTTTGACTTATTCGCTAATTTTAATAGACCGAATAATTTCTTTTTTGTTCTTGCAATATTTTTTGCTCATATTAATATAATAAAACATAAAAGTAAGTGTCACTTTATCTGTCTGTATGAACCCGCTAATCTCACTGTTGTACTCGTATAGCCTATTTCTTGAGGAAGTTAGGCATACAAAATGTACGTTGTGTATTTAGAAGTCAGAGCTATAAGCATCGGAAAAGGTAACAGGATGTATTTAGACCCCATTGCCATAAAATATTTTCTGGAAAATCCCTTAATGTTCAGGGTAAAAACTGAAAACTGGGTGTGACATAAAGGTAGGACGTGTTGATCAAATTAGTCAGTCAGGTACAACAATATTGCGGAATTAAAAGAATATACAGAATGGGACAAGACGGATCAAAAATATGTTAAAAAATTGTTTAAAAATATGCCTAAACGAATGTCAGAAGTTGCAGAAAATAAAGGAGCTAGCACACATGATAATAAACTAAAATATTGAAATTTTCATGTTTTTTTGATTTTAAAATCCACCTGTTTTATCTTTTGGTCCCATCCAGTTTTGGGTTTTTCCCCCACAACAAGTAAATTCAGGATTTTTCCAGAAATTGTTATATTTTGTGGCAGTGTGGTCTAAATACATCCTATTACCTAACGATTCAATCAGATTTGGCAAACGTTATGCACACCCTTTTTTCTCTTAAGAATTTGTGGGGTGTCTTATATCCTAATATTGTCCCCCATCTTCTAACTCATCCATAATAAAATAGAAGTGGAGTTGTGAACTTTTTGATTTAAATGTAATAACATCATTTTTAGAGATTTTATTAGATAATTTGTTGCTAAAAGTTTTACATGGAAGAAAGTGGGCGACAGCCACTGCCGCCATTTGTAACCAAAAATCACGGATTCTGGTGAAATATTTACAATAAGAAGCAAAATGCAGTTTTTGACAAAAACGTTTTTTTGAGCTGCGTCCGTCCGTCCGTCCGGCCGTGCGTCCATTCGTAACACGTTTTGAGGAGTTAAATTTGAGCTAGACGAATCAAATAAATATGCTAGCAGACTTGCAGGCACTCTAAAAGTTTTTCATTTAATTTGACTTACTATATATCAAATTGAATGGGGCGGGTAAATAATTTTGCTTCAATTTCTGAAACACATTACTTGAGTGCTCTGCTACCTGTTGGGATGCGATGTCATGTGAGGCGATGCGATGAGATGAGATGAGATGAGAAGTTACTACATGGGTCGAGAAGTTACTCTGTTAAAGGACATGAAGTAATGATTTCAAATATATTGTAATATGCTGGCTACGGCTCGAGTAGATAAAACGATTATTCTGTGAAATTTATTTCTTTATTTTCTAGTCTATAGAACAATTCAAGTTCACACTATACTATTCTTCGCAAATTCTTTTCTTACAAGGTCTCTTTCCTCTCAAATCACTTTATCTCCTTTCTATTACTTAATTCACAAATCCAAACTAATTACTTTTTCTTGTTCACTCTCAACTTTCAATTTATCACCAAATTACAACTTCGCCCATTATCACTTTTCCAATCTCTTCGCCACGGTTCTAAACCAACTGTGTTTTTTTTTTGATCGCCATCTGTCCTTATATAGCAGAAGTTTCTGATAGCCAGAAACTTCTAGCAAATTCTTCGACCACTGGAGCAAGAAAAATTCTGATATAATAATTCCAAGATGACAATCATTTCGTGCAGTTATAATTCTCTGTTGTTCTCTTTTATCCGCGATATTATCCGAGCTGTGGTGACTAATTTCAGACACGAACCTCAAAAGAAAGCAATGAAAAGACACTTCGGAATTTGTTGCCTGTTCGAGGGCGTAGTTATTATGCTACATTATGTTACACTGCCCTCCTCTTAGACTTGTTCGTCCCGAACAAGTGTGTCCTCACTTCGGCCATTGTATCGACTCAGTCGGTCCACATGAACCACTTTCATTTTGGCCCTTGGTCCTCGCTGGATGCGGTAGACAACATCGTTGATGCGGGCTATTATTCTGTAGGGACCCTCCCAGTTCTGCTGCAACTTAGGTGATTTCCCCTTTTGGCGATGGGGATTATACAGCCACACTAGATCTCCTTCCTGGAATCCTGACGTTGTTGCCTTGGCATCATACCTGGTCTTCATGCGGTCGCTCGTCATCTTAATCTGGCTTCTGGTCCTTTGGTGTATGTCCCTAAGCCTTTCCCTCAGGTCCGCCACGTACTCTTCTTCATTTCTGGGCTCATTGGTAGGAGATCCAAATTTCACCTCACTGGGTAAACGAGCTATTCCACCAAATAAGATTTCGAACGGCGTATGTCGAGTAGTGCTATGCACGGCACTTCTATAGGCCATCAAAAACAAGGGAATCTGCCGGTCCCAATCCCGTTGGTAGTCACCTACGACCTTCGAGAGATGTTCGTCCAAAGTCCTATTGAAACGCTCCACCATACCGTCCGACTGTGGATGAAGCGGGGTTGTCCTTGTCTTTTTGATTCCGAGTAGTTGACACATCTCTTGGAAGATTCTTGACTCGAAGTTCCGCCCTTGGTCAGAATGCAATTCCAAGGGCACACCGAATCTGCTAACCCAATTGTAGACGATCTGCTCCGCCACGGTTCTGGCTTCCTGGTTAGGGATCGGAAACGCTTCCGGCCACTTACTGAAGTAGTCCATCACTACGAGTATATACCGATTACCATTGTCGGTTTCCGGAAAGGGCCCTGCGATGTCAATGGCGATTCGTTCGAAAGGTGCTCCCACGTTGTATTGGTGCATCTTACCTCGAGTTTTGATTCTCGGACCCTTGCTAGCTGCACACACGTCGCATTTTCTGCACCAGTCTTCGATATCTTCCTTCGCTTTTAACCAATAAAAACGTTCTCGTACCTTTTCTAACGTCTTATTCACTCCCAAGTGGCCTCCGGTCGCCCCGCCATGCATTTCCTGTAACACCTCCTTGACCCTCGTCCGTGGTACGACAAGCTGCATTACAAACGACTTTCCGTCGGAGGATTCCCATTTTCTTCTCAGAACACCTTCTTGGACATGGAGGGAGTCCCACTGCGCAAAATATGCCTTTAAGGTCGGGCTTCTGTGAGAGATGTCCTGATGATCCGGTTTCTCCATGTTCTCCTTCCAGGCCAGAATCGGCTCGATATCCGGGTCTTCCTTCTGAGCGTTCCGGATCTCATCTACGCTCCAGCCGGCGATAGGTTCGGCTCTCATTCTTTGGATGGAAACCAGCTCCCGTTCTTCCTGACGCGCACAATGTTTACAATCCGTTCTGCATGGTCTCCGGGACAGTGCATCCGCATTAGAGTGGAGTTTTCCTTTACGATGCTGTATTTCGTAGTCGTAGATTTGCAGCCTTTCGATCCATCTTGCGACCTGACCCTCAGGACTCTTGAACTGTAATAGCCATTTTAAGGCTGCATGGTCTGTGCGAAGAACGAACTTCCTCCCGTAGAGGTATTTGTGAAAATGCTTCGTAGCCAAGATCAAAGCTAGAAGTTCCCGCCTTGTCACGCAGTAGTTCCTTTCTGGCTTAGAGAGCACCTTGCTGAAGTACGCAACCACCTTCTCTTGGCCGTCATGCACCTGGGAGAGTACGGCTCCTACCCCGACATTACTAGCATCTGCATCCACAACGAACGTTTCCCCGGGAGTGGGGTAAGCCAGTATCGGGGCATCGCATAGCCGTTGTTTAAGTGCCTTGAAGCTCTTCTCGCACTCAATTGACCATTTGAATTGTTTTCCCTTTTCCGTCAACTGGTGCAGGTTCTTTGCGATCCCGGCAAAATCCTTCACGAACCGTCTGTAGTAGGTGGCTAGGCCCAGGAAGCTCCTTAGTTGGTGTTTGTCTTTGGGGACTGGCCAGTTTTTCACCGCTTCGACCTTCTCCGGATCGGTTCTCACTCCTTTCGCTGAAATTATGTGTCCCAGGTACTTGACTTCCGCTCTAAACAGGGCGCACTTCTTGGGGTTGAGCTTCAGGTGGGCACTTCGAAGCCTTTGAAACACATCCCTTAGATTGTCTCGGTGTTGCGCAAACGTTTTTCCTACGACGATGACATCATCCAAGTATACCAAACAGGTTTTCCATGTTAACCCTTGCAGGACACATTCCATCAATCGCTCGAAAGTCGCCGGAGCATTGCACAGCCCGAATGGCATTACCGTGAATTGCCATAGCCCATTTCCTGTGGTGAAGGCGGTTTTCTCCCGGTCTTCTGGATGGATCTGTACCTGCCAGTAGCCACTCTTCAAGTCGAGAGTGGAAAACCATCGGGCTCCTGATAGTGTGTCTAGCGTGTCGTCAATCCGTGGCAGAGGATAGCTGTCTTTCTTGGTGACGTAATTGAGCTGCCGATAGTCCACGCAGAACCGCGTGCTGCCATCTTTCTTCTTTACCAGTACAACCGGTGATGCCCACGGACTTTTGGAACTTTCAATCAGACCTTCTTTCTCCATTGCCGACACCATCTCTGCAACTTCTGTCTGCTTTGCCAATGGAAGGCGCCTAGCAGGCTGACGAATTGGTCTAGTATCACCAGTGTCTATTCGATGTTGTACCAGGTGTGTTCGGCCGTATTCTCCGTCCTGTGAGGCAAATACATCAGCGTACTCATTGATAAGATTCTCTGCCATAGTTCGCTGCTCCTGATTCAGCTCACTGGACTGGAGAATCGTCTCTCTCGTTTCCGCTGTCCAAGGTGATGGGAGAGGTTTTGGAGCATCACGTTCAGATATTGTTGCGACGGCGGTAATCGGCGTGCATTTTCCAGTCACATCCCCTCGCCTTAGTTTTACAGTGTGTGGTCTTGCGTTCAAAACCCTCACTGAAACCATGGTGTTCTTTGGTTCGACTAACGTCTTTCCCACGATGTAGTCTTGAGAATTCTTCTCTGGGTCTGGTTCTACTATGTAGAATCGGTGGCTCCCAAGATCACCTTCCAGCTTCGTCCAAATGATTGTCTCTGAAGACGGCGGCAAAACTTCGTCTTTGCTGATGACTGTCCTGAGAGTTACGGCACTCCCGTTTCCGTACACCATCGGAATCTCCACATTTCGATACCTCAGTACTTGCATCCCGATGTCCAGGATTACTTCATTTGCTTTCATGAAGTCTATTCCGATGATGCACTTGTCGCATATATCTGCCACCAGAAACGCATGGGAGAACGTAAGTCCCGCCAGAGTAATCGTAAGACGAACTTCTCCAAACACTTTCGCCATTTCCCCTGTTGCAGTCTTCAGGCAGTAGCTGTTGGTGTTGTGCAGCCAGGCGCTTCTGACAATATCTCTTCTTACAATGGAGGCAGTGGCGCCTGTGTCGATGGTGGCTACGCACTTCTTCTTGTTGATTAGTGCCTCCACTGTCAGGCTCTTGTTACCCCGTTTGGTTTGCGAAACTTGAATGGTGGTCCTGGGGGCCTCGATTCCAGTAACCAACTTCTGCCCCGCGAAGTTGGTCCTTACGCATTTCCCGACTGCTGGTTTTGGGAAGTCTGACTGACAGGATGAATGTTATCACCGCCAGATGCTTCCTCTCTGCTTCTCCTACTTCCGCAATGTGGACAATTTCCTCGTCTAGGTGCACTTCTGCACTTCTGTTGTAGGTGTCCGGTTTGGTTGCAATTCCAGCAACGGATTTGACTTCCGCGAGCTTTGTCTTCATCCAAGACGGCTGTTCTCTGGCATGAGCATTCCACGACGGACATTTCCCTGACACGGTGTATTCCCTGGTATGCTTGGTCCGCAGCCTTCATTGACAGAGCGAATGCCAATGCCTCGGGGAGTGTTCGCTTTTCAGCCATCCTTACAGCCATTTGCAGTTGTCTGTCCTCTATGGCCTGAATAAAAGCTTCCACCGCCATTTCGTTGATAAGCTCCTCACCGGCTTTAGGGTATGAAAGATGGGCTAGTCGCTCTATATCCGCTTGCAACTGTTGGAGCGTTTCCCCCCTTTTCTGGACTCGACTACGCAGCTGAACCCTGTACACCTGCTGCATGTGTTCATCCCCAAACCGCATCTCGATAGCCTGAACCAGAGAGTCGTAGTTCTGCTGTTTATCTTCCGGGATGGTCTGCAAGAGCTCCGCAGCTGGACCCCTCAGTGCAAGTGTGAGTGCAATGGACTTCTCTTCATCGTCCCAGCTATTGGTCATTGCGGCCGCTTCGAATTGCCTTTTATAAATTGGCCATGATGTTTGACCATCGAAGATAGGAGGCTGCATCTCCTTTCTTCTCAGACCGTCAGTGGAATATTCCCGTGCTTTCTGTCTCTTCACGTTGCTGAGCTCCTTAGCAAGATTTTCGACTTGCTTTCCTACTATCTCGAATTTCGTATCCACTTTTTCAAATTGAGTCTCTATCTTCCCGAACTGAGTTTCATGTTTCTCAAAATTTTCATCGAATCTAATTTCGACTTTTTCGAGTTGCGTCTCGACCTTCTCGATTTTCTCTTCGATCACTTCGAATTTGGATTCCAAGTTCTTGTTTTGCTCATCAAGTTTACTTTCCAGAGCATCTAGAGAATTCTTTTGTTCGTCCATTGCTTTCTTTTGTTCGTCCATTGCTTTCTTTTGTTCGTCCAGCTTAAGTTCTAGAGAATTCCTTTGGTCGCCCATTGCTTTCTTTTGTTCGTCCATCGCTTTCTTTTGTTCATCCAGCTTAAGTTCTAGAGAATTCTTTTGTTCGTCCATTGCTTTCTTTTGTTCGTCCATCGCTTTCTTTTGTTCGTCCAGCTTAAGTTCTATAGAATTCCTTTGATCTTCTATTGCTTTCTTTTGTTCGTCCATGACTAACTTAAGTTGCAGGAGCAGACTTGTTATACCCGGGTCGGCTGCTGTACTTGCTGGTTCCTCTTCCACGTCAAACTCTACGTCATGCGGATTTTCACCTTCCTGCGTTACTGCTTCTTCCAAACGAATCAGTAGGGCATCTTTTCCCCCAGTTGTGTCGAGGTTCCGCTTACTGAGTTCTGCCTTTAGTTGAGTTATAGTTAGTTTTCCCAATTTGCGACCCATTTTGCGCAACTAATTAACTCAACACAGAAATCGTTTTTTTTTTTTTTTTAAACCAACTGTCTTTTTTTTTGATCGCCATCTGTCCTTATATAGCAGAAGTTTCTGATAGCCAGAAACTTCTAGCAAATTCTTCGACCACTGGAGCAAGAAAAATTCTGATATAATAATTCCAAGATGACAATCATTTCGTGCAGTTATAATTCTCTCTTGTTCTCTTTTATCCGCGATATTATCCGAGCTGTGGTGACTAATTTCAGACACGAACCTCAAAAGAAAGCAATGAAAAGACACTTCGGAATTTGTTGCCTGTTCGAGGGCGTAGTTATTATGCTACATTATGTTACAATATTGTAACATAAAGAAAACAAAAACAAGAAAAAGTAATTAGTTTGGATTTGTGAATTAACTAATTGAAAGGAGATAAAGTGATTTGAGAGGAAAGAGACCTTGTAAGAAAAGAATTTGCGAAGAATAGTATAGTGTGAACTTGAATTGTTCTGTAGACTAGAAAATAAAGAAATAAATTTCACAGAATATCGTTTTATCTACTCGAGCCGTAGCTCGCATGTTACATTGGTGTCAGAAGCTGGGATAAAACTTATTCTGTGAATAACTATTTCCGTGGTGTGAAATTGCACAAGAAAAAAAAAAAAAAAAAAAAACCATTTCTGTGTTGAGTTAATTAGTTGCGCAAAATGGGTCGCAAATTGGGAAAACTAACTATAATTCAACTAAAGGCAGAACTCAGTAAGCGGAATCTCGACACAACTGGGGGAAAAGATGCCCTATTGATTCGTCTGGAAGAAGCAGTAACGCAGGAAGGTGAAAATCCGCATGACATAGAGTTTGACGTGGAAGAGGAACCAGCAAGTACAGTAGCCGACCCGGGTATAACAAGTCTGCTCCTGCAACTTAAGTTAGTCATGGACGAACAAAAGAAAGCAATAGAAGATCAAAGTCATAAGCTCGATGACCAAAAGAATTCTATAGAACTTAAGCTGGACGAACAAAAGAAAGCAATGGACGACCAGAAGAATTCTCTAGAACTTAAGCTGGATGAACAAAAGAATTCTCTAGATGCTCTGGAAAGTAAACTTGATGAGCAAAACAAGAACTTGGAATCCAAATTCGAAGTGATCGAAGAGAAAATCGAGAAGGTCGAGACCCAACTCGAAAAAGTCGAAACCAGATTCGATGAAAATTTTGAGAAACATGAAACTCAGTTCGGGAAGATAGAGACTCAGTTTGAAAAAGTGGATACGCAATTCGAGATAGTAGGAAAGCAAGTCGAAAATCTTGCTAAGGAGCTCAGCAACGTGAAGAGACAGAAAGCACGGGAATATTCCACTGACGGTCTGAGAAGAAAGGAGATGCAGCCTCCTATCTTCGATGGTCAAACATCATGGCCAATTTATAAAAGGCAATTCGAAGCGGCCGCAATGACCAATAGCTGGGACGATGAAGAGAAGTCCATTGCACTCACACTTGCACTGAGGGGTCCAGCTGCGGAGCTCTTGCAGACCATCCCGGAAGATAAACAGCAGAACTACGATTCTCTGGTTCAGGCTATCGAGATGCGGTTTGGGGATGAACACATGCAGCAGGTGTACAGGGTTCAGCTGCGTAGTCGAGTCCAGAAAAGGGGGGAAACGCTCCAACAGTTGCAAGCGGATATAGAGCGACTAGCCCATCTTTCATACCCTAAAGCCGGTGAGGAGCTTATCAACGAAATGGCGGTGGAAGCTTTTATTCAGGCCATAGAGGACAGACAACTGCAAATGGCTGTAAGGATGGCTGAAAAGCGAACACTCCCCGAGGCATTGGCATTCGCTTTGTCAATGAAGGCTGCGGACCAAGCATACCAGGGAATACACCGTGTCAGGGAAATGTCCGTCGTGGAATGCTCATGCCAGAGAACAGCCGTCAAAGCTCGCGGAAGTCAAATCCGTTGCTGGAATTGCAACCAAACCGGACACCTACAACGGCAGTGCAGAAGTGCACCTAGACGAGGAAATTGTCCACATTGCGGAAGTAGGAGAAGCAGAGAGGAAGCATCCTTTCGGTCAGACTTCCCAAAACCAGCAGTCGGGAGATGCGTAAGGACCAACTTCGCGGGGCAGAAGTTGGTTACTGGAATCGAGGCCCCCAGGACCACCATTCAAGTTCCGCAAACCAAACGGGGTAACAAGAGCCTGACAGTGGAGGCACTAATCAACGAGAAGAAGTGCGTAGCCACCATCGACACAGGTGCCACTGCCTCCATTGTAAGAAGAGATATCGTCAAAAGCTCCTGGCTGCACAACACCAACAGCTACTGCCTGAAGACTGCAACAGGGGAAATGGCGAAGGTATTTGGAGAAGTTCGTCTTACGATTACTCTGGCAGGACTGACGTTCTCCCATGCGTTTCTGGTGGCAGATATATGCGACGAGTGCATCATCGGAGTAGACTTCATGAAAGCAAATGAAGTAATCTTGGACATCGGGATGCAAGTACTGAGGTATCGAAATGTGGAGATTCCGATGGTGTACGGAAATGAGAATGCCGTAACTCTCAGGACAGTCATCAGCAAAGACGAAGTTTTGCCGCCGTCTTCAGAGACAATCATTTGGACAAAGCTGGAAGGTGATCTTGGGAGCCACCGATTCTACATAGTAGAACCAGACCCAGAGAAGAATTCTCAAGACTACATCGTGGGAAAGACGTTAGTCGAACCAAAGAACACCATGGTTCCAGTGAGAGTTTTGAACGCAAGACCACACACTGTCAAACTAAGGCGAGGGGAGGTGACTGGAAAATGCACGCCGATTACCGCCGTCGCAACAATATCTGAACGTGGTCCTCCAAAACCTCTCCCATCACCTTGGACAGCGGAAACGAGAGAGACGATTCTCCAGTCCAGTGAGCTGAATCAGGAGCAGCGAACTATGGCAGAGAATCTTATCAATGAGTACGCTGATGTATTTGCCTCACAGGACGGAGAATACGGCCGAACACACCTGGTACAACATCGAATAGACACTGGTGATACTAGACCAATTCGTCAGCCTGCTAGGCGCCTTCCATTGGCAAAGCAGACAGAAGTTGCAGAGATGGTGTCGGCAATGGAGAAAGAAGGTGTGATTGAAAGTTCCAAAAGTCCGTGGGCATCACCGGTTGTACTGGTTAAGAAGAAAGATGGCAGCACGCGGTTCTGCGTGGACTATCGGCAGCTCAATTACGTCACCAAGAAAGACAGCTACCCTCTGCCACGGATTGACGACACGCTAGACACACTATCAGGAGCCCGATGGTTTTCCACTCTCGACTTGAAGAGTGGCTACTGGCAGGTACAGATCCATCCAGAAGACCGGGAGAAAACCGCCTTCACCGCAGGAAATGGGCTATGGCAATTCACGGTAATGCCATTCGGGCTGTGCAATGCTCCGGCGACTTTCGAGCGATTGATGGAATGTGTCCTGCAAGGGTTAACATGGAAAACCTGTTTGGTATACTTAGATGATGTCATCGTCGTAGGAAAATCATTTGCGCAACACCGAGACAATCTAAGGGATGTGTTTCAAAGGCTTCGAAGTGCCCACCTGAAGCTCAACCCCAAGAAGTGCGCCCTGTTTAGAGCGGAAGTCAAGTACTTGGGGCACATAATTTCAGCGAAAGGAGTGAGAACCGATCCAGAGAAGGTCGAAGCGGTGAAAAACTGGCCAGTCCCCAAGGATAAACACCAACTAAGGAGCTTCCTGGGCCTAGCCACCTACTACAGACGGTTCGTGAAGGATTTTGCCGGGATCGCAAAGAACCTGCACCAGTTGACGGAAAAGGGAAAACAATTCAAATGGACAATTGAGTGCGAGAAGAGCTTCAAGGCACTTAAACAACGGCTATGCGATGCCCCGATACTGGCTTACCCCACTCCCGGGGAAACGTTCATTGTGGATGCAGATGCTAGTAATGTTGGGGTAGGAGCCGTACTCTCCCAGGTGCATGACGGCCAAGAGAAGGTGGTTGCGTACTTCAGCAAGGTGCTCTCTAAGCCAGAAAGGAACTACTGCGTGACAAGGAGAGAACTTCTAGCTTTGATCTTGGCTACGAAGCATTTTCACAAATACCTCTACGGGAGGAAGTTCGTTCTTCGCACAGACCATGCAGCCTTAAAATGGCTATTACAGTTCAAGAGTCCTGAGGGTCAGGTCGCAAGATGGATCGAAAGGCTGCAAATCTACGACTACGAAATACAGCATCGTAAAGGGAAACTCCACTCTAATGCGGATGCACTGTCCCGGAGACCATGCAGAACGGATTGTAAACATTGTGCGCGTCAGGAAGAACGGGAGCTGGTTTCCATCCAAAGAATGAGAGCCGAACCTATCGCCGGCTGGAGCGTAGATGAGATCCGGAACGCTCAGAAGGAAGACCCGGATATCGAGCCGATTCTGGCCTGGAAGGAGAACATGGAGAAACCGGATCATCAGGACATCTCTCACAGAAGCCCGACCTTAAAGGCATATTTTGCGCAGTGGGACTCCCTCCATGTCCAAGAAGGTGTTCTGAGAAGAAAATGGGAATCCTCCGACGGAAAGTCGTTTGTAATGCAGCTTGTAGTACCGCGGACGAGGGTCAAGGAGGTGTTACAGGAAATGCATGGCGGGGCGTCCGGAGGCCACCTGGGAGTGAATAAGACGCTAGAAAAGGTACGAGAACGTTTTTATTGGTTAAAAGCGAAGGAAGATATCGAAGACTGGTGCAGAAAATGCGACGTGTGTGCAGCTAGCAAGGGTCCGAGAATCAAAACTCGAGGTAAGATGCACCAATACAACGTGGGAGCACCTTTCGAACGAATCGCCATTGACATCGCAGGGCCCTTTCCGGAAACCGACAATGGTAATCGGTATATACTCGTAGTGATGGACTACTTCAGTAAGTGGCCGGAAGCGTTTCCGATCCCTAACCAGGAAAGCAGAACCGTGGCGGAGCAGATCGTCTACAATTGGGTTAGCAGATTCGGTGTGCCCTTGGAATTGCATTCTGACCAAGGGCGGAACTTCGAGTCAAGAATCTTCCAAGAGATGTGTCAACTACTCGGAATCAAAAAGACAAGGACAACCCCGCTTCATCCACAGTCGGACGGTATGGTGGAGCGTTTCAATAGGACTTTGGACGAACATCTCTCGAAGGTCGTAGGTGACTACCAACGGGATTGGGACCGGCAGATTCCCTTGTTTTTGATGGCCTATAGAAGTGCCGTGCATAGCACTACTCGACATGCGCCGTTCGAAATCTTATTTGGTGGAATAGCTCGTTTACCCAGTGAGGTGAAATTTGGATCTCCTACCAATGAGCCCAGAAATGAAGAAGAGTACGTGGCGGACCTTAGGGAAAGGCTTAGGGACATACACCAAAGGACCAGAAGCCAGATTAAGATGACGAGCGACCGCATGAAGACCAGGTATGATGCCAAGGCAACAACGTCAGGATTCCAGGAAGGAGATCTGGTGTGGCTGTATAATCCCCATCGCCAAAAGGGGAAATCACCTAAGTTACAGCGGAACTGGGAAGGTCCCTACAGAATAGTAACCCGCATCAACGATGTTGTCTACCGCATCCAGCGAGGACCAAGGGCCAAAATGAAAGTGGTTCATGTGGACCGACTGAGTCGATACAATGGCCGAAGTGAGGACACACTTGTTCGGGACGAACAAGTCTAAGAGGAGGGCAGTGTAACATAATGTAGCATAATAACTACGCCCTCGAACAGGCAACAAATTCCGAAGTGTCTTTTCATTGCTTTCTTTTGAGGTTCGTGTCTGAAATTAGTCACCACAGCTCGGATAATATCGCGGATAAAAGAGAACAACAGAGAATTATAACTGCACGAAATG
The DNA here is from genome assembly GCA_963082735.1 of Pocota personata. NCBI lineage: Eukaryota > Metazoa > Arthropoda > Insecta > Diptera > Syrphidae > Pocota > Pocota personata. The sequence goes on along the minus strand of OY720429.1, from coordinate 180,363,441 downwards.
ATTGTCATCTTGGAATTATTATATCAGAATTTTTCTTGCTCCAGTGGTCGAAGAATTTGCTAGAAGTTTCTGGCTATCAGAAACTTCTGCTATATAAGGACAGATGGCGATCAAAAAAAAAGACAGTTGGTTTAGAACCGTGGCGAAGAGATTGGAAAAGTGATAATGGGCGAAGTTGTAATTTGGTGATAAATTGAAAGTGGAGAGTAAACAAGAAAAAGTAATTAGTTTGGATTTGTGAATTAACTAATTGAAAGGAGATAAAGTGATTTGAGAGGAAAGAGACCTTGTAAGAAAAGAATTTGCGAAGAATAGTATAGTGTGAACTTGAATTGTTCTGTAGACTAGAAAATAAAGAAATAAATTTCACAGAATATCGTTTTATCTACTCGAGCCGTAGCTCGCATGTTACAATATGTATGTAGTATTATACAGCTTCCTAAAAAGGCCAGCGTGGTGAGTAATTCGCGAGTATTGAGTTAAACTGTGCATCGATTTCTTTATTTGTTTCATAGCAAATTGAAAATATATTATGACTCTTCATATCATAAACATTTCATAAACATTTGTCTCAAAGCATTTTTTAAATATCGAAATCCACTCGAGCAAGGCCGCTGGCAACAGTTAGTATGTAGTAATAAAACCTTATAAGAACGTGCCGGTTAGCCGTTCTCGAGCTTTGAGCGGGCCGACAGAAAGACAGACGTTGCCTTATGTATGTTTCGTATTATTGTTATAAGAGTTAGACCTGGAGAAGAAGAGAGTATTATACTATAGATGTTAATGGGTGGCTATGGTGTAGAGGTAACATCATCGCTTGTAACGATGCAGGTTCACGGTTCAAATCCTGATGTCAAGAATCATCTATTTATTTCGCATAAAAAATAAATAAAAAGTCGATCAATTGCGAAAGCAGTAGGGCGCTCATATAGCTGAAAATGCAACTTGAGTGTCAGATGGACGGGAAAAACGTACTGTAAATCATAAGCGACGACAATAACAGCAAAACAAAAATGCTCCCGAGTTATCTACATAAATCTTTCTTTCTCTCTACCTTTCTCCAAAAACGCCTGAAGTAGTATAAGGGTATTCAGACTCTTTTGGCGCGCGCAAATTATATATATATATAAAAAAAAGAGGGATGAGAGTATTACTCGACCATACTTGATTAGCTAAATTTTTTACGAGACATTTGGAAATTTAGACAATAGTCAAAATGTAAAACCTTTCCTAAAAATGGTTTTGAATAATTCCTAGTAATGATCTTTTGTCATATATTAATAATAGTAAAAAATTATAGTATTGACAACTGGAGGGGGATGATGGAGGCAACCAAACAAATACAAGCTTACTGTCTGGAAATAACTTACAAATGAACTGCAGAAGTTCTAATAAAGAAATGCAAAACCAACTTGTCTTTAAGTTTCGGGCTCCATATCCACATCAAGTATCTAGCAGCAAATCAACTCATCTATATCAACCTGTAGCCGAAAGTCATGCCAAGCATAAGGTAATAATCTGTGATTCCCTAATCAAAATTAGAAATAATTTGGTTTTTATTCTTCTATTTCTATTTTTTGTAGATATAGCAATCGTCAAATTCTTTATTTTCGGAAGGCAGGCACATCGAAATTAAGGTATCAAGATGTTGAAAACATTAAAAAAAAGCTTGTTCTCAGATAATCAAAAGCCGGATTTTCGCATATGTATATAAACATCGAATATTAAAGCATTACTGTATACCCACTGTTTATTTATAAAAATTAAAATTAATTATGTGTAAAATTTAACATTCGCCTATGTGTAATACATGTCATACTTATTTCAATTTGTACTGATTTTTGTTAAATATTTGATAAACTAAAATATTAGTAATATTACGAAAATGTAAATATATGAACTTAGACTGTAGTGTACCTCCTAAAAAAATATTTTAATTCAGAATATTCAATAAAAAAAAAAAAAACATTCTGCAAATGTAAAAGTAAGTCCAGAGATTTTTATAATTACTGTTCTTAAGGCATAATAATTTTCTGATCGATGTGTGTAAGGTCAATCCATCTTTTACCACTACACTCGGCTGTCCGTTTTCTAAAATCTTTCACAGGATAGGCTATTAAATCCAGGATATAATGACTTTTCCGCACCCATAAAATTGGTAACTGTGTAAAGCAGGGACTCAGTGATGTGCCGTGATGACGAGAAAATCATTATTATATACAATTAGTAAGTATTATTTGTACGTTACTTTAATACGTCTAGTTTTTCACAAAAGTTTCCAAATAATAGAAACTTTTCTTGCTTTTTTTTTCCTTAAGTAATGAATTTTCCATGGAAATCAAAGCAACGTGTTTCTAGAATAAGATTTTGTTCGCTTAAGTGCAGCATTAAAGAGCTTAGTCTAAAAATTTCCGAAAATGTATAGGTATGTCTTTGACCAAAATGTTGCGGAATTGCGCATGAGAAAAAAATACATTTAAATCATTCTTAAGTTTAACGAATTTAAAGAAAGGACTATATGAATTTTTTGGGCTTTCGAAAGCTTGGACTGGGAAACGTTTTTAGTAAATACGAATATTTTTGGAATTCAGCAATTCTAAAACATTTTAATCTGTCAAGGGACTTGAATCTTACATCCATTTGTGTTGACAAAGTATCAATAATTTCAAAATAGACTCGCCTGTATCGCAACTCAAAACCTGTTAAATCCTCACCTCGATTTGGAATTGGATTAACAACATTTTTAGCAGCATTGAAAACGTTCGACGCACACAGGGTCAGCTCCATTCAAGAGCTAACCGGATGTCAGCGTTGGAAGCACGTGGCAGCAGGAGATAATCCAGCGGACCTCGGATCGAGAAGAATCCCAGCTTCGCAACTCCGCGACTCAACCACATTGGCTTAAGGGCCTCGAGCAGCATTGGCCGAATGTGCAGCCATTCATGAATGCACAACAGAGAGCGGGAGCAGCCTCGGCGATGAAGATAGTCACCGTTGGACCACTGGCATATCCGAGAGCACCAGGACTAAACATAAACACTAGTCTATGTCTACTACGGCGCAGATCAACATTGCAGTGCATTCTAAGGGTAACAGAGTTTGTCCTTAGAAAAGGCAAGCTGTCCCTATAACAGCCCTTGAGCGTGAGGATGCATTGAAGTATTGGGTAAGAGTCACATAAGAGGAGACTTAGCACCAAGAGCTACGACGGCTAGAAGGGAAGGCACGAGTAATATTTCGTCACTGAATCCCTTTATTGACTCGAGCGGCATCTTAAGGGTTGGTAGACGTCTACAGGAGTCATCGCTGTCATATGGAAGCATTCATTCAATTATCGTACCGGCAAGGAGCAGCCTGTGCGAACTTTTGTTAAGAGAAACACATCTCAGAACACTACATGGCGGAAAACTGTTCTGCATGCAGAAGGCAGACGTTCTGGATTTCAACATTAAGACGTGCACTGAAAGCATCTATTTCAAGATGCAAGGTGTGCTTTCGTCAAAGGCAGCTGCTAGCCGAGCAGCTGATGGGCACCCTTCCGAGAGATCGAGTGCAGCCGTCCTGAGCATTCTGGCATGGTGGCGTGGACTACGCTGGATCAGTCCAAATCAAAGCCTGGCAGGCCGATCGAAGATAATCGAGAAGGGCTACATCGCAGTCTTCGTGTGTATGGTGACTAGGGCGATTCATCTGGAGCTCGTGAGTAGTCAAACATCGGAAGCGTTTCTGGCTGCATTCCAGCTTTTCACTGGGCGACGGGGTGCGTGTGCAGTACTATGCAGCGACAATGCCAAGACATTTATTGGTGCAGACCGGCAGTTACGGAGATAATCTGAGCATTAGGAAAACGAGCTGCCCTTGGAGCAGCTTAGATCTATGTTCATCGAGTGGAATTCATTGTGCCAGGAGCCAGTGCGAAACCTCCGTAGAGTTATGGGCAAGCAGGTTTTCACCTTCGAGACTCTTTCAACGACGTTAGTACTGATCGAGGCTTGTCTCAACTCGAGGCCACTCAATGCAGAATCCAACAAATGCAGCTACATTTTTGAAAGAGATAGAGCGACGAATACATCCATACTCTACAACAGCGTTGGAAGTACGAGTAGAGGCAGCAGCGCAATAACGTGCAGATAGGGGATTTGGTGCTAGTCAGACAGGAAAACATGCCACCCACGGTGGCCCCTTGGACAAATCACCGAGTTTCACCGGGGAAAAGATGGGCTTCCAATACAAAATTGTGCATTCTTCGAAGGAGGACATCGATGACGACAATTAAAGACTACTCTTCAATTGGGGCGGCAGCATGTTCCGGAGCTGCCGCCTCTATATCAACATACGTTGGTCACAACAAAAATGCAGCAACCATCGTAAGACAAGTGTAGCGGCACAAACCATGCGATGCAACTGCTACGTCTGTTGTGCAGCTGTAAGGTATAGCTGCAGTTCTCAAACAAAGACGAAGACGTGTAAAGAAGAAGAAACAGAATTAGATCGAGAGTCAGTCAGCAGCAGAGCATCGAGCAGACAGGTTAAATTAAAATACAGTCCACAAAACAAAACAAAAAAAAGGTTTTATTAAAAGTTACAGCGCCTTTGTAATTAATTTAGTCTTCGAACAATATCCATGAGTAGCTTTAAAGTCACTTCGCTGGACATGGTCCAGTTTCCGCCTGTTATTTTTTTTATAAAGTTAGGTATATGTGGAGATTTTAACAAGATTTTCCTTATCCGAAAAGAGTCACTCACTCGTGTTTTCTATTTTCTCTCAGGCAATAAGCCATACATTTCTTTGAGCTTTCCCTATAACTTGTATTTCCTCAGACTGTTTTTATATAGAGTCCAATCTTCAGGGTCCCTTGAACATTTTGCTTTATTAAAAAGCTTTCTGCCGTCATGCCTAAATCGCTAAGTGTAGCATTCGACCATGGAGGTTTACCCCCATTCTAGTGTCTGCTAACTGGGTTGGGCCTTATTTATTGCCTCGGTTAGTGCGTCCGCTATTCGATCAACATTAGATGGTGCATGAGGCCGGATGAAAGCAATGTTTTTAAGGTAATCATTCAACTTTGCCTTATACTTTACCCAATCCGTTTTCGTAACATCCCTAAAAACAGATTGTGGAGAAGTTTTAAAGTCAATACCCAATTGTATCTACCAGTGATCTGAGAAAGAGGCTTCTCTAGGTACCATCCAGGATCGCTAAAATTAGATAGAAGAATGCATACCTTGGTTTACCTCCTCCCTTTGCATAGAATAACGCGTAATTCTTTGCCCTTAATCCCGCTATGCAGTCGTAGTCGTAGACCCACGGTTCCTGGATAAGGACAATATCTTCCCCACCTTTTTGTAGGCAGAGCAACAAATTAGCAGAAGCTGCTTTTGAGTGATGGAGATTAATCAGATTAATCAGTACCATTCGAAGCATTAGTGTTAATCAGTACAGTGTCCTCCTATTCAGAAGACCGATCGCCACCCTTTTGTGCTCAGGGAGCTTGTTAGGAAGAGATTCGACCAGTTTCCCAGCTAAGCCAGAAACCAGTTTCTCTTCTCTCTAGTATATTTGTAGGTACAGTGACTCCAACCAATATGGATTTTGAAGTCCCTCTTACCGAGGAGCTCAATAGATCAATAGGTCCTGGGGGAATCCATCTTCAAGCTCTAGACTGTACTGGGATTTCCTCCTTACACATGACCTTGAGTCAACTATCATCTTTAAAAGTTGGCAGCGATAACTTGGGGTTAGCCAGGCAGTGCGAATAATGTCCGAAGACACTTTTGCGTTAAAGAGCCTCCAGTTATCAACATTGATCCTTCCTTCCTCGTCATCCCAGTCGACGATGCCAAAGGTCCTTCGCCACCTCATTGACGGGCCTAGATACCGGTGCGGCTTCCTTAGTTTTTTTCGGAGATTTTGAATGATCATCCTGTGACATGGGTTTCCTGGAGGCCGGGTCCTTTACGGTATCAAATCTGGTTGAGGACCTTCCCGTATCGAGCAGACTCCTCTGCTTATCATTGGGCTGGCTCTTTTATTTGTCATTAGTGGGCCTTTCTTTATCGGATGCCAAACTACTTTTTACTACTGGCCTTGCCCATCTGGCGGAATTGAGTTCATTATCATCCCAGTTAGCTTCTCCCTTTTTCAGAAGATGATCTAGGATGCATTTGGTGGTCCTACGTTATTTACATAATTTTGCACTGGGGGTATGCTTTTGGTGTACGCCGTCCCGCACCCCACTCTGGCAGGGCACGCATTGGGATCAACGACGACAGTGGACGCATCTTCTATATCAGAGTCTGTATCAGTTGGTACGATGGAGCTGTCCGTCTTGTAAGCATCAATGCTTGGCCTATATAACTGTCTTTCTACCATCTCCGTATTATCCGTGAATGTCGTATCCGGGTCTGTCCGTTTGTTTTCAGAACTATCCTCGAATTCATTCATTCATTTTTTGTTGAAATTGTTCATGTTTCGGTCTCACGTGTAAGCCGGTAAAAACAATATCCATGACAGCATAGCCGGTTTTACTGAGATATGACATTAATACGACAAGCCTTGCGAGGCACTTGAAAGAGATCGTTAGTGACTGATTTGACCCTTAGTCTTGCATCACCTGGGCACGGTTTACACTCATGATGGAAGTTATAAAGTTTAGAGGGTAAAACTGATACTTCTGAGATTGCCAGTGCGTGGAACATTTTCAACTTTATAACCTTTTATGAGATATCAGCGAAAAATTAAGTGCGTGGGTTCCTATCCAAAACTTCTAAAAGTCACGGATGATCTGAAAAGGTAGATGCCATACATATATTACTACCCTCTTGATTGGCTTCTACAAAGAGCAAGTATTGTTTTACTGAAAATGTTGGATCTCGGACAGAATTACGAGACCCACATTTTCAAGTTTCTCAATTATTAATACAAAGACTGATCAAAATTTCGAGGTCGATTGCTTTTTCATGAAAACAATACTTGCTCTTTATAGGAACAAGTAAAAATATAGTAAATTGTTTGATTGCTCATACGGGAACCCGCTGATAGACAACGGAAAAGTTTAGAAACAAATCTTAGCAGTGGTAATCGAGTCGGAGCAGTTGCGAAAGTTAAAATTACCTGTCAACCGAAAGCCCAAAGAAAACAAAAATTCGAAAGGTATCGGTTGTTCAATTTATTATATTCTGTGCTGCAAATATTACGTGTTGTCAGTAAGGCGCGCCATTAATTTAAAGAAGTCTAGAAGTCCGCTCCTATTTAATCTATAATATGTGCGCTACATTTCCGGTTCTAAGGTTTTTTTTTTTCTTGAAATAAACAAAACCATTTCACGTTCTGTGTAAGAAAACCTGAAAGTAAAATTCTTAGGATACTAAAAGTGATATACATACACATGAATGTATAAGAAACTAAAAGTGTTATACGAGTACCACACTTATGGTAAGTTTTGCGGTTTGGCTGTTGCCGGCTATTTCGAAAATTCTTTCATCTGACTTCGAATTCACGCATTCAGTTTCCACCCGGACATGTTTCTTTCCTTTAAGGAGAATCCGATTTGCTAGCTTCTTGTATTGGTACGCCGGCCGTTCATATTTATATAGGGCTTTCCCTATACAAACCGTTTTGAACATTTTGAATATTCAGTTACTTATTTTCTTATACTCAGCAAGTTACTACGTACGTGTGCATTGTATAAAAAGTATGAGTATTGCATATATACTATATACTTCATTATATCATATAACACATTATATCATATAACACAAGTCATTTTATGAGTAACGCTGACCTAGTTCAATTTCAACCTTTTTCTTTCTTTTTGTTGTCATGAACAACTTTTTTATAATTGACCTTGGATTTGCTCTTCCTCATCTCAATGAAAAGAATTAGACAACTGAAAGGCTGAACTTGTTCTACCTGTTGACTTTCTGCACATTATTGTAGAGCGTACTTGTATTTACTTCATTTGCCCTTAGTAAGTTGACAAAGAGAAACGAGTACAGAAAAGTGCTTTGGGTTAATTTTTCTTCTCATATGCTGTTATGTATACATACACACATACGTATATATGTATCTTCTTTATGCGATTTTACTTCATAAAACTTTAACTATTTTTCAAGTACAGAAAAGTGCTTATGCAGAAAACTTTTGTAAACAAAAATTATGAATTTAAGTATGTATATACTATATATATGTATGTATATATGTATGTATGTATGACCTGCAAATAACCTGCCGTAGTTGGAAATTCTTTGGTCGCAGAGACATTCGCTGTACCAATTGAACGCGCATAATGGAAACCTATTTGTAGTGGTTGTAACCATACTGCAAAGAACCAGAGGCAGGGGTATTTTAGACTGGTTTTCTTATATTAAGAGCAGAATGTTGACATCACTATTTCAACCTTGTGGGTGTTGTAAGGTTAGGCTTCAATCAATCCAATTGCAGTATTCCTTCGCAAGAATAAATAAAGTGCACGTCTAGGTCGTATGTACTTGCTTATACATAAGTGCTGGCTGACTGTTCGTAAAATATTGAGATTTAAAATCAAAGTAAATTGTTAAGAGGAGAATTTAAACTCTGCATATACATATGTCCAAATCACATTGTTTTTTTTCCATACATTCAGAAGTACTCGTAGGTTGCGTGAGACCCTACCCTACTTTGCCATAAGTTGACCTCATCGAGGGCCACGCCAAACCAACCAAGCCCTTGCATACATCTGTAGAATATGTATACAAACGTTTAAACTTTGAGCATCCGATAGCCATTTTTTTAAAAACAAGTTACTTCAATGGATACATTTTTTAAAAATTTCAAAAATCTAGTTCACTGAATCACAATCTAATTCGATTTCGGTGCCGAACACCTTTTGAAGAAAACTTGTTAGTTAAGTTACAGTGGGTTGAATAAATAAAATGATTTGAAAATGTCGCAAGATTAAGTACCCTTTATGACAAGTGAAGCCGTTACGACAACCATAGCCAAGGGCACAATTACTGCACAATTTCAGAGTGTATATGTGAGATACTAGGCACGAGCAGGAAAACAAATTTAAATAAAACAACAACGATGTGAGACATCAAATTGATTCTGGTCTTATTTTGAATTTGAAGTCGCATGAACGTGGCGGCCAAATGATAAACGCTCGTCGTAGGATGACCCAGTCGCCAAATTTCTCCTTCACCACTTCGAGCGTTGCGTCACTTGTATGGCATGTAGCGCCGTCTTGTTGGAACCACAGCTGGGATACATTGATGTTGTCGAGATCTGGCTACAGAAAGTCGGTTAACATCGTTCCATACCGAGGACCATTGATGAGGGTCTCCTTCCTCATTTCGAAAGAAATAAAGTCCGATGATGCCATCGTGCCATAAACCGCACCAAACAGTCAATCTTTGTGGATGCATTGATGCGTAGTCGAACACTTGTGGATTGTGGTCGCTCCAATTTTGTTTGTTGACATAGCCGCTGAGCCATAAATGGCCCTCGTCCAAGAAGATGATTTTTTGGCCGAAATTCGGATCTCCGGCCAACATTTCCAGCGTCCAATTAGCGAACACACGGCATTGTCTATGGTTGTCCGGCTTCAATTCTTGCGTCAGAAAACCTCGTTCGGAGAAAACCTGGAAAAAGGCTCAGCGATGAGTGCCTTAGAAGGCTTCCGCCAAAATCTGAAGGAGTATATAGGAGCGTGTAGGGACGGATATGCTTCATCTCTTCAAAAGTAACAGAAGCTGATTACTTGAAAGTGCTACAAGACGAATTGGAGCCTTGTGTTCAAGAGATATTCGGTGAAACCTGCAGATTAATTTTCCGACACCATAATGCTCCATGCTATACTACGAAAGATATAAGTAACAACATTTTTATTACTAAAGTTAACAATTAACTTTCAAATAAACAAGATAAACATTAAAAAAAAAATCAAAGATCGGAAGGTACTTTGAATAGAAAAACATTGATGTCCCCTATATAGCAGATAGATTCATATTAAATTTTTTAATAATTTAATTTTAGGCGTTTGCAAACCCATTTCTGAGAAAATGTGTTTCCAACATTTTTTGCATGACACTGTAAATAAATAGACTTTTTTAGAAGGACATTTGAAAAAGTTGATTTCGGCACATTTTTAGAACTCACTCCTTTACGGCTGAAAAGTTGCAAGATGTTTGTACTAGAGAACTTGGTCAATTATTTTACAATAATGTCTTAGTGAGATATCAGTACTTTTAGCAAAGTTAGTTCGTGAATGCATACCACAGCATAGTGTCAAAAACAGACCATTGATATGAATTCGCCAGTTAAGACTTGAAGTTTTTGAGCCATTTTTACTACAAACATATTTCCATTACAAAAAAGTCTTAGGTATCGAAGCTTTTGAGTAATAACTTTTGAGCTATCTATCCAATTGAAGTGAAATAAAACGATCAATGCAATTATGCCGCATGATGATGTAGCGCAGCTAATACATATAACCCCGTACCCCCCGTACTGTCCACAACTCTTACCAAATTTCTTAGCTCTAAGTTGATTGGAAATATCTTATGGGCTTTGATAACCTTACTTACACTATATTGTTAAGCAGTTTCCCACCCACATTTTGGAAAACATGTCAAAAAATCAAATGTTCTCATTTCTTTTTCGGGGCAGATTTCAGAATAAATAACCTTATACGAATACTCGTAAATGCAAATGGACCCTAATTAAATTGCTGGTACTTAATTGAAGTTTGAATTTATGGGCTGAATATGTACCATATTGCAAATTAAGAACAGAATTCAATCGAATGTTACTTTCTACAATTTAAGCACAAAAATGAAACGTAACTAGTAGAAAAATGGACAAAAAATTTAACGGTATTAAAGAACAAATTATCTCTTCCTAATTTGCTTCTTCGAATGCCGAAGGTGCTTGGGGCACATTCAGCAAACTTCCAAAAATATTTCTAATGTCATTCTATAGCCAAATAATCGAAATTTCCGGCAAAACATTCTACTACCTCTGTACCAATCTGTTAATGTTTTAATGATCTATGAGTGAGTGGATCTTAAAATATTAGTAACCGCTTAAGTTAGATATAGTATATTTTGCATGGGTCATTTCAATAATTTTCATATTCCTTTCGTTATTATGAGCCGACTTATTAGGAGTAATAATGCCCTATATTTTTTCTGTAGAACTTGGCACTACAGTGCTCCCTTATACTGAATTAAAATTAATTTCATCAATTTTCATTGCTACCATAATAAACCACAATAGAAATATTTTTTAGCAATACTTCACTTTTCAGAAAAATAAAGGGTGACCAGATAGCAATGATAGTTTATTCAATTGTTATGTTTCAGTAGCTGTTAAAGACACCAATTGCATCCAGCTGTTAAAATATTCTGCAAGATTTGCCATTTTATCATGCATTGTTTGACCCTTCCCGAACGTGCGGAAATTATAAAAAAACATTATCGAAATTCCGGCTCAGTTGTATATATGCAACGTGAATTTCGTCGTGAGGTCGGTCGTTATCATGGCTTCAGTGCGCACACAATTCGTCGCACCGTGGAAAAGTTTGAGCATGAGTACACTCCTTTGGATCTTAAGCCACCAACCAGATAGAGATCGGTGCGAAGTGAAGAATTCGATTCAGCGCCTATCAGCTGAATTGGGCATCTCCAGAGAGCCAAGTAGGCTTACTTTGCGGTTGGATTTGGGCCTACATCCATATAAGATTGTTCTGATGCAAGAATTGAAGCCGGACGACCATAGACAACGCCGTGAGTTCGCTAATTGGGCGCTGCAAATGTTGGCCGGATATCCGGATTTTGGCCAAAAAATAATCTTCTCGGACGAGGCCCATTTTTGGCTCAGCGGCTATGTCAATAAGCAAAATTGCCATTTTTGGAGCGACCACAATCCACAAGTGTTCGACCAAGCATCAATGCATCCACAAAGATTTACTGTTTGGTTCGGTTTATGGCACGGCGGTATCATCGGACCTTATTTCTTTCGAAATGAGGAAGGAGAGACCATTACCGTCAATGGTCCTCGGTAGATATCGATGTTAACCGACTTTTTGTGACCAGAGCTCAACAACAGCGATATGTCCGAGCTGTGGTTCCAACAAGACGGTGCTACATGCCATACAAGTGACGCAACGCTCGAAGTGGTGAAGGAGAAATTTAGCGACTGGGTCATCTTACGGCGAGCGTTCATCATTTGGCCGCCGCTATCATGCGACTTGACATCCCTCGATTATTTTCTCTGGGCTACGTTAAGCACTTAGTCTACGCTGACAAGCCAACTACTTTGGACGAGCTCGAGGCTAACATTCGGGACGCTATTGCCGGAATAACGCCGCACATATTGGACCAAGTCATCAAACATTGTACCGACCGCTTGAAGCACTGCCAGCGAAGCCAAAGCGGCAATTTAAATGATATGCTATTCCATACATAATGGCATGAATGTAGTTTTAAAATAAAGTCAGAATCAATTTAATATCTCACATCGTTTTTATTTTATTCAAATTTCTTTTCCTATCGTTCTTATCTGGTCACCTATACTTCCCTTTTTCTGAAATTTCATTTCTTCCGAAAATTACCAAATGACAGAGAAAAGAACACATTGAAATAGATCATCAAGAATGTATTTATAAGCATACTAAAACTTGAAGAAAAACTATAAAGAATTTCAACTTTAAATATTGTAGAACAACAGAAACAACTTAAATCTTTAATTGCACTTATTGCAATATTTATTGTCCCACAAAAGATCTGCTATTAAACTTATTTGTCGTAGCACTTTTCTACTTATTTAGCATTCTATTAATTTTCATCGAATTAATAATCAACCTATCATAATATTATTGTTCTATAAAACTTGCTGTGCGCACAATTTAACTTGGCTATCATTTAATTTTTCATATCAGCATGAGGAGTAACTATAATATCAGCGGTTGGTGACAGAAAAAACCACAGAGATTACATTTTTGAATATAATGTCGACTTCTGTTATATTATTCACCTTAGAACCTACTAGATAAGGGTCGTGGTTAGTTGGTTGATTATAGAGGATAAGCCTCCATTGGGCCCGTTGTATTACTCTCGATGTTAATCTGGGGTGGAGGATGTTATGCTCTTATGTATGGATGATGGACTATGATGCTTAATGATCGGAAAAACGCTTTGTGCGCCTGGCGAATTCCAGTATGACACCTATAGCTATCTGTTTGAGGTAAGTAAGATCCGGTGTAGTTGCAGATCGCAAAATCTCTTATCTTAACCTCACTGTCGCAGGGCAGTGGTAGAGGAAGTATTCCAAATTGCTTCCTCCTCCTCATAGTTGGCGCAGATGGTAGTCTCCGTCAGGTAGAGTCTGGACAAGTGTTTGTTGAGACACTTACCTAAGTACTCCTTGAGCCCAGAACTCTTTTAGAGGTGTTGTTAATCGTTTTTCTTATTATGGATCTGACTACTTACCATATTTCTAAATCCGTCCAGTATTTCTTAAAATCCTGTATTTTCCTTTCGTTGATTGCAGTTTTAGTAGTTGTCCAAGTGTCAACTATTGTCTTTATGAAGTTCAGTGCTCTGTTTCCAGCTCCTTTCTTTGCTAGTTCGTCGGCCCTTTCTTTAACTGTTACACCTTTATTCCCTGGTACCCAAGTGAGGCGAACTTTGTTATGGCTGGCGAGCAGGTTTATTTTGGTTTTGTACTCCGTTACTAGTCGCGATTTTAACACTATTTATTTTATATTTAACATATTCATCAATAATATCCCATTGTTGCTTCATCGTGCTAACGGTCTGTTGTATGCCGATGACCTTAAGATATTTCTACGTGTCAATAACATTTATGATTGCCTAAGTCTTCAAAATGAATTAAATGTAATAGTCGATTGGTGTCGAATAAACTGTCTTTCATTAAATATAAACAAATGTCATTCTTTTCCCGTTCATCGTACATTAATACCTCTAATTTACGACCACACAATTTCTGGGACCGCCCTGATTCGTAAAACTGAAATTAAAGATCTTGGTGTGCTCTTTGACACAAAGCTTACATTCTCCTTTCACATCGATTATGTAGTTGCTAAAACAAACTCTATGCTTGGCTTTCTTAAACGTTTTTGTGCTGAGTTTCCTTGTAAATTGTTCTATAGTCGGGTGTCCAAATTACTGTAATTCTATAATGCGATTAGAAAGGGTCCACAATTCTTTTACAAGATTTGTTGTAAAACAGTTGAAATGGAATCTTGAGGGCATATCACCTCGTACTCTATTAGATCTGTTTGATCGGTTTGGATACCTTACAAAAAAGGCGAAATGTTCATTGTACCTATATTGTTTATTCATGATGTCTTTTCTTACCGTGTAATATGTCCTGATATACTTAGATACTTTGAATTCTATGCACAGGAAAGAATGCTTCGAACCAGAATTTTTTTTATTAAATCCTAGGCATGTTTATAACTAAGGTCTCTATGAGCCAAAAACGAAGTGTATAAAATTATTTAACTCAATGTGTACCGAAATTGATTTATGTTATGATAAGTTCAAAATACTATTACTGCATATATTTGCTTCTACTTGAATTTATTTATTAATTTATCTGATATCTGTTAGAGATAAGCTCGGTAGATGGAATAAAGTAAATTAAACTAAACTATTTCCACTTCCTTTGGGTTTATTTCAAATTCACTCTCTTCTCAACCCACTTTTTGAAAGTTTGATAGAATTTTTGATAAATAGATTTGAGATCTATGCTTTGACATAATTATCACAGAATTTCTGTAATGAATAAAGTAAGAAAGATTTTTAACTTGTAGATCTGTAACCCTTTGCCGTCAATAAATCTTTCCTAGACTTCGGTAGGAATACCACTCTAACCTCCTGCCATTTTGTCGACAACGGTGTATAGACAACCCCTAAAATTGTTCACCAATGTTTCTTTAGGGCGTATATTTCTATCCCTTTCTTCATAGGAAGTATTCCACCTGTACCCGGTGTTTTTAAGGGCGCGAAGGGTGCCCATTCCATATGTCTGCATCGATTAAGTTCTGAGTATTTTTCCATATTGGTTGTCAGATAGCTCCCACCAGAAAGTGTTACTGCCTAAGCTTTTGCAAGATTAAGAGAAGAACTAAAGTATCAACGTTTCGAGATATTTCCTATGTACTGTTTGTGCCTACTGATCAATAGGATCCAAGAGAAATTGGCTTAAATAAAAACCAAATTAAAGATATGAAAAATATAAATGCTCATTAATAAGTTTCAAGATGACTGATGACTTTTATTTGAATTAAATGATAGATAAATAGAGCGAAATTGGCCAAGATGTCTAGATAAGTAATAGTCAGTCGATCAATACTTAGACATAGTATTAATCGAGTGCATAAGCTTGTATTTGCAAACGCTCTGCAAGACAAGAATTGACTAATTTCGCTTTATCAAACCGCAGTACTAATAGTTGTTAACTGTTGTCCGTCTTGTTAAGTTTATACAAAGTACGCTTACAAAGGTACTTTGCACAGGTAAATAAGGAAGACCTGTCAGTTTGAATATTCCATTTTTTTCTATAATTTGCCCTCGCCAAAGGGGATATGAATACCCTTATACTAATTCAGGACTCGGGCGTTTTTGGGGAAAGGGGGAAAAGACAAAGAGAGAGAGAGAGAGAGAGAGAGAGAGAGAGAGAGAGAGAGGAAAGATTGGTGTAGTGATTTGAAACTCCAAGGGTTCGGATAACTGGGGAACATTTGTGTTTTGCTGTTATTATCGTTGCTTATAATTTACAGTACTTTTTCCATCCTCCTGATGTCATCATCACGATCAAGTTGCATTTTTAACCATATGACCACCTTGTTGCCAGTGTCATGCCTTCGCAGTAGAGTTGACATAAGCTTTCGCAATTGATCGACTTTTTAATTTATTTCATGCGAAATAAATATATGATTCTGGGCATCAGGATTTTAACCGTGAACCTGCAGCGTGACAAGCGATTATGTTACCACTAAGACAGTGCATATCAGTGCCTAGCCATGCAATTGTTATTTTTTGACACTTTGCATATGCAGGTTTAAGCACATTGGGCGCATTCAGCAGCATGTGAATGCCCAACATCCGTAGCAACCTTGCTACGTAAATTGGTGGCGAAATGGTAGCAGGAAACTTTGATACGATCCATAGCAAGTCAGAAATAACCAGCTGTTTTTATGTTAGATGTTTTCACGTTTTACTGTCAAAATGGAAAGTAGTTTATTTCTCTTAAATTGTTCAAGTTAGGTTATGAAACAAATTTCATATTGGTGAACAAAATTTTTCAGTACATTTAGATGAGATATTTATTGCAATTCAGATAAAATGAGAACATCAACGATTTTCAAATATATTCTTTGCAGCAGGTAGTCTCAGTTGTTCTTTACGTAGCAAGATATAGGAAGAGACGTTCATTGATTTATCAGAAGTTGCCTCGCCGTAGCATCAAATTGCCGAAAAAGACCTTTGTGGTTGGGCCAAATGATTGATGTTCCCGTTACCGTTGCTATTGATGTTGACTGCCAAAATGTTGAACGCACTCATTTGCCAATTTGTTAACAGAATTGTGGCTGTGCCGTTGGTAATGATGTTGGCCGAGTTGGTTTACGTTTTACTTTGTGATCGAAGTTGACAATCAACAAATTTGACGTTTCATAATTTTTTTTTCGGTATTTCGTTGTTTTAAATTTAATGAATTGCAAAATTGTGTTTGAAAATATGCTGGGAATATATATGTAAGTTAAGTTCGTTTAATTATTCTTAATGGAATGTGCAAATATTAATATATTACAATAGTTTCAATTGGCAGTCAACTATATTTCCATTCTGTTCAGGGCAATCTGCAAGACATTCAAATTTGTCAAATGTTCAATAGCAATGGATACAATTTTGTTCAACCCTTTAAGTAATATTGTAATTTTAAAAATATGTGTAGCTAATTATATTTGTAGTCGGGTTTGGTTTATAGAATTTGATTTTATTGAGCATCTCTACAAATATAGGATATATGTACATACAAT
Source organism: Pocota personata (assembly GCA_963082735.1). NCBI lineage: Eukaryota > Metazoa > Arthropoda > Insecta > Diptera > Syrphidae > Pocota > Pocota personata. The sequence continues at coordinate 180,346,393 of OY720429.1, read as the reverse complement.
AAAAACCTACATATGTGCATGCGATATAAAAAGCGAAATGGCTTGTTTGCATATTATTAGACTAACATTATTGGTACACAAACGAAATTCGAATGCATAAAGATTGATCAAAATCTCGAAATCACTGAATTTTTACCGAACAAATACTTGCCGTTTATATGTTATATCAGATCTAGTTATTTATTCAAGCGACAACAGTTATGTGTATGCTACTACATACTTTACATATTTGCGTGCAAGTTTTGACCTAATGCGATTTCATTAAAAATAATTACTGTACTCATTTATTTATATACTCGTACATCCGTATACATGACAGGAACTTATAATTTTGTTCAGCCAAGCGCTGGTTGTCATAAAATCAACTATTAAAAACAAAAACGATCGATCAGCTATCGTTGTTATGAGGCACCACAATCATCAGGCAGCTAATCAGGTTAATCGGTTGATCTTCTACTTCTTCAATGTTTTCGTTAATAATATTTACTTTGTCATGTTGATCTTAATCACGCGAATTGCGAGTTTCTATTATAAAGCGAAAAGTAGATTGACACAGCCACACCCACGATAGCACCAACACCATCAACAGCCATTCACTGTTATTTTAATAATAATTGTGCAAAGAGCAGAATATATTAAGACCTGTATTAGCATTCATTTGAACAAATCTCTAGTCATGCCATTCCTGTCGCTGGTGGCTAGGGCTAGTCCAATCTGTTTCTCACATATGACCAATTAATAGTGTAGTACGAATATAACTTCTTGGTTTAAAAAAAAAAAAAAATTATTGGATTTGAAACGGCTAGACGTGATAGAATTTCTAATAGACTTTTAAATTTTTTAGAAATTTAGACTTTCTTAATGAATTATAGACCTAATTTTTTATCTAATATTTCGGTTTTATGTTTTTGCTGTATAAACGTTATCACTCATCAGTAAGTGCCCATTTAAAAAAAATGGAAAATAAATCCAAATAAATAATTGATCTCAGGATTTTGTTCAATTTTACTAACTTATTATAGACGAACTCAAAAAGTGGGTCTTGCAATTATTTCCGCCTGTCTGAAGTTTGCTTACATAATATATAAGCTCCGTGCAAAAAATTGCGTTTTTCACAAATGTTTATGAGTGACGAAGTTACGAGTACATATCAATGTTTTCAGCTTTGGAGGTGATTGTATTAGAATTGTTTGTTTGTAATGCACAATAGTAGTAGAGATTAAGACGAGAGCCGTATTGTTAACTGCTAAAAGTAGTTTTTTTTTTTTTTTTAAATATTTCGATTTTGGTTTGGGAAGATCCGTAGAGGTAGAGGCAGGGTGAGGTTTCCACTAATAAGTGTAGGAGAAGAAGTAAGAGAAAGAAGAGAGAGAGGGAAAACAGATAAAGAAAGTGAATATAATAAAGCAAACGAATCAACTGCGTACATAAGTGTGCAATACATAATTAGCTACAACATCACTGGAATGATCTTGATTTCGAGTCAACTGAGATGTGGGTAATTTATCAGATATGTGGTAAATTGGCCCATTGTAACCGTGACCATATTGTGAACCTAACAATTAGATACCCCGATTCCCGTTGTTGTTTTTCGTTTTTCGACCATTATCAAGATACAGCAAATATGTATGTAATAGAAGTCTAGATGAACAACGACTGTAGACGCTGCTGAAAGTTGCCAAACGCTAAAATTTGTGTCCCCCCTTGTCCTCCTCACACTGCTAGTTCAAGAACCACTAAACAGATTTCAATGAAATGTGTTCGGTCTGTTTCTAGGTCCTGTCTAGTACGTAGAGCTAAGCATCTGAAAACCACATAAATCAGAAAGGGGGGTATAATCAATTAATTCTTTGATACAAGTTCAAAAATCATTTATAAATTTTGATAATGGGCTAAGGTCAGCAGAAAAATAAAATAATGGAAACAAGTATAACTATTACTTAATGTAAAGGCCAGAACCAGAGTGGAACAGAGGCATCAATATCCCTGTAGGAAGATAAACTAACAAATAATCTATTCATACTATTGCACATCAAATCACTGAGAAAAAGAGTAAACATAGAATCCATTTTTTTGTCTATATCTACACTCTCTCACTTGATTACGAACAGGCATTTTTTTGTTTTAATTTTACGATATTTTTCAAACCCTTCGCTAATCTGGGAAAAACCAATTGCACAAGGAATGAAGGATATATTATGTTTATATTGTAAAAAAAAAATGGGATTAAGTTGATAAATATAACTTTTATGACGCTTTTCCAAAAAGGTCATAAAATTTACCTGTTTTTTTTTGTCTCACTTGATTACGAACAGTAGCTAAATCTGCATTTTAGAAGCTTAAAAGGTAAAAAAAACAATACAAAATTTGTTTGTATAAATAAATGTTGGTTTTGTTCAAAGAGTAGCAATAGTTTTTAGTAATGGGTACTACCTCCTGATCACTGAATCACTTCAAGTAGCCTGCTGTACAGAGATTCATAGAGTGCTGTCAAATAATCTAGCGAAATTTCGGACCAGGCTCGTTTTATGGCTTCAATAATCTCTTCCGTTTCATCATATTGCCTTCCTCCTTCGTAGACTTTTCTTGAAAGCCAACCCCACACGTTTACCATGATGTTCAGGTCGGGTGAATATGGCGGCCATGCAAGTAGGTTTACATTTTGGTTCTGCATCCAGGCTTTTGTTGTCCGTGCGGTATGTATCGGTGCATTGTCTTGTTGGAAAGTCCATCGCTGTCCACCAAATATCTCCGAAAACTGTGGAAAAGCTTTTCCCAGTATCGATTTGTAAGTGATTGCCGTCATTTTGGAGCTTTGGAAATCCAGCTCCACAATTCCGTAATAGCTTATTGCTCCCCATACCATTACACCACCTCCTTTGCTGTGCCGCCTTTGAAGATGTATTTCTTCTTTTCTCAAATCATGGAAATAACATCTGTATCCATCAAGTCCGTCCAAATTAAATTTTTTTCATCAGAAATGACGACGGTATGCCACTCTCGATTCCACCTGATGTGACTTGTTGCAAAATCAAGCCGCCGGATTTTACTTACCGCATTCAGTGGTGGTTTCCTCTTCATTTTTTCATGGCGAATATGGCTGGCCTTCTGTATCACGCGATGAACAGTCGATCTGCCAGCTGTAACTCCAGTTTCTGCCTTAATTTTACTTAAGGAGAGCCTTGAATTTGAAGCAACTCTCAGTATGGCCCGCCTTTCCTGACAAGTTGTTGCTTTGCTGCCTCTTCCTTTGCGGTTTTTTTCCATACTTCTCCGGGTCCTTAATAAAGCTGTGCACAACAGTGGCGCCTCTTCCAATCTTGCTGGCTATGAAACGGATGGATTTTCCTTGTTCCCGGTAAGCTCGAATTTGGCCTATTTCCTCCGTGGTTAATGTCTTTCCTTTACCCATAGTTGTGGATTGTATGAAGTTATTTCTTGAATTAAGCTCCATAATACTCTAAGTATCCTTTTATTTGATTTAAAACATGGTAACAGGTAGATTTAGCTACTGTTCGTAATCAAGTGAGACCAAAAAAAAAACAGGTAAATTTTATGACCTTTTTGGAAAAAGCGTCATAAAAGTTGTATTTATCAACTTAATCCCATTTTTTTTTTACAATATAAACATAACATATCCTTCATTCCTTGTGCAATTGGTTTTTCCCAGATTAGCGAAGGGTTTGAAAAATATCGTAAAATTAAAACAAAAAACTGCCTGTTCGTAATCAAGTGAGACGGAGTGTACGTATATTGCAGCCTAGATGATAATTGTCATGACTATGTAAAATAAAATATTTGTGGCTTTTGGCGTACCTGTAAATTCGAGCACCCCTGCCGCAGAAAAACTTAAAAAAATGGCCAAAAAGCAATTTCCGAAGCATTTTCCCTACCCAACCTGAGTTATATTTTCTAAGCTTAGATTCAAGCGCCTCAACAAATCATTTTCATTAAGAGGGTGCAAGCGCGCACTCAAACTTCATCTTTTTGCCTCAACCGAACAGAGGAGGTCGATGAACTGCAATAAAGAGAGCTGACAGCAGGAATTAAAATCCTGAAGAAACACGCACTCGACCTTATGCAAACTGCGATTTGTAAATGTGCCAGAAATTTGGTACTCGTAGGTCATTCAACAACAGCTTATTTGAGTTTCCTCTTATAAATATGAAGTAATGGAAGCATATTCCGTCTCTTTGTGCGCGGAGCAAACTGCCCTGTCTGTATTTTTTCCCAAGATTGCGATAATGCAATTTATAACAGCAGGAAATCTGACTGAGATCAGATAGTTCGCATTCCTTGTAAATTTAGTAATAACTCCAGCCTTAAGCGCACCTCGTAGTGTAGAGCTTAATTTAGATGACACAGAAAATGGTGATGATGGAATGTTTAGCTTTGGGAAATTGAACGATAAGGATACAGCTGATACAGTTTTGTCAATCAAATCAAATTCTATAGGACCTGATGGGATCGACCCAAAATTCACTAAACTGTTACTCCCCTATATTTTACCTGCCATAACTCATGTGTTCAACACATTTCTTATGACGTCAACATATCCTAAAAGTTGGAAACGGACCAAGATTGTTCCAATTCCTAAAAAAAGAGCACAGTAGAATATATACATAAGTACTATCAAAGGTCTTCGAAAAGGTTCCGATCAAAACATACATAGCTGGAACTCTGCTCTTTTATGTGTTATAGATGATATACGAAAGACGATTGATCAAAACTACGTCACGTTTTTAACTCTCCTCGATTTTTCCAAGACTTTCGATACTGTAAGCCATTCAGTTTTATGTGCCAAGCTAAGAAATAGTTAGAGATTCTCCGGCAATTCTACTAAGTTGATACAATTGTACCTAGAGGGCCGGCAGCAATCAGTTGTTATAAAAGACCGATCATCTAGCTTTGCTCCCGTAGTAAGTGGTGTACCACAAGGGTGGATCTTTGGGCCTCTTCTTTTCTCCCTTTATGTCAGCGAATTTCCTGGGGTTATACGTCATTGTAAAGTTCACATGTACGCAGATAACGTTCAATTTTATCTCAGCTGTCCAGTTGCGTTAGTGGAATGCGGGGGTCAAAGGTCAATAAGGACCTATGAATCCTTCGAATCCTAATAATCAGTAAAAAAGTAATAAACGTGTCGATTTTCCCATGTGTCAAACTTGGGTCGAGTATGTAAACACAATATGGAACCTAGGAATTGTCTTCAGCAGAACAATCGCATGAACGGACCATATTAATACAGCGATCGGAAAAGTATACGGTGCACTTCGCCTCCTCTGGACTACTCAGAAGTTTATACCCATTAAAACTGGGTTAATTTTATCAAAAACTCTGGTATTGCCTATATTGCTTTTTGGATGCGAAATCTTTTGCAATCCTGATTCCGATAGCAGAAGAAGGCTCAATGTCGTCTATAACAATACAGATCTCTAGTTCTACAATTTGGGCAGATACGATCATGTTTCAGATTATTCCTGAAAAATCGTGGGAATCTAATCAAATTTAGATCACTAATTTATATGCATAAAATCATGCAAACTCGTGAGCTAAGTTTTCCGGTATCGCAGGGGTTATAATATGTACTTATTCAAAATAGCTATCGTTGCTTAACCTCAGAATGACAGTTTTTCTTTTATATCACCCGTTTGCAGAACTCTCTCCCGCTAGACTAATGAGCGTTCTTAGTTTTTCTTGTCTCCGGTGATGTTAACTAAATGTATTTCACTAAATCTTAATTAAAAACTAAATGTATTTCACTAAATCTTAATTAAAAACTAAATGTATTTCACTAAATCTTAATTATTTATTTTTGTTTAAATTCTATCTATTTTTCTTTAAATTATGTATTAAGATTGTAATTTTAATGTGTAAAGCCGTATGAATAAAACTGAAATTGAAATTGAAGATTCCTGGGCACCCAGTTAAGTCCATCTATCAAAATTAAATAGTATATCCTTCTGAATCGAAAGTTAACTTTTGCACAGCATTTTTAAGCAGTTTTAAGTAGTCTATTACATCACATCGTTGAAGATAATTCCTAAAATTGCGCATTGGGTTTATACTAACATGGTCTAACGTCTTACTAGTGCAATGAAAGGAAAGCCTGTCGGCAGCTTACAACACTTTTTCTAACATGATTTTCTCAACATCTTGAGAGCGAGGCCAGAAAAACAGTTTGTCACACTACTTGGAGGGTCAGTAATGGGTAGTTTTCATGCTGATTCAAAAGTTATTGGTGCAAGTAATAACATCTTTAAACCACTTATATTTTTAATAAAAGCTGCTAAATTCCGGTCAAAAAGGACTAAAAACCATCTTTCTCCAACCGCAATATAAAAATTGTTGAATATTCCGCATTCTCTGATGTAAGATCACCATTAAATACAGACTTAATTGTCGATAACTATTGCTTATTTATTTATGATATTGAAAATCACCTATGGCTGTCAGAAGTATTATCTCTGTCTTGCTCTCTCTTCGTACGTTTTCTCCTGTGACAAGACCTTTTTATATTATAACTCCTTGTTCAAATTATAATCTATAATTCTCATTGAAATTCTATATATTATTTACTTCAAATAAATTCCTAATTAAATATTTAGTTTTTTAAAAGCGTATTAATAAATTTATTGAACACCAGGTGGTTAAAATCTTTCTATTTCATCAAACGCTGGATTTGATTTTTTTGTAATCTGGATATGCGACAAACGGTGCTGGTGGTGCCCCCTAAAGGTCTTGGTCCCCTTCATTAGAGGCCTTACGGGTCCTATAAATAAGACACTGCTTTTCAGTTAGCACTTGCCCACCTTAAGTGAAGTTTTTTTTATTTTCTATCCTCATTCTCAATAATCATGGAGGCACTAGCTTACTCTTACTTACTGCGTCCTGCGTTCTGCTGATCGTGTCAACACTGCCGGTAAAGGCACTCGGTTTTAGGACACCGTACATCTGATTTGGATTGAGATTCTACAGAACTGTTAAAAAAAATTATGTTAACGAAAACTTGCAACATCTTAGCACCTTCTCTATGTAGATATTTTGTGACATCAAAGGTTTTGGTAATATTATTGACCGACCTTGATGGAGCTGCGTGCTATGTTCTATGTTCTATAGTCATTTTGCACGGATATTCATGTAACTACGAAGTAAGACGAAACATGAATAAATTTAGAAATTATACATTTACACTTTAGATAACCAAGAAGAAATATCAAAAAGTGATTGATTGAAGAAAGACAATAAAGAGAGCTCCTACACGAACCGTCTGACTGCCTTAGGTGCAGGTTACATGAGTGTAATGTATTGGATTGTTAGTAACTGAAATCGTTTCTAAACCATTTTCACCTAGTCTTCTAAACTTAGAGACACATTTTCTCAAAACTACTCTTTCGAGTTTTTGAAGTTCTTCAGCCACAGTAGGTGAAATTTGAAACCAAATAAGGAAGTCGTATGATAAAATCGGGTGGATTAGAGTTATGTTTTGGTTCAACATCAGATGAGCCGAGCATATATTTTAGTTTTGCTGCAGCGGCTTTGCTTGTACTCAACGAACCTAAAAGTCTTTCATGAAGATGAATTCGAAGATATTTAAGGATTCTTAATGCTTCATGTGGTTTTTCATGTGGAGTGAAAATGGTACGACTTATCTGCATAGGGTATGGCTTCCGACGTATAACATGCAATGCATATACACATTAACTAGAATGTGACTAAAAATTGAGCCCTTGGGTCACTTTAGAAAAAACTAAAATTATTGAAAACAAGTCAGTTCCGAACTTTAAGGCTGCCGTAAGAAAGCTGTTAATCATTTTTGTAAAATGTACCGATAAATTAGGTCTGAATAATTTAAAAACCGAACCGTCATGGCAGACTAAATTAAAAGCCGTTTTTTAAGGCCCAAAGCGTATGTACATTCTTTATTCTAAGGTTTTTTAAAATAGAATTTTCTAAATGAAGTAGTGCGTGATTTGTTATTTTTTAAAGACAAATTGAACATTAGGAATGATGATATACTCGTAGTCTTCACAAAATGGTTCAATTTTTTTTTTATAAGTAACCTGCTCGAGTACTTTTCCTAAATTAGATAAAAGGGAAATTCGACGAAAATGTTGTAAACTGTTGGAGTTTTCTTTTTACACTCTATCTCATAGGGTATATTAATTTTGATACATAGTATGTAACACAAAGAAATAACAATTGTATACATACATATTTATGACCAGTATTAAAACTTATGTCGATCTATCCATGTCCTTCCATCCGTCCGTATATTTTTACTAAAAACTGGAAAATATGACAATTGAAATTAGTGATATTGTCTTAGCATTCAAATCTCCCCCCATAATTATAGAATTTAATAATGTATGTATACATTGCATATTCCTCGGAATGTGTAGAGAGCGACTTTCCTTATCTTTCATGAAGCGTCTCCAATAGATATATACGTAGATAAAATTGTTACCAAAATAAGATTATTACGAAAATGAATAATTGAAATGTTAAAGAACATTTAGTCAGGATTCCAGTATCTTTTCCATAGTAGTTTCTTATAAATTGGTAGTTGTCCAAATATCTAATACACCTGGCTTTCAGCCAGATGTCTTGTATGAAAGCAGCAGCAGCGGTGATCTCTTCAATAAGGAGGTTAAAGTCAGAGCATTTACCAATTGAAACTAAAATGTTTATATTATCTGAGATTATCTTAAGATTCATGGAGATAATGAAGCAACGAAACCGAAAAATGCTTACGGCTTATCAGATCAGACTTTAGTTCGGGGTTTTCACCTGGTCATGAACTTTTTCACATTTGACATACCTAGCATCATAAGCATAAAACTTGCTCATAAGCCCGAATATCTGACATCTGCAACATTGATTCGGTCCTTCCATTTTTAACTAGTTTTGGAATCTTACGTTGACATTTTAGGAAAATAGGCGAAACATTATTTATGTTTTGCAAATTGTTCATCGTTGAAGATGCAAAGTTACTGAGTTCCAATTCTTGCAAAGTTTTTACGATTAATTCCTTATCCACTTATTAGTTCAGAAGGAGCAACCATCTTTTTATTATCAAGATGTTTATAAGCCACCAAGTAGCATATTTATATGCATGTTTTTTTTTGAATGAAGTATTTTTGAAAAAAAGTACGTAAATAAAATATAGGAGCTTCGAATAAAATATTTGATTATATTATTTTTTCTCAGCAGACTCGATCAGAGTATAATTAATAAATTCAAAATAGAGCTATATCAAGTTTCTCATCAACCAAACAACTAAATCATCGAGTTCGGCATTTTAAGAGTCGAATATAAAAAAAATGTTATGCAGAGGAAATGCGTTATAGCGAAAAAGGAAGCACGAGATATACAAAGATTGGCCTTATTGATCGTTCGATTTTGACAAACGTTCAACAAAAAAATATCAAGCTTTTCTAGGAGCTATCCTAGAAAATGGGTTGTCCTTGTGGAATTATTCAGACAGTCCTGATGGAGTCTATTGCTTAGACCCGCCAAAGTAGAAGGCAAGGAATAAAAAGATGTATATTGCAAGATAAAAATGTTAAATCTTTTCGTGTTAAATTTTAAATTAGTGGCTTCAATTTATATGTTTGTATGGTTTAATACAAGGAAGAAATTACTAAGGAGAAAAATTTGTTGCATTATGAATTGCAATGTTGTATCATCTTGTACATATTGTACTTGACCCCAATTGACTCTCTTAATGAGAACCGTAATTACATAAGAGAAGGGAGATACTCGTACATAAAAGAACAGGCTTACGAAAATAAGTTCAATAAAACTGCGAATGAAAATTCATCACAATGGATCTATATTGATCTAAGTGTGGCGTTTTTTTTACACTCTACGTCAACCCATCAAACCTAACCTAACATTTTCTTAAACTGCTGACAAATAAAACACCAACTAATTATTTGACAGAGAAAACAGATTAATTAATAGGACAACACTAATTGGTGACTAAGTCAGATAGACAATGAAAAGTTGAACGCACTTTTAGCTATAGAATATAGATTTTTTATTAATAGGGCTTTGAACAAATACGAGTACTAACACAATAATATAAAATATAGATAAGAACGATACAAAATAAATTTAAATAAAGCAAAAACGGTATGAGATATTGATTTTAGCTTTATTTTGAATATTCATACCATTATGTATGGAATAGCACATCTTTTAAATGGCGGCCTTGGCTTCACTGGCAGTGCTTCAAGCGGTCGGTCCAATTTTTGATGACTCGGTCCAATATGTGCGGCGTTATTCCGGCAATACCGTCTCGAATGTTGGCCTCGAGCTCGTCCAAGGTGGTTGGCTTGTTAGCGTAGACTAAGGACTTAACGTAGATCCATAGAAAATAAACGAGGGATGTCAAGGCGCATGATCGCGGCGGTCAATTGATGAACGCTCGCCGTGAGATGACCCAGTCGCCAAATTTCTCCTTCACCACTTTGAGCATTGCGTCGCTTTTATGACATGTAGCACCGTCTTGTTGGAACCACAGCTCGGATATATCGATGTTGTCGAGCTCTGGCCACAGAAAGCCGGTTAACATCGCTCTATACCGATGACCATTGACGGTAATGGTGTATCCTTCCTCATTTCGAAAGAAATAAGGTCCGATGATACCGCCGTGCCATAAACCGAACCAAACAGTCAATCTTTGTGGATGCATTGATGCTTGGTCGAACACTTGAGGATTATGGTCTATCCAATAATGACAATTTTGCTTGTCGACATAGCCGCTGAGCCAAAAATGGGCCTCGCCCGAGAAGATGATTTTTCGGCCAAAATCCGGGTCTCTGGCCAATATTTGCAGTGCCCAATAAGCGTTGTCTATGGTCGTCCGGCTTCAATTCTTGTGTCAGGATAATCTTATACGGATGAAGGCCCAAATCCAACCGCAAAATAAGCCTGCTTGACTCTCTGGCGATGCCCAATTCAGCTGATCGGCGCTGAATCGACATTTCTGGGTCTTCGTCGATACTGGCCGCAATGGCGGATAGGTTTTCTTCACTTCGCACCGATCTCTGTCTGGTTGGTGACTTAAGGTCCAAAATAATGTACTTACGCTCAAACTTTTCTACGGTGCGACGAATTGTGTGCGCACTGAAGCCATGATGATGACTGACCTCACGACGAAATTCACGTTGCATATTTACAACTGAGCCGGAATTTCGATAATATTTTTTAATAATTTCCGCAGGTTCGGGGAGCTCAATCGATGTATGATGAAATGGCAGACTTTACTGATTTTGACAGCTGGATGTCATTGGTAACTTTGACAGCTGCTGAAACATAACAATTGGAAAAACTTTTTTTTTTTTTTTTATTTCACATGAAATAAATAAAAAAGTCAATCAATTGCGAAAGCTAAGTCAACTCTACTGTGAAGGCATAACACTGGCAATAGGGTGGTCATATGGCTAAAATGCAACTTGATCGTGATGATGGCATCAGGAGGACGGAAAAAAAAATACTGTGAATCATAAGCAACGACAATAATAGCGAAAAACAAATAAAATACTCTCCAGTTATCTGGACAGCCACCCTTGGAGTTCACTCAAACTGAAACTTAACTACCACTTGAGTTTCAAACCAACTACACCAATCTGTCTTTCTCTCTGTATCTTCCCCTTTTCACAAAAAACGCCCGGGTTCTAAAAATTAGTGTAAGGGTATTCATATCCCCTTTAACACGTGCAAATTATATAAAAAAAAAAAAAAAAAAAAAACAGTAAAAACACAATTCCAATGATAGCAGTGCATTACAAAATATACAGAAAAGTTACAATCCGTTTTGAACGGACCATGTAATCCCCTATCCCTCACCTTTTAATAAGACCCAGTTAAATGTGGCGTTTAGTATTTCATTCAAATAATATAATATTTTGCTACTTACCTTTTCATAAATTTTTTTAGGAAAACTATTTTTAGGTAAGTGGGAATGGCTTTAATCGATGCACCAAAGTTCGGGTTCGGTTATAATAACACATTTGAAATTAGTGCTATTCGTATAAGGAAATTGGCTTGAGATACCGGAGTGGGCGGATTAAAAAAGATATTACGCTTGCACTGCTTTGAGTTCTTGAAAGATTAGGTACTGGTATAGTTATACAATCATAGTTTTCAACTTCCTAGGTCAGAATTGAAGGCTCACAAACTGGTGACATACGGATAGGCGCACATAGCTCAATCGGCTCGGTTATTAGTTCTGATCATTTGCATGGTATGTATATTTTCATTTCTCTGTTACAAACTGCATATGTGCCAAAATAATATACTCTGTATAAAAAGTTAAAGAAGTCAATCCGAGGAATAACTCAATGTAATTCGTTTGACTGATTGACGAGGCTCTGGTAAAGAATATTCAGCAGAAATGGGAACATTCGTTCACTTTAATGAACTAGTTCCGTTATCAAACACCCACATAAAGGATATGACTGTTTCATGTGTGCACGTACTTATTTCATGTGTGCTGTTCGTGCGTATATTGTCCAGATTTAAAATCTATGCAAAGTCGAAAAGAAGAGGCTCCATTTTCGAGAAATTTGTTAAAACCCCAACAACTTTCTATGTCTAAGATTTGAATGCACATATGTCTAAATGAATTAGAATAAAATTATCCTATCCGTAACCGAGATATGGCGAATTTTCTGAACTCCGCTAACAAGTAAAGTACTATTATTTATTAGCGAATAACTGAGTACGCAGTCTTATTTTCTTTTTGCTCTTTTTTTTCAAAATTGGCCTTCAGTAAAGTACTGTTAATATTAGGGCTAGAACGAAACTTCATATTTGGCTTCGATATAAAGTTTAAAGTAAATCTATACACCTGTTTAGGTTATAGTCAGTGGAATAGACGGACAGACAGAATTGCGAGACCAACGTGCATAGGCTTCTCCTCTGTTCCTGTTCCCCTTTTCCTTAAAAGCCCGTGCCCTGTAACAGTATAAAGGTATTCATATTCCTTTTGGAGCGCCCGAATTATAAAAAAAAAAAGTCGGAATCGGATGTACGTCCCGGACTTTGTGAGATTTTAATCAGTCTTGACATTACTAGAATAGAGGTACCCAAAAAAATGCGCCTCGCACATTCTGTCTGTGTGTCTGTATCTCGAGCTGCAGCTGAACGAATTTTCTTCAAACTTTATATCTGGAGCCTGTGTAGTAATGCCCAGAGGCGAAATTCGAACTTTCATTATACCTTCAAGGTTAACAGTACTTTATTTAAGGCAAATTTACAAAAAATTGGATATTCTCTCTTTGGAATAAGACTCCGCACTCAGTTTTTCTCTAAAATTTCGAATAACGGTACTTTACTTATTACCGGGATTTCGAAAATTGGTTATTTATCGGATATCTACGTCAATTTTTATATATGTGAGGATATGGCATTCAATTTATTGTTGACATACGGGGAGCGGCTGATAAGTTCGCGGCCTGAAATACTCAACATCGAGTCATCTTCTCATTAGTGATAGCACTAACTGAGGCACTCTTTAGTTTCAATAATAATCTCATTTTGTTATTATGTGTGGTGGGATAAACATCACCACAAAAAATGCTCACGCCGTTCGACAAGTAATGACGACTCTGAGTGCTGCAGAGATTTTTTGGAGTTACTGGATGAAGTTTGCAACCCAATTGTAAACTGTAGATGAGACTTGGGTTCGCCAATACGATCCGGAGTCCAAACAAGAGTCTATGCAGCGGATTGAAAAGGGGGAGAGGCCGCCGAAGAAATTCAACGTGGAAAAGTCGGCTTTGAAGCTTATGGCGACTGTTCTTTGGGACAGCGAAGATGTTTTGCTGATTGATTACCTGCCAAATGGGAATATGATGAATGCTCAATATTTCGTGAATTTATTGACTCAGGCACGTGAAGCGATCGTACGGAAGCGACGCGACGTGGAAAACTCAGGCACGGAGTGTTGTTTTTGCAGGATAACGCACCTGTTCACATGGCGCGGGTTTCGAGACAGGTCTTAAAAGACACGATTTTCAACCTACAGCCCACACCTGGGCCGGAACGACTTTTTCCTATTTCCAATTTGAAAAAAAAAACGGAGTTACGAGGCCGGAGATTTGCAGATGATAACGTGATCAAGGCGGCCATAGAAAGTCATTTTGAAGGCAAACAAAAGGTGACATTAAGGCACTGTATGCCCGATGTGAGAAATGCATTTTACTCGAGGGACATTATATTGAGAAATAAAATTTTTTAATCGGAGCTCTTCTTTCACTTAATGCCTTAGGGCCCGAACTCATCAGCCGCCCGTTAATACGTTGCCGTCATACTATCCAGGCAACGTTCAAAGAAGGAAACTATGCAACCACTTAGACTCCATGCAAATAACTGGTCAAGTAAACTTCAATGAACTATTAGTCAATTGAACCTTTAAACAGTATTCAACTACCTGCTCTGGGCGTAGTTTTATGTTATCAAAAATGCATTCCGCGAAAGAACTTGTTATAAATCGTATTAATTTTGAACTATTATGTGTAGGGCACATTTTTATGACTCAAGCTAAGTGTGCTACTACAGACCCACATCGTCTAGTGCCGCCATTCATTTAATTCCAATTCCAATTTATGTCCAATATTCACTTTAAACAAATTTATGAGATTGGTGATTTTTTCAAATTGATTTCATAAAAATAATATAATATAATATACATAACTACCCGACAAAAAAAAAGAAGTAAATTCTATCTGTTCTAACACCACGAAAATATGGATGTTAATCTATGATATATAGATAAGTTGGATCCATCAAATATCTATAACATTCTGTTTTATAAATCAGTCTTTAGAAATATTAAGTCCCAATTCGAAAACATTTCAAGGAAATGTTAACAAATACCACCCACGTTGAATGAACTAGAAAACTGCACTCTTTTTCATCCTTCATTGCACATAGTCCATGAGATTTCTATATGTGGCAGTGATTGTTGACAGCAAAGAGGTTTCGTTGCACCTTTGTGCATGAGTGGAGACATTGCAACGTCGGTGCATGCGACTAAAGCACAGAAAATGTTAACTTTAATTTAATTCCTCTGAGCAACTAACCAATTAGACATTTACTTTAATTCCGGAATAATGACTAATACACATAACATTAGCTTAGGCTCTCTTGCATGGGGATACAAAAGCACTAGTGGCTACTTACTTAATATTCAATTCTAATAATGCAACCCAATTTCTTTTCAATTTAATACTTTATCCTATTAATATTTACCGAAGCGACATTTAATGTTTTTTGTTTATATACATATACATACAGTAGACACATTTTCGCATATTCCGGGAGGCAGCTAACTCTTTCACATATATCTTACTTTCGGCTATTTCGAACAAAGCTGCTGCTGGAGATATTGTACGCCTAGAAATACTTGATCGGTTACTTGTGTAGTATCATTACGAATTTGCAGGTACAGTAAATTGTTGACTTGCCAAGGTTTTCCGTACTTCGGTATAAAAGTAATCGTGTTGACACTGTTGAAGGCAGTTCAGTTGGATCGGTTGCTGGAATACAATTGTTTAGCAGCGAATAGAGGCTTACGATTCAAAGCGCTAGCAGTCTATTTTGCAACATAAATTTATTTAAGATGTTTAGATTTGTGAGTGTGTTTCGAGTGCAAATAAATTCTCTGTTTTCCGTTCTCGTGTAATTTTGAATAAAACATTTCAGATAATTATATCAGCTCTTGTAGCAGTAGCCATGGGTCAAGGATATCATCGAAACCCACAAACTGCTGCTATAATTAGTGAACAAAGATACTTGTCGGGGGATGGAAAATTCGGAGCCGCATATAGTCAGGAGGATGGAATTAATTTTAAGGAAGAAACAGATTCGGATGGAACACGTCATGGCAGTTATAGTTACGTTGATCCAACTGGCGAACGTCGCACAATTTCTTATACTGCTGGAAAGAACGGGTAAATATACATAACGATTAAATTGAGCAACTATCCAATTATGTGCTACGTAACTAACCGTCACACCCATGTTGAAGTGGGCTTAGACTAACCCTCACACCCATGTTTTTATGGGACTTGTGCGCAATGATGCATGAAGATTGTTGTTATTGCAGCAAGAGCCTAGAGGAAAAGACGGTTTTATTTTTAAGTTAACTTTTTACACTTCTTGCTCATAGATGTGTGGAACTTTTCGGTCACTGATGCAATTGGTAATTGTCGATTTTTTGTCTCATTCCAGTTTCCAACCCACTGGTGATCATTTACCAGTTCCTCCACCAGCACCAGCACAACCCGCACCTACCCCAGGATATCAACCACAGCCGCAATACCAACCACCAAACAATTACCAAGCACCTAGGGGTAATAACGACTATGATGACGGAAGTTATGACACCCGCTACAACAGTCCTAGCTTTGACCAACAACCATACCGCGCACCACAACCAGCATATAATCCAGTTCCTAGCCCACCACAGCAACCTTCATACAACCAGAACTATCAACCAGCTCCACAACAGTACCAGCCAGCTCCACAACAGTACCAGCCACAACAGTATCAGCCTACGACTCAAAATCCACATAGATTCCAACCACCAGGGAAACTTTCACTCAATCGAACACCGGACGGATTTAGCTACAGTTTTAACAAGGTCTAGAAAGCAATAAACTTTGTTTTATACCTATAATGGTTGAATGTTTCATGTGTGGGTTGGCAACAGATATTGGCCACAAGTGTACTTAAAATAATTTGAAATAGACATTTTTCTTTTGATAAATCTGTTTCATATAAAACTTACGGCACAGTTTGCTAACGTCAACATTATCATTATCTTTATTTTTTTTTTTATTATTCCACTTTACTTGTAGACATGGCGCTACGATTCATAGATACAGCTGACTGGGACTCAATTTGAGTAGTACGTCACAGAAGGTGTGGTGTATGTCCTCGGCTTAGAACTTTCTTTATTGAAATGAAATAATACATTTCAAGGCTATCCAGGCCGGAGCTCTGCTATGCATTGGTTTTTCATGACCATTAGTGATGTATTCATACTTGCTTGACAGGTCAATGTCAATCGGTAGCACGTGTAAACTTTTTGGTTCTTCAAGTTCCAGTCAACAAAGGGTGATTTTGTGCGATCTTAATCGGGTTATAACTTCTGCGTCATAAAACCGATATCACGTGTATGACATAAGTTTTTTGTTGTCAGCATCACCTCGTGTTACCTGTCCTTACACGAAGAAAAAGTGGTTGGCAAAAGTGATTAATGGCTTGTTCTTCGAACGGGTTTGGTTGACACAAGAAACTGGCTAGTCACAATTTGACAAAGTGACTAAAGGTATGCATCTGCTCCCGCTTAGTATTTCGAAAAATCTGAAACTTTAGTTGGTTGGGTTGGTACGACCTACATAAGTACAATCGAAATTTAACAGAGATCGGCTTTTCTTTTTAAACTCGAGTTCTCGAAAACTTCTATAACAATTTTATCCCGACTTCATATTCGAGGTAAATTTAACGTACTATACTACGAAATGGTGAAGACCTTTATAAACTATTTTGTAAATAAAAATATCCACAATCCACAAAGGTACGCTATTGAGATGACCAACATGCAGAACTGTATGCATTTTTGTAAAAAGCCCAAGTGAAGTTGATGAAGCTTCATATATTCATATGTTCATATATTTGAAACCAAAGATATTTAAGGACATTTAAGGTCATTGAACAACGAATCCCTTCATTCCCTACAACTTTGTTCATAAGTGTAGACCAAGGGGGAAACACGTGATAGGTCCACTTTTTTTGAATGTTGATGCCATCACGTTAGTTAATACAGTAGATGCCTTAGTCGTAAACATTTTGAAATGGGCCTGCCACATTCGAAGCTACGATCCTTTTAAAACTTGGTGTAGGTAAAACAAAACAGAAAAGTGATTTATCGAATTTCGGCAGTACGATCCTCAACTGTTTTTTTTTTTGTTTAACATTTTCCGAAAAATAAGAAAGAAGAGAAAAATCTCACTTCTACCCGAAACGGTAAAGTTTTTCTTAAAGAGAAAAATTGTTTCGAAGTAAAAGATAATTATTTTTTCACTTACTTTCCATTGACTATCTCAAATATACCGTTTTATATTTATAAAACGCAGCTGGGTCCGTATCCCTACAACCGAAAACATTCAAAGTAACCAAACAATTTATCCCTTACTCGTACTTTCTTGAAACTTTTCATTGAGTGCCTCAATTAAAATGTCGTATCGAGTGCCTCAATTTAAAAATCGTCAGAGGTCGTGGGAAAAGCAACAAAAAGTTCTCACTAACACTGATATGTACTCAAATAATATATAAGAATTGTCTACATACACATATTGAAAATTTTCCTTGCACATGAACCGATAAATCCAAAGGTTTTACACCCGTTTCTGTTAAATAACTCATTTATAAAATAATTGGAAACAAAATTAACGACATTTAGCTTTTTGTACAACATGAATGGCATTGTAAATTTGGTAGGACAAGTGGCGAGAAAACAATATTCAAATATACTTGGATTTGGTTCCAATAATTTAGGAGTCAAATCATTTGTATCATAATGATTTTTTTTTTGCACATGTGAAGGGGGATATGAATACTCTTATACTAATTTTAGGACACGGACATTTTTGTTGAAAGGGAAAGAGACAGAGAGAAGACAGATTGGTGTAGTTGGTTTGAAACACAGGTATTATTAAGTTTCAGTGAACTCCAAGGGTGGCGTCCAGATAACTGGGGAGTATTTTTTTTGTATTGTCGTCCCTTATGATTCACAGTAATTTTTTTTCCGTCCTCCTGATGTCATCATCACGCTCAAATTGCATTTTAGCCAGCCTTCGCAGTACAGTTGACTAAGATTTTGCAATTGATCGATTTTTTTATTTACCTCATGGGAAATAAATAAGTAGATGATTCTTGACATTAGGATTCGAACCGTGAACTTGCAGCATAACAAGCGATGATGTTACCACTACACCATGGCTACCCATTTTTAAAACAGACTTAGATATTCTTCTCACCACTCAGTATTCCAGTCTATTGAAAGAGCATTCAGCACCTTAAGGAAAGTCAAGAAATGACTACGATCAACGATATGAAAGAATCTACTGAACGGTATATTATGAAGATTTTTTTAACAATTATATTAACAACCACTCACAAGTTACAACTCGCACTTTAGTAGTAGTTTTCTTTTAATTTCTTAAATTTGTGTCCAATCAAATTACACGAATTTATGGGGCTGATACAAGGAATAGTTCCTTAAAAGTCTGTGACCACAAAATAAAAGATGGTTTGATGTCTCAAAATTGGGAAACATATTTGAACAGTGTGGATCTTATAAATAACAACTTGTTAACAATTTCGTAAACAAGAAACTCTAAAGTGAAACAAATAGAGTAACAATGTGTACAAATCTTTTCTATAAGGCACACAATAACAGTCAAGTTAACCACGACAAACCTCGCCGTTAAAGTTCGACATTCGTATAACATAAACATACTCGTAAAATGTTTCTCAACAATTTTTTCGATTCTTTGTTTGATATTGTAGAATATTTTTTATAACACAAATAAATTGTTTGACTTTTTTTGATTCTTTGTTGGCTTTGGGAACAAAAAAAGCTACTTGTCTAGATTTGCATACTTTTGCGATATTTAAGGTCTCAAAGGTCAATATACGTATATGTAGGTTGTAAGCAGCGGTGTGATAGCAGCAAAGAAATCCTATATTTTTGGAGCAATATATTTTTCTTCCCTTTTACATATTATATTCCCCGTTCTCAAAATTATAATAAAAGTTTCGACGTAACTTACAATTTTTCTGTAATCTGAGATACGCTCTCTTGGAGTGCTTGACGGTAGTGAGATTACCGTGCCTCCCACTCCAAGGGCCTCTGTAGCCAAGTGAAAGACAGGCACATTCTAAGCAAATTATATATTGTGGATACTTTTCGAATTTCTCGTATACCTGACCAACTCAGGTTGATCAACATTTTGTAAAAGCTGAAATGTCATTGCATTGGAATCGGTCAGACATAAAGAGTTGAAGTCGGTGCTATGGGCTCACTTCAGCTCTCGAAAAATATTGGCTAGTTTTTATTCAGTTTTTGTGGCATTGATTCAATAAATCAGTGTACTTAAAGCTAGAATGATGAGAATAAGGATCGAAATGGTCGCGCCCTTTGCAATACCATTTCAATATACAGCACGTTCGATACCCAAGACAAAATATAGTACAATGATTCACTCCTCCACATCCAGAAGTATAAAAACGCACTCAGCATACAAAGAAGCAGAATTTCAGTTCCGATCTACAACTATTGAATATGTATTCAAGTTTTGTATTACAGTCTAAGTTTATGGTATTTCGTTATTAAATAAAAATCAATTTTTTTTTTTAATTCGTGTTCAACCCACGACTAATTTGGAGCAGGCGGTAGGATACCAAATCTAAAGGTTTATATGAAGTAAATTAAAAGTGATTAAGTGATGGCATTCTAACCATAGAGGAGTAAGTAAAATTGCCCTATCGCAGAAACAAAGTTTTGGGATGACAGTATACTATACCTGACCACATGCTTAAGGTATTAACCTCCAAGGACAAAACAACTTTCTATAAACAAACTGAAAAACCAGGGATGTAATGTAGGAGTAATACTGTAATGCTACAAATGACGCAGCTAATAAAGGAACCCTCGCGGTTAAAGGAGTTTTGGGGAAAATGAGACTACGCACTTCATCGTTCACGATGAGAAGTAGATCTGCTTCTGCCGCTTTATAGCAACCCCAGTGTGAAAGATTATGTATTCCAAAGAAGTATACTCAACAAAATTTAAGGAGCCCTGCAAGCCATTGGAACTTTAGGAATCAATCCAACTTATCTATATCACCAATGTAAGGAATGATCGTAACATTTAAAAATTCTTAAATTATACTTGATAAGTTATACCTGATAAGTTAATAAAATATGAACTCCATAGTGAGACGTCAATTGAATTTTCACTTAAAGTTAATGAGAATGTGATCCGAAGAACATTTTTGAATAATAAGGGAGTGAACTGTGCTAGTGTAAGGGAAAAATTTTATGTATTATAGCAATCAGGAATTATTACGCGGGCAAGGTGAGAAGTTCTCGGCCTGACGCAGAGATGGCGTTCCAATCAGCAAAAATTTATGTTTCCTGCACTTCTCATTAGTTCGTATGACAAGTTTTAACTTGTTCTCTCAAGTAGTTTCTTTATACGAACTTTTGCAGTAGACGGCTTGCGTGTTTTTCGTTAAAATGGATAAACTTGAATATCGTGGGGTGATAAAATTCTTCGTTTTGGATGGGTTAACCCCTAAGGACATTCATCCGAAGTTGACAAAAGTTGACGGGGATTCTGCTCCTTCCATGTCAACCATTAAAAAATGGGCAGCTGAATTTAAACGTGGTCGCACGTCCCTCGAAGATGACCCTCGTGAAGGATGGCCAAAAACCGCAACCACACCCGAAACCATCGAAAAAGTGCATGATATCGTGTTGGACGATAGGCGAGTGAAGGTGAGTGAGATAGCTGAGGCTGTGTGTATATCGAAAGAGAGGGTGCGAAACATCTTGCACAAAAACTAAGGGATTCGAAAGCTCTGCGCAAGATGGATGCCGTATTTGCTGAATGCGGATCAAAAGCAAATGCGCAAACGATTTTCGCGGCAATCTTTGGACCTATTCAATAGGGATCCGACCGATTTTGTGCGGCGATTTGTCACCATGGATGAGACATGGGTCCACCACTACACGCCAGAAACGAAACAGCAGTTGAAGCAGTGGGTGGAAGCCGGTGGTTCAGTGCCAAAGAAAGCGAAGTCGATCGCATCTGCCGGAAAGGTCATGGCCAATGTGTTTTGGGGTGCGAAAGGGATCCTGTTAATTGATTATCTTGAGAAAGGCAGAACAATTACAGGCGAATATTACTCCAACCTTCTTGACCAGCTGGATGCCAAAATTCGCGAGAAGAGGCCCGGCTTGAAGAAGAAAAAAATCAACTTTCACCAGGGCAATGCACCCGTACACAAGTGTGCGTTGGCGATGGAAAAACTGCGGGATTTGGGGTACGATTTGCTCGGCCATCCCCCCTATTCACCTGATTTGGCATCCTCAGACTTAAATCTGTTCCCAAACTTGAAGAAATTTGTTTCTGGGAAGCGCTTCGCATCCAATGCACAAGTTGAGAGGGCCGTAGATGAATATTTTCACAGCCTTCCAGACTCTCACTTCCGAGAAGGAATACTGATGTTGGAGAAACGTTGGACCAAGTGTGTTGAAGTCAATGGAGATTATGTAGAAAAATAAAATCATTTTTTAACTGAAAATCGCAGTCTCTCATTGTGCCGAGAACTTTTCACCTTGCCGATATAGAGGTATTGTAGTAATAGACAGAATAGTTTCCAACAAAAAAATCTAATAATTATCGGTCCAAAATATCATAATTACCAACAAAATAGGAATGTGTATAATAATCAAACCCCATTCAAACAAAATAATTATTCTTGTCAATTTAAACAAAATAATTATTATGAAAATCGATATAGACCGAATAGTAATTTGAGACAATTTAGACAAAACAATAATAACTAAAATCAGTTTAGAAAAAAATCAGGTAGATCCAATTGAAGCAGATCACGTACAATCGGGAAGGTCAGACGGAACAGGTCAATTTTCAATTACCGTCTCAAAAACAGATTTACCGGTAGTAGAACTCACAATAGGATAAGACAAGATAAAATCCTTAATTGATACAGGTTCAACAACGACATTGCTAGACAAAGATAAACTAATAAAATACAAACGACTACAGTTACAAGAAACAATATAAATTAATACATTAAATGGACATACATACGTTAGTAGATAAAGAAATAATTGCTGAATTACCAGAAGAATTTGACGGAAAAAAGTTGACAACGTTTATGCACAAAGATTTTGACGGACTTACATATGTATATGAAAAAACCTTTCGAAGCCACTATAAGCAATAATAAATTTAAAAATTGACTATTTGGAGATGCCTGGGATTAAAACAAGGTTTTTAAATTCATATATACATACACGTGCAAAAGATATTGACGTATGTTTAATTTCTGAAAGACATATGCCGAAATAAACGTAAAGATTAAAGGATACTGTGGGTATCACGCCTCTTACCCGTCGGAAAGGGCAAGGGGCGGATCATCATTATATATAAAAAAAAGTATCGAACATTCGCCAGAACTAAAAATTGAAGTTAATAAAGTGCAAGTATGCACTGCACGCGTAAGAAATATACACTATTTTCTTAATTCTCGTCTATTTATAATCTTAATCGAATGGTGCTTGCAAAAAGTGATTTCATAAACATTTTTAACTCGTTGACACCGCGTTTTATAATCGGTGTTGAATTTAACGCAAAACATACATTCTGGGGCTCAAGATGTACCTCATAAAATGGTAGAATGCTTTACGAACTACAGTGCGTTTCATAATGATAAGGTCAGCTAGAAAAATGCAATATTTTGTATCTGTGTAATTTTTTTGGGGAATACTGTATTCGGTTTTGATAACAGTACGAGCATGAGCAAAAACAAAGCTATTTTATTATTTTTTGTTAACCGACTGAAAAAAAACTGCAAGAAAACTGTTTGAAGTGAACTTTTCTGCAAAAAGTGAGAAAAATTAATTAAATATTTATTTGTTTAATAATTATTAAAAATTGTTTATTAAAAATTAATAATTTATTTGTTTTCCGTTTTTTCTGATAAGTTCAAAAACTCGATTTTCCATTGAATTTACTAAATTGGTAAGCGTTGGAAGGCTCACGTCTCTCCAGGCCTGTAGAATAGATTCTTTTAGCTGCTCAACTGTTTGGAATTGGTGGTTTTGCCTATATACGTCTCGAACCAAGATGCCCCAAAGGGACATACTTCCTAGCACTGTAAAGCCTCCCCACATCATCAGTGATCCACCACCAAAATTTCTTTTGGAGAAAAACCGCGGCTCCTTCCTCAAGTTAAATTTTTTTTAAATTATTATTAAAAATTATCTGAAATGAAGGTAACTCGTTTTTTGTCTCTAAAGCAGAGAATAGGTTTCGTCCTACCTTGGACCAATTTGTACCCATGTTGTCTTTTGCAAACTACAAACGTTTTGTTATATGGACCTTGTATAATCGACTTAATTTTTTGTCGGGCAATATGGGGAACTGAATATTTCGCTCGCCAAATTGTCGACTTTGACGCATTCAGGCAGAGTTCGCGTTTAGCATTGGTGCAACTCTTCACAGAATTTGAAATTGACACGGAGATTCTGCGAATGTCTATTTGTTAAAGTGTTTTTGGACGTCCAGAACTTCTTTTAACATCGTAATTTTCTTTATCGTTGACGTAATTCTGTACCACACAAAGCGATCTCTTTAGTCTCTGCAATTTCCCTCAAACTAATGTTTTCTGCTACAAATGCCTCGCTCAAAGATTGAAAGAGCTTTTCCTCGTCCTAAAAAAAAAAAAAAAAAAAAAAATAAAAAAAAAATATAAAAATAAACTCACCTTATTCCGATTTTTCTACACTGACCTTATAATTTTGAAACGCTAAAAATTCACTTCAAGCGGTTAACCAGTCCTTTCTCTTGAATTGATCGACACAGAATGAGAAAACAACATTGTTTTTGTTGATATATGTACCGTTAACAATGCACAATACAGTATCAAAAAAAAAAAAAATACTGCATTTTTCGAGTTGACCTTATCATTTTGAAACGCACTGTACTTACTGGCCAACTGATACCAACAAAATACCCGACCTGATTGACTCCTTCGTCGTAAAAGGAATCACCCACAATTGTATAAAAGTTGAAGAGAGCTATGATCTGTCCTCTGATCATGGCCGGACCCACCATATGTGAAGGATGTGCAAATGCACAGGGCGCCAAGCGCTTCGGGCGCATTGTGAAGCTAAATAAAAAAAAAATATTCATCGATATACTGCCATTCTTTAAATTTTAGTTCTTAAGCTGCCTGAACGCAATTATTTTTTAATAATATAAATTACATAATTTCATCTGTTCACACAAAATACCACTCATACACGACACAAGAAACTAATTCGAATAAAGCCAAAAAAAATCCCATCTATCAATCTGTGCAGGGTAATTTCTTGCACAAAAATTTCTATAGGAAAAAGTCTCAAAATCATAAACTCAATCCTCAATTCCTATGGAATCATTTGAGTGAAAACGTGCAGATTTTATTTCTGCATGTATGAGATTTACTCATTTGACATATTGTTTGAAAAGAAAATGGATAAGGTAGGTATAGTTTCGACTCGTTCTCACACACACAAACAAGCAAGGAAGAGAAAAATGAACAAATAACGGTGCATTATTGTTCTTCTTGCACTTGTTATTGTTTTTGAGTTAGCCCAGATGATTTGGATTGTTTTTCGATGTTGAGCTGTTGTGTAATTAAGGAATACGCGATTCAATTGAAAATAATAATAATAAAATTATTAATACGTACATAACTTATTTCTTTTCAAAGTCGCAATTTTATATTTTACGAAAGTTAAGTGAAAGGTGGAACTGTGGAAGTACCTGTTGTGAAAACGAACAGTTTTTTGTGTTGTTTATAATTAGCAAAGAAAATGAACAATAAAAAAAGCCTTCGGGGGTAGAAAATAGGAAAAGGCGTAGACTTGTTGAAGCCGAAAATAAAAAAACAAGAAAAAAGACTGTTTACATTTTTGAAATGAAGCGTTGAATCTGCAGTTGAGGTAAGTTCTCTCGGAAACACAATTAATGTAAATAGCTATGTCGATACAGTAGAAACATAAAGTAGTTTAGGTACAATCGAGGTAGGAGCTCTAGTAAATTCGAAGGAGTTTTTTGAAGATCCAAGTAACTGGACAAATTTATCAGGCGAAGATATAGAAAAAATCTTAGGAAAGGGCACAATTCAAGTTCCGGATCATTCTTTTCAAAAACTAATAACAGGAGATTTACAACTTCCAGTTAGCAACGAACTTTAGCAAATGGCTAGGTAGTTCCGAGGGCTTGGCTGATTTATTCGAAATCAAAAGATTCTGTGTTTTGTTTTTGTTGTGTTTTGTTTGCAACGAACAAAAATTCTCAAGCTTTGTCAAACACAGGTACAGGATGAGGTCAGGCACAACGATAGACTCAATTTTCGAAAGCTAAATCCAAACTGAAACAAAGCATTGGAGATACTGATATTGCAAAGACTATTTAGTTTGGTTAAATTTCATGGTTCTCAAGCATTAGCTTTTCGAGGATCTTCTGAAGTGTTGTTTGAGTTCAATAATGGTAACTTCTTACAGCACTTGAGGAGAATAACGAATCAAGAAACCCAAAATAAATATTTGAACAAAAATATACTGTTACCAATAAAATTGTGTCAATGCTAAAAGAGGTCAAATACTTTTCCCTTATTATCGACTCAACAACCGACAAAAATCGTATAGAACAAGTTACTATTGTCCTTAAGTTTGTGCATAGGAAACAAAACATATTTCAGGTTCAAGAGCATTTCTTAGGGTTTTTGAAAGGAGAAAACAAGACCGGAGAGGGACTTACAAAGTTATATTTAGACAAACTCGAATTCCATGGAATTTCAATAAGCAACTGTGGAGGTCAAAGTTACGATAATGGTTCGAATATGTAGGGAAAAAAAGCTGGTGTTCAGAATAGAATTCGAATTCTTTGAATTTAGTAGTCAATGATTCAGCTCGGTGCTCATCAGATGCTGTTAAGTTTTTTGACACAGTTCAATGCTTATATAACTTTATTTCAAGTTCTACAACGTGGTGGGACATTTATAAAAAAAATGTGCCAAACCTTACTTCGAAACCTCTTTCAGAAACATGATGGGAAAGCAGGCTAGATGCATTAAATCCCTTAAAAACAAACTTAGGAGATATATATGAAGCCCTTATAGAAATATCTGAGAGAGGAAATCCTGAAGCCAATAATATTGCTGAGTCGCTAGGAAATAAAATTTTCGATTTTACATTTATATGTTGCTCATTGACTTGGTTTTATATACTAGAAAAAATAAACATAACCAGTAAATATTTGCAAAGTCCGTTCGTTAATTTGTCAGCAAGTGTTAAGGTTTTAGAAAAGACTAAACATACTTTGGTTGAAATGCGTTCAGATGAAAAATTTAATAATTGTGTTCAATTAACTGAGCGTAGTCTTGAAATACCATCTCGTCGGCGAAAAAGACTTTATGCTGATGAATGTTTCGAAACTATTTTAGAACCGAAACAAAGATTTAAGAAAGAGTTTTATATCAAAATACTAGATCAAGCGATTCAATCAATTACAGAAAGGTTTGAGCAGCTTGAAGCATACAACACAATTTTTTCATTTTTAAATGAATGTTTGAAAAATAACAATTTACGTTTGCAAAGCTTTTTAACTTTTGGTGGTTTTAAAAATTTAGATAGGGCAGAATTGTATCAAGAATTAACAATATTATCCCCGCTTGCAAAACCAGAAAGCTGATGTTTAGAAGTGCTAAATTTTATATTTAATTCAAGCCTAGAAGATTTTGCTCCCAATATAGTTATTGCCCTCCAAATTTTAAACACAATGCCAATAGCTGCAGGAGAACGTTTTTCTAAACTCAAGATAATAAAAAATTACCTTAGGACAACCATGACTGAAAGATTGGTAGGTTTGTCTATAATGCCAATAGAAAGGAAGTTATTAAAGTCTTTAGACTATGATGACCTTATAACAGAATTTGCTAAAGCAAAGGCCAGAAAAGTTAGTTTCCTAAATTAAATTTTTCCTCTCTGCAGTTGAGGTAAGTTCTCTCGGAAACACAATTAATGTAAATAGCTATGTCGATACAGTAGAAACATAAAGTAGTTTAGGTACAATCGAGGTAGGAGCTCTAGTAAATTCGAAGGAGTTTTTTGAAGATCCAAGTAACTGGACAAATTTATCAGGCGAAGATATAGAAAAAATCTTAGGAAAGGGCACAATTCAAGTTCCGGATCATTCTTTTCAAAAACTAATAACAGGAGATTTACAACTTCCAGTTAGCAACGAACTTTAGCAAATGGCTAGGTAGTTCCGAGGGCTTGGCTGATTTATTCGAAATCAAAAGATTCTGTGTTTTGTTTTTGTTGTGTTTTGTTTGCAACGAACAAAAATTCTCAAGCTTTGTCAAACACAGGTACAGGATGAGGTCAGGCACAACGATAGACTCAATTTTCGAAAGCTAAATCCAAACTGAAACAAAGCATTGGAGATACTGATATTGCAAAGACTATTTAGTTTGGTTAAATTTCATGGTTCTCAAGCATTAGCTTTTCGAGGATCTTCTGAAGTGTTGTTTGAGTTCAATAATGGTAACTTCTTACAGCACTTGAGGAGAATAACGAATCAAGAAACCCAAAATAAATATTTGAACAAAAATATACTGTTACCAATAAAATTGTGTCAATGCTAAAAGAGGTCAAATACTTTTCCCTTATTATCGACTCAACAACCGACAAAAATCGTATAGAACAAGTTACTATTGTCCTTAGGTTTGTGCATAGGAAACAAAACATATTTCAGGTTCAAGAGCATTTCTTAGGGTTTTTGAAAGGAGAAAACAAGACCGGAGAGGGACTTACAAAGTTATATTTAGACAAACTCGAATTCCATGGAATTTCAATAAGCAACTGTGGAGGTCAAAGTTACGATAATGGTTCGAATATGTAGGGAAAAAAAGCTGGTGTTCAGAATAGAATTCGAATTCTTTGAATTTAGTAGTCAATGATTCAGCTCGGTGCTCATCAGATGCTGTTAAGTTTTTTGACACAGTTCAATGCTTATATAACTTTATTTCAAGTTCTACAACGTGGTGGGACATTTATAAAAAAAATGTGCCAAACCTTACTTCGAAACCTCTTTCAGAAACATGATGGGAAAGCAGGCTAGATGCATTAAATCCCTTAAAAACAAACTTAGGAGATATATATGAAGCCCTTATAGAAATATCTGAGAGAGGAAATCCTGAAGCCAATAATATTGCTGAGTCGCTAGGAAATAAAATTTTCGATTTTACATTTATATGTTGCTCATTGACTTGGTTTTATATACTAGAAAAAATAAACATAACCAGTAAATATTTGCAAAGTCCGTTCGTTAATTTGTCAGCAAGTGTTAAGGTTTTAGAAAAGACTAAACATACTTTGGTTGAAATGCGTTCAGATGAAAAATTTAATAATTGTGTTCAATTAACTGAGCGTAGTCTTGAAATACCATCTCGTCGGCGAAAAAGACTTTATGCTGATGAATGTTTCGAAACTATTTTAGAACCGAAACAAAGATTTAAGAAAGAGTTTTATATCAAAATACTAGATCAAGCGATTCAATCAATTACAGAAAGGTTTGAGCAGCTTGAAGCATACAACACAATTTTTTCATTTTTAAATGAATGTTTGAAAAATAACAATTTACGTTTGCAAAGCTTTTTAACTTTTGGTGGTTTTAAAAATTTAGATAGGGCAGAATTGTATCAAGAATTAACAATATTATCCCCGCTTGCAAAACCAGAAAGCTGATGTTTAGAAGTGCTAAATTTTATATTTAATTCAAGCCTAGAAGATTTTGCTCCCAATATAGTTATTGCCCTCCAAATTTTAAACACAATGCCAATAGCTGCAGGAGAACGTTTTTCTAAACTCAAGATAATAAAAAATTACCTTAGGACAACCATGACTGAAAGATTGGTAGGTTTGTCTATAATGCCAATAGAAAGGAAGTTATTAAAGTCTTTAGACTATGATGACCTTATAACAGAATTTGCTAAAGCAAAGGCCAGAAAAGTTAGTTTCCTAAATTAAATTTTTCCTCTCTGCACATGTCTTCGTTGCATTTAATTTTTATTATTTTATTTAAAATTATTATAACTATTAAGTTTAACATCGGTTTTTACTTTTTTCACCTTAAAAAAAATGAACTTAAATTCCTTGAAGTAATCATTTTTATTTGTACATATTTTGTTCATATTTTATATTTTTATTTTTCTTATTTTTTTTTTTTTTTTTTCATTTTAACTAAATATGTATATATAATTTTATTAATATTAATTATTTTTCATATATTATATATGCATGTATGTTACCGAGGATTATGCCTACCGAGGATACCTCAATAAAATAAAACGCATTGAAAGTCTACCTCTTGGGTAATATGGAAAGAACTTATGTTGCCAAAACTGAGGAATGGGGCGCTAATTTCCTCCGGAAATTAAAGAATTTGTGAAAGAAAAACGGATAGCGTGAAAAAAATGGCAACAAACTCGTTTCACATAACATAAAGTAAATCGTTTATGTAACTTATTAAAAAAAAAAAGCGATAAAAGATTTCAAGAATTGCGCAAAAGGAATGTGCCTTGAGATTCTAATTATTCGCTTTGCAAAGTGGTTAAAATCCTGCCAATCAAAAAAAGTCCTGCCAATCAAAAAAAAAAAAAAAAATAGACCAAGAATGATAAGGAAAAAGCGGAAATCTTTGCAGCCTACCTTGAAGAAACTTTTAAATCAAACCGTTCGGTGGTCAACCACTCATTGAAAATATCAATGCACGGGACATAACACTTGACAACTATACAATAGCAAGTGCAACGCTAGTTGAACTCAAATAAGAAATAAAAAAAATTGAAAACTAAAAAAACTCCTGAATACGACTTAATCACAGGAGAGGTTCTCAAAGAATTATGTACCTAGGAAATAGGTAATTAAATTTTTGTATATTACAAACGCTGCTCTTAGACTAAAGTATATTCCAAGTCAATGGAAAATAGCGGAAGTTATAAATATAATGGTTCCAAAACCCAGTAAACCGCCGATTGAAAAACGGTCATATAGACCGATCTCTCTTCTTCCGATTACATCCAGAGTTTTCGAAAGGATATTGCTCTGCCGGTTGAAGTCTGTTTTAGAAGAAAAACGTCTTATTCCTGATCATCAGTTCGGATTTAGATGCAAGTAGTCTGCAATTTATCACCGATGTAATTGAAAAATTTTTGGAAGAAAAGAAGATTTGCTCAAGCGCATTTATAGACGTTTCTCAAGCCTGTGATAAGGTGTGGCACAAAGGCTTGAAGTTCAAATTGCGACAAGTTTTGCCCAGACAGTTATATGACATTTTGGAGTCATATCTCGCGAATAGACACTTCCGTGTCAAACACGGTATCGATTATTCAGAATTTAAGGAAATAGCGGCTGGGGTACCGCAAAGAAGTGTTCTTAGTCCGCTCTTGTATCTGTTGTATACTCGTGACATACCGCAAGAAGAAGGCCCATAAATGCAAAGAACTCGAAAATAAACACAAAGACCTGTACTGGTGACTTGGAAAATATTCCAAGCATAACGTAGATAACAAACTGTTTTTATATTACAAGCAAGTGCTTAAACCAGTCTGGGCATATGGTATACAACTTTGGGGTTGTATTAAAAAAAAAAAACAGTTACAATATTTTACAAACTTTTGAAAATAAAGTGTTAAGAGGAATTGTCAGTGCTCATTGGCACATAAGAAACAACGATATCCATAAAGATCTCGGAATTGCCACTGTGAAAGACGAAATTAAAAACTTTGCGCGAAAACACAAAAACCGATTAAAAGGACACTCATTTCTACAAATTCTAGATGGACGAAATTTATTACGCCGTTTATAAAGAACGAAGCCATACGACCTAAGTCGATAAATCACAACCGCGTTAAAATTGCGGAACAACCGCAACTTTCGATGAAAAGATACCTGCTAAAGGTTTTAATCTCATTATATGAAAACTGCTTGTTAAGTCAATACTTAGTTGCAGTAAGAAAGAAACATTTTGAAGAGAGGCTTTTAGAGGGTAAAAATCCCACACTACTATCAGCACGCATTTTGCGGTCTTTTTGAAGATTTTTCACCTACCCTCGTAAAATATATATACATATATGTATGTGGGATTGAGCTAAACAAACCAACATCACACTAGACAGAACACATTAACGGATAACCCACACAGAGACAGACAGCAACAGTAACGAACGAACCGGTTAGGGAAAAGACAGGCAAGCAAAACGAACGAACAACGAGAATCAGTACAGTTCGCATTCTATCTCCATAGCAGTTAGACGTTGGCCTTCAGCCAACGCAACCTACAATAAAAGTCGCCAAACTTAAGATTGTAAAAGTGAATTAAATAAAGGTCATTTTGAATTTCGAGTGTGCGTGTTTAATTAAAATGGACAACGAGCAAGGAGGAGGATTGTAGGATCCTGGTAGAAAAACCCTACATGTATATATAATTATATATATAATATATGATTATATGTATATATATATATTATACAGCCCAATACAGGACCTAGTCTAGCTTCTCGCAGCCACTCGTGTTGTGCGTCGCATGAATGGTTGTAACCTGCAGTTATATGCCCTTTCCAAAGCCCAATTTTTTAAATTGAGAAAAGCTTTTCATTACAATTTTATTCTCTGATACTTGTCAGACGTTCGCAAGAGGTGGGACTGTGAGAAACTTGAACTCGCCCACTTCATGTCCTTACGATTATGAGAAAATAAATTTCTTAGATGAAATTGACTTCGATCAAGGTTAGGTTAGGTTGAGGTGGCTGTCAGCTAAAAAACCAACACACTGTAATAGGTCTATTGTGATACCACATTGGTTTTGGACTACTCGCTGAACCATTTGAAGCTTCTAATGAAGCATAGAAGGTCCCTTACGTCTATTTTATTGAGATCTTTTAGGTCGTTGAAACCGAAACTCCCAAAGGAGTTTCCTCTTTGGGAGAGAGCTGGGCAGGTGTAAAGAAGGTGAAGAATAGTCTCCTCCTCGTCCATGCAGCTTCTACAGAAATCGTTTGAGAAGTTGTACCACTTGTCCACCTAGCAAGCATCCAGCTTTAATTTAAGTTTGCATGTAGTGTTAGGCATAGCCAGTGAACTTTTGCCTGGAAGGATAGGAATTTTTGTTCCATGTCCGGCAAATTTGCCAGCCTTACAATTCCCTGGAATATTCCTATGCCCAGGCACCCAAATTGGGTGAATATTAAATTGCTCCATCATCTCTATAAGAAATAATTGGCAGTCTAGAGCTGCTACACAATTTATTTAGGATGATTCCAAGGATTTGATTGCTGCTTGGCTGTCTGAAAAGATGCGGATATCAACGGTTGATATGACGTTTTTCCCTTACAACGAGACAAGACTTCCCTTATTGCCATTATCTCCTCCTGAAACACCCTACAATGGTTTGGGAGACGAAAAGAGAGGTTTAAATTAAGCCTATCAGAGAAGACACCACCACCCACCCCATCGTTAGTTTTTGAACCGTGGGTATAAAAGTGTAACGACTTATCTTCCGTAAAACCACCTTCTTCCCCGAATGCTCTGGAAGGGACGGCAACTTGGAAATTTTTGTCAAAATTTAACTTGGGTATGGTGTAGTCAATGTCTTCAACTATAGCGTACTCCTTATGATACATGGAGTGTTCGATCTTATTGACTAAGGTGTGCAATGCTGTTTCTACTGATTTGCCCTCACAGTATGCATGTTGAGACGCGGACAATAGTTGTGTGCCAATATTGTCACGTAAATGGATATCAATCAGTCGTTCTAGTGTGTTTAGAAGGAATGATCATAGACTAATAGGTCTAAGGTCTTTTGGACAAGCGTGTGAATATTTACCAGCTTTGGGTACGTAAACCACATTGACTTCTCTCCATATATGCGGAATATGGACCAGATCCAGACAGCTCTGAAATATATTTTTTAGAACTGGTAGGATAATGTCAGATAACATTTGTAGTTCGGCAGGTGTAATGCCATCTGGTCCAGCGGATTTGTATGGTTTGAAGCTATGTAACACCCAAAGGAGTTTGTCCTGTGCAATCAGACTTGAGAAGTTGGTTTTTTGAGTATTTGACTTGTTAGGGTCACTATTGTTGGTAGTTAGGAAATTACTTGAGAAGTGTGTATTAATTAGAAAATTTAACATCTCTACATTAAAAGTTGTCCAAGACCCATCTGTTTTTAATAAACAGCTGGGCATTGAAGGGTTTTCTCAGCCTAGACGCCTCAGAAGATTCTTCTATTTTGCCACAAAAGAGTTTCCAAGAATTACATTTGACTTTCCTCAATTCTTTTTTATATGTTTTTGGGGATTCTTTAAAAAGTTTCCTGCAGGTGTTTCTTTGGTGTGGTTTTTCTTTCCCCTAACCTTAACCAAAGGACAAGAGGAAGACAACGCTTTATTGGGGGCCAAGGTAAGGTCCTTAACCATACAATCAAGCTCTTGAGGATTGCGTGGGGGATTTGGAGTATCAGAGGTAATCAATTTCTTTAAAGTTCCCCTATATTTGAGCCAGTGAGTTCTACAGATATTTCTGTAAACCAAAGGGCCTGGAGGATCGTCGACACGACTAAATTGAAGGTATCGGTGGTCAGAAAAATAGTGTTCCCCAGATACCTTCCAGTTCTTGATCATTTGATTATGTTGGGTGGAATTTATCAACATCCACCTCGTCCTTTTTGTACACCTTCAGGGTAATAGCATCGAACCCATAGCTAATCACGCCTTCGGTCTTCGCCAAAGGAGCAAGAGATTCATTATTGATCACAATTAGCGCGCATCTATAAAGGCCCCTCTGCTCCTCCAGCTTAGGGACTTTACAGTTGTGAGTGGGATGCGACGGGTTGCTGATTTGGAGGATCCGGACAATCGACAACAGATGCAATCCAAAGTATAATGGAAAATATTTGTGATTCCTTAAAGGACTTGCATATGGTGTTGGTTGACAGCCAACCAAGAGATCTCTTATGGGTGGCGCTAAGACAACGAGGAGTTCCAGAAACCTAAGTGCGCATGATCATGGACATGTATGAGAGAGCAAGGTCAAGAGTAAGATGTCCCTCACGAGTCACTGAAGAGTGAAGTGTCCTCAGTCCTTTGCTATTTATTGCAGTCCTTGATTATTTTCTCAAAGGAAAATTGACGGACCCCAAAGTGTATCAGTTATTCTTTGCTGACGATGGATCGAAGATCAAATGACCCTGCAACGAGCACTTGATGTATGGGTGGATGTTTTGGAGGTATTAGTTCCAAAAAGACAGAGTATCGATGCTGCATGTTCTCTGATCCACACCGGCCTATTCCAGACATTTACTTGAATGGAAAAGTATCCCAAGTGCGAAAAGTTCAAATATCTGGGATCTATCATCAATAGCGAAGCAACTTGCGATGATGACATCAAACATCGCGTAAGAGTAGGGTGGATGAAGTGGCGGGAAAACTCCGCAATCTTCTGTGACTGAAAAATGTCCCCTAACTGAAAGGAAGGTTCTATACCGCAGTTGTGCGTCCGGCGCTGACATACGGTTCACAATGCTGGACAATGTACAAAAAGTATGAGGGCAATTAACGGCAGCTGAGATTAAGA
This sequence comes from Pocota personata, assembly GCA_963082735.1. NCBI lineage: Eukaryota > Metazoa > Arthropoda > Insecta > Diptera > Syrphidae > Pocota > Pocota personata. The sequence goes on along the minus strand of OY720429.1, from coordinate 180,310,873 downwards.
TTCTTCGCATGACAGAACGATAGAGCACAATCGGCTCAGTTGGTATTGTCATGTTCAAAGGAGAGATCCTTCGAACACAATCGCGCAAAAAAGGCAGACCAAAAAGCAACTGCATCACATAAATGCAAAAACACCAGCATTTGATTGGCCTCAGTGATGAAGTGATCCGAAACCGGGAAGTCTGCCGGTACTTCCTGAAGTCAAACCGGCAAACCCCACAGGCGGACCAGTAGGGATGCAGTAAAGTGGGAGGGCTGTGATCCTTCTACTCTGGATCATAACCTCGCCGTAAGGAAAAGAAGAAGAAGAAGAAGAAGAAGAGGATCCGGATAATATCCTCCGTATTGGAGGGTTCGGCTGGAATCCTCCCTTGCTACAACCTCGAGCTTAGCACCAGGCCAATCCTCCCCTAGTTTACCAATCGCTAGCTTATAGAGATCACAAGATCTCTTGTCACCACAAGCGATCAGCTTGACATGGCCCTAATGCCAACCTCCATCCGTCACGACAGTTGGGAGGTGGGCCGAGATTATCCATTTATCTGGAGTGATTGTTCCGTCGATGTCATTTTTATTGATGACTGCAAGTACAAACCGGTCTTTGAGTACATCGATGTACTATTTGAAAGTAACGTTGGAGGGCCTTAAGGAGGTGCTGGTATTGTGCAACTTAGGTCTCTTAGAAGCCGTAGTATCTCTTAGACGTGAAGTCTCTGATAGTCTTACTGGGTTCAGTACTGACAATCTTCTTAGCCCAATCGAATAGGGTTTTCACTCTATCATTCATTTTGTTCTCCGAAATATTGCCAAATTTGTCTGTTTAGAGGGAGCGACGTATCGTGAGCCGGAGCTACAACCTGATTCCGAAGAGTCCTTATTGGACTGTAAAGTTCCCCTACTAGGCTCCGTGCGGTTTTTGACAGCATGTGAATCCTTTTGCTAGCCAATACCTTTGGAGTATTACCGGGAGACAGTTTAATCGCCGTGCTACCGTCCGGTTTTAAAGGAAAATCCAGTGTCAACTACATTTATTCTGTTTGCTTTAATTAAATTGGTATTATTCATATTAAGTCCCACGAGTAAGCCGGTATGGAATATGTCCATCGCAGCATAGCCGGTTCTACTGCAAAAAGCAAATTACGACAGGCCGTTGCCAGGGCACCTGAAGGAGCTGATAAGCGACTGATTTAACCCTCAGCCTTGCAACATTGGGTATGGTTTACTATTTGCTCACACTGCCACTGGAATCAGATTGATTACTCTTTCGCTTCGATCAAGGTGTCGTGCGAAAACTTCTAGGTAAATATATAAACGCAGAAGAAAAAGAAAAATTAGAAAGTTTAATCAAAATCAATAAAGGTTTATTAAACAATTAAGTCATACTCATGAAATCCTAACAACCACAGATAAAACGATATATTCAATAATATAGAGAAATAACGAAGCAAATAAAAAAAAAAAAGTTAAGTCAACATATTATAAGAGAAAGCAATTCAACTTATAATGGAGAAAGTAATCCAATGTGGATGGTACCTAAGAAAGAAGACAAGCCTAGGAAAAAGAAATGAGATATAGTCTTAGACTACAGAAAATTTAACTAGTGTTGGCAAATTTCCAATTCCTAATATTGATAGATCTCAATATCCTACAACTACTGATTTAGCTAAGGCATTATTCGTACATCAAGTGCTAGTGAAGGACATTACGAGTATGTTAGACCCAAAAAGGCTCCGGCAGGAATTTCTGGTTATTATCGTAAATTCATAAAAGATTATGCAAAGTTAGCCCAGCCAATGAACAAAATATCTGAAAAAAAAATACAAAAATAAAAAATAGAATATATAAAATAGTTGCATTTCAAAATCTAAAATTAGTATTAGTAACTACGTCGGTATTGTAATACAGGAAAGGATCCTCATGAAGTATCATCTTATAGACCCATTTCTCTGCTACCCATGATGTCGAAAATATTTGAAAAGATTTTCATCAAGAGACTAAGACCGATTATTGAAATTGAAAACATGATACCAACAGTATCAGTTTCGTTTCAGAGAAAAACACTCAACCATTGAACAGGTTCATAGAATAACCGACGTTATTGAGAAAGCTATGGAAGATAAAATGGTATGCTAAGCCATATTCTTAGACGTTGCTCAAGCGTTTGATAACTGATTGACTGATTGACGCCGGCTCTACCGGCATTTTTATTAGCTTAATACAAGGACAAGAAAACTTAAACAATCTAAACTTAAAACTACAAAAAAAACTAAAATCTACTAGGAAGAGCAGGTAGGAGGTAGAAGGGGTTAATAGAAAGGGGGTGTTGGCAAAATCAAGACTTGGCTAGGTGGAATCGAGGCGATGCTCAAGATTGTTTCGAAGGGTAGTTCTGCTGCAGTGGAAGTCAAAGGTGTTTTCCATATTGTTAGCCAAACGCAACATTCTGGACAGTGGTGCGTTATAAGCATAATTGGTGCGATGATAAGTGAGACGGAAGAGGGAAATGGACCTTAGGTTATGGGGATTGGTATTAAATGAGACTAGTTGAAGGAGCGCGGGGCAATCAATGTGACCAGTAATTAGCTGATGGAGGAAAAGTAAGTCGGCAATTTCGCGACGATTTTCAAGAGATTTTCATAAATCACGCAAAGATGAAACTGGTGGGACGAGCTCGTTGCAAAGGAAGTAGTTCCTATGGGTTGGTGGAAGGCGTTTACGGGAGTAGGTGATGAATTGACATTTGCTTACATTAAGTTCGAGATAATTTTTCTGACACCAGAGAGAAAATCTATTAAGGTCATCTTGAAGTGGGCGAGAATCGATGGTGGAAGATATGTATCTAAAAATTTTCATGTCATCGGCATAGACAGAGAGATACGAGTCTCTGATAATGCAGTCGACGTCGTTGATGGTCAGGAAGAAAATTAAAGGACCAAGGTGACTGCCTTGAGGGACACCCGAAGTGGCCTTAATGGGGTTAGAGACAGAAGATCTAAATTTAACCTCGTACTGTCGACCTTCCAAGTAAGATTTGATCCAATTGATAAAACCGGGTTGAAAACCAAGAGCTTTAAACTTAAGAATAATAATTTGGTGCAATATTTTATCAAATGCTTTACTGAAGTCAGTAGTAATAACATCAATTTCTTTGCCATCTTCAAATGCACACAGCGCCTGAGAAACAAATTCAGTTAAGTTGGTGGTTGTCGATCTACCTTTAAGAAATCCATGTTGGTTAGAAGAATATAAGGATTTGCAATGAAAAAACATCGAGTCGTAAACTATGCTCTCGAAGAGTTTGGGTATGCATGATAGTTTCGCGATAGGTCGACAGTTTGAAATTTCGTTTTTTGGACCTTTCTTGTGAATGGGGATAATGAATGAGTTCTTCCAAAGAAGCGGGAAAGATCCTTGCGAAATGGACATAAGAAAAAGGGAAGTCAACGGTTGGGCCAAGTGGGTCACGCATTTTTTTAGAACTATTGCGGGCAACCCGTCAGGACCAGGAGAGTAGTCATCCTTAAGTTTATTAATCTTCTCTGCGACAAGTAACGAAGTGATATCAACCGAAACTAATGACGTTTGGGCGCAGTTGTCCATATAAGAGAAGTAATCATGGTCTGGTTCGAGGATGCGGTCGGTAAACGACTGGCTAAACAAATGAGCGAATAAGTTTGCGACAATTTTAGGGTCTGACGAAGAAGTGTTGGAGAGTTTAAGGGTAGATGGATAACTATCAGATTTTCGTTTGGCATTTATGAAATGATAAAAACGCTTTGGACCCGTAATAAGACTGGATTGCATTCGGTCAAGATAATCCTGGTAGAGAGCTTCGCATAGTTCGGCGAAGTGTGTATGTGTGTGCTGATAGATGGTGTAATCATAGCTAGAACGGGATTTCAGGTATGCTCTCCAAAGTTTATTCCTCTTGTTACGAAGTGAGCGCAATTGTTTGTTATACTAGGGTGGGGATGAAGAACAATTTTTTTGGAGCGAGTAGGGAACAGCTTGCAGAAAACAATTGAAAATTACAGTATAGAAAGATACGAGAGCAGTATCCACAGCAACGGGTGCGTAGTTAAAATTAGCATTACTGCGCAGGTTGTTAAGTTTGGCGAAGTCAGCTTTCCGAAAATTAAAGCTATATGAATTCTGAGTGTGAATATTAGAATTTAAGTCACCGCAGGAAAATGAAAGAAAGATGGTAACGGTCTAAAGTAGAGAGAAGATGGTTACTTGCTATTACAATACAATTATCAGCATCAGATGAGAAGATAAGGTCAAGTTGTCTGTCAAGGCTATTAGTTATGCCACTGACTTGATGGAGACCAGAGTTGGAGAGACAATCTGTGAAAAGGATTTCTTTGTCTGACGGAACCCATTGGAGTTGTGGAAGATTAAAATCCCCAAGGATAATGACATCATCGCTGGGATCCGTAACATCAAAGAGAGAGTTTATAGCATCTATTGCGAGTTGGTAGCCTTGAATTGGTTGGGAGGGGCGATTGTAGCAGCAAAGTAGGTACAGATTACGTTTAAGAATGGTAATTTTAGCGCAAATAAACTCAAAATTAGCGGTATGCGACGATTTATAAAGTGCTGAGTCGTAGCGGTTGTGTATAGCCAGGAGAACTCCACGGCCAGAAGAATCATCGTCTTTCTCGAGACTATCATCGCGAAAAATGTTAAATTCGGAAGTAAATAACTCATTACTCTTGAAGGCAGGGGAGAGATTTGTTTCAGAGAGGGCGAAAACATCGTAGGGCAACTTTTGAGAATTAAGGAACACAGTGGAGGTTTTGGTGCGCAAACCGCATACATTTTGGTAGTAAATGGATAAGTGTTTAACAGTGTTTTTATCTGCGTTAGTAAGGCGTGGTTTTGTACAAGTTGGTATGTTAGGAACGAAAATAATTTTTAAAGTTTGTGCGAGTTCGTTGTAGATGTGAGATACGTTTAGATTCAACATGGGAAGCAAAAGTGGACAGATCATTTGCAACATTTCTGGGCCGAATATCGAGACTTTCATGATAGCGAACGAAGATCTGTTTCAGTTCAGCAGGATCGGTTGGGAGGCCTTCTTGATGAAGCGAGACCATAACGTTGGTCTTAGTAATCCCGTCGATACAGATGGTGTCGTCTTTATCATGTAAGTAGGCTAAATATAGACGCACATTATTATAGATCTTGTGGTCTCGAAAGCGTGAGAGAACATAGCGTCCATCTTCGCTAGAATCAGTAAGTTGCTTCGTAAGTCTAGCAGTAGGCGGAAGCAATGGATCTAAGAAGGAAGGAGGTGGTGCAACTAAGTTTGAAGAATTAATAGGCGGGGAATTGGGAGAGTGAAAAATAATGGAGGGGCAAGGCGATTCAGAGGGTGCAGGATTGAGAGTGTGGGAGTGAATGAAATTCGGAAAATTGACGGAGGTCGGTCTTTTACGATGAGAAGACGTTACAGGTGTAAGATCAAATGACACGCGATTGATATTGTGGTTATTTTGAGAGTGGGAGACGGATGGAGATGAAGGGCTAAGATTATGGGATTGGTTGAAGCTGGGGTATTTTGTAGCTGTGTTGAAATACGGGTATAACCCCATTTTTATTTGCCAATTTGGGTGAGGCTCGGGCAGATTATTGAGATTGGGAAGTGAAGGGAGGTGGGCGGACGGCTTTGAGAAGGGGGTAGACATAGAGTTAGGCTTAGAGTTATGTTCATTATTAGTTTGTTTAAAATTAGAGTTAGATTTATTAATGTTTTTATTATTGGGCTTAATATTAGAGCTTAACTTATCGGTCCATCGAGTCATACTCATTTTACCAAAAGCAAGAACATCTTTCGGGGACTTAGGGAAAAGCCAGCCATATTTTGCGGGAAGGTCGATTTTGAAGCAGCCAGATGTTGTGGATAAAATCCTCATGCATTTGAGATTGGTGATATGATACTGTTGTTGGAACATGATACGCACCCAGGACTCATCGGCAGATTTTGGAGCACCAGTCAGGAAGTAAGAAATAGAATGGCCGTTTATCTCATTAGAAATAGTTAGTTTTCTGAGCCTACTGTTCCACTCAGATTGCGTCCACGTGGTTCCAAATTTCGATATGGTGTTGATGGTGCAAGTAGAATTAGCGGTCTTTTCTGGTGGTGGGTTGCTGGTTTGGGGTTGGTCTTCACATACGCGGGCAGGGAGGGCAGTCAAAGACGTGGAAGTTGAGGGTGATGCGGTGTCAATGAGATCGATGTGTGCAGCGGAATTAGCGTTAAGAAACTCTTCATGCAATGATTTATCTTGAGAAGAGTGTTTCACAGACTGGATGAAGTTGAGTTTACTCGACACTAATTTGAGTTCGTCTATGATGTCATTCGTTGCTAACCTTGAGAGCTTCGCGGCAGTTAATTCTTCGATTACGGAATTCAAAGCTAGACGAATTTCACCCATACAATCAGCGTGATGAGCAATATTCCTGTCAAGCTCCTTCAATGAGGTGGTGTGGCCGGAAAGTGTCTCAGATATGGATGACATATCGACATGGATATCCTTGAGAACTGGGGAGGCGATAGAGCACTTGGGGTTATCGGTTTTGATTTTCTTATTCTTGAGTTCGTCAATTCCAGCGTTGGTTGATGTTATAAGAGTGAGCAAGTGATCGTATCTTTTTTCGCTCTTATGGGAGGATTCTTTTATTTCTTTTAAAACGGAACTGTGATCAGAAGCGTAGTTTTCTAAGGCGTTGTTGATGGAATCACAGTTGTTGCTACATAATTCCATCGTTTTGATAAAATTGTGACGCAGCTCCGATTTCAGCTCAGCAACCGAATTAGTAAGCGTGCAAAGTTGTTCTTTGTTGCACAAGCATTATGTGTGCCATAGAAATGGTTTTACACTCGTCACAGAAGAAACAGAATAGGTTGGTGTATTCCTGCAGATGGGCTTTGGCATTCCTGGTTAGGCCAATGCAGATAGGGTGGAAAAATTTATTGCAAATACCTTTGCATTCTATCATATCGACGGAGTTGGAGATCATGGTGCAGTTAGTGGATCCGCAAGACGTCATGGTGAATAGTCGGGGTGAATGTTCAAAGCGGCACAGTGATTCAGATACCGTGAAATGGAAAAAATATGGGTCAGTGATTTATAAAAATGCAGGGGTGAGTGTACGCAGTGACACAGATACGTTGCAGTGGCAGAAAGAAAGACGATCACAACAAAAACACGGGTCAATAAAAAAGAAAAACAATTGAAACTAAGAAAAAACCGCTTAAATAGGTGCGATGACACAGTTGTGGTGTGAAAAATGGACTGACGCGATTGCACAGTTATAATAAGAAGAAGAGCGCGATTACAAAGTTAGGCAATAATTAAACATAAGGGAAATTTTGATTTTGACTGTATGCGCGGAGTGGACTAGAAACACAACTTGGTTTCTTGGCGGTTCGAACTGAAAAATGATAAGGTATGGCATGCAGGATTGCTATACAAACTTAGATCACTCTTTCCCAAAGAATATACGACAATACTGGAGTCATATCTCTCGAAAAGATACTTTCGTATCAAGCAAGAAGATGCTTTTTCCTGCCTTAAAGAAATTAAGGCTGGAGTACCGCAAGGAAGCATATTAGGCCCAATACTATATCTACTCTTTACGATTGACCTCCCAACCCCTCCAAGTAGTACAATAGCCACATTCGCCGACACAGTAATACTAACTATCGAGAAAAGAGAAGTAGAGTCAACCAGAATCCTTCAAAATGCTGTAGATACTGTAGTCATCTGGACCAAAAAGTGGCGTATAAATCTCAATAGTACTAAATCAGTACACGTTAATTTCACCAACAAAATTTTCATTCAAAGGCTTCCGATTACCATCTCTGGAATACAAATTCCTTACTGCAACACAGCAAAATATCTAGGAATGAACCTAGATGCCAAACTTAAATGGAAAGAACACGTGAAAAAGAAAAGAGATGAACTGAACATCAAATCGAAAAAAATGTATTGGCTTATTGGTAGAAGATCACCCTTATCTATAAATAAATTGTTATTGTATAAACAAATCCTAAGGCCCGTATGGACATACGGAATTCAGCTATGGGGATGTACGGCTAAAAATATGTCGAAATAATACAACGTTTTCAAAATAAAGTATTGAGAGGCATAGTAAATGCACCTTGGTATATAAGGAACATAGACATTCATCGCGATCTTAATCTGAAAACTGTCACAGAAACCATTGTAGATTACGCAGGAGTCCATGACCAAAGGCTGAGACGACACATAAACCCAGAAGCAGAACGACTTACTAGAAGACTGAAGCGCATCAAGCCACATGATCTAATTGTTGGCAACTAAAAAGGCGATTATATGTTTTGCAATTTTGTATGTATGTAATATTATGTTTTAAAATATGTATTTTTTTATTTATCATATATTAAATATGAACTGCTCGTTAGAAAACTAGTTGTAGTGTTATAAAATGTAAACATTTTTATAAAGTTCAATAAAAAAAATGGGTGAAAAATCTTTATAGACACTATGAGCCCGGTGCTCGTAGAAGTTTGAGATTCACTAAACAACTGGTTTACCACGAATAACTTTTCTTATCAAGTAGATTTAGTTTCAAAAATATTCCCGTTGGTCAGGTAGCACCTGCTAAATTTCGCCATTAAATGCGGCTGGTCGTTATTGCGCTAAATCGAACGGTTTCGTTCTTTAGAGTGGCGCACAAGGTTTGCCTCGAGTAGAATTTGGAGTATAATATTGTTGCAATGACCATGAAGACGAATGCGGAGTTTTCGAGGAAAATTCGTTATTTCGTCATCGACGGTAGTTACCAATAAGTCTTTATGGGTATAATTGTTTCTGATATACCATAGGACATTTACTATGACTTCTAGTACTTTGTTTTGAAAAGATTGTAGGATATCTATATTCCTTCATTTGGTACAACCCCAAAGTTATATACCATACGTCCAGACAGGTTTAAGCACTTGCTTGTATAAAACCAGTTTGTTATATGAGTATATGTTTTCCAAGTAGCCAATATATTTATCTGGATCTAATTTCAAGCTCGTCGCTTTTCTTTTTAACGTACGACTTCCACTTAAGTTTCACATCTAGTGTCATTCCTAGATACTTTGCCTCGTTTACATACGGTATTTTGCAAATTTTGTCCAAAGCTCGTTGGAGTTTTACAGTTGCTGAATTTACTGATTTATCTGTTGTTAATATAGCCTTATCGTCCGCGAACGCACCTACGACAGAGCCTACTTCTTGCGGTATATCTCGAGTGTACAGTAAGAATAAGGCTGGCCCAAGAACACTTCCTTGCGGTACTCCGACAAAGATTTCCCTAAATTGGGAGTATTCCAACCCATGTTTAACACGGAATAGTTTGTTCCCAAGGTAGGATTCTAAAATCTCATATACATAGTTGTTCCAGAAGAACCTGTCTTAACTTAAACTTCACGCCTACGTGCCATACCTTGTCGAAGGCTTGAGAGGCGCCCAGAAAAGCGCTAGAACATATCTTTTTCTCCTCTTTACATTTTTTATTCTATAAACCTGATCAATTGTGGAATGCTTTGTTCTGAAGCCGAATTGATGGTCAGGAATTAAACATCTTTCTTCAATGACCGGTTGTAGGCGCTTTAACAAAAGCTTTTCCAATACCTTAGATACTATTGGCAGGAGCGATATCGGTCTGTATGATTTTTTGTCGTTTGGAGACTTTCCCGGTTTTGGTACCATTATAACCGTGGCGACTTTCCATTGCCTTGGAAAGAATATTAATCTTAGCGTGAGATTTGTAATATGCAGAAGCTTGATCACTTTGGCAATTCCTAGAAGATCTGTCCGGTTATTAAATCATACCCAAGGCCCTTGTTATTTTTAAGATTTTTTATTGTCTGGTAAAGTTGGATCAAGTACACGCTCTTTATTTTAAAGTTGTTAGGTGTCGTAATCGTACCACCAAGGTTTTCTATTAGCGCCTGTCCGTCAAATGGATTAAACGATTCTTCCAGGTGCATGGCAAATAAATCCGCCTTCTCTTCGTCTTCTTTTGCCCATTCGCCACTTTTTTCGGCAGTCAGGCTTTCAAAAAACGTAGAGATCTCTCTATTTTTGAAATCTTTGATTGCCTTCTTCATTTCATTACATAGATGGTTTAAAATAGTTTTGTGCTGGGGAGCTCGGGATTGTTGCCATCTTTTGCAACTACATATTCCACTGTTATATATATATATATATATATATATATATATATATATATATATATATATATTATATCCACAATGCATAAATAGTAGAATATCTATGCAACCTCCTTGCTTGGGTTCACTGTAGGATTTGAAGTGGGATTTTTTGTATGTATCACATTTGGCCTTGTTTCAATTCTTTAAAGTGAAATATGGCCAAATGAGGTAAAAGCGTAATAAGGCCAGATTGGCTTTATTTCACTTTACCGAAATAGGGCCAAATGTCGAATTATGGCCTTATTTCACTATTGCAAAGTGAAATAAAGCCAAATTCCCAGATTTGGCCTTATTTCGCTTGGCGTTATTTCACGGAACCCTGGTATCCAACAGTGGTCTCGGCTACCTCTTTGATGATGTCGTGATACTGATTCCACAGGAACGCACAGTGGAGAGTCTCTCTTTCAGGCTCTCTCTGTAATCTCTGGCTTCTCCATGCTTGCTAAAGCATGCAACGTTTTTTCTTTGGTCAATCGAGCTCTGAATTTTGCTTCTTCTTCTTCTTTTCCTTACGGCGAGGTTATGATCCGGAGTAGAAGGTTCACAGCCCTCCCACTTTACTGGATCCCTACTGGTCCGCCTGTGGGGTTTGCCAGTTTGACCTCAAGAAGTACCGGCAGACTTCCCGGTTTCGGATTACTTCGTCACTGAGGCCAGTCAAATGCTGGTGTTTTTGAATTTGTGTGATCCAGTTGTTTTTTGGTCTGCCTTTTTTGTGCGATTGTGTAGGAATGTTGATTGATATTGCCTTTTTGACGGGGCAATGATCTCTCCTTTGAACATGACAATACCAACTGATCCGGTCGTGCCTTCATGTAAAAGAACCCATCATAAGCAAGGTTGTGATGAGTTCTTTTATATGAAGGCTTCCTCGAATCTTCGAACTTCTTATTCTTATTTCTTATTGTTCTCTGAATTTTGCTGCTACTAGAAAATGGTTAGAGTCGACGTTGGCCCCTCTGAATTTGTGTTCATCCAGGACGTTGGATGCGTGTTTCGTATCGATGGGGAGCGCTAGGTTGCTGTGTGGATTCGTAGTCTTGGAAACCTAGTACTACTTATCACCGTACCACTTGCTGCTGGAAAGTCGATTGGTCGGAAGCCGTTATCTGTTGTCGTGTCGTGAAGGCTGTGCTTGCCGACTTAACCCACGAAGATGTTTTCCTTATCGATTTTGGTGTTGAAATTCCCCAGTACGATTTTTGTATCATACTCTAGACAGTAGACTCCGTTCAGGAGGTCGTAAAATTCCTCCTTGATGGGATCTTCAGTCTCATCGGTAGGGGCGTGTGCACATATTATTTAAACGCACTTTAAAATGAATAAAATGGATCTTAAGACTGCCACTTAAAACTCAGAAAATTTATATATAATCAAAAAAAAAAAAAAATCTACTTAAAAATAAATAAATGAACCTGTCTATTTTTGAGCGGGTGGCTAGCAGCAGAGTTTTTATATTCTTCGTGATGTACTTTTCAGGTAATTACTCTAACAGTTGTCATTTTATAATACAAATTATCCATTTTGAAGCTATTCGAGTTACATATAGCTATTGTTTGGTTAAACCTTAAATCTTTTCTTTTAATTCCATTTATTTTTAAAGTTTGTCTTTAACACTTTGAACAATTAAATACTTCTTCTCAAAAGGTTTCATTCACCATTTTATTTCAACAATTTTGCATATTTCACACGACTTTCAAATGGTTTATTTCTAAGTTTTGTAACTTATCTCAAACATTTTAATACATAATAAATAACTTTCTTGATAACTTTGAGACGCCATATTGTGCCCGGTCTTGTATTTATTGTAGTTGCAGATTTTTCTGTGATATTTTCAAACTTTTATACAAGTGAGTGAAAACCCCTTGAGTCGACAAATAGTATAATAATAGTGTGTATCAAATATCTTAAGAAATGGCGAACAATTTTTTCGAAAAGTTTTGATCTCCACATTGTGCCTGCCTGACAAATTAGATTTCTTACGGTTACAGATTTTTTCTCGAATGTCTTCTACAACTTATATCATAGTTTGTCTCAAACAATTCAATACATAATAAATCAAATGTTCGGAAAGTTTGGTCCGCCATATTGTGCTCGCCATCTTGAAATTATGTAGTGTTAAATTTTTTTTATATTGTCCCCAACTTTCTTATAAGAAGGTCGAAACCACTTGTTTCTGCGACTGCATATAGGTAGTTTCTCCCGAACAATTCAACAAATTCCAAAAAACTTGCTCAAAAAAATTACGTCTGCCACCTTGAATTTTGTATAGCTTTAGACTATTCATGAAATGTTCGTAGCTTGCTCTAGATCAAATCAAATTTGTCTTAAATATTAAATTTGAATAAATTATACAACACTTTCTCGCACAATTTGTTATATTCGTCATCTAAGATTTTTTAAAATTTTAAAATAATGTTTCCAGGAACGTCATCAACTTGCTCCATTTAGTGTGAGCATTATGGTTTTGCAATTGTAGTTTGTCTTAAATATTTATATCGGCTAATAAATGTTTTTTTTTTAAATATTTCCACCTCCATATTGTATTCTCATGTAAATTATAGCTTTATACCCATGTCTCTTCGTCGGCTTTTGAATTAGCAGAGAAGTACAATCCAAATTACAATTTCATTAAGAGTTCCGGAAAAGCTGGACACGGATGGCTTCTGCTGTTCTTAAAACGCCATCCTGAGCTTTCTATACGCAAATCTGAAGGGGATTCTAAGTCGCGCGCAAATGGTATGTCAAAAGAAGATGTTTCAAGGTATTTTCGTTTGTTGGAAGAAATTTTACAGCAAAATGATTTATTTGACAAACCTTGCAACATATTCAACATGGACGAAACTCTTTGCCAATTGAATAACAAACCCGAGTATCTCATTGCCGAGAAAGGGTAAAAAAATGTCGCTGCGGTGACGTCAGCCGAATGGGGAAAAACGGTAACAGTAGTCGCCTGTTGCAATCAGGAGGGCAGTTTGCTTCCTCCAGCTTGTATTTTCAAAGGCAAAAGAAAGAAGGTTGAATGGGCACAGGGTACGCCACCTGGCTCAGTAGTTATATGGGTAAAAGATCATCTTATATAATCAAAGAAATTTTCTATTCATGGTTAAAAGAACATTTCATTCAAATCCCATCTTGCTCAAGGCGGGTGATAAATAATCGACGTCATTCGACGAAGGAAATCTTGGGATCCAGCTAGCCGTCGAGTCGGATGGGCCCAAAGATTTTGGGGAGAACATTTGAGTTAGATGTGGTGAAGATTACACCACTACCCACCAGTGGCGTGGGGTGAAATTTCAAGAGAGGGAACCCGAAAAAATTTTAAGTAAAATGTTTTATTCAAGACTTACAATTTTGGTGCTTATTCGAAACACAGACTTAAGATATGCAATCTAAGCCACGTTTGTTATACTTTAAGTCATTGGAATTTACGTAGACAATGAGCTCATCTCATAAAAAAAGTGGCTTTGAAAGAAGCCGTTCTGGGCAGAATAATCTATATAAGTTATTGATAACTCGGAGCGTTGTTAAATATAAAAAAATTAGCAATTACAATTATGTACTACCTAATTGTACTCTAAAGCTATCCTACGATTCTTCTTTACGAATTCTGCTAAAACTCTTTCATAACAATTTGAGTTATTTTTAATTTCTAAAAGAAGGTGCCTTTCGATAGATAAAAGTGCGTGGTCTGAGAGTCTTTCTTCTTTGTGGAAATTTCTTAAGTGTGGACTATTTTTAAAGCCGAAAAAGATTTTTCCACAGAGGCCACAGTCAAAGGCGGGGTTAAAAAGATTTCACACAATGTTAGAGCTTGAGAAAAAGTATCTCTAAGCATTTCCGTATTAAAATGCTTATAAAGTTGAAAAACTTCAAGCTTTTTAAGTGAAGGGGTGGTAGTGTATAAAACTTTGAGTTTTCCTTTTTTTGGAGTAGTAAAATTAAAAATTCCATGAAATAGGGTAATTAAAGAAGATATTTTGTAATCCGGCATTGAATTAGAAAATATTCATATTTTGATTTGTTTAATAAATCAAAGAAAATATATGAACTAAATGAACTATACCTATTCTTAATCTGACTTGTAACATTATCTATAATTGCTACAAAATAATTTGTATAATTTGTAATTTGCTATAATTTGTATTTGAATCAATATTAGTAGTCGGCGTTTGCCGACTGAGCAGTTACTTACGCTCTCATAGATTGAGTCAAATGAGTTTAAAAATTCAGAATGAATCCATGGCTCAAAACCCTCGATCTCTTGCTTCACAAGCTCTATGTCTTCTCTGCAATTGAATAAGACGTCCACTATACGCGAATGATATTGCCATCGAGTCTCTAATACCCCGGAATGCCAGTTCTTGTTTTCCTAGAAGAACTACAGTGTCTATGAAACGCTTCATTAAATCGCGATTGCGATCAACTTTTCTATTATGAGCCTCGTAAAAATTCCCTAAAGAAGTCCCTATACGATATTCGCCAAATTCATGCAAATGCAATCCCCATCCTTTCGCGTATAATTAATTTTCATTGATGGTGTCGAGCGACCTAGTTCTATAACTTTTTTTTTTTACAAAAAAGTAAGCTTACTGAACTCGTGGGTTTCTTTTAGAAGAAAATCGGTTAAACAACACTCAAAATTAACTAGAGACATCTTATCTAAGAATAATTAGAATGTTCAATGGGGCACCTCTTGAGTAGATTTATAATTACTTACTTGGTATATAGCTAATAACTATTCACTTAGCTCACTCACTATTTTATAATAATTTAATAATTTAATGTAATATAATAATATAATATATAATAATTTTAATGTAATTGCTAAATTTTTAAAATTTTCTAATAATTAGCAGTCACAAAAATAACAAAAATTCGCATCCAAATTTTCAATAAATTACGCACAATTACACAACCGATTTGCACTGTCATTTCAAATTTGCAAAAAAAAAAAAACAACAAGTAAGAAAAACCTCAAACGCCGTTCGAACCACTACATCATCCAATAACCCGATTTTCGTCGGCTTCTTTTGTTGCCTACAATAAAAAAAAAAAAAAAAACTGCTTCGAACTAAAACCTTTCTCCTCCACTAATGTTCATCCACAAAAGCCGAGAAATCACGGGTTATTTTTCACATAAGCGAATGTATGTTAGACAAAGAAATCGCAAATAAACTTCTACTATATGCCAGAAAGGAATAGAGTTGAAAGTTCGTACTGTGAAGAAATGTATGCATAAGCCGGAAAATGAACGGCTTTTCATAAAAATTCATTGCACGCTCTCTCGCTAGAGGAGTTCATACTTACCTCGCCTATGTGTGCGAGTTTGTGTATGA
Source organism: Pocota personata (assembly GCA_963082735.1). NCBI lineage: Eukaryota > Metazoa > Arthropoda > Insecta > Diptera > Syrphidae > Pocota > Pocota personata. The sequence goes on along the minus strand of OY720429.1, from coordinate 180,295,280 downwards.
GTAAAAATGAATAAACAACCGAAGTGGTCACAGCATTTCATCTTCGAGCGTGTATAAAGTTATGATTTATGAATGAAAAATGGTTTGATGAACAAATAATTGAATGTAATGGTTGGCAAGTGGCAAAATAGGGAAAAGGAACGCCGGAAGGAATCGGCTTGTATGGACGCCACGCCACTGCTACCCACTACAACCAAAGAGACGAGTGGATGCAGTGTGTCTTTTATGGACAGTGGTCCCACGACTCCTGTACTGCATTTAAGAATACCTGCGATGGATGTGGGCGTTTAAATCAAAAATAAAAGGTCCCCACCATATTGCCTTCAGGGGTGCGCCATATTGCCCGCAGGTAGGGCAATATGATTTTTTTATAAATCCTTTTTAAATTAATTTATTTTTTGGTAATGGACTTGAATTATTATTTTTATTTAATTTATTTATGTTACTTTTTTCTTTACTTTAATAAAAAAAAAATACTGAATTATAAAACATTGTTCGTAGTAAAGTTATTTCAGATTGATGTTAGATGCGCCATAATGCCCGAACTTACCCTATCTTGGATTTTTTATGATTTAAGCTTTTGCTTATAATTTTCTTAGCTTGCTCTATAAGGTGAAAACCGCTTGCGTCTACGACTTTTAGCATGTCTCAAATTTTTCAATAAATAAAAAATAACCGTATGAAAGGTTCGGGCTGTCGCATCGACTATCTTGAATTTATTATTGTTTGGGATTTTTCCAAACTTGCCGTATTAATTGGTGAAAACTGCTTGTCTTTACGACTTGTAGTTTGTTCTAAACATATAACTTTTCTTAAAAGTTTGGACCGCAATATTGTTTCTGACATCTTGAATTTGTTAGGTCGCAGATTTATTCTATAATTTCCTCAACTTGCTATACAAACATCTATCTTTTTTTCTTCGGTTCATATGTATGTATGTAGTAAACGATTTCATATTTGAGTGATGTGGTCAAAAAAAAAGTTCGTATAACGATGCGTATGCGGGACATTTACACAAGAAGTATGTTACTGTGTCTTCTTCCTCTTCATCTTTTCAGCTCCTGCAGTAGTCACTGTAGCGGATGCCCAACCTTGGAGTATGCCTACTCATCATACAGTGCCCTGTTATTACGTTGGTTAGTTTTGAGAGGGTTCCTAACCTGTGTTTCAGAAATCCGTTAGACCTCTTTTAATCTAGTACTGGTCACAGTATTCTGCCAGTATAACAATAGTCTAGATGCTTCCATCTATACTTCGTCTTGTCTAACGCATCAGAGTGTTGTTGTCATCCTCCACAAAGGCTCCAGTCACATTGCACCCTTAATTGGTTTTAGAGCCTCGTCAGTCGTTCACAGACTTTCACAGTGTACAAACGTGTTTCGGCTTCTCCTTTAAATCAGTAGTGCTTTGAAGTAGAATAATAGACAGTGTAATTTCAAGTGGCGAGTTAGCCTATTGGTAGTGGTGGTGAACCGTCAACCCAGGGTCTTGGGTTCAATTCCCAACCACGGAAATTTGAATATAAACTTTTTTTATAATTTACACTAAATTAGTGGATAAAATTAATAATAAATAAACATTCGATGGAAAGTGAGCGGTCCGCGCTCCCAGTAGCGGGACCAGCTGATAACAAGGTATCAGCCGATGAGGCAGTGGAATCAGGCCACCAAGCAACAGTGGCACCAGATGGTACGTCGAAGAGGAGAAGGAGATTGAAACCATCTCCCAATTTGGTTAAGCGTCCCTCCACATCAGCTTCAGCTGTAAAGCTGCCGGGTGGAGTGAGGGAAGGGGCGCCGACCACAACAACAGCAGCAGCAACAGAAAAGAAGCGACAGAGGTCGGATGACTCTGTCGACTTCCCGTACATCTCCGACGGCGGGGAAGGCCGCTATGTAGGAGACGATAAGAATTGTTTCGCAGTTCTGGCATCCTCGGAATCAGAGGACGAAGACGAGGAAGTTCAAAGTCTGACTAGCAGCATCAGACAGCTAGAGCAGAGGGTGCTTGCCATTAAGGCCAAACAAATGGCCAGAAGAGAGAGGGAGCGGCAACAAGAGCTCCAGCGCTCCCAACAACAACAACAACAGCCGCCAGAAAGCCAGCGACAAAGCCAAATACAGCCGCAAGTACAGCAGCAACAACAACAGCTGAAAAATCAGCAGCAACTACAACCGCAGCAAAAAACGCTGCAACAACCACAGCAGCAGAAAAAGCAGCAACAACCGCAGCAGCAGCAGCAGAAACAGCAGCATCAGCAGAAACAACAGCAACAGAAACAGAAACAGCAGCAGCAGAAACAACAGCAACAACTACCGCAGCAGAAGCAACAGAAGACGACTACAAAGGAGAGGGTGCCGCCAATAAATACCTACAAGGTGGAGTTGAAGGATACCATCGAACTATGTAAGTCGGCCATAGGCAAAAACTTTAATATTAAAAGATTAAATGAAAATAGGCATGCTATCCACTGTAATACAGTGGAAGATTATAAAAAAATTAAGCAGTTACTTAGGGACACGACGACGGAGTTCTTCTCCTTCACCCCGAAGGGGGAAAAGCGGCAAACAATGCTGCTGAGGGGGATAGACCCGTCTACTGATCCGGAGACGCTCCTTGCGCTGCTTAAAGAGAAAGAGTGCAACGAGCTCGAATTCGTAGGGGTCAAGCCATTCACCACAGCTAAGGCAAAAAGGGAGAAGCGGAAGCTGCCGTTCTTCCTAGTTCAGCTTTCACCCAATAGCAAGCTAGATGGTCTAAGGAGTATTAAAGTCCTAGACTACCAGGTTGTTGCCTGGGAAAAATTAAGAAGGAGCGAAAACATTTTACAATGTGTTCGCTGCCAAAGGTTCGGTCACGCCGCGTCGAACTGCGAAATGCAGCCTCGATGTGTTAAGTGTGGAAAGAACCACAAAGCAGAGGAATGTACTCTGGGTAAGGATGGAGTTGCAGATAAGAGCCAGCTCTCGTGTGCTTTATGCAGGAACTCGGGACACACCGCAAACTATCGGGGTTGTCCTAAGTTCCAGTACATTAAGAAAGTAAATCTAGTTCGCCAGGAGAAGGTCGTAGTGAAACGTCCACCTGCTCCAATTCAAACACCATCCGTGACTCCCCAAGTGACCTACGCCCAAATGGCGGCAGGTCGGGGAAACGCGGAACAGAAAAGACCGAAGGTTGCTTCTCAGGCCCCAGCGCCTAGAGCACCGGAGGCTCAAACTGACTTGCTTACCATCTTGCTCTCTATCCAAGGGCAGATGGAGCAGCTTCAACGTCAGGTACAGGAGCAGGCGAAGCGGGTAGACCAGATCTACGCACTTCTGCCGGGCTTAACGCACCTTCAGTCGTAATGGGTACGAACATAGAGGAGCAATCCTTGAAGATCCTTGCGGTGAATGTGAATTCACTGATTAGGATCGAGCGAAGAGCCGTATTGTTTAAGTTGCTTGAAGACCAAACCCCTGATGTGCTTATGGTTAGCGAAACAAAGCTATCCCAGAAGCACAAATTGGGGCACAATAAATACAATATTGTCAGAAGAGACCGACCCAACTCCACACGAGGAGGAGGTGTTGCGATCTTCATACGCAAACAACTGCAATTTAAAGTTATGTACAGCGGTGAAGTGCGAAGGTTCCAGGAGCTGGAAGCGTGTATCGTGTGCATCCCTCTCCGTAGTGGAAAGAGGATGTACTTGGTCGCACTCTATGCACCTGAAGCTACTCAATCTACTTTATTTATTTCAGAGCTCGAGACACTTTTTCGATTCCTAAGGCTGGAGTCAGAGGAGAATTATTTCATCATGGCCGGAGATCTCAATGCCAAACATAGAGATTGGGGAAATAACACACCAAATCCTAGAGGGAACCTACTATTCAATTGGTGGAGTCGGCACAGTGTCGAGTATAAACTCGATTTGAAAGCTACAGATAGTCCGTCGTTTCCTAGAAGCGGCTCCTATCTGGATCTTATGCTGTTCGACGTACGGTTACAACTGACCCACATGGACCGACAAACTATAAACTGCCTGCACACATTTGTGTATGACAGTGACCATTGCGGACTCAGTGCCGTAATAACGATTCCCAACGAAATTGCGGAGTTGGAGGAGTTTGTCCAAACGTACTCCTACAATTATAGTAGGACGCGTTGGACTCGCTTCTCAAGAACTTTGACAAGAGCACTCTCCTCGAATTCGCTCTACCCACCGTCCAATAGGAATCTGTCAAACGAGGAGATTGACTGGTACCTAAAACAAATGGACGAGACAATTAAACGAACTATGGACAATACGATACCTCGGTATCAACATACTGACAACGCAGACATATTCCGCAATGCAACAATTGACGCACTACACCAACACAAAAGTAGACTGCTGTCGAGACTTAAAACCTTGTACAGACAGTTTACTGACAGACAAAACTCGGAGGTTAGGACGCTGAAGTCGTTGATTAAAAACCTCCAAAAATTAATTAGAGAAAATTATAGACTTTCTGTAAATTTGCATTGGAACAGCAAAATTCGGGCTGTAAAATCCAACAACCCGAGTATGTTCCCGCAAATAAATAAAATATTTCGGAGGAATAATCAAAACGACCTTCCGTGTCTTAAGATCCCCCGAACGACGAACAATGGACAAATACTAATAACAGCAGGTATAGATCCAGATAACGCTGTAGAGGATGACAACTTCTTTGTGATCGAAGATCCGCAGGAGAAGGTAGAGGCTATAGGAGCGACTTTCCAGGAAGTGTACAAGGTGAATGATACCATTTGCCCGAACCACGACCTGGAAAATCGCGTCCTTGTGCACAACTTCTACCTTCGAAATGATATAGAGCACTGGCGATCCGAGAACATAGGTTTTACCGAGTTCAATGACGATAACATGGCAAATAATGTCATCGCCGATGAAAGGGTACATCCCCCGTACATATCGAAGGTGGAGCTCCAAGCGATCTTCGACTCATTGAGGAGGAAAAAGTCTGCAGGAATCGACGGAGTGTCGAACATTGTGCTTCGACATCTCCCTCTAGAAGCGGTGGACATTTACACCACTCTGTTTAACAATGCGCTGAATAATGCACATTATCCAGCGCATTGGAAAACAGCAGTGATACAACCCATCCCCAAACGGGGTAAGGACACTTCCAATCCGGCAAATCTCCGGTCGATAAGTCTCCTTCCGAACATCAGCAAGGTATTCGAGAAAGTGATCAATAGCGCCCTGCTTAAGTGGACTGAGAACAGTAATATAATTCCGGATAACCAATTCGGTTTTAAGGCGGGGCATGATACAATACATGCCGCGTCCAAACTGGTATCGGATATCCAATGGAACAAAAGCAAGAAACAGTGCACGGGTGCCTGCCTGATTGACTTGGAGAAGGCCTTCGACACCGTATGGTTAGAGGGACTCTTCTACAAGCTGAGCAGGCTGGGCATAAGCAAACCACTGCTGTACATACTTCATAACATGCTCACCAGTAGACAGTTCATTGTCAAAAATGGCAATGTGACTTCTGCTGGAACATTTCTAATTAAAAACGGTCTGCAACAAGGTGCGGTTAATTCACCGATCCTTTTCAATATTTACACGAGCGATCTCATAGGATCACTTCACCATGCCATAGCGTACGCAGACGACTTGATCGCGTACAGATCAGGACCAAAAATCGAGGTCATTGCAATTCTCTTGCAACGTGACTTCGATAAGATTCAGCGATATTGCGATGACTGGAAGTTGAAGATCAACTTCCAGAAATCGGAAACCATTCTTTTTAGGACGCCGTTGTCTGGGGCCTCTAGGGATACCAGAAAGAATTGGCGAAAGTTCTCAATCGTTGGACCGCACGGACAGCCACTTGCGAGTCGAAGTGTAGTCAGATACCTAGGGCTCTGGTTAGACCAATATCTATATTTTAACAAACATATAGATGCTGCTCTGGCCAGAGCCAAAGGTGCTTTTGCCCTTACAAAGAGACTTTTTTATAGCAAGCAACTCGATGCAAGGGTAAAGGTAATCTGCTACATGGCCCTCATCCGGCCCATGCTCGTATAGGATGTCCCGTGTGGTTCAATGTGGGAGCAAGCTTGTTGGAAAAGATTCGGGTGTTTGAGAGGGCTTGCCTTCGGGCTTGCCTTCATTTATACAGAACACCGGAGTCCCAGTACATAAAATTCTATCCCAATGAGGTCCTATACAACAGGGCTAATCTAATAAGAGTGGATAATTTCGTTATCAAGCTGATTCGAAGGCACATTGCAAGAGCAATGAGCTCGACGAACAACCTGATCTTCGGGGCTTATTACCCCAATTCCGAGTATCATGAGAGAGTGCGCCTTAACGGCTTTGTTCCCCCAGAGGCGTTCCTCTATTTTGATAAGAAAGGTCTGATCCAGGACAGATTGGCAGTGCCGCTAATCTTCCACGTTGCTCGGACAGCTGTGGATAGGCGACTCAACTACGACAGAGACGTTGCACACGGCAGTGTGGAGCGTCTCCGGTTTAGTAGGGCGGTATCGGGTCGCGATGTTCATGACGTACAACGTCAGTACGGTCATTTCTGGTGGCTGGCCGAAAGAGAGGAAACTCCTTCGTCGTTTCCTCCTAATCCAGGGTAGCCTGTTTGATGTTGAAAGTTGGCTGTTCTTGCCCATGGCCGACTTACATAGTTTAGGTTTAGGTAGTTTTTTAGGTTTAGGTAGGTGTAAGTAGTGAATAATAAAAAATAAAAAAATAAAAAAAAAAAAAAAAAAAAAAAAAAAATTATAAATATATCCACAGCACTTGGATGAAAAAATACAAAAAAAAAACACAAAAAACACAAAAAACATAAAAAAAAATTATAAAAAAACAGCACTCGACAAAAAAAAAAAAAAAAAAAAAAAAAAAAAAAAAAAAAAAAAAATTTACGTATAGAATACGTAAGGTAGAATAAGATAGGCTAATTTAGAATAAGATAGTTTTAAGATTTATTTTAAGGTAGTTTATAAGTTTTATTTATATGAATACAAAAAAATGTTCAGACACTAAGTTTTTGACCAATTTTCTTAGTTCAAATTTTAAAAGAACGAATAAATAAACAAGTTTCATGTTCGTTACGTCGAAAGACATAGTTTTTAAGTGTTAGGTTTAGCTTAGAGCGCCCGCATAGGGCCAGTAAGTTAGAATAAGAATAGTTAAGTTAGTTAAGCTAGTTTTAAGCGTTTTGTCTAGCATGTAAGTTATAATGAATTACCCAATAAAAAAGTGCATTAAAAATGAAAATGAAAAAATGGTTTTAGAGCCATCCGTGAAAATTCAACTGAAATTCTTCCTTTGCTCAAATTTCGGAAAAATCCGGTCCTGAGCGTGAGGAAAGTCGGCTTTAAATTTACGAATCAGTTTGAGTTCTGGTGTCATTGCATCAGATGGCATTTCCATAGGACAAGAGTCGAAAAATAAGTTCCGCGCAAGGTCGTCGAAGCTCCAGTGCGGTTTATACTAAGAGCCACATCGTTTAAGATGGAAGATAGCTTTTAATATATTGCTATCAAACAATGCATCTAGAGCAGAGCCAAGTGTGCTAGAAAAGGCCTCCGTGTAGCCGAGACAAACTGTTTTTGGAGTGATGTCGATCAGGTTTAGTGGCATTGTTTAAACCTCCATAATCCCCACATGCTCTTAAATTTTCGCTGCCTTTCTCAGCTACCATATGGAGGGGTGAAGAAACGGGTGATGATGATGGTTTGCAAATGCCTACACTAATCATGTTTTGAAACTCTAATAGCGCCGCTTTATGTTGTTTCTCATTAGGCGGCGTGGTTTTGCAAAAGGTAATCGATCTTTTGTAATAATATGGTGTTGAATAGTATGAAGAACTAACAAATCCGCGCCAGTATCAATAAGAAACCTGAGATTGTTATCGGGATCGCGAATGAAAAGACGGCTTGGTAACGAATAAACCGAGCTGTGCGCCGTCAAGACAGCTGGATTTTTTTTTTCTTTTGTCTTCGTTATTTGAAGAAATGTCTTTATTAAAATTGCAAGGACTGGAGCAATTCCGCGCATTAGATCCAAACTTTGAATGAAACCAGCAGATATCTGATCCTCCTTGAATTGCTTCTAATAATTTAATTTCGTCCCTGTGAACGTAAACTTTGTTTGCTGAACCTACTTGTTAATTGGTGTACCATAGACTTCAATTAATTAATTAATTTATTTATTTGAGCTTAATACTCGTACAAGCAAAAACTTAAATCTAAACTAAAACTAAAAATAACTAAACTAAAACTGGACTTAAAAATAACAGTTTTTGATTATGAGGAAGAATTAATGGACGTTTCTCAGGGAGGTTCTGCTATTGTGAAAGTCAAAAACGGTTTGCATGTGATTAGCTCTGCGGAGCATTCTGGATATTGGTTCATGGTATCCATAATTTTTGTGATGAGGAATAAGACGGAAGAGGGGTGAGGACCTGAGGTTACGTGGGTTGGTGTTGAAAGAAATCATATGCAGCAGCGCGAGGGAATCAATGTTACCGGCTAATAACTGATGGATAAACAATGTCAGCAACTTCGCTACATTTATCGAAAGGCTGTAAATTGATTAGTTTCAAACGGTCAGGGTATGGGGGCAAATTGTAACTATCAGTCCAGAGTAAGGCAAAGCAGATGAACCTACACTGGACATCTTCGATTCGCAAGATATGGATTTCGAAGTACGGTGACCGTACCTGGCAAGCATATTCAAGGAGGGGTCTGACAAATGTGAAGTATAAGGATTTTGTAATTTCGAGAATTCTTTAAACCATCGTTTAATGAAACCAGCGCAGAGTGAGCTCTGTTGATAATGTTATCAATATGAGAACGGAAGTTGAGTTCCCTATCACAGATAACACCCAAATCGCGAAGAGAAGAAACAGAGGGTGTAGGCTCTCCGCTAATGGAATAGACTCTGGGGGATGGTCGTATACGCTTTCGAGAATATGTAATAGCTTGGCACTTGCTGACGTTGAGCTCTAAAAAATTTCTATGGCACCATACTGAGAATCAATTCAGATCATCTTGCAGTGAAAGAGAGTCTGCATGAGACGATATGATTCTGAAGATTTCCATATCATCCGCATATATAGAAAGGTGGGAGTCATTGATGATATAATCGACATCGTTAATTGTCAAAATGAAGATCATTGGACTAAGATTACTACCTTGAGGGACTTCCGATGTGGCTTTAAATTGAAGATCTGAGGAGGACGTTATATTGGCGTTTTTCCAAGTAAGATTTGATCCATGAGATAAACTCCGATTGAAAACCAAGAGCTTTACGAATAATTGCATTAATTCAGATCTCAGTAAGGTTAACACTATTTCGCGTGTTAGAATGTATTTCAGAAATGCCTGCTACTGAACCGGAGGCTTTCCAAATTTTATATAACAGACAAGTTAACTCAGCTTCCGATTTGTCTTCTTGCGAAATGAGGGCAATGTTTATTAGTTGAGGAAGTTGTAGAAACCATAGTCTCCTATTTAAATTGTCACTAATTATACCTAATACACCTGCCAGTTGTTTTAAAACTCTGTTCGCTGGATAACAGCTTCTCTACACGTCTATCTTCGCTAAGCGAGTGCCGTTGTATAAGAGTTTCTTTAAACTTTTCATAATTGTTATCTGTCGGAGGGGATTGAATACAATCGACAACTATTTCGAGTACGTCTTGAGGCAAGGCTCCAAGTACATAATTATATTTTGTTATATTTTTCTTAATCTGGACGTTGATGATTTGTCCGAGCGTATACACCGTATCAAATTTCAAAATTGTAAATTATAGAATTAAAGATTGTGTATAATTGCCTAAGAATAAAATTCGATTTTAAGTGAAGTGTTGTAGAAATAGTTTGTTTTATTCCTAACGCTACATCAATTGGTTACCAATGTTTGTTAACCCTTTTCGTAAGAGGGTGAACGTGTGCAGATCAACTCTTAAGAGTACGTGTCTATGCATATACGATATTATTTGTTGACTCAGAGAGTGATCGCTACAACACTTTGGTTGGTGACCCCATTTTATATTTAAGTTAGAAAAGTAAATATTTGGCAAAAAACACGTACAACGGAACTTTATTTTTCTAAAATTGGCTGTTTCTCAGCTACAGTTTTGTTGCTTTTCTTCAAAATTAAGATTTAAATAATATTTCAAGATCAAGTTATTGAATTTTTCCAAAATAAGGTTTTTTTATTTTTATAAGTTTTTAAAGAAATTCGTTATTTGCAAATGGATAGACCAAGTCGGATAGTTGATTAGTTTTAGTTTTATTTAGCCAGCTGAGTGTAAAAGAATTAACATATTTAGTTACTGGAAACCAAACTTATTCAAACCATGCAACATGAGATATTTTTGACAGATCGACACTATAGTCGCAAGAAATAACTCTAAATAATTCGTTGTTCATTGCTTATAACATTAATAAATATACAAATTCAGCCTTTACCTTGGAAAGTACATTCTTACCTGCTATAAGCAAATAATCAATACAACAAACTTTATACTATATAATTTATTCTGCTGTCTTCATTAAAATAAAAACAAACTCATGGACATGTTAAGAGTGTATATTTGTCTTAAGATTTTAAAGCTATTTAATTTCTTATATCTAATATCTAGGTTAACACACCTGTATAATTATTTTAAGTTCACAGAAATTATACAAATAAAAAAAAAATATTCAAAAAATTCAAACTTATGTATATTACAGATTTTTGTATTTTTATAAACACTTAAACTTATATCCTTTTAGTTATTCGAATTTTTAACCCGTTCTTCGGCCTTAAGATTAGTTCTCCTAAAAGTGTTAAGTCTTCACGTCGGTCCACAGCTTCAATTGTATAATTACGCAATATTTTCGAAAGTACTGCCTTTTCCTCTAATATTGCGAATTTTTGTCCGATACAGTTTCGAGGCCCAGCACTAAAGGGAATATATGAAAACGGATGTCTACCATAGCAGTTTTCTGGCAGAAAATTATCAGGATTAAATTGTTCAGGTTTTGGAAAAACTGCTGGATTTCTGTGCAACATATACGTCATAATAAGTGCCGTTGTGCCAGCAGGTACTGTGTAATTTCCTATAAATAAAAAGTATAAGATTACATCTTAACGAAATATTTGTTACTATTATTTAATTTTGTATTTTACTTGCTCCTGCAACTATCGTTTTCCTGCAAATTTTACATTTTGATCAATCTTGGTATTACTATATATGTATTTATATAAAGGAATGATTTGAAATGTAAACAAAATCGTGAAAAAAAGAAATGTCAAAAGTTCCAAAACTTGGAATGCCAAATATTGTTCATAACCAAGAAAAATGTTTCAAAAACCAGTGAAAAAGTGAAGTATCGTTATACCTATGTACGCATTTTTTGACAAAAACTTGGTTCGGAATCTGCTAGCATTAATTAAATATTAAATTGCGCATCGAATTGCGATTCATCCAGACATTTGGGCTGCAGTCGTCCATACAAACAGATAGACAGAATTGGCAGACTGACTTTTTTTGAGTTTCTCTATTATATGTTTATAAAGGGTGTTCCAAAATTCGCGCAAAAATGAATTTTGATAAAAAACTCATGTTTTTAAATAAAAATTGTAAATGTTTTATTGATTCATAAAGGTATAGGGTTATGTATGGAATAGCAAATCGGGTATGACCATTTTGCATAAACGTGACTGACTTTCGTTAATACAGCGCTCAATTACTCCTTCGAGGCGTGGATGGTCGTGGGCTTGTTGGCATAAACCTTAGACTAAAAAAACCCAAAGAAAAAAGTTCAACGGCATTAAATCGCATGATCTGGGCGGCCAATTCTGATCAGCAAAATGGGGAATTTCACGACTGATGCAGTAATTGAATTGTTTTTTTTTTTTTTTTTTTTTTAATGCATTTTTATTAAATTCATTGTAACTTATTTGCTAGACAAAAAAACGCTTAAAACTAGCTTAACTAACTTAACTATTCTTATTCTAACTTACTGGCCCTATGCGGGCGCTCTAAGCTAAACCTAATACTTAAAACTATGTCTTTCGACGTAACGAACTTGAAAATTGTGTTTAAATTATTTAATTTTTTTAATTCTAATTGTTAATAAGAAAATTTTTATAGGAAAAACTTAGTATATGTACTCTTTTTTTTTAATGTTCTTATACATAAAACTTACAATCTACCTTAAAATAAACCTTAAACTATCTTATTCTAAATTAGCCTACCTTATTCTACATAAATTTTTTTTTTTGTTTTTTTTATTTTTTTTTTTTTTTATTATTTTTTTTTTTTTTTATCGAGTGCTGTTTTTTTTTTTTTTTTTTTTTTTTTATGTTTTTTGTGTTTTTAGTGTTTTTTTTTGTATTTTTGCATCCAAGTGCTGTGGATTTATTATTTTTTTTTTTTTTTTTTTTTTTTTTTTTTTTTTTATTAAAATATAACCTACAACCTATTTACACTACCTAAACCTTAAACTATGTAAGTCGGCCATGGACAGCAAACAGCCAACCTCAAATATGCAACAGGCTACCCTGGATTAGGAGGAAACGACGAAGGAGTTTCCTCTCTTTCGGCTAGCCACCAAAAACGACCGTACTGACGTTGTACGTCATAAATATCGCGACGCGATACCGCCCTACTAAACCGGAGACGCTCCACACTGCCGTGTGCAACGTCTCTGTCGTAGTTGAGTCGCCTATCCACAGCTGTCCGAGCAACGTGGAAGATTAGCGGCACTGCCAATCTGTCCTGGATCAGACCTTTCTTATCAAAATAGAGGAACGCCTCTGGGGGAACAAAGCCGTTAAGGCGCACTCTCTCATGATACTCGGAATTGGGGTAATAAGCCCCGAAGATCAGGTTGTTCGTCGAGCTCATTGCTCTTGCAATGTGCCTTCGAATCAGCTTGATAACGAAATTATCCACTCTTATTAGATTAGCCCTGTTGTATAGGACCTCATTGGGATAGAATTTTATGTACTGGGACTCCGGTGTTCTGTATAAATGAAGGCAAGCCCGAAGGCAAGCCCTCTCAAACACCCGAATCTTTTCCAACAAGCTTGCTCCCACATTGAACCACACGGGACATCCATATACGAGCATGGGCCGGATGAGGGCCATGTAGCAGATTACCTTTACCCTTGCATCGAGTTGCTTGCTATAAAAAAGTCTCTTTGTAAGGGCAAAAGCACCTTTGGCTCTGGCCAGAGCAGCATCTATATGTTTGTTAAAATATAGATATTGGTCTAACCAGAGCCCTAGGTATCTGACTACACTTCGACTTGCAAGTGGCTGTCCGTGCGGTCCAACGATTGAGAACTTTCGCCAATTCTTTCTGGTATCCCTAGAGGCCCCAGACAACGGCGTCCTAAAAAGAATGGTTTCCGATTTCTGGAAGTTGATCTTCAACTTCCAGTCATCGCAATATCGCTGAATCTTATCGAAGTCACGTTGCAAGAGAATTGCAATGACCTCGATTTTTGGTCCTGATCTGTGTACGCTATGGCATGGTGAAGTGATCCTATCAGATCACTCGTGTAAATGTTGAAAAGGATCGGTGAATTTACCGCACCTTGTTGCAGACCGTTTTTAATTAGAAATGTTCCAGCAGAAGTCACATTGCCATTTTTGACAATGAACTGTCTACTGGTGAGCATGTTATGAAGTATGTACAGCAGTGGTTTGCTTATGCCCAGCCTGCTCAGCTTGTAGAAGAGTCCCTCTAACCATACGGTGTCGAAGGCCTTCTCCAAGTCAATCAGGCAGGCACCCGTGCACTGTTTCTTGCTTTTGTTCCATTGGATATCCGATACCAGTTTAGACGCGGCATGTATTGTATCATGCCCCGCCTTAAAACCGAATTGGTTATCCGGAATTATATTACTGTTCTCAGTCCACTTAAGCAGGGCTCTATTGATCACTTTCTCGAATACCTTGCTGATGTTCGGAAGGAGACTTATCGACCGGAGATTTGCCGGATTGGAAGTGTCCTTACCCCGTTTGGGGATGGGTTGTATCACTGCTGTTTTCCAATGCGCTGGATAATGTGCATTATTCAGCGCATTGTTAAACAGAGTGGTGTAAATGTCCACCGCTTCTAGAGGGAGATGTCGAAGCACAATGTTCGACACTCCGTCGATTCCTGCAGACTTTTTCCTCCTCAATGAGTCGAAGATCGCTTGGAGCTCCACCTTCGATATGTACGGGGGATGTACCCTTTCATCGGCGATGACATTATTTGCCATGTTATCGTCATTGAACTCGGTAAAACCTATGTTCTCGGACCGCCAGTGCTCTATATCATTTCGAAGGTAGAAGTTGTGCACAAGGACGCGATTTTCCAGGTCGTGGTTCGGGCAAATGGTATCATTCACCTTGTACACTTCCTGGAAAGTCGCTCCTATAGCCTCTACCTTCTCCTGCGGATCTTCGATCACAAAGAAGTTGTCATCCTCTACTGCGTTATCTGGATCTATACCTGCTGTTATTAGTATTTGTCCATTGTTCGTCGTTCGGGGGATCTTAAGACACGGAAGGTCGTTTTGATTATTCCTCCGAAATATTTTATTTATTTGCGGGAACATACTCGGGTTGTTGGATTTTACAGCCCGAATTTTGTTGTTCCAATGCAAATTTACAGAAAGTCTGTAATTTTCTCTAATTAATTTTTGGAGGTTTTTAATCAACGACTTCAGCGTCCTAACCTCCGAGTTTTGTCTGTCAGTAAACTGTCTGTACAAGGTTTTAAGTCTCGACAGCAGTCTACTTTTGTGTTGGTGTAGTGCGTCAATTGTTGCATTGCGGAATATGTCTGCGTTGTCAGTATGTTGATACCGAGGTATCGTATTGTCCATAGTTTGTTTAATTGTTTCGTCCATTTGTTTTAGGTACCAGTCAATCTCCTCGTTTGACAGATTCCTATTGGACGGTGGGTAGAGCGAATTCGAGGAGAGTGCTCTTGTCAAAGTTCTTGAGAAGCGAGTCCAACGCGTCCTACTATAATTGTAGGAGTACGTTTGGACAAACTCCTCCAACTCCGCAATTTCGTTGGGAATCGTTATTACGGCACTGAGTCCGCAATGGTCACTGTCATACACAAATGTGTGCAGGCAGTTTATAGTTTGTCGGACCATGTCGGTCAGTTGTAACCGTACGTCGAACAGCATAAGATCCAGATAGGAGCCGCTTCTAGGAAACGACGGACTATCTGTAGCTTTCAAATCGAGTTTATACTCGACACTGTGCCGACCCCACCAATTGAATAGTAGGTTCCCTCTAGGATTTGGTGTGTTGTTTCCCCAATCTCTATGTTTGGCATTGAGATCTCCGGCCATGATGAAATAATTCTCCTCCGACTCCAGTCTTAGGAATCGAAAAAGTGTCTCGGGCTCTGAAATAAATAAAGTAGATTGAGTAGCTTCAGGTGCATAGAGTGCGACCAAGTACATCCTCTTTCCACTACGGAGAGGGATGCACACGATACACGCTTCCAGCTCCTGGAACCTTCGCACTTCACCGCTGTACATAACTTTAAATTTCAGTTGTTTGCGTATGAAGATCGCAACACCTCCTCCTCGTGTGGAGTTGGGTCGGTCTCTTCTGACAATATTGTATTTATTGTGCCCCAATTTGTGCTTCTGGGATAGCTTTGTTTCGCTAACCATAAGCACATCAGGGGTTTGGTCTTCTAGCAACTTAAACAATACGGCTCTTCGCTCGATCCTAATCAGAGAATTCACATTCACCGCAAGGATCTTCAAGGGTTGCTCCTCCATGTTCGTACCCATTACGACTGGAGATGCGTTAGGCCCGGCAGAAGTGCGTAGATCTGGTCCACCCGCTTCGCCTGCTCCTGTACCTGACACTGAAGCTGCTCCATCTGCCCTTGGATAGAGAGCAAGATGGCCAGCAAGTCAGTTTGAGCCTCCGGTGCTCTAGGCGCTGGGGCCTGAGAAGCAACCTTCGGTCTTTTCTGTTCCGCGTTTCCCCGACCTGCCGCCATTTGGGCGTAGGTCACTTGGGGAGTGACGGATTGTGTTTGAATTGGAGCAGGTGGACGTTTCACTACGACCTTCTCCTGACGAACCAGATTTACTTTCTTAATATACTGGAACTTAGGACAACCCCGATAGTTTGCGGTGTGTCCCGAGTTCCTGCATAAAGCACACGAGAGCTGGCTCTTATCTGCAACTCCATCCTTACCTAGAGTGCATTCCTCTGCTTTGTGGTTCTTTCCACACTTGACACATCGAGGCTGCATTTCGCAGTTCGACGCGGCGTGACCGAACCTTTGGCAGCGAACACATTGTAAAATGTTTTCGCTCCTTCTTAATTTTTCCCATGCGACAACCTGGTAGTCTAGGACTTTAATACTCCTTAGACCATCCAGCTTGCTATTGGGTGAAAGCTGAACTAGGAAGAACGGCAGTTTCCGCTTCTCCCTTTTTGCCTTAGCTGTGGTGAATGGCTTGACCCCTACGAATTCGAGCTCGTTGCACTCTTTCTCTTTAAGCAGCGCAAGGAGCGTCTCCGGATCAGTAGACGGGTCTATCCCCCTCAGCAGCATTGTTTGCCGCTTTTCCCCCTTCGGGGTGAAGGAGAAGAACTCCGTCGTCGATTCTTTTAATAAATTTTTTATTTTATGATAATGCTCCACTGTACTACAGTGGATAGCATGCCTATCCTCATTCAATCTTTTAATGTAAAAATTATTACCAATGGCCAACTTACATAGCTCAATAGTATCCTTTAGCTCAATCTTGTGGGTGTTGATTGGCGGCACCCTCGTCTTTGTAGTCTTCTGTGGTTGTTGTTGCTGTTGTTTCTGCTGTGGTTGTTGTTGCTGTGGTTTCTTCTGCTGTTGTTGTTTCTGCTGCTGTTTTTGCTGTTGCTGCTTTGGTTGCAGTACTTCTTGTAGTTGCTGTTTCTTCAGCTGTTTTTGTTGTTGTTGCTGCTGCTTATTCTGCTGCAGTTGCGGCTGCTTTTGTTCTTGTAGCTGGCTTTCTGGCTGCTGCTGCTGTTGTAGTTGTTGTTGAGCGCGCTGGAGCTCTTGCTGCCGCTCATTCTCCCTCCTGGCCATTTGCTTGGCCTTGATAGAACGCACTCTTAGTTGCAGCTGTCTGATGCTGCTATTTAGACTCTCTACCTCTTCGTCTTCGTCTTCCGATTCTGAAGCCACCAGAACAGAGAAGCTATTATTTTCTCCCATGTAACGACCTTCCCCACCGTCGGAGACGTATGGGTATTCATCGCTATCGTTTGACCTCTGCCGTTTTTTTCGTCTGTTGCTGCTGTTGATGTACCCGGCGCCCCTTCCCTCACTCCACCCGGCAGCTGTTCTGATGAAGCTGATGTGGAGGGGCGCTTTACTAAGTTGGGAGTTTGTTTAACTTTTCTCCTCTTTCCAGTACCTGCTTTAGCCACCATTGCTGGGTGGCCTGATTGACCCGTCTCGTCTGCTGATATGATTTCAGCTAATCCCGCTATTGAGAGCGCGGACCGCTCGTTGTCGTCCATCGTCTGACTTCTGCTGTCGTCACTCTTCTTAGTTTTATTTACACTTTTTTATTTAATTTAAAAAAAAAAAAAAAAAAAAGTCCACAATACTACTTTCCCCGCCGGGAATCGAACCCGAGTACCCGGGTTGATAGTCCACTATCACTACTATTGGGCCAACTTGCCACTTAAAAGCGTACTCTGTAATTTTCTATTTCAAACCACTTTCAATTTAAAAGAGAAGCCGAAACACATGTGCACTCCATGAAAGTCTGTGAACGACTGAGTAATTGAATTGTTTCTAGAGCTGTATGGCATGTGGCAACGCCTTGTTGAAAACACATGTCGTCCATATCCATATCTTGTAATTTAGGCACAAAAAAGTGGATTATCATGTCGCGATAGCGAGCACCATTAACTGTTATTGCCTGACCAGCCCCATTTTCAAAGAAGAATTTTTCGAAGATGCCTCCAACCCAAAATCCGCAATAAACAGTGACACGTTGTGGATGCATTTGTTTCTCAACAATCATTCGTTAATTTTTTGAACCCTTAATTCGACAATATTGACGATTAACAAAGCCATCAAGATGAAAATGAGCCTCATCGCTGAAGATACTTTTGTTTGAAAAATCAGTATCCATTTGTTGTTGTTCCATAATCCATTCAACGAATTCTCTTCGTTGTGCGCGGTCAGTAGGCCTCGCAATTCTGTATGTCTGCCTGTATATCGGACTGCAGCTCATTTCGATCACAGTTCGAGTCGAAATGAGGAATTTTCATTCTAAACTCAAAATGTACGGTTCTTTACATACATCCAATTAAAAAAAAAATAGGTGTAATTTCTTCGTAAATGGGCCTCACGACTTTAACTAAAATTCGTACATATTCGGGGTAATATGAACGTTTGCAATAATACTGCGTTCTAAGTTTTTAGCTGAAAATTTGAAAAACTCTACTTTACTTATTAGCGGATAAGACGATTTCATTCAAAATTGATATCTAAGTCATTATCCACATATGTAAGGATATGCCATCAAATTTCGGACATACATATGGTCAAAACAGTTTTTTGCTTTTTAACACATTTTATGAAAATCTGAACTTCTTCTTCGAACAATTTACGAGTGAACTGGAGAAGTTACGTGAGACCTAGTCGTGACCTTTATTTTTTTTTCGGTTGTATCTGATTTGTAAAATGAAAATGTATTCTTATTTCTCATTGTTTATACAATCATGAAAAATCAGAACAATCCCAGGATTTTAGATAGTGTGCGGAAAAAATGTGAATATTACATAAATTCAAAATTTAAAAGTATTTTATTAAACATTAGTAAAGTTTGCAAAACATAATTGTAATATTTAAGATACAGGAGAAGCTGGGGAATTAGATTTCGCATATATTCCCAAAAAGTAATTTAATTTTATTAGAACAGCTCCAAAATTAGAAACAAATTAATTTTTCGAAATAAACCCTTGCGGCTCACAAATTAGAGTAAAGGATTCTTATTTTAGAGAACAAATTTTCATGTTCATCCCTTCGGTTGTATTTTTTTTTTTTTTTTTTCAGTGTAACATTATGCTTTTAATTTGTTTAGAAAAGTGCCGTTAACCCTTTGTTGTTGCCTTAAACAAAAGTGTTGTCGGAACTTTTGGTAACTCCAGAAAAATTGTGATTAGTTTATTTTTTCGAATCAATATTTTTTTTTTTTTTTTATATAATCTGCGCGCCAAAGGGAATATTAATACCCTTTAATTGTTTCAGGGCACGGGCGTCAGGGAAAGGGGGAAGAGGAACAGAGGAGGTACCTATGCACGTTGGCTTTGAATGTTTGAAGGTTGTAGTGATGGGGAAATACAAAGCCTGGTAGATCGTTCCACATTCGTGTTGATCGGCTTATAAATGAATCCCTATATTTGACAGTACGACCGAAGTTTGGCTTTAGGGTAAACTGATGTGCATTCGAAGCATGTCGCGTATTGCGGGTGAAATTTTGAAGGGGAGGAATGCAACTGGCTATTTCGCTGGAACATTTTTTGTGGAAAAAACGATAAAACAGGGAGAGACAGGAGACATTTCTCCGATGTTCTAGTGAATGAATGGAATTCACAATGTCTCTATCACCTATAAGTTTTAACGCGCGATTTTGTACCCTATCAAGAATGTGCAAAACGGTCTTGGGTGCACCAGACCAGATATGGGTGTTATATTCCAGCTTAGGGCGGATGAATGCCTTATAAATTGAGGCCAGATCAGACGGGGTAAAATATTTCTTGCACCGTTTAAGGAATCCTAGACATTTTGCAGCATTTTTGGCGACCTCGAATATGTGATCATTCCATCGAAGATGGTTATTAATACACATACCGAGAATGGCAAGTCTTTCGGTTTCAACGATGCAAGTACCATCCATGGATAATGGTTGAGGGTTTTGGTTTCGCTTGAGAGACAGGAGACAGCATTGTGTTTTGGAAGCATTAAATTCCACTCTGTTGGTTAAACCCCATTTAATTATGCTGTCCAGGTCGGAATTTAATGTGTTTAACATACGTTGCCGTTCACCTTCTACGGCCGAAGAGCAAGGACGTGAGTTATGGAACGAATGTGAAAAACTGAGGGTACTGTCATCAGCGAAGGAATGGATTGGATTAGAAGTTGCAGACAAGAGATCATTTATAAAAATAAGAAAGAGAGTCGGGGACAAAACAGAGCCTTTGTGAACACCAGCATTTATTTGGTGAATTGCAGACTTGAAGCCGTCCAAAACAACTTGTATTTAACGCCCCGAAAGGTAATTTCTAATCCATTGAAGAAGAGACTCATCGATGCCATATGCACGCATTTCCGACAAAAGAGCCTGATGCCAAACTCTGTCAAATGCTTTTGAAATATCAAGCGCAACCATCTTGGTTTCGCCGAAGTGATGGAGAGATTGGTTCCACTTCTCGGTGAGATATGCCATCAAATCACCAGTGGACCTGTTGCTACGAAAACCATACTCCCGATCATTAAGGAGTTTTCGTGAATCGAGATATTTCATAAGCTGACGATTTATCAGCGTTTCCATGACTTTGGAAAGAAGGGACGTAAGTGCAATGGGTCGGTAATTGGACGGGGAGGAAGATTCGCCTTTTTTAGGGACGGGCTGGACAAATGCTGTTTTCCATCTACTCGGAAAGAGCCCTGAAAAGTAGGATAGACAGAAAAGCTTACGCAGAGGTTTTGCCAGCGTAGAAGAACACCTCTTCAGAACTATTGGGGGGATACCATCTGGACCAGCGGATTTGTGTATGTTAAGACCTTTGAGTACTCCTGCAACTGTATGAGTGCGAAAGTGGACTTGTCCCATGGAAAATTTGACGCTCTCAAATACAGGTGGAGACGAAGCATTATCTAGCAGCGTGGAGTTCGCTGCAAAGTGAGCAGCAAGTAAATTAGCTTTGTCTAAGGAGCTGACAGCTGGAATGTCATTGAAAATGAGCGTGGGGATGGCAGATGAGGCAGAATTTTTAATATTTTTGACGAATGACCAAAAATTTTTACTACCTTTGGGACATTCTAGAATTTTTTGCCTCAATTTTTGGTCATGTAAGAATTTTACACGTCGAATATGGGCATTGCAGTCTTTTCTGGCTTGTTTAAATTTCTTTCGGTTTTCCTCAGATTTGTTGGCTTTATAAGACCGAAAACTTACTTCTTTCAACCTGATAGCCACTTTACAGCTCTGGTCAAACCACGAGTTTGCCTTAGGTTTAATGCTCTTTATTCTGTTAGGAATAAAGTCATTCATACCTAAGAGTATAGTGTTAGTGATCATATCAGCAGCGGCATCCACGTCGCTATCGAGGCAGTCGCAGTTAATAGGAAAGGCGATATATGGAGTGCTATCATCTTTATTCTCTATCCAGGGTATACTAAGTTTGATCCTGTCGCAATTAATAGGAAAGGCGAAATATGGCGAAATATGGAGTGCTATCATCTTTATACTCTATCCAGGGTATACTAAGTTTGTAACATAGAGAAATACTAACGATAGACCCCCGAAAGTATATACATTTGTGATCAGCATCAAAAGTTATGTATGTCGATCTAGGCATTTCCGTCCGTTCGTCCGCATGTCACCACTTTTTGGACCTTAAATTCTGAGTTAGGAAGTAGTTTAAGTTTTCTAGAATCCAATTACATTGTTTAGGTAAAATATGTAGACGTTGACTTTCTCTACATTTTGTCCACACATTATACATGACTACTCCTACTTTGTTGTGGTCTCTCTAAAAAGCTATTTCACAGCATGCTTCAAGGACTTTAGGGTGAATACGGTGTGCTTTGCCATTGCCACAATCTTCCGATTCAATCGAGTATCCACTTATATCTGTGTTGTATGATTCAATTCCATCAAATCACACTATTACACTATTGAATTAATATTTCATAGTTCATGGGCCATTGTTATTGAAATCTATGGGTGAGATGATTTGTAAAGTTTTTTTTTTTGCAATTTTGAAGGATGGAGGAATAAATATGGATATATACAAAAATAACCGGTTAGATAATAGCTGTTAGCGCGTTAATAATCGGTTATTTTCTTGCTTCGGTTAAACCTGTTTCGGAATTAACCGGTCAATGGATAATAGGTTACTTTGTACATAACCGCCCATGCTTAGTGCTGAGATGCCAATAGTGGAGAGGAAACTTTACACACGGATCTTACTGCAGAAACTCTAACAAATTGTCGCAGGTGTCATTTCTTGAACGAAGCTCTACAAATTTTGTTGAAATGCACTGTTCAGCAGCGGCGAATTGTAGAATAAAGAGGACAATAATCATAACCAGAAAAAGGGAGCAAGAAACAAGGAATAGCATACTTGTTGACTCTGGCCAAGAACTGTGTGAAGAAGAACCTTTGCAGTACCAGTCGAAACTTGCACTCACCGAACAAGAGCTTAAGCTTGTCAGCTTTTTTGAAAAATGCTCGACCCTCTATTGCCGTACGACCTACTCGTATATCATGGCTAGGAGTTTTGTCTAACAATTCGCTAGCCATTTGAGAGCCATTACTCCACCATATTCGATGGGAAGAAAATTGGCGGGAATTGACTGGATAAAGAAGTTTATGACGGATGAGCGGGACAATTTCGAGAACAACTTGGTAGGCCAAAACGAACTCATCCTGCAGGCACATTTCGGCGTACAAGAAAAAGCATTTTTAAAATAAATTTGTTGAGCTTCAATTTTTTTTTCGATCTTTTTTTCTGTTTCCCGAATTAATAGACTTAATGGACGTATTTAAAAATTAGTAGTTTGGTTCTACGATTTGCCAAGAAAAATCAAAGAGAGCAGATGTCACCTTCTCAAACCATTATACCCTCCAGGCTCAAAATTTAAGGCGCTGGTAATATATGAACGGATCGACACAACTTTCGTTGGGGTCTTTCGGTATTATTTCTTTCAGTAGAACGCTAATATTTGATCTATGAATATAGGCGATTAAGGACCGACAGACGGACAGATTTGCGAGCCCCTTTTTAGATCTTCTCTACCATATGTTAGGGTGTTCCTTCGTTGTACGGGGAACATTTTTGTTTCCAATTTTTTATCGGTATAACAAAATTAATAGGTGCAGAAATAGCTTTATTTGTATATATATCTATATATAATATATACATATAAAGTTTATTTCAGGGATCGTAACAGTTATTTGGTTTTCGTAAAAAGCGTCATTTAATTTTCGAAACATTTCTAAAAGACTTACCTTTACATATATGTATGTAGGTGTAACATAATAATTATCCGCTTGTTGTTCATCAATTTTTTTTTATCACGGAACTGTTTTATACTATTCAGTTGAGAATGTCTACTTGTAAATTGAAATTTATTTTCGAATCTAGCAGGTGTCGGTCGAATAGCCCACAATAGTACAATAGACTATTTTTAAAAATGGAAACCTATAACATCGAGAATAGAATGCAGTGAACATCGGTAAAGCGAACAATCCAATGGATTGTGTATATGCAATTTTTTACAGACATTCTTCCAAATGAGTAAAAAAAACTTAGTTCGAATAAATACATGTTCTGATAATTTGAACAAACCAGTTAAAAGGCATACCCGATACTCAATCTTTGAAATATTATGGTGGATTTACATAGTCACGCCCCGCAGCACGCGTGGGAAACTAGAAAAGGAAACTCGTGGTTGATTATCCATGCTAATTTCAGTGTCTAATTCACTATTCTCTTTCACCCAAAGAAAAGCAGGAAGCACAATCCTGCTTAAAAACTACATATGTCCAAATTTGTTGGAACTCATAACACTGTCCTTTACTGGTTTTCTTTACTATATTTTTATCCCGCCCTCATTTGCTTGACGATGTAAATCCATCATTAGAAGTGTATTACAACTTGCGTTGTTGTATTTTCTGTAGTTTGATCCTGGGGTCATTCTTAAAGCTGACAACATTACAACGTCTTGAGCGTCGCGTCCATCGTAAAGTCATAGAGATTCCCCATTTGTATGACTTTTCATATAACTCAAAATTTGTTTACAACAGATAATCAGTACCAATGGCTGTAAAGATGAGGCCACATTTGTGGACGTATTTTGTGAAAGGGTTAAATTACTTAACGTTAAAATTTGGAAAAGCCGCGTAAATTCATCGGAAAACTATGAAAGTTGTTACTTGCTGCATAATGTTTAAAGATTGATTGTCCGTTAAATCAAAAGTTTTCCAATTTGTGAAATCCTATGCCTTTCTTTACAAGAATGGCAGTGCCTCTGTCTTGTGTGGCATTAGCCCTATCATTCCTGTATTCAGTTTTGTTTCATACAGGAAAGCTATATTAGGCGCTTGTGACTGAGATGGCTTAAGGCTAAAATGTTGTATATTTCCCTAGCCCAACTGTTAGAAACAGGGTGGGACAACTTTTTTTTTCAAATTTTCGAAAGGAAAAAGGAACATCGAAATATATGAGTGTGTAGGTACGTACATATGTAGCAAAGGTCTACAAATGCCATTTCTCGGATATGATTTTAGACTATTTTAGAAAAAATCTACATCTAAACCACATTTTGCAAATGTGAGTTGTATTTTTTTTATTGATTTAATTAATATTATGTATGTACATATTTAATAAAAATAGGAAAAATCATATAAAGAAGAAAAACTGTAACAAATCTTTAACATATGCTAATTTTTAAATAAACTGGAAGATGTGGGGATTAACGCAGCCAGTCATATCTTACATCATTTTCATCCGATTTTAGTAGTTTTTATCAGTCTACAATTACCATTTAACCATTTAACTATGATATTCCAACTTACATACCAAATGTTATCAAAATCCTTTTAGATTTTCTTCTGTTGTAGGGCACATAAGAACGAATTAAGCATTTTTGGAAAACCATGCCATGTCTTAGCATCAACACCATCCGATTGCAATAAATGTCAGACATACCAGACCAAACTTGCAATGCAAAATTCATTTAAAAATCTGTTCAGTGGTTTTTAGAAATTCATATAAGGACAGTATGTAGATTTGAAATTCCTCCATTTATCTCACCCCCACGGCATTTGATTTTCATAATTTTAAGATGGGAAGTCAAACAATTTATAATTTATCAAAATCCGCCCAAATCACACATGATTTTTTGTTTATTACATATAAAAAAGCAAACCAAAATCAAACGTCTTTCAGTTGATGGCCGGTGAGTGCTCGTTTAGCATACAATACGAGTACGATAGCCATTTTGGGCAATACGGGAAGTTATACTCGTAGAATGATGTAAAAAGTCGAAACAAATATCCACAGTGACATGACATTAATTTAGATTGGTGTATCCACGATTAGAATGATATTTCTGTACGAATAAGATTATTAATTTAGAAGAATTATTGAAAAAGAGTTGTTGAAAAGAGTCACGTTGATCACATTCGGAGCTATGTAACAAACTACATATTAAACTTAATATATCCGGAATAGGGTATAAAAATGTCTGTATATGTACATATATGTATGTAGTTTCATCTTAAAGTTTAATTTAAACATTGAAACTAAATGATATGTATGTTTCAGTTTAACTTAACCCTTTGACTACACTTGATTACAATACAACTATGACTTTAAAAACATACTGGATTTTAGGTCTTCTTATACACCAACTCCCTTCTCTTGAAAACAAATTGTACTTGCTCCTATAGGGCAATAAGGTGTTCTGACAGCAAGAGTGCGATACAACTGGCTTCAAACAACATTTATCATTCCCACACGAAGCATATTGATGCCAGACACCATTTTATTCGCGAGAAAGTATTAGGGGGATTATTCGACGTAAAATATGTAAAGACGACAGAAATGACTGCAGATGTATCACAAAGGGACTCGATGCGAAGAAGCACCTCAGCTGCTCATTTACATTTCTTATTGCATTATTATTATCTTAGTTATTTAATGAATGGGTTTTGGTACCAAAAAACATTATAATACTTGTAAGGCTGCAGCCTGAGCTACAGACAAGCGGACAGTCAGTTGCGAGACCCACTTTGTTTAATTCTTCTACTATAGTAATATCAAGTTTGATCAAAATCTCCAGATCAAAAATTTTAGCGAAAACAATACATGCCCAGTAAAAATTGGTGCTATTTCACTTAAACTGTTTTCCTATTGACCTAAATTTTTCATGTGAGCGTTTTTAGTGTTCCGTACCAGAATTGTCTAAATCACTTATGAATTTAATAATTGAGAGCATGTAAGTTGATGATAAGCTAAGAAGAAAATTATAGCTTGTTCAGTTCGCCTTTATTCGATTTTGATGATTGTTAGCCAAATGTATGTCCGAAGTAACTTAAAACCCAAATTCCATCGAAATTTGTTGGGTGTTTCTTGAGTTAGGCATATGAGTAAGATGATTCGAAAATATTTTAAACCGCATATAATTTCCATTCGATTTCGATAAATTTCAAGAAAAATTTCTTACGTGTCAGTCTCAGTTTACATGCCAAATTTAATCGAAATCCGTTCTGTTTGGTATAGGTGAATGTTGCTTTTAGATTTCCTCCCAACTCTGAACCCTTATAATACAGTATGTATGATAACGTGAGTTAAACTACGTTACTATGCAAGGAACTTTTCCTTTTTTTGAAAAACTGGCACTGCGAGCAGTGAGATACTCGGCTTAGTATGCTACTATTATTACCATCCAAAATATTACCAACCAAAAATAATGGAATCAGTTTTATGTACCATTTTCTTTCAGGAAAAAAATATCATGCATCTTGTGAAAGGTGCAACTTCAATTATTAAAACAATATTTTTCTATTTTAATTGTTAAAAAAATAACTATTTTAATTGTTAAATCCATTTAAAGGTAGGTACGCTATCATAATTAAATAAATACTTAGACAAACAATATTTGTTATCCACTTATTACAAACATCATCTCCTTCGACTACTTACTTTGTCGTGGTGGAGATGTTCAGTACGACCTAATGGTTCCAGAGGGCGATTGCATTAGGGCTACCCAACCTGTAAGGTCTCAGGAGGATGGTCTGAAGCTAAAGAGTAGTCGACCTGATTCCAGTGGTGAAATGAGCGTATAGTAAACCGTGCCCAGGTGATGCAAGACTAACAGTCAATTCAATCAAATATACTATCGCAGTAAAACTGGATCGCTAACAGATGCGATGTTTCTCTGTGATGGGTCCAGAGCACAGGAACGTTTCGGGCAAATGCCTAGAGGGCTTGTCTGGCAAAGGAAGGTGCGTAACTTTTTTGAAAATAGGAAAGAACCGCCTGCCCAGGTTATGCAATACTAAGGGTCAAATCAGCCACATAAGAGATCCATCAAGTGCTTTGGCATAGCTTATCGTATTAGTGCCTCATCTCAATAAAATCGGCTATGCTGTGGTGGATATTCTTTTACAGGCTTATTTACTTAACTGACCGACAAAGGAGAGACATCAATGGATAATACGAAGATGGTAGAGAATCAGCTATATAGGCTCAATACTATGTCGTATAATTTTTTTTTTTTTTCCAGAACCCCTTTTTGGTGTAGTGGTTGCAGTAACTTCGATTTTATTCATTTATCTTTTATGCTCCCCTTTCGGGCTCGAACCTGCTCAGCTCGGGCCACAATCAAACACACTACCCACTACACCGTGACCACCCACGAGAGTTGTATCATCCGACTGCTCCATCGTCCTTACGGACACCGAGTCCGACTCATCCACAGCAAAAAACTGTGTAAATGACTTAAAAATGGGAGGTTAACGGGAATGATAATAAGCGCGATTCCGCCAGTTGGGCACGAGCACTGTTCGATAGGAAGAGTAGTCGACCTGATATGGTAGGACGCCCTAGCGAGGCCATTAGTGAAAAGGAGGCTGCCATCCGACAAAGGAAGGCCCGCTAATGACAAACAGAGGAGTCAACTTGATGTGGGGAGGCCCTCAACCAGTTCGGTAGCCAAACGGGATCCAGGTCACAGGATGATTCTTTTAAAACCCCAAAAAAAGACAAGAAAGCCATATCGGTATCCAGGCCTTTTAATGAGGTGGTGTGGGAATATCTAATACCATCATACTGAGACCAGAACTCGGATGACCTTATACAGTCGGCCGTTGTCAAATTCGACGCACTGTGGCCTGGTGCCAACTCCATGGCAATAAGAAAGGAGGAAATCCCTATTCTGCCAAGAGCTAGGACTTGGATCTCCAGGCCCTACTGACCCAAAGTAAATATTCCGTATGGATTATAAAAATCTAAAATTCGGACCTTCATAGGCAAAATTTGGATGGTTATCGAGGCTGGGGAGCCAAATAAAACATAGTAATGTCAAGATTAATTAAAATCTCGAGATCGAACATTTTCACGAAAGCAAAAAAAAAGAAAAAAATAGACGAGAGAGGTAATGAAACGATCTACAAAAGTCCACTCCCGCTTTTTATGCTAGGTTTCTTTTTGCAAAAGATACATTTAAATTATTATTAACTGTTTTCTGAAAATTGCCTATTTCTCGGCTATGATTCAATCGATTTTGTATTTAATATACTTGCGGGATTGAAAGTAAAGAATTGCACAATGTTCTATGCAAGGGGAGCAGGTAGACCCAGAGTCTGTATTCTAGCTATGAATAACATTAAAATGTTTCTTCTATCTGGTTTTAGTGATCCAGGCTTCGCGTGCGTCAAGTTAAAAAAAATAGAAGAAGAAAAAATAGAGGATCTCCTATGCGGCATATATGAAGATATGGGAAATTCATCATCTTTTCTGTGACAATGTGGAAAAAACGAGCTAGGAAACATTGGAGCTAATCATGGATATGCACTTCGCTAATAATATAATAGAGATAGACCACTCTATAGATAACCATAGTAGAGTCGAATTATCAGTGGCTAATGATATTGTCACCCTTCGAAAACTACATTGGGCAGTGCAAAGTTTTCATCCGTATAAATCACTTGTACTCGATGAAATTTTCATGTGGAACTGTAGGAGGGCTTTGATTTAATCAGCCCCTGTTGGCTACAAACCCATTTCCTGGAGGAGAGTCAAAATGGTCTTCATACCACAAGTTGGTAAGACTTCCCACACATCCCGTAAGGACTTCTGTTCAATCAACTTCTCTTCATTTTTCTTAAAGACGCTGGAAGGGCTGACGGTGTACGAAACAATCTGGACAGTAGGAACCATTGAGAGATCTTTTGAAAACAAAGATTTCAAAACGAGGAGGAGGAAAAAACAATAATTCACCTTTTGTGCACCTGTTCTGCCCTATCAATGTTCAGAAGGAAAACCCTCGGGGAGGGTTGAGATCTCGGTGACCTATCCAGGTTCGATAACCGAATCTAAGTGATTCAGCATATAAATGCGGAACTGGAAGGGTTATCATTGCTACGGCACCTAGCTTATTATAAAGATTTATCCACTTTCAATTTAGTACTTACTTTCAAGAACATTTTTGAGTTATTTAACAGTCCGGGAAGTAATCTTTAAAAATTAAAATCAGTGTTTGCATTTTTTTTTTATAAAAATTGGTAAAACAGAAAGTTTCTTTTACGCACATACATATGGTGGGGATATAATATCAATGGATTACAACAGACTTAAAGCAAATATTTGCATTTGTGGAAGCCATAATACTTTGCCAAAATTAGAATTTGGATTCGGTGGCGCCATAATTTGTTTTTACTATAACAGTAGAACCATTACAGTTAGGAGGTTTGTTTTGGTCATTTTGAAAGGATAGTTTTATGACAAAAATAATATTTTTTCAGAATTTTTGCGATTTGAAAAACCATTAGCAAGCTACAGCACTGCAATCTTAAAACATTATAAAATTTGCTTTTTAATGTTACTTTATCTGAACAAGTTATATAGTCTTATTTTTGGTGATGTTGTTTCAATTTCCAAAGAATGTCCTTTATAGAATGTTTATAGGTGTAATCAAGAGGAAAGGAGTTAAAGTTTCATTGCTTGTTAAAGAAAAGGTGACTAAGAGATGCCCATATGAACTACATATACATGAGATTCCGGATTTTAAAGTTATTTTGCCAGAGAATGATTCCTTCCTTTCTTTAGGTAAGACAAAATTGTTCAAGGGGAAAGCTCTATTTTGACCTCATTCTGAGCTCTGATTATGACCATGATGATGACATCAGAAGAACTGAAAAAAAATACTGTGAATCAAAAGCAACGACAATAGGAACAAAAAACAAAATGATCTCCAGTTATCAAGACGACACCCTTGGAGTTTAATGAAACTTAATACCACCTAAATTTCAAACCCATTACACCAATCTTTCGTTTTCTCTCTCTCATCACGCCAGATGTATAATTTTTAAATCATTGATTGTTTTTACAAAAAAAAAAAAAAATCGATGATCGAAAGCCTAACAAAGATTTTTTTTGACGAAAACGTCGATATTTTGAAAATCTATTAAAAATCGCCCATCCCTATTATGTACCTGATTCCGAGAAAAGTATGTGATCTCATTAAAACTCATCCTGTATATCTTAATTCACTCGTGAAGAAGGCTTTCAAATAAACGAATTTTTCAACAACAATATAACAAAGAAAATGTACTTCTATATAACACAAATAAGGAATACCTATTTGAACATCTTCAGTGATTGATCTCGCCATCATTGGAACACTTGGGTAAAGTCTTAGCGCATCCTTAATACAGCACTCTAAATACTTCATATCTAAAAGATTCGCCATTGTTGCGGGGCAGTCTCTGTCATTAGAAAAAATGTCGTCCAACTCCTGTACTACCCGACTCTGAATTTCGGGATGGCTTCCCAGTAGAAATAGTGTCCAAGAAATTGCAGCTGATGTCGTATCGTGACCTTCGAACATGAATGTATCTACTTCTTCTCTTATGTCTTCATTTGTCAAAACGACTCCATCTTTTGAAGCTTCAATTAATAAATCAAGGAAAGCCAAACGCTTTTTTTTTCCAAAATCATCAACAATGTGTGGGTAATTATTATCTGCATTGCTGTTATTGTTATTATTGCGAATTTCTTCTTTGCGTTCTTTTATAACTTTATTTGAAAACCCATGAAGAATGTTAATGTACTTTTGATGGAGTTGGTAGTTCTTAGTCAATCGAAAGATAAAATCCCATTGTAACCACAATTTTGACTGCCGATTTTGTATTATCTCCCCAATTCTGTAATGATAGGAAAAAAGATTTGCGTTGAAAATAAATAAATATACGGGGGGCATGGAATAGAATCAAAAGATCGACAAGACGATCACCTTTCATTTAATTCCCATATTGCATTTGTACTTAATTTTTATATTATTTTTCTCTAAATAAAACTTATTTTATTTAAACTTTATTTATTTTTCCTTGCACCCATAAGAGAAAGTATTGGTTTCGTGACAAACTTTGAGATTTTGATTAATCTAAAACTATAATAGAGTATCTCAAAAAAGTGGGTCTGGCAATTCTGTCTGTCTCTATGTCGACTGCAACCTGAACGTCTGGATGGATTTTCTTCATATGTACTCCATATCTGGGGTTTGTGGGTTCACAATTCGAGGCGATATCCTCGAAACTTTCATTCTAATCCCAAAATTAACGGTACTTTACTAATGGCCGATTTAGTAAAATATCTATATTCTCGAAAACGGCTATAACGATTTTGTTTGAATTTAATATTTGAGTTACAGTGGATATATACCAACAAATGGCCTGCCAGGGTTTTGCAAAAAACTTTACTTTACCTATTAACAGGTTTTTAAAAATTTGCTATTTCTCGGCTATGACTTTGACCGAAAGCACTTGTACTGCTGTAACTCTTTGACGGCTAAGCGCAGCAGGTGGAGAGGTTAATTCAGGCTATTAGCCGCTAGGGGATGGGTAAAACATGAAAAAATCGGGTTCAGACTCTATATCGCTTATCACATGATATCTGCACGTGATAACGGTTTTGGCTGGAAGTTTGATTTTGGTTATTTAAAGAGTAAAAAAGCTACATCACATTTACAATTTGAAAAACGATTATCGAGCTATAGGACCTCAATATCAAAAAAATCAAAAATGTTTTGAAACAAATGTATTTTAAACGCGATTATTCCGAAAATTGTTCTTAAGTCAATTCAAACCCTTCAAACCCTTAGACAATTCGCTACAAATATGTGGTACAAAGTTTTTAGCTCCAAATAACAGGAATGTGTCGAAAAATCAGTATTTGTTAACAAGGATTTAAAAAAAAAAACAGTCTCAAATTTAAAGAAAACAGAAATCAATTTATAATATTATAATAGGTCTCGATTCGACTAAAGTTTTTTTTTTTTTTTTAAATTCAATAGAAAAATAAAGGATATTTGGAGGTATCGAAAAAGAGTTTCCTTATTTCCAAATAAATAATTCAAATGAAAATATTTGCACTCGTATCTATGGCAGAAAATAGCGAAGTTATGCCATAGATATAATTTTTTAGTATGAGTACATGTTTTCTCATTTTCTTTTCTTCTTATATTGAACCGTGGAATCACTCCGAATTAGTTGACACTAGGGAAGAAACAACCTGAATATATTTGTGATCAGCGTGAAATATTAATCCGAGCTAACCATGTCCGGTCCGTTCTGTACGTCTGTATTCAATGACTTTTGGTACCTTTAATTTTTCAGTTAGGAAGATGAAATTTCATATAATATTATACATACATATATTATACATATATAGTATGTATAGCATATTATGCTTTTAGAAGCAACGGAAGTTTAAACAAATTTTAAATCTGACCATAAACACGGCCACTTTTCAAAAACTTCAGGTTTTATTGCTTTTAAAAATTGACTTATTGAAATGCACAGATGTTATTTTTCTCTACAATTCGCTCATACATTATTTTCTTTTATTGAAGGTGAAAACCTTGAAAGACACTGTGAAGTTAGAAGAGTTAGAGTAGTGTGGGACTCTAACCGCACTAAAAAACTCCTTCCTAATCATGACCAATAAAAGAAAGATCGACAAATAATTTTAATTTCAACGATCAGTTGCATTTGAGAAGGTATTATAGTTTAAATACGGGTTCTCATAATTGTCAGATTCGATGTTCGTGAGGATAACTTCTTCTTAATCTACGAATATTATATCGTACATTTAAGACGTCCGCTATCTCAGGATTAATTTTCATCTGCAGACGATCGTTGTGACGAATTGCGTTATTTTTAATTACTCCGAGACAAGAACAATCTGCAA
The DNA here is from genome assembly GCA_963082735.1 of Pocota personata. NCBI lineage: Eukaryota > Metazoa > Arthropoda > Insecta > Diptera > Syrphidae > Pocota > Pocota personata. The sequence goes on along the minus strand of OY720429.1, from coordinate 180,262,041 downwards.
ATCACAATGTAAGTCATTATTTCTAATATGTCTTGAGGCATTTACTATTCTCCGAAGGACTTTGTTTTTAAATGTTTGTATTATTTGTAGATTCGTTTTCTTTGTACAACCCGATAATTGGATACCATATGCCCAAACAGGTTTTAGTATCTGATTATATAATAAGATTTTATTCTCAATGAACATTACTGAATTATGTCCCAACAACCAATAAAGATTTCTATATCTAAGATTTAGCTCTTCTACTTTCTCACATCTTCCTCTCATTTCAATTTAGCATCCAGATTCATACCCAACTTAGCTGTGTTAGAATAAGGAACTGCTTGATTATTAATAAGTACGGGAACGTTGGTTATTTTTTTACTTTTAGAATTGATATGGGTGGACTTTGACTCATTAAGTTTAATTCGCCATCATTGTGTTCAATCATATATCTCATTAACTGAATTTTGTAACATTTCTGTTGCTTTAGCCACGCACCCATCAGTTGATAGAAGAGCAGTGTCGCCTGCGAATGTGGCTACTATCTTATTATTTGCATGTGGTGTATCACTAGTATATAATAAATATGAATTATAAAAATAAAATATATTGTGGGTCCTACAACATTTCCTTGCGGAACACCTGCTCCGTTCCCTTCTTTAAGTTCAGAATACGCTGTACCATAGCGAACTTTAAAGAATCTATTTGGTATATAGGATTTAAGTATCTCATAGTACTGTCTAGGTAGATCAGTTTATACTCTAAACCCTTATGCCAAACTTTATCAAAAGCCTGTACAACATCTAAGAATAATAAAGAACAAACTTGTTTTTTTTTTCTAGTGTTTGTTCTATAACATTAGTTAGACGATTATAATTCTGTCTAGTTTTTAAGAAGCCACTTCTCGAAAAGTTTTTATAATAACGGTAAAAGTGAGATTGGCCTATATCAGGTAACTTCTGATAGAGGATTACCTTGTTTAGGTCTTCCAGTGATGTGAAACTTCTTTGTTTAAAACAAGCATTTTAAATATAAGCTTGAGTTTTAACAATGCGATGAAGGGCAACTCTTTCGGGATTTGAGCAGTTATAAGATCATAACCTGGTGATTTTCTATTAGATAATTTATAAATACATGTGCTGATCTCTCTTTGCGAAACATAGGAGATTACGTCTTCATCTACTCTATTAGAGAATTCGAGAGTTCCGATTACCACGCTAGGTGGAAAAGGTTTAAATACATTTGTAAAGTGCTGTAAAGTTTGACCCTTTCTTTTGGGTCACCGATCCCATCAGATGATTTTAAAGGAGGATCTTGCGCTTTAGGTTTGGCAGCCTTCCAAAGGGAATAGTCTATAACTTTATCAGTAGTTATGTTACGAAGATATTTAGTTAGAGATCTATTTTTAAATTGACTGATACCTTTTTTTCAGTCTGTTATTTAGTCTATTAAATACGGTTTTATGGCCGGGATATCTAGTCATTTGCCATTTCATGTGAGCTCTTCTCTTTTATAATTCCGTGGGATATTTTACCGATGCTTGTTTTTTTTTTGTTGATAAGTCGGTGTACTACCTTCTGCTGCCTGTTGTATATCGGCAATGAATTATTCCACTTCGATGTCAATATGGTTTGTTGTGACCAGTGGATATCTAAGGTTAATAAATCCTTCGAGTAATTTTCTAAATATACACCAGTTTGTTCTTTTGTTGGTAAGTCTTACGTTTTTTATCTGCTCTATTGGCATGCCGTTGATCGTTAGGATTACAGGTGTATGATCCGATGACAGATCATCACTGTTTTTAACTTTTACTTTTTTTCTATTAATTCCTTTCGTTATGAAGAAGTCATAAGAAGTCAGGATCCAGCCGAAATAAAATCACAGTTAAAATTTCGCTCTGCTTTCTAAAGCTTCATGCCTTTTGTCGTTTTTAATCTTGATCCTTAGTAAGTGTATTTTGCATTGATATCACCTCTGTAGGCGAATGCTTGGGTGGGCAGTATATGGCAGCTATTTTAAATTTCTTGCTTTTAGTCAAAATGTTTATTGTCGCTACTTACATGGTTTGTTTTGGTATTTTTGGGAATTTATAAGGTTCAAAAAATTACTTTTTACAAGGGGAGAGTGATAACAGAGGTACTCAGGAATTCTAATCTTTGTTCCCTGTTTGAAGTGGATTTCAGAAATCAGGCAAACACCAATGTCATCATTGCGTAGAAATACCTGAAGTTCAGAGATGTGTTGGAGTAAACCATTTGCATTCCAAATGCACAAACAGTTTGAAACACTAACTCTTTTTGTTTATTTTACAAATTCTTTACTAGTTTCTGCCATTCTGGTCGAACTATGGAGAACTTCTTTATTGCTACAGTGCAGCGAGGGCAATAACCTGCAAAATTCCCAATCTACCATTTTCAAGCATAATTTGCATGCCCCTTTTCCGCCCAGATACCTTTTCGGTTACCCTGCGAAATTTCCTGTTTATTGATCGATAATGATCAGGAAACTCTAAAACACACACAGTCAATTAATTTCACCTGATTAATTAATTTAATTGATCCGTCACATTTTTTTGTTGATTTGTAAACAAATCGGGTTTTTCTTTGTCGTGCGTGTTAGATTATTTGCATCATGTTCTCGTAGATCTTGAGTATTTCAGTCAATTTTATGTGTGATTAGTGGGTTTCCCGTGCGTGATAATCGAAGGAAAGTGGTAATTAATCAGTCTTGAGGCGATATTCCGTACAATTCCACTGCACACCTTTTGAGGTTACATTGGTTCTCCAGGTTACCATTTGCGGAGGTAGGTGGTGCAATCATCGGACAATTATCAGTGGTGGGTAGGGATGATGAGTAACAGCCCAGGTTAGTGTGGACTTTAGGCGGCATCAGAGGCGGACGGACACTTAGAGCTGCATCGATTCTGGCGGCTAATTTGACGGCCGCTTCATAAACGGAATTGGATTTTGTTGTGTTGCAAGTGGCCAGGACAACGACCTTTGTACCAAATGCAATGGTTACTTCGTTCAGCGCAATTTTGATCGTAAATATATCGGAATAGTTTCTTTCGTATCTTCTTACGCTTGTAAGTGTAGCTGCATCAGAGACGGCGATGTTGGTGATGGAGTGCTCGCTGGTGAGGTCGACTGTGAGGTGCGTTCGTGTATGTTATTTTTTTATGTTGTTTTATAACAAACAAGTGTTTTGGTGATAGAGTTATAAATCATTAAGACTAATAGTACCGCCTGAGACTACTTCATTGCGAGCAGACATAATTGGCGAAATCCCAGCAATGGGACGCTCCAATGCTATTGTTCCTTTTCCTGCCATCAAACAGTTTCAAGCAATCTTGATCAGTCCGTTGGTATGCTTTTCCGGTTCAGACTATCCATTAGGGCTAGTGGACAACGAATCACTATAATGCTAGAAGCGGTCTGCATGTGGAGGAGCTTGTCTTTCTGATTAATCTTGTGGATATTATTGCAGAATTTCTTACAAGTCGTGACAATATTTGCAGTACTCCGGCGATCGTGCCGTGCTAACCTCGGACTCTTCCCTAAGTTGGGGACCGGTGGTTGGATTGTGATGTTACCGATCGCTTTCGTCTTCAGAAACAGCCTGAAGGGTCGTTATCTGTGCAGAGGAAGGTACATCTGCTATGAAAGCTCCGCAGTGCTTTCATTTCTGCAGGTCGCCCAGTTTCGCCTTTAGTGCTTCTTCACGTCCATTGATTTCAGAATATAATTCAGCGATTTTCTGATTCCGGCATGGTAACGTTGGGTGTGCTTTTACAGCCACGTCGTCAGAGATCGAATAATTGGTACATTTTCCCCCACAGAAACATTTTCGGCCAATTTCAACAACATCATTGAAATCCTCCCTGAATTTCCTGTTAATTGATGGGTCGAATGTTGAGGAAGCTTTAAAACGCACACAATCAGTTAATTACACCTGGCCTTTTCTTTGTCGTGCGTGTTGGACTATTTTCATCGTGTTCTCGTCTACTTTGAGTATTTCGGTCAATGTTTTGTGGGCTTATCTTATTTGTTGAAAAAATGGTTAATGATATTCTCTACTTTATTTACTATGCTTAGCTTCCCACTGAAATTTTTAAGAGTTTCTGAGACATAAGACAAAATTTATTTGAAGGCTCATTAAAACCACCTGTTGATGGGATTAGGAGGTGCGAAAATGAAATGTACATTACATTACATCCGACTTACTAGCATCTAAAAGGATTACTAAGTAGATACTTAATTTTAAAATATCCATTTAATTTAAATAAATTAGGTTATACGAGTACATCACACTGAAGCGATTTCGAGTACATAGTATGTTTGTACGACCGCATTTTCACATCGCCCGTACAAGTCATTAGTAAGATTCTTATTTAAAACCTTTATTTCCATTTTTAAGACTAATGAAACTGAATCTTTTTATGTTAGTTAGCGCTAGCTGGCTCTTAATATTATTTAAACAAAATAAAAGACGTCGTGTTTATCTCAAAATAGCGTCTAAGAATCGCTTTTTGGTATATATTAGGTGCCCAACTAAGTTCTCAATAGATGGCTCCAGCATGAAGTGCTGGTCGATTTTGACATATCCAAAACGTCATGAACCGAGCTTGGACATATGGTAAACAAAGTGTTTTGACACATTAGTGATTTTGTTTGGCGTCATATACTTGTGGTTGCGTGAAAATGATTCTGATTTTGTGCCAAATAATTGTCTTTGCGAGAAGTGTTGATTTTCTTCTTTCATTCGAAGAAAACGGTGGCTAAAGCGAATCGAGAGCTCCAAAACGTTTACGGAGATGCTGCTCTAAGTGAAACAACGTACCATGATTAGTTCCGTCGCTTCAAAGACGGTGATTTCGATGATGACGACCGTCCGCGTGAAGGAAGGCCAAAATCCTTCGAAGACGCTGAATTGGAGGCATTGCTCGATGAGGATCAGTGCCAAACGCAAGAACAGCTTGCTTCAGAACTAGGAGTTACCCGTCAAGCCATTTTCAAGCGATTGCATGCACTTGGTATGATTCAAAAACAAGGAACTTGGGTTATTTATGATTTGAAGCCAAGAGACGTTAAGCATCGTTTTTTCGCCTGTGAACAACTGCTCCAACGGCAAAAAAGGAAGGGTTTTCTTCATCGCATCATGACGGGTGATGAAAAATGGATTCATTACAGCAACCCAAAGAAAAGAAAGTCATTGGGAATGCCCGGTCATGCTTCTACGTCGTTGGCTCGGCCGAAGATTATGCTGTGTATTTGGTGGGACCAGGTCGGTGTCATTTATTATGAACTGTTGAAACCCAACGAAATCATCACTGGGGAACGGTATCGACCTCAATTGATGCGATGTAGCCGAGCACTGCGAGAAAAACGGCCACAATACAAGCAGAGGCACGAAAAAGTGATTCTACAGCATGACAACTCTCGGCCTCACGGTGCCAAACCAGTTAAAACCTACCTGGAAACGCTCAAATGGGAAGTCCTACCCCACCCGCCATATTCCCCAGATATTGCGCCATCCGATTATTACTTGTTCCGTTCGGAATCAAAATGCATATCGTGCATTTCGTGATTCTTTCAGTCAATTTAATCGTCCAAATGTGCGTACAATCGGAAAAATCGTGCAAAAATTTGTGCAAACCGGGTCTGTAGGAGATGTGAAAACACCAGTGCATGCTCGTACAGCTCGTACTGCAGAAAATATTGCTGCTGTTCGCGATAGTGTGGCTGAAGAGCCGTCCACCTCAACTCGTCGTCGTGCCCAACAATTGCACCTCTCAGGCTCGTCGTTGATGAACATTATGCATAAAGACAACAGTGGCAAGAAATGGCAACAGTGGATGATTAATTTTCGAAGACACATTTTCACCTCAGTGGATTCGTCAATAAGCAGAATTGCTGCATTTGGGCGAATGATAATCCAAGAGTAATTGTCGAAAAACCAATGCACCCAGAAAGAGTGACTGTTTGGTGCGGTTTATGGGCTGGCGGCATCATCGGGCCGTATTTTTCCCGAAATGAGGCCGGTCAGGCAGTTACTGTGAATGGTGTTCGCTATCGTGATATGATAACGAACTTTTTATGGCTCGAATTGGAAGATATGGATGTGGACGATATGTGGTTTCAACAGGATGATGCCACTTGCCACACAGCTAACGAAACAATGGCTCTTTTGCGCGACAAATTCAATGGCCGTGTTATCTCACGTGGTGGCGATGTCAATTGGCCGCCAAGATCATGCGATTTGACACCGTTGGACTTCTTTCTTTGGGGTTATTTGAAAGAAAAGGTGTACGTCGATAAGCCAGCAACAATTCAAGAGCTAAAGGATGAGATAATTCGGCACATTAACGGCATAGAACCTCAATTATGCCTCAGCGTCATCGAAAATTTGGACCATCGGATGGAGGTGTGCCGCCAAGGTCGCGGCGGCCATTTGGCCGATATTTTGTTCCATACATAATTGAACCATACCAATATTATCATAATAAAAATAAATGACAGTAATTTCCTAAATAATTTGTGTTTTATTCAAAATCAACATCGGCCCTTAAAACTTAACCACCCTTTATAATTGCGCAAGAATTATCTCTTTCAGCATTGCGATAGCACAATCATTTCTTTAGCACTTCTGATGTAATGACTTTGGTAGTTTCACATTTGTACAGTACAGTTCAGTACAATACGTGAAGACTGGTACAGATATGTACTTCTGTATGTAGGTACTCGTTGATTACAACGTTAAAGTTAGATTCTTAAACGATTTTGAACATATTATACATATTTCACATATCCTTGCAGCTCCACAACTGTGAATTGAATTGATGAAAATTAGTCTATTGAAATCGATGTGACATCAACAATTTTACCCTTAACAAATTTCACATAAAAGTTGTATTTTAATCGCTGCTTGATGGCGATGCCGATGCACAACGCAGCTTTTAAAAACGAGTAATTTAAGATATTATCTGTAAAACTAAAATTTTACTAAACCTTATAATTACATAGATTGTAAAAGGACCAATGATTTTAACTGAACAATTTTTTACATGGAACTTTTTAACCTATTAGGAGCAACATCAGAAAATTTGGTGACATAACTTTGCTTCTTTGAGAGTGATGCAAATCTGATGCTGCATCACATTACAACTGTAGTGATGCGTTTTCGAATTTATCATGAATCAATTTCAGCCTCAGATTGATATTTAATCCGATGGCTAATGATTTTAGTCTGTAATCTAAGTAGCGTAATGTTTTGGTTACTCTGCACTGGCATAACACTGGCAGTAGGGTGGTCATATAGCTAAAATGCAACTTGATTGTGATGATGACATCAGGAGAACGGAAAAAAAATACTGTGAATCATAAGCAACGACAATAATAGCGAAAAACAAAGAAAAATACTCCTCAGTTATCTGGACAGCCACCCTTGGAGTTTACAGAAACTTAATACCACCTGAGTTGCAAGCTACACCACTCTGTCTTTCTCTCTGTCTCTTCCCCTGTCCACAAAACGCACGTGTTCTAAAAAAAAATTAGTATAAGGGTATTCATATCCCCTTTAACACGTGCAAATTATAAAACAAAAAAAAACTTATCAACTGGGGGTGAGCTTTCACATTTTGGAAGTTGTAAAATTGACACACACGCATTCTCTTGCACATATTTTTCAACTGATCGCTCGTATGTGCAAAATTTATCTTGTTTGTGGGATTTTGGAATAAAATCTATTTTCGGCAGTTAATTAACATTTATCTTAAAACATTGATTTAATGATTGATTTAATTAATATTTAATAAACCAACTTGTAATCTTGGCGCCCTGGCTCTGGTTAAGTGTACAATCACTGAGCGGGAGACTTAAGTTTCGAGAAAAATACCAACAAGTGTTTTCAAAGTCAAATTTGATCGAAATCTACAAATATATTTCAGTCATTGGATTATGTAAATATTTTTCTCTTGGTGTAAGTGGATCTTAGCTACTGCCCACGTCGGCAGTTCACATTAATCGGGATTAAATTATATAAAGGGTTTTTCAATAGGGACATAAAATTTTGTATTTTAATTCAAACGGACCCTTAAACTTTTGTTAGGATCTGTCAATGTCAAAATGTCAGTCAAGGTTTACACTTTTATCATGGTGAAGTTCACGAACGAGCAACGTTTGAAAATTATTAAAAAGTACTACTGAAATTCTTAGTCGATGGTCGCAACTTTAAGAGCGCTTACTCCAATTTTCGGTCGTAATAATCGTACCACCAGGCAGGCTGTGGGTGCTACGAGTATAGTGGATAAATTTGAGTAAACATATTCACTATTGAATGTTCCTGTGACAGTGACATAATGCACCGGTCGAAGTACCAAAAATATCGCAGCCGTCAGTTCAAAATGAACCAAATCAGTCCATTCCACGCCGTTCACAGGATTTGCGAATCTCTCAGTCCACATTGTGGCGAATTTTGTGCAAAGATCTTGTCATGCACCCTTACAAGATCAAACTAACTCAAAAACAGAAGCCTGTTGATCATTTGAAGCGCCGAAACTTCTCCGATTGGGCTCTGCAAAAGTTTGAAGGAAATCCTGAATTTCATCGAAAAATCATCTTCAGCGATGAAGCTCATTTTGGCTTAATGGCTTTGCAAATAAGCAAAATATGCATTATTGGACAGCAACAAACCCACATGTGCTTCAAGAGACTCCATTGCATCCACAAAAAGTGATCGTGTGGTGTGGATTTCATGCCGGAAGTGTGATTGGACTGTATTTTTTCGTCGATGAAAATGATTGACATGTTACAGTCAATGGGGTTCGCTATCGTGCCATGTTGGAAGACAATTTTTGGCCAAAATTGGATGGACTTGACATCAGTGATATGTGGTTCCAGCAAGATGGTTTATGCCAATAAGCCAACAACGTTAGATGAGCTCAGGAACAATATCGAACGCGAAATTGACAACGTTCCGGCCGATATGTGTGGAAACGTGGTGGAAAATTGGCTCCACAGAATGGATCGCTGCAAACGTGCTCGCGGTGGTCATATGAACGAGATCGAATTCTATACTTTAGTTGGAATTTCGTGAGGTGAAGACGTGTAAGTGAGAGCTCCGTGAAATTAACTAAGAACTACGAGAATTATCAGTATTAATTTCAAATATTTAACTGCTTGTGAAAGCCGGACAATATTTGGACACATTTAATACAAAATGCAAGAATGTTTTAAGTGTAAAAACAACATTCGTGGAAAATCGGGCATAAAATGCGAGGGCGTGTGCGGTAAAAATGTTCACATCGCGTCCAAATGTAGCGGTCTCACTCAAAGTGAATAGGATTTCTAATAGAAATGAAGGAGCAATAGCTATTAACTGCACGGGTGAAGAATCGGTTAAAAAATTGAAAATGAAGTGAAACAAAAATTAGGAGAGAAATATGATGTGAAGATCTTCTCTAAGAGAAGTCCACAAATAATTATAACGGCATAAGGGAGAAATGGAACAAAGAAGAGTTAGAAGTGGCTATAAAAAAAACAAAACGCAATAGAAGCAACGGTAAAATGTGCAAAATATTTTAAAAGTAAAAATAGAGATGAGCACAATGCTATTATTAACTTAGAGATGTGTGATTAAAAAAAAATTCTAGAAAATAATAAAATAAATATTGGATAGGAAAAGTGTCGTGTATTTGAACATTTTAATTTAAGTCGATGTTACAAGTGCTGTGGGTACCGCCATATAGCTAAAAATTGCAGAAATAATATTAAATGCGGTAAATGTGGTGGTGACCATGAAACTCGAAGTTGTAGCGTCAATGAAATAAAATGTGTAAATTGTATACAATACAACATAAAATATAAGCTTAGTCTAGACGTCAACCATGATTGTGGAGACATAAACTGCGCGGTTTATAAAAGACTTTTGGAATCAGAGAAAAGCCGGACGGTAGATTAGCAATTAAATAAAATATACGGAATTTATTGTAACATTCAAGGTCTAACTGGCAATTTTGCCGAGCTCGAAAATAACTGCTCAAATGAAAAATTCGACTTCGTTATTCTATCTGAGACGCATATTACGGAAAGCATTGATGACACTGAAATCCATATAGACGGTTACCAGTTGTTTCGATGGATTCAAAAATATGGTGGCTTAAAATAAAAATAACAAATAATAACCAAACAGTATAATATCGCATCGGTTTAAAGAGGTCATGCTTCGTCTAAACATGTATTTTGTGATAAAATTAAGAATTGGCTCGAAGAACTTGTGGAATCTAATAAAGAATTTATATTAGCCGGTGACATGAATATTAATTGGTTAAAGGAATCGAGTCTTTATAGAAATGAACTGAAAAAGATAATTGAAATCGAAAATAAATGCTGTCAAATAGTTTGTAGTCCCACTCGAATTACAAGGACTACAAGAACATTGATAGACTATGTTATAACGCAATCGAACTCTAACGTAGCAGAAGTTAACCATAATTTAAAAATGAGTGACCACGAAACAATAGTAATACATTTTTTTCTTAAAAAACAAGAGTGAAATAAAAAATTATAAGTGTTTTAATTATAACAGATCATCGTTTATAAGCAATTTAAGAAATAGTGAACCGTTGAGATTGTTAAATAATATCGAAGACCCCAATAGAATAGGCAAAGTATTCAAAAATGAACTTATGAGGATAACGAACAAATACATATGTACAAAAGTAGTTAAGAATAAAAGGAACAGTTGGTTTACCGAAAGACTTCGAATTTTGAAACAACAAAAAATAGCTAAATATCAAGAATGTAGATTCTCTAATAGTGAAACTTGCTGGAACAATTATCACAAATTAAGAAATCAATATAAAACAAAACTAAAAGAAGCTAAAAATGAAAATGTGAAAAAGGCCATATCTTACGCGAGCGATCAAAAATCTATGTGGAGAGTAATAAAGTCATATGTTTTAAATGTAAAAGCACAACCCATAAATAACGTCTATTTCAACGGAGTCTGTGTTAATAATAATAAAGAGAAAGCTGACGAATTCAATAAATTTTTTGTTAGTAGTATCTCGGAAATAAACGAATCGATCCCATTTGTGCCTTTAGTCAGTTATCCTGAACACCAAAACCTGTCTTTTAATTTCAAAACAATTCCAATGATATCAAAAGTGTCCTAAATGTAATGAAACAAAAAAGAGACTTTAATTTTATTAAGCCTAAAATGCTACTTGACGCTATAAATATAGTTGGTCCAGTTCTAGTGCGGTTAATCAATTTGTCATTAAGTAAAGGTTTGTTTCCTGAAACATGGAAAGAATCAATAATAACACCTATTGAAAAAATCAAAGGTACTGACAAATGCGAAAACTTTTGACCAGTCAATGCACTTCCTGTGTATGAAAAGATTTTGGAAAAAATAGTCCAACGACAAATTGAGGATTACTTTGAGTCCAACAACCTATTTATTGAGAGTCAATCCGGTTTTAGAAGGAATCATTCCTGTGAATCCGCTTTGAATGGTATCATAATTAGCTGGAAAGAAGAAATTGCTGCAAAAAACATTGTAGTTGCAGTTTTTCTGGATTTCAAAAGGGCCTTTGAAACGATCGACATTAACATCTTACTTATTAAGCTCAAGGGCTATGGTATAAGAGGCAGCGAATTGGCATTGAATCGTTTCTCAGCAGGAGGTCCCAAGAAAACTAAAGTGAATGGTGTAACTTCAGATAACATTGAAACGACTCTCGGAGTTCCACAAGGATCTGTACTTGGAGCATTACTTTTCATCATCTACATTAATGACATCAAGGATAAGCTTAACCATTCTCAAATTGCTCTTTTCGCTGATGATGCTCTGCTTTATATAACAGGGGGAAATATTGAATATTGTATACATAAGATACAGTACGATTTGTCAACAATAAGTTTGTGGCTCAAATCAGATAAGTTAAAACTAAATGTTGTTGACAATGAAAGTATTGAGCAGATAGATGTAATTAAATATTTAGGAGTTATAATTGATTCAGATTTAACATTTAATCCTCATCTAGAGTATATTATAAAAAAAGTATCAAAAAAAGTTTATTTTTTTAACAGAATAAGATGTAAAATCCCTATATTAAATGCTATAAATATTTACAATGTAATGATAAAACCTTACTTTGAGTACTGTTCGTCCATCTTGTATTTATGTAGTATGTTGATAATATGTTACTTGGCTTACAGCGGATTCAAAACAGAGCAATGAGAATAATTTTAAAATGTAATAGATATACTCCAATACAGCAGATGTTAGATATGTTAATGTGGTAGAGTGTAAAATAAAGAATTATTGTTAACGTTTTGTGTTTAATTTTTAAAATTAAAAATGACATTATGCCAAAATATTTAAGGAAACATATGAGATTTGTAAGAGAGTCGCAACCATATAACTTAAGAAATGGAGAAGATTTCAGACTCCCACACTATTTATCAAATATGACCCAAAACAGTATTGTATATAAAGGGTTTCAATTGTATAATTCAATGCCATATGATACTAAAAATGAAAGAAATTTTAGAGAATTTAAAAGAAAAATGATTAACGTTATAAAATGTAACTATTCTTATAGTAATTAAGAGTATTTATAATGTAGTTCAATGTAAAGAGAATTCAATAAGTGGAATATCCACTAAATTAATAAATACATACGTACATACACATACTTAAATTTAGATTTAAACATGTGTACTACACCTGAAATAATTTTTAGCCCGATATCTCAATTATTCTGTGTTATATTTAAATACAAAATTGTTATGTCCTTATTGAAAATTCCTATACATATGTTTTTAAATATTTTTAAATAAACGAAACAAATTTTTTACATACTTAAATCAAGTGATTACTTTGGAAGAATAAAATAACTGAAACAACAAAACAAAAAAGCCCTAGAGGGTAAGAAGATTTTCTCTAGAGCTTTTCTTGACGTCTTTCAAGCCTTCGATAAGGTTTGGTACGAAGCACCTACATATGTACATAAGATCTTAGAACCCTACCTTAAAAACAGACTCTTTCTTGTTAAACACGGAACCGAATATTTCGAGTATTATATTAAGGAAATCGCCACCGGAGTTCCGCAAGGAAGTCTCTTGACCCTATGTTATTCTTGCTGTTCACTCGTGATATACCGCAAATTGAAGGCACCGTTGTAGTTACGTTCGCGGACGATTTGAATAAAATCTAAGCGTGAGGCTTCCTGGTATATTAAAAATAATAATATCCACAGAGACGTAGGGATAGCCATCGTGGAAGATGAAATAATAAACTTCGCTCGCAAGCCCTGTATTCATTTTCATGGTCGAAACTTTGGACGTGACAAACCTTGTGCGCTAACTTCAAAGAACGAATCCGTTCGATTTAGCACAATAACCGTGATCCCGGTAACTCATGCAAACAGCATCTGTTTTTCCAGATTTCCTAATCAGCTGAAATTACGAACTCGCCAAAGACAGGACACAGGGCTAGCGCTTTTAATCTATAATTTAATAATTTGCCTTGCTAAAGGGGGTACCTTAAAAGACGAAATGTTTTTTCTTTGTAAAGCGCCGAGAGTATCATTTTACAAAATCTGTGTGATTGAAGAATGTATATTCAAAACAAAAATGACGATAGGCAGAAGCTGTAAGCTATTTTCTGTTGCTATGTATCTTCAGTACTTTTTAATTTCTCTGAAAATATCAAAATTCAGCTCGGAGGTTAAAAATGTATTTTGCAAGATATGAAATGACCGGCATTCATCTAATAACCATATGTTCAAGAGCTGCCATCTACTTGCGAAAGTAAAACGGAATTCAGCAACTTTGCTTACTGGTTGATTTTGCTTTCCAAAATTGTAATTGTTGTTTTTAACAAAGTAAAAGGAAAAAGTATAAAAATATTAAACGAAATTACAAATAAAAAGAATAATGACAGAAGCATGTAAACAGTAGTATGTACAAAGACGAAAAATGTAAGGCGTAGCACAATACGAGACCGAGAGTAGTACAAATACACACCGTGCCAAAAAAAAAAAAACGTTCGGGTGCGTTCCTCTCATATTTTTTTTACACATCTGTATGAAAGTGATATGCTTATTATTTTTGATGTACGAGAGAAGCATGTAAACAGTAGTATGTACAAAGACGAAAAATGTAAGGCGTAGCACAATACGAGACCGAGAGTAGTACAAATACACACCGTGCCAAAAAAAAAACCTTCGGGTGCGTTCCTCTTATATTTTTTTACACATCTGTAAGAAACTGATATGCTTATTCTTTTTGATGTACGAGTATAAAAGAAAAAACACTCCAGTTGATAACACATTAGTGCTCTAAACCGCGACAAAGTGTTTAAAGAACATATTCTCGCACTTCATGTCGAACATTTTTCAAATAGGCGAATCGTAGACGTTGTGGAATACCACGAAAACATTGTGAGATGGGTTTTGAAGAGAGGTGTTCTATTAACATTTTGGATTTTCAAGCCCGTAGCCGCTTCTCTCTGTAAGGAGCAGACGCGGATGCTTCTTGATCTATGGCATGTGAACGCCTAATGACAATCCATATATCGGTGTACGTACACCACTCGGAGGGGGTGTGAATTCGGTCGCAAGGCTGAACTCAGTGAGTCTTGTTTAGATCCCAGGTCACAATGAGATTACTGAAAATGAGATCTCCGATGAACTTGCAAGACAAGGTTCGAAGGAGGACTTCTCAGAACCTAAACCTGAGTTGGATTTTACTGCGTCCTCGGTCAGGGCTTCCATCGACGGTTGAATATAATCGTGGGTGCACGACCTCTGCGGAAGACTAATGAATTTCATAACATTAACATTATATATCTAGTACTGCAAAGTGAAAATCTGACTTTTTCAAATGTACTGAGAACTAAAATGATATTGTTTTTTAAAGCTACTTACGGTAATGGATAACCGTTTATGAGTATCATACGATCCTTTCCAGACGGATTGTAACTTTCCTACTTTTCTTGATGGACTGCTTATATCGGTTCAGGAGAATAATTCTTCGTCGAAACCTATTACCAAATTTTTGTTCGATATGTTATAATTTAAGTCTCCGAAAACAGAAATAAAGCCGTCGTTATTAATCCTTCGCTAGCCGCGAATAACTCATAAGCAAAGAAGCAATGCTTTTATTAGGTGTACAACTTGGGACAGCTCAGTTTCCACTTTTGTTTTAGGAGAACTTTTCTATACTTCTATACTTTAGAGCGCGTTCGCCAGTTGACAACTTCATAAGTAGTTAATTTGCCTACATGTAAACGATTTTTGAATCGGTAATTTATTGTATTCGCGAATAATTCAAAAAAATAATTTAGTTCGAATGCAAACGCAAAATGATAACATAGTAAAAGTTAATATGCTGCTCGTACTAAATTTGGGAGAATTGTACTTAAGTATTTTTCAAAATTAATTTAATCGAAAAAGGTATTATACAATTTCCAACCCCGCTTCAAAGTAAGGGAGGGTTCGGGTTTTCTCTTGTTATGTGCTCTTGTTGTTGCCTTTCTTGTTACTTTTGAAAACATAAATTTAAGCCATAATTGTCTTCACGAATTGCAAGTGACTAAGAAATGTTTTCTTGTTTTCTAGTTCAGAATCATTTTGATATGTGCGATATGTTTATTTGTTTTATATTAAGCATATTGTATCCAAATTTGTTGATATAATGCAAGTTTATGATGTACCTATGCATAGTATTTCGATAAATTGTTAAGGCTTTATAGATTGGGTTGTGAAAAAATGTACTTAAGAGCGAGTCTTTTTGGTACCCACTTGATATTCACGCGAACTTTTAGCAAGTTAAGCAAATTCATATATCTACATACGAATGCCATTATTTTTATTTTGAGCAACTTTGATGCCCAGACGACCGATTGAGATAGGTTCTCTCAATTTGAAAATCATTTTCTAATTACTTTATATAAATAAAGTGTAATGTAACAGTAAAAAGTAATTGAGGAGTTATAGAAGCGCATGTGTTTACTCATACTAAGTGGGAAGCAAATTAACTCCCCTCCCATACTAATTTTTTCCTCTCCTTAACCCCTAAAATTGTGGCAGAGATGTGATGACGCCATAATGAGGACACTTACCACTTTTATATGTAGAGTCAAGGGATCGAGTTGGGATCCACTTGAAATTTCGATCTGAGTAGCTCTACACACCAAGTCGAAAGATTGAAAAATTCAAACGTGGTTGAACTGACAGATAAGTATAGCAGACATTCTGCTTTTGATTGTGTTAGTGTTCTGTTGTGTTAGATTCGTTATCTGAAATCACACACACTCAGAGACAACATGTTAGTTCAACCACTCAACCCAGGTATACATGCATTTTTCTAACTCGATTCAGTTCTGTTAGCTGAGTCGAGTTGAGTCAATTCCATTTGAACTGGATCTGCGTTTATATGTATGAATTTCAAGCCGGATTGAACCTGGCTTCAAGTATGCATATAAACGTACTAATTGTTTTTCGACCGCTTGCCCGAAAGCATGAGCATCATACTAATAGCCACCGGACAGGAGGACAGTTTCCGGAAGTGGGGGACACAATTTTCAATATATCCAACACACATCTGTGTGCCATAACGTCCCCACCTCCAGCACCAGAATTACAGGCATTCTCGCAGCATGAGACCGAGATTCTAGACAAGATAGTCAAATTTGTTGAGGACCTGAGTAAAGATGTCATCGCACTTAAACGTGGTGATCAAGCGAGAAATCGATCCCAGTCACGCCGCCTTTCGACAAGTCAAACCAGGCCTGGTCACAAAAAGATGCTTTATGAAGCGGCCATGGAGTACAGTTGTGACTTCCATTCGATGGCCAAACCGACATTCTGGCCGGTTGATACCACGGAAATACCCGATCTATCTATCTACCAATTTTATAAAAATTGAAGAAAGATTTGAACTTTTCTCTAACCATTCTACAGTCATTCTGACAATGAGCGAAACTCTAATTAAAAAATAAAACCGACACGATTCAGCGTGTCCTGTCTAATCAGGGAGCTCCCATTGCAATATCAGTATTCCCTTAGTACCGACAAATTACAGAATCAGGACTTAAGACGGGTCTAGACATGCAATGATTTCTTAGCGCTAGATTATTATCGGTACACCTGTAAAAATATCACTTCCCCTAATGTTTCCTTTTTACTTTGATAGAATCTATCACCTCCCAAACTTTAATTTCCTGAAGTAGAGTGGCATGTAAAAACAAAATTTATTTTCAAATATATCTTGGAAATTCGTCGACTTCATCTTATGGAAAATATGTTTGAAAATGTTTTGCAGAAAATTGCGTCTTGAGTAATAAAGGATTTCTGTTCCTAAAATTGACGTTTCTTCGAGATTTTCGCAAAAAGCCAATTTCTAAATCCTTTTTCTAAGATAACGCCGAACGCAGACGCCGCAAGAAGAGGAACAATTTGTAACTTATAATAAAATAAATAAGGGAATTATTTCTGAATTTAAATCCCTGAAGACTGGCCTAATAGTCAAAATATAAAAAATAAAATAATAAAAGCTCTTGTCTAGTAAGCTATTCGAGCAAAACAAAACTGTTGCTGGTCTCCAAATTACCCAAGCAAAACACATTTTTGCGCAACTCGTTATTATCAGATATTTTTCTTTACATTTTCTGCAGGTCAACATTTACGCTTCAATTTGATTGTGCCGGATAATAAAATACTGGGAAAATGTTTATGGAGACTTTAGCTGAGACATACATTTTGCTTCCGTTTTTGTACGAACTACGTTCCGGCAGCCAAAATCTCGAGCAAAAACTTTGCTTTCAATTTTGCAATGCCATGTTTTGTATTAGAAATTTAGTTTTGGCTGAGTGAAACTTTAGAGCTAAATTCTATTTCTATTGTAAACTTTTACATACTCGAAAGTTTATCTGACGCTATACTGGCGCCAGTAAATCTTTGCATGTCAAGACTAATGAATTAATCATAGTGCTCTTAATTTGAATTGCAGTCATCATTCCCTCGTTATCTTTGTCAACGACAATGTTTTTATTTACGAGTATCATGGTATTAATTAATTCCTTAAATGACAAGACATTGACACCAACTCATCAAGTTTATTTCATTAACATCATCTTAGCTTGACTTTCGCTAGACAGGTACATTTTGTGAAAATACATGTCGTGTACGTTCTATAAATTTGATCGGTCAGTCATTCATTAAAATCATTGAAAAGAAAAGAAAAAAACAGAACAAAATTTTGGTGGACTAAAGTCCACATTTGTGTAACACGACGTTCGAATTTCAATAAATCGTGATATGTTGCACGTACATACATATATGCATTGTGGGTGAGTTTGGTGTCGCAAAGGAAGTAAATGATAATGAACATTATGTTATAGGAATAGTGTTGTAGGTGCCTGTGTGTGGAACGAGATAAGTGTCTAATATGCAATCGAACGGCTTGAGACACCTAGGTTGCATTGTAATTGATCAAGACGAATTTGCATAGAATTAAGTGGTATATTTATTTATTTTGAGTCATGCTCAAGTTGGACTGATTATCATGTCGTCTATTAGTTTTATAGTATAGTTTTTCAAAAAAATTTCACGAATAAGAAAGCATCACATTCTATTTTGCAAAAGCTAAGCAATTATCATGAATCCTTGGCAGACATTCAAACCTCTCTCAAAGACTTATCCGATTTGAATGTATTTTGTTTTTATCAATTAGGAATGGTGTGCAAACATTTGGACCCGCGCCCCCCTTTTGCAGTGACTTCGAAATTCCAGCCCCAGACTCATATCAACACCAAAAGCTGTTCAGTATAAGATCTAACAATGGCAACAACAATAGTGCTAATGCTTTTGCGATTTCTTTTAGAACTATATTTTTTGCGAATTCTGTAGAGGGGTTCGACAAGCAGAAATGAAATGGTTGAAAATGAATGGAAATCAATGTTATTTGACTATGCTTGACTGATACTCAGTGATGACAATAATATTGTTGACATTGGAGCTTTATTTAATAAAAGTGGATGATATATTGGATTCAAAAGCGCTAGATTTACTTTTCAATAATTTGCATTCAAAAGCAAAATTACTAACATGCATTACATACGTTCTTTTCTATTTCAGGTATATCAGACGACTTTGATGAAAATTATTTTCTCAGTTCGGTCTGGTATATGTACGAGTATGTACATATGTACATTGTACATAGTCCCATCTAAAAATCACTGGAAGCATTTCCACACAAATATCATAGATTTACGGTCTTTCTGAAAGTCATACAAATTTTTATAATTTTAGGGAGGTAAGGTGTTTGAGTGGGTTTCACATATGTTCAAAAATTTACTTTATTACGTCTAATTCAAAGGCAACTGAATAAAATTCAGGTGATACAGACATTGTAAACTCCGTACATTCACTTGAACATTGTCGAAATGTTTCGTGTCTCTCCCTATTTTATCGCTCTTTTAATAGAAAATGTTCCAGTTCCAGAAAATGTCAGTTGCATTTCTCCCCTTCAAAATTTCAACCACAATACACGTCATGCTTCGAATGCACATCAGTTCACCCTTAAGCTCAACTTCGGTCGTACTGTCAAATATAGGGATTCGATTATATGCCAAACGAGACGAACGTGGAATGAACCAGGCTCTGTATTTCTCTATTACTACAACCTTCAAACATTTAAAGCCAACGTGTACAAGCTCCTCCTCTGTTCCTCTTTCCCCTTTTCCTAAGCGCCCGTACCCTGAAAAAGTTTAAGGGTATCCATATCCCCTTCTGGGCGCGCATATTATAATAAAAAAAAACACTCAGCTTGTTGTCAAAAATTAGCATGAGGAAGTGCTTAATGTTAGCAGATGTTTTCGAAAATTAACCATTTCCCTGATATTACTCGAACGAGAATTAACCACGTTCGATAATTATTTGCAATGTTTGGCAAAACATTTTAAAAAAAAATGGGAAAAGGTTTTTAGCAGATCTTTAGTTTTAAAAAATCCCTTTTTTCTTTATTAAGTGTTTACTTTAATTTTAATTTCAATCTGACCAAATTTGCAAAAGAGCAATTACCCACATGCGTTGCATTTATAATACATATATATTAAAATATATTAAAATATATTAAAATATATTAAAATATATTAATACATATATATGTTTTGGGTTCAGGACCTCAGTCAGCAGTAACACATAGTTGATTTGAAGAAGTATTGTACAATACCAACTAACCTAACCAAAGACCATTTAACATATTGTACAAACGTTCAACATTACACTAAAACCGGTCAATTACATTGAACCTTATCTAATATTGGTCGTATGAGAGCCGTTTAATGAAAGCATTTTCTTTTATTTTGGTGTATTCAAATATTTATCGTTGAGGGATGAAAATACCTAAAAAGAACTAAATTACCACTGCGGGGAAACTCCAATTTTTTCAGGTTAATTTGACTAAAATAGGACTAAAGTTAACTGAAACTGCCCAAAAGCATCACACAGCCAACAACGAAAGACTTGTTCAGTTTTGTTTACATGTTTGCTTAGAGGAGAATGTTAAAACATAATTACCAATCGCAATTTTTTAAGGGAAATGTTGCGTTTTGATGAAATTAATCGATTTGACTCTCCATTTTCTACGGAAAACATTGCTGTATTTTGAATTGTGAAAGTGCCAACACTTAAAATCCTATGTTGTCGGTGGGAAAAAATATGTAAAAGTGGAAATGTGACGTTTTTATCGCTTGCTACTCATATGTTCTTCTGGTTTATTTTGCAGTTGTATATTTTTTTTTGGTTCAGTTTGAGGATTTTTTTTTTTGCATTTAGGGAAGCGATATGGAATTTAAAAAAAAGTGGTAAGTGATGCATAATATTTAGAGCAAAATTATGTTTAAAGATGTGTAGGTATAACATGAGGAAATATGAAGCCCCCACGGGTCACCTACAAATTAGCAATACTAATTTATATTGAACTAAACATTCGAGTGAAGCCGAGCGGTTTTACTAGTTAATTGTGTTATAAATCTACCTGAACCACATTATATTTATCTATACACATTTTAAAATTACTGGTAAAGTTTCTCAATCTCCTAAGTATTGTATTTCTTTGTTAATAACTATGCTTCAAACACACATTGAAGGCATAATGACTTCAAAAACAACGGTCGCCTGAGCTGTAATCACTTGTAGTTTTTATTTGGCTTATTTGTTTTACAGCCGGTTAAAGGGTAGTGATGCGATGTCATGAGAACACAAGCGTTCTCACCTAGCCTCTCACTACTAACTCCTACTCTCACCTCCACGTTGGTGACTGGTGGGTGCCTAGTACCTCGACTGAAGATTGGGTAACCAACCCCTTTGGAAGGTCGTTGGTGGCAGCGGACGAGAGAGGGGGGAGGAGTGTTTTCTCACTAAGGCACCTCCTCTGGTTCCAGGCTGCAGCGGAGGAGTTCCCTAGATGGAACCAACGGTGGCGTCTACAGTTCCAGTCAGGCCGAACTATTTAGTGCAATCCCTATAGAGCTGCTCTGACATATTCGGATACCAGGTCTATAGAAGAGAAGAGTTGGTGGCGGATGAACCCTAAATGGGCCAAAGGCAGCGCTCACATCCCAAAGTGGGTTACTCGCACCGGAATAACCGGCCTGCTGTCCTAGGGTTAAGGGCCTGGCCCTCCAGGTTGGAGGTTGTGCCGTCGGGGTAACTTCCCGACCATATAAAAAAAAACACTAGTTATGAGAGAGACACGAGGAGCGTCGGATAAGGATTTTCCTCAAATGGCAACCAGACCCGGAACGTCAACTGACAACGATCTAAGAGTATGTACCTGGAACGTGCGGACGCTCTACACCCCAGGTGCTACTCAAAAACTTGAGTCTGTCCTCACGCGGTACAAGGCAGATATTACCGCGATCCAGGAGATACGATGGATAGGATCAGGTATGATGAAAAGGAAAAATTGCGATATTTATTACAGCTGCCATAAAAAGCCATAAAAGACTATTAGGATGCGGATTCGTCGTGGGAAACCGGCTTAGGACAAAAGTTATTGACTTTAAGCCGATAAGTGATCGCCTAGCTGTGATCCGCATCAAAGCTACTTTCCAAAACATAAGCCTAATATGTGCACACGCCCCTACCGACGAGGCTGAAGACTCTATCATGGAGGAGTTTTATGACCTCCTGGATGGTGCCTACGGAGCCTGTCCGGAGTATGATGTCAAAATTGTGCTCGGGGACTTCAATGCCAAAGTCGGAAAGGAAAACATCTTTGGCGGGTTAGTTGGTAATCACAGAATCCACGAATCGACCACAGACAACAGGTACCGACTAACTGACTTTGCGGCACCTCGTAATACGGCGATAAGTAGCACTAGGTTTCCACACAGCAACCTGGCGCTCTCCAGACGGTCGAACCGCCAACCAAATCGACCATGAGCTAATTGATGCGAGGCACGCATCCAACATCCTCAACGGGCACACATTCCGAGGGGTCGACTCTGATCATTTTCTTGTTGCGGCTAAGTTCAGAGCTCGACTATCCAACGAAAAGAAGCTGCGAACCGCCCAGAAGAAGAAATTCGACGTTGGACGCCTTAGCACACCTGGAGTAGCCAGTGTCTACAGAGAGCGCCTGAGTGAGAAACTCTCCGCAGTGCATCCACCTACCACAGGCGCCAACATCCAGTGGTCCCAGTATCGCGACATCATCAAAGAGGTAGCCGAAACCGTGATAGAGGGTTTTACGGCGATTGAAGAACAGGCGAAATTTGTTGGCCTTGTAGTAAATGAGGATAAGACTAAGTACATGCTATCAACAAACAAACAAGCATCTGTCCACCACCTAGGACAGAACGTCACTATTGATAACAACAATTTCGAGGTAGTTAAGGAGTTCATCTAACTCGGAGTAAACATGAACTCCACAAATGACATTGTTTTACATCAAAGGCAAATAATATAGGATTTGAAATACATTTACATATATAGTTTTATAAATTTGAAGTTTATTACACATCATCAAATAAATAATTGTCTTTAGTTTTTTTCGATTTGAATATTTGTTCCAGCAGCGATTTTAAATTCTTCAATATATTTAGACAAAGTATTTTCCAACTTAGAAAGTACCGCCCTTTATATTGGGTTCCGTTCATGTAGAGGTATAACTACAGGTCCTGAAAAGCCCACAATTTTTTTTGCTAGCTTATGCGTCGAGTTATGTGGAAAAAAAAAAGTTTTAAAGTGTGTTGATAAAAGATATTGATATTTTTAAAAAGGTTCGCCAGCCATTATTTAATTAAATCTCCTGAATATTCTTTTGTGGGAAAATTTGTTTCAGCACAATTCTTATACAATAATTTGATGCCTACATATTCAGTTAAAACATTTTGATTCTAACATATCTCTTAAGAATATTAAAGTCGTGAATACTTTATTAAAGTGGGCGTATTTGTGGGTGTCTTTGGGCTGATTCTAGCCGCTTTTATGCTTACACTTTTTATGTGAAAGATCTTATTTTGGATTTGCATTTAACGGCCTCAAAAATGTATACATATGTAGACTAATCGATGTCAGTTATCGCAGTCTATTTAATTTTTTAAGCGCTATTTTAAATTTTCAAATTTTGACTTCATATTCAGATTCAGCGGCTCCGAAAACTTTTTTACTAATCATTGCCCTCCTAATTATTTCATTAGTTTAAGCAGAAACTTAATTTGTTGTATTTAATTTTCGGCTTTTATGCGTCATTTTGAATCTGAGATTTTGAATTTAATAATTCTCACTTCAGCCACACAGTCACGATTTTTGTGCACTCTTAAATTAACTTTATGAGATTTCTTTTGAAAAAAAAAAAAAAAATAGCCGAGTTGTAGACACCCCGGGGTTCACCTCACTTAACTATATCCCATTATTGTTTAGGGGAGTTGTGGCAGCTAAATTCGGTTACATACTTTAGGTTAGGGTCCGTTTTATCCCAAGTAGTAGTCACTAGGCCCTACACAGCCCTAGAACACTTTCAAAACCTTCATCAAAGAAAATAAATAAATTTCTTTCCTAAGAATTTACTTTAAACTAGGGACTCTTGACTGTCATTCTTGATTAACGAAAGTTTAATGGACAGAATTCCATTTCTAACATCGTTAATTCTTGGGAAACCAAACTGAAGCAATTTTTTGTCATCATTTTAAAAGATGCTATTTCTTCAACTTTTGCTATTCAACTTCAACTATGACCTTAATGCATAAATAAAGACCAAATCTTGATGGAACCAGAAAGGTGCGGAGTATACATACTTCGAAATATCATATTCTGTAAATAAATGTTGTTCTCAAACTTGCCCTTTTGCATTTATTGCGTGAACCCAATAAACCTTATTGTGCAATACGCCCTGCTTCGATTATCTAATGCTCCGTATATGCAAAAATTAGAGAAATGAACGTGTACTACAATTTTAAGATGAGTTGAATGCGATAGTTAAGTTAATCTTTAATAAAATGTATAGACCGTCCGACTACCGGTTTTAAAACCAGGGTATGTGAAAAGAGATCTATCAGCTTTACGGTGAGCAACTCGAGTCATCTTCAATTTTAACACTGATTCGGTATGCATCACTTTGATAATTATTTACTAAACATGCGGTTGTATTTGATAATGAAATTTTTCGTGTATTTATCACCAATAGTAGCAAGAAATCCGAATGGAACATGGAGGGAAAGAGAGATCACCATATCATTATTATTGATTTCTGGTTCTAAAAGTCAACATGAAAATTAATGTTAATATTCAGAGGTCAGTTAAAAATAAATATGTAGTGAAACAAAAACGGATGTTGGTTGTATTTTTTGCAATGCTAGAAATACAAGAGCTTTATGAGGTCGGATGTACTGAAAAAACATGTGAAACTTTAAAGATGAAGCATTAAATCAAGGAGCTCAGATGAGTAAACTAATCATTTTCGAGTAACCTACAGTTTATATTTGACAGCAGCGCTGACATGTCATCCGTAAATGGGAATGTGTTAGCGGGGGAAAACCACATATGTTGATTAGCGAAGAGAGTCAACTGTATATGTATGTAGGTACTTATTGGACTAAATTGACTAAATTGCATATCCAAATAAAGTATAAGCACGAAAAAATACAAACTAATAGATTTGATTGATCAAATTAAAAGTTTGTAGATTATTTATTGATTTAAAGTATAACATTGTTAATAAAAAAAAAAGTAAACAACTGGGCCCGTAGTAATTTCTCGTCTTACCTACTCGTATGTACATACGTATACGAGTATGTACGAGTACCAGAGTTACCGCTGAATACGAGTGATATGAAAAAGTGAACAAACAAAAATCGTCCTGAGACAAAATGAATCCCTTAACTTTTCTTTTTTAGTTTAGTTTAGTAGTTTTAACATTTACATAAGTTTAAGGTAGGTAGTAAAAGTAATAAAAATATAAATAGTATCTTTCGGTAGGAATTAGGTTTGAGGGTCTACTATGACTCTGATTGTCACAATAAGAAGAGATAAAGAGTGGTTTCATCAACACGGGTGATGACCCTGAACACTTCCGACCTTCACAAATAGGGCCATAATACTAATAATAATAATAATAATAAATGTTCATGTTTTCAAAAAAAAAAGTTACCGTTTTTCAAATCAAAAATTTACTTTTACACTGCTGTGGATTCTTCAAAGCTTATACATATATAAAATTTCACGTTGGTAGCTTAAAATCTAAGGCGTAAAGACAGACTAACGAACGGACATGATCAGATCGACATAACTTTCAATGCTGATCAGAAATATATATACTTTTAGGGCCTTTCGTTATTATTTCTCAATGTTACAAACTATGTATGAAAATTCATATTCATCTACTCTAACAGATTTCTCAGAATTCGTAGTATGTCGAGATCGAATTAGTCTCTATGGCGCAAAAATGTTGACATGTAACACGATACGCGAAAACATCATAAACAAACATTAAGCAGTGGACAATACGTTGTTTTTGGAGCATATCTAGACCAAACAGAGCACATCTGGTAGCATTTAATCAAGATTCCAATTCTTAAACTGGTTCCCATATTATTGAATTTTGATTATTGATTATTGTAATATAAAAAGGGACATATAAGAGACTTATAAATCGACTTAATAGCAAAACATTGAATTGGCCTTTGCTAAATATAGTCAATATAACAAGAATATGTTAACTGTGTATCAAGGTCTACGGCAATGCACCACCAAATTTTTCACTTATTTATACGAAACAACTTAGAGCATTTGTACTCCGCTCTAACTCGGCTCACAATAACTATCTACACAGGAGGCCAAAAGTTTGAGGCGGCCCTCAGTGATCGAAGGAAAAACAAAATCTAACATCGAAAAAACTCTTTAGTAGAATAATAATCAGTAAAATGAACGGGGAACATATAAAAACCAAAATAAGAAGAAAAATATTTTCATTTCTTAACATAAAGAAATTTATTAAAATGAAGAAAAAAATTACTTAAACCGATTTTTTGTCGAAAAGGCCACCTTTACATTCGATTACTTTCTCTTTACAATTCTTGGCATTCTAGCTATCAGTTTTTGAATTGTTGCCTGTGGTACTCGTATATTGCTCCAGCAATCCAATAGTATATTCCACAATGAAGATTCTGATGATCCCGAACCCGTTTATCCACAACAGCTCTATAGGGTTTGAATCTGGTGATTGCGGCGGCCATATCATGATTTGTAAGATTTCTTCATCCTTCCTCTGTTTCAGGTAGTCTTGACAAAGTCTTGATGTGTCTTTAGGGTCATTGTCCTGTTGAAATGCAAATCGTTTGCCAATTAATCTTAGTCCAGAGGTAACAGCGTTTTCTTCCAATATTGTTTTGTATGCCTGTACGTTGAACGCAGCATCTTGATACCTTCAACTGCGAAGCAAGTTTCCGCTGTCATTTTGCCTTCTTTAAGAAGAGATGATTGCAGATCGTTTCTCGATTGTGGTGTCCGCGACTTTTCACATTTTAAACGAATTGTTTACTCAAGACGTTAAGAATCTCAAATAAATTCTTATGACTTCAAAGTGTCTTTTATGTAAGACCCTCGCAATCCGGGTCGACAAATTTTGGGATTTGAGAACCCTTTTAATGTAAGGAGTTATAAACCAATCAACAACCAAAAGTCACAAAATTTAATACGAATAATTATGAAAAACCTAAACACTTGTCAATAAACCACAAAAGCGGTTTTCCCACATATGTTTGTTCAAAAATGTGGGTGTCCATGCATGAATGAAGTTAGTTGGCTAGGTAGGCCTCAAACTTTTGGCCTGCAGTGTATATAGGAACATACAAATTGTACACCATATTCAGATGAGTCATGATTGTTAAAAAAAAAAAAAAAAAAAAAAAAAATTTACGTAGAAAATACGTAAGGTTGAATAATATAGGCTAATTTAGAATAAGATAGTTTTAAGATTTATTTTAAGGTAGTTTATAAGTTTTATTTATAAGAATACAAATTTATATAATTTTCTTAGTTATAATTAAAATTAAATAAATGAAATAAATAAATAATTTTGAAGTACGTTACGTCGAAAGACATAGTTTTAAGTATTAGGTTTAACTTAGAGCGCCCGCTCAGGGCCAGTAAGTTAGAATAAGATAGTTAAGTTAGTTAAGCTAGTTTTAAGCGTTTTGTCTAGCAATTAAGTTACAATGAATTTAAAAAAATAAAAATGCATTAAAAATTAAAAAATGAAAATCATGACAGTAACTCTACAACTCGGTTGGTGAGATACATAACTTAAAAAAGACGCTTCTTTTGGGACTGACTGACTGAATGACTTACTCACTGATCGTCAAAACCTATACGATTCTTCCCGTGAACATAGAATATAGAAAATTTGGTACAGGAGTAGTAATTAGTGTGTAGACAAAGGAAAAAATGAGAAATTTGGACTTTTCAACATGGCTTCCAAAATGGGCGGGACAAGGGAGTGACAGTATAATGGAAGCATATTTTTGGATATGTTGGGGTAAATATCCCAAAATGCGACCAAATATCACATCAAAAACCTTACCTAACGATTGCTTATATATTTTTTTTTATAATTTGCGCGCGCCAAAGAGGATATTTATACTCTTATACTATTACATGACACGGGCGTTTGTGAAGGAGAGAGAGAGAAAGAAAGATTTAGTTTGGTTTTTTATTGTCACTAAATTATTACATTACCTAAGTGTGTGTGTACCCATGGCTAATCTTTGCAAAAAGTATTGATATCTCACCAAAAACATTACTGTAAACAGGGGCCGAGTTCAAACAACTTGGAACAAGGAGCCAAGGAGTGAGATATAAAAGTGTGCTAAGTTCAACTTATTCCAATGCTTTCCCAATCAAAATTTGACACTTGGCAAAAGTTTATTTATCAGCAATAAGCACCTCCGCGTTGACGTCCAGTGTCAACAGAGCGATCCAAATGGTAAACATTGTAGAATGTATCAGACATCTCAGCCGTTAGTATATGCATGTACGAGTGCAGCCAAGTCTCAGTAAAAATGATTACGTCATACTCATGCAATGATGCAGCCAAAACTTTGCTTATTTTTGTTCACATGTCGCTAGTATTTTGATACTACAGTGAATGAAATTGAGCAAAGAAAGTTGCGAATGACCACAATAGTGTAAAGAGCATAGCATTGTTATTGATGACATTATTGCTGTTATAAGAATTTGCGTGTTGATTTGCGCTCCCGTTGCACTGTGGTTTTTTGAGATAAAGCGAATTACCCGCGCATAAGGGCGGATCCAGGGGGGGTGGCACAGGGACACCCCCCCCCCCCCCCCCCCCCCCCCCCCAAACACGATTCAGATAAAACAGGCCAGTCGAAAAAACACTAGCGATTAGAATACTATGGGGTACACTCTTTACCTATCTGGCCTTTGTGCCCCTCCCAGAAATAAATCCTGGATCCGCCCTTGCCCGCGAAGATTTTAGATTCTTTTTTAGGTTTTCAAGCCTTCGAGATTTTTGTTTTCAAGATTTTTCTCATTCGGGATTTTGTTTGATATGCATGGCTTGGAAATTAGAGTGAACACAATTGGTCGTTTCGGATATAAAATAGTTAAAGTTAGATGGCCCGAGTGACTATAACTGTTATTGTCACGACCTAAGAAAAGCGAATCAATTTGTATCAAAAAAAGATGCTGGAATTGGTGGTGCTAAGCTGTTGAGAGCTATTTCATATTAAAAGACTACGGACTTATACTTCGCCAAAGGTCGTTTAATGTCTTATTCACACGATATAATACTTTGTTTGATATTTTTGTTAATCTCCAATGAACATTCTAATAAGATAGTGTGCACTGCACTGCAAACAAATTTACGCTGCAACAATAATATTTTACTATGCGAGCTACGGCTCGAGTAGATAAAACGATATTCTGTGAAATTTATTTCTTTATTTTCTAGTCTATAAAACAATTCAGGTTCACACTATACTATTCTTCGCAATTCTTTTCTTACAATGTCTCTTTCCTCTCAAATCACTTTATCTCCTTTCAATTACTTAATTCACAAATCCAAACTAATTACTTCTTCTTGTTAAATCTCAACTTTCAATTTATCACAAAATTACAACTTCGCCCATTATCACTTTTCTAATCTCTTCGCCACAGTTTAGAAACTACTGCGCCTTTTTGATCGCCATCTGTCCTTATATAGCAGAAGTTTCTGATAGCCAGAAACTTCTAGCAAATTCTTCGACCACTGGAACAAGAAAAATTCTGATGTAATAATTCCAAGATGACAATCATTTCGTGCAGTTATAATTCTCTCTTGTTCTCTTTTATCCGTGATATTATCCGAGCTGTGGTGACTAATTTCAGACACGAACCTCAAATGAAAAGACACTTCGGAATTTGTTGCCTGTTCGAGGGCGTAGTTATTATGCTACATTATGTTACAATATAATACAATACAATATCGTTAGAACCGTTTTCGAAAAAAGTCGGTTATTCTTAAAATCGGCCATTAGTAAAGTAGCGTTAATTTTTGAGTTGGAATAAAAATTCAGATTTTTCAAGAAAATCCGTCCAGTCATTCAGGCTGCAGTCCACCGCACATACATGCAGACAGACAGATAGAATTGAGAGACCCACTTTTTTGAGTTTGAGTTTTTTTGATTAAAATTTTGAGATCGAACATTTTCAGGAAATCAATACTTGATTTAAAGTCAATAAATGAAACTTCAACGGTATCCATGGTAACCGCAAGATGTTTCATAAAGTTGGACAAAAAGCAAAACAAACAAGCTCCCCAGTTATCTGGACGCCACCCCTGGAGTTTACTGAAACTTAATACCACCTAAGTTTCAAACCCACTACACCAATCTTTCTTTCTCTGTCTCTCAATTTCTGCAAACGCCCGTGCCCTGAAATAATTTAATGGTATTCATATCCCATTTGGCGCGCGCAAATTATAAAAAAAAAAAAAAAAGTTATAATGGTTTAATGATTACCCCTTCGTAAGAATACAAGGTCGGTGCCTCAATGAAAGTGACTCTCACCCGACGGGTAAACCTACTTACTGGGCAACTCATACCAACAAAATACTCGACACTGAATTCTTCGTCGTAAAAGGAATGCCTTGCAATTGTATAAAAGTTGAAGAGAGCTATGATCTAACTTCTGATCATTCTCCAGTCATTCTAGCCATGAGTGAAACCCTGATTGGTAAAGCGGTACCAGCCAGATTTACTAACGGTAAAACTAACTGGGAAGACTTTAAAAAAAATGTCGAAAATCTATAGATCTGAGCATATCACTTACGCCCTACGAACCCTTCCTTTAGTATCTTGCTATGTACCACCTTTAATAATACTCCAACACTGACAAAAAAGCAAGAAAATTATGCTATATCCTCCGGAAATTAAAAAATCGGTGAAAAAAAAGGAAAGCGCGAAAAAAATGGAAACAAACTCGTTTCCCACAAAATAAAATACATGCAAATCGTTTGTGTAACTTAGTAAAAAAAGCAATAAAAGATTTTAAAAATCGGGAAAGTGCCTTAAAATTCTAACAGCGGAAAAAGATTCTAATTATTCGCTTTGCAAAGTGGTTAACGGCATTAAAAAACCACAGGCCCAAGTCCTGCCAATCAAAAAAAAAAAAAAATAATGGTGAATGGACCAAGACTGAGCGAAAATCGTTGCAGCCCAACTGGAGGGAATGTTTAAACCAAACTGTTCTGTGGTCAACCACTCATTGAAAAAATGTCGTTATATGAAAAGTGGGTAAAAATCCCACACTATTACGAGCACGCGTTTACCCTCGGAAAAAAATGTAAATACTATATTTGAACGATAGCATAAAAGTTAAATTATGTCAAAATGAAAACAAATTTAATCAAAAAAGTGCTCTGATAACAAAGTATACAATATTATACAATTCGTTACGGGCGAATTAAACTAAAAACAACCCATATACTAGGGGCGGCAGATAAGTTCACGGCCTAAGGCATTAAGTGAAAGAAGAGATCCGATTAAAAAAATTTATTTTTCAATATAATCTCCCTCGAGTGAAATGCATTTCTCTCATCGGGCATACTGTGCCTTAATACCACCGAAAAATATTATTTTTCTTTGGCTTCAAAATGACTTTCTACGGCCGCCTTGATCTCGTTCTTATCTGCAAATCTCCGGCCTCGTAACTTCTTTTTCAATTTAGGAAAAAGGAAAAAGTCGCTCGGGACCGAAAATCGCCCCTTGCGAACAGGCGTGTTATCATGCAAAAACAACACTCTGTGCCTGAGTTTCCCAAGTCGCTACGTTACGACCGCTTCACGTGCCTGGGTCAATCAGCAAAACACCTTCGCTGTCCCAAAAAACAGTCGTTATAAGCTTCGAAGCCCACTTTTCCACTGGACTCTGGGTCGTATTGGGGAACCCAAGTCTCATCTAATCACAATGATATTGAAATTTTGTTACGCTATATTACTTGATTTAATTTTTAATTTACGAATTTATGTATGCTTTAATTATAATATATATATCTTTGTATCTAAGTATTCACATCGTCTTTTTAAACTTTTGAACCCACCTCACATTATAAATTTAAATATATATATGTCACTAACTATCCTCTTAATTAAGATATATAGTAAGAATTGTAAAACAACTTAAAATAGATTAATGAATTGAGAATAAAAAAAAAATAAAAAATCTACAGTTACGATTCGGTTGCAAATTTCTTGAACATAAGCTAATGACATAACTGAACGATATGCTTCCCTATGTTTGTTCTGTCAATTCCAACCGATAACCATAATACTTCCCCCTGCATACCTATCTGTCAAATTTGATTTGCCCGTTTCTTTTGAAACATCATCCCATGCACCTTCCTTTTTCATTTTATTAAAATAAAAGGCTAGACCTAATTTTTTTTTTTTAGAAAATTTTCATAACAAACATGACAACTGTCAGATTTACATATGTAATGAGTGGCTGAGACCGCTCTCTCTTATGTTCGCTCATGTTTGCAAAAGTAAACGAACATTTAATGAATCGACGCTGGCCTTAAAGGCTGACGTATAATAGTAGGAAGCAATCGGATTCCATTCACCCTTTCGTAA
Organism: Pocota personata; assembly: GCA_963082735.1. NCBI lineage: Eukaryota > Metazoa > Arthropoda > Insecta > Diptera > Syrphidae > Pocota > Pocota personata. The sequence goes on along the minus strand of OY720429.1, from coordinate 180,229,411 downwards.
GTGAGCAAAAGTGAACGAAAACTTAACAAAAAGCAAAAAGCTATTATGGTCACACAATACAAATCCTTTGTATTCGCACTGTTTCGGAAGTGGTCGTACGAAATCATTCTTCTATTATAGTTCAACATTAATTATGTGTTGGATGATAAGACTGTGAGTATTCGTGGGTTTACATATGCGTTATGTTTTTGAGAGGGTGAGCTTATGCTCTTCACTTAGGCCTCCATTGGGCCCGTTGTGATGCGTTATGTTTCTCACGTAACTCCAAAAAATCTTTGCAGCACTCGAGACGTCGTTGCTTGTCGGACGGCGGCGTCAGCATTTTCGGTACCCAGCGCGCACAAATTTTGTTCATGTTTAAATGCTCGTGCAAAATATCTCCAATCCATTCTTTGCTGATATGCAACTCGTCCGCTATCTGCCACATTTTTATTCTTCGGTCGGCCAGAACTAATTTTTCAACTTTTCCGACGTTTTCTTCAGTAACGACTGACACAGGACACCCTGGACAGTCATCGTCTTCACAGCTCTCTCGCCCTTGTTAAAGTAAGCGATCCCATGTTTTGACCATGGTATACGAAGACCCAGAACCCTGAAGAGTTGATGACATGTCTTCGAAAATTTTTTTTGGCGATTTTCCTTTTTTCAAAAGGTACTTTAACACAGCGCGGTGCTTTCCGATTTCGGCTGACATGGTAATGTTTATCCTAACACAGATAATAACATTCAGTGTGGTGTAGTGGAAAAATAAATAAATAAAAAAAACAGCGCTATAAAGTGCAGTGGAAAAAAATAAAAAAATAATTCAGTGTCGGTGTTTCCCATCTTTCACCCCCACTCACTTGCTGTTGCGTTTCTTTCTTATCGCAATTGGAGCATGTGCTATGTACATATGTAAATACATACCTCCAGTTGCGATGATTGAGAAAGTGTAACATTTGATGCATAGTGGACTGTAAATGTTTATCCGAATAGCGGACCTTAGCTGATTGTTGTTTGGGCATAGCACCTGCGACAGTTTGTTTTGGAAAACTATTCTTTGGATGTTCAGTTCACAGCTTCTCTTAGTTACGTCAGAGTTATGTCTTTTTGTGTTTCTATGCTGTAGTGATGAGGGACTTTAGGGTTGATCATACCAACATTCATGGGCTTCAAACGAATTTCTTCGATGTGTTCGCCCACGCCCATTACGTCCGTAAGAATATTGCTTATCAAGTTCCACCACAGTATGGCCACTGTTCCAACCCGGAATTTAATTTCAAATGGCTAAAATTCACCGTCCGTAAGCAAATAATTCACTACTGCTTCATTTACAGAAACCCTAGTGCGGACAGCAACTCAACTTTTGACGAATTTGATGCGCTGTCCGATTCCATCACTCGAATTGTCTCCTTGTACCCTCATACTAAAATCGTCATTGCGGGAGATTTCAATATACACAATTCGGATTGTCTTCAACATTCTGGCCAGACAACATCCAAAGGAAGGTATGTTGAACTTTTCGCTGAGGTAAAGAATTTGGCTCAGCTTGTAAATGAGCTTACACGTTTAGCGGACATTGAAAGTCATTCCGCCAACATTTTGGACTTGTTTCTTCGCACCCTGATAAATACACTATTGATGTTTTAGCGCCTCTAGGTCGGTCTGATCATAACATCGTATCAGATAAATTCTCGTACTCCGAGTTATAGAGTTAAAGATAAAACTCCTAAAAGCAAAGTATGGCAATACGAGAAAGCCAACTGGCCTTAATAGCTTCTTTAGGAGTTTTAACTGGTCGCGATGCTTCCTCGATAGCGACGTGGATGCCGCAGTTGATGTGATTACTAACACTGTCCTCTTAGGTATGAATGACTTTATTCCTAACAGAATAAAGAGCATTGAACCTAAGGCAAACTCGTGGTTTGACCAGAGCTGTAAAGAGGTTATCAGGTTGAAAGAAGTAAGCTTTCGGTTTTATAAAGCCAAAATCTTAGGAAAACCGAAAGAAGTTTAAACAAGCCAGAAAAAACTGCAATGCCCATATTCGATGTGTAAAGTTCTTACATGATCAAAAATAGAGGCAAAAAATCCTAGAATGTCCCAATGGTAGTAAAAATTGTTTTTCACTCGACAAAAATATTAAAAATTCTGCCTCATAGATGGAAAACAGCATTTGTCCAACCCGTCCTTAAAAAGGCGAATCTTCCTCCCCGTCCAATTACCGACCCATTGCACTTACGTCCATTCTTTCCAAGGTCATGGAAACGCTGATAAATCGTCAGCTTATGAAATATCTATCATAGATTCACGAGAACTCCTTAATGATCGGCAGTATGGTATTCGTAGCAACAGGCCCACTGGTGATTTGATGGCATATCTCACCGAAAAGTGGAACCAATCTCTCCATCACTTCGGCGAAACTAAGATGATTGCGCTTGATATTTCAAGGCATTTGACAGAGTTTGGCATCAGGCTCTTTTGCCGTAAATGCGTGCATATGGCGTCGATGAGTCTCTTCTTCAATATATTAGAAATTACCTTTCGGGGCGTTCAATACAAGGACGGCTTCAAGTCTGCAATCCACCAAATAAATGCTAGTGTCTCCCAAAGCTCTGTTTTGTCTCCGACTCTCTTTCTTATTTTTATAAATGATTTCTTGTCTGCAACTTCTAATCCAACCCATTCCTTCGCTGATGACAGTACCCTCAGTTTTTCATATTCGTTCCATAACTCACGTCCTTGCTCTTCGGCCGTAGAAGGGGAACGGCAACGTATGTTAAATACATTAAATTCCGACCTGGACAGCATAATTAAATGGGGTTCAACCAACAGAGTGAAATTTAATGCTTCCAAAACACAATACTGTCTTCTGTCTTTTAAGCGAAACCAAAACCCTCAACCATTATCCATGGATGGTACTTGCATCATTGAAACCGAAAGACATTCTCGGTATGTGTATTAATAACCATCTTAGATGGAACGATTACATCTTCGAGGTTGCCATAATTGCTGCAAAATGTCTAGGATTCCTTAAACTGTGCAAGAAATATTTTACCCCGTCTGATCTGGCCTCAATTTATAAGGCATTCATCCGCCCTAAGCTGGAATATAACGCCCATATCTGGTCTGGTGCACCCAAGACCGTTCTGCACATTCTTACAGAATCGCGCGTTAAAACTTACAGGTGATAGAGACATTGTGAATTCCATACATTCACTTGAACATCGTAGAAATGTCTCATGTCTCCCTGTTTTATCTTTTTTTTTTTTTTATAAAAAATGCTCCATCGAGATAGCCAGTTGCATTTCTCCCCTTCAAAATTTAACCCGCAATACGCGACATGCTTCGAATGCACATCAGTTCACCCTTAAGCTCAATTTCGGTCGTACTGTCAAGTATAGGGATGCGTTTATAACCCGAACGAAATGAATGTGGAATAATGTACCAGGTTCTGTATTTCCCCATCACTACAACCTTCAAACATTCAAAGCCAACGTGCAGAGGCTCCTCCTCTGTTCCTCTTCTCCCTTTTCCTAACGCCCGTGCCCTGAAACAATTTAAAGGTATTCATATCCCCTTCGGCGCGCGCAGTTTAAAAAAAAAAAAATTAGATTGAGATTATTATTGAAACGAGGTGATATTTATACTTCTATAGAGTTGCGCAATTAGTGCTATCACTAATGAGAAGATGACTCGTTGTTGAGTATCTCAGACCAAAAATGAAGACAAAACTACCAGTTTTATTTGACCCGCTTTGAAAATGGGTTTAGTTTTGAAAAATGTAACGGAAATCGACATAGAGCGTCATGAACATGGCGTAGATATTCTTTGCTGCAAGTTTGCCTGGTATTTTCGGTCTTTGATATAAGTGATAAGAGGACATTACAAAATGTGCAAATACGAGTATAATACCAGATGTAAAAAAATTAATTCCACTTAAAACTCACTCAAATGTAAAAATAATAACAAAGTAAAGGTACATCTGTATGTAAAATGTTTGGGACAACAAGATATTCCCAAAAAAACAGAGTTTGTAATTTAATTTTGTGTTTGCAGCATGAGAGCTAATTAAATAAATTTAGTTTTTTGTACTATTTTCATAGAACAAATTTGACTAGTTCTAGATCTCCAAATTTGTCACTTGGTATTTTCATATATTTCAAATTCTTGACAAAATGCAGTCGTTGTCACCAACTAAAAAGTTTCAGTTTATAAACTAGATAATCCAAATGTAAAACACGTTCACATTGAAGGCACATTTTCTTGAATAAGACCAAAGAGCATTTACAGTAAAATTCTGATTACCAAATTTGATAATAATGTTAGAAAAAAACTCACAAGAAACAGTTTCACATGATTATGGTAGGAAAAAGAATTAGACTGAGTGACATTCCTTAAATTAAAGTTACTTACCCATAAACAGCTTTCACATAATCGGATTCACTATTACTCTGAGCATTTATACACCGTCCCATTGCAGTTTCTATAAAGAATTAAATTGATTAAATTAAAATTTTTGTTACTTACATTATTTAACATACCACAAACAATATCTAATGTACAGAGGGTAACGTATGGAAAGACATTAAATGAATCAGTACCCACTTCTTTTTCTAACTTCTTCGACAAAATTGCACTTTGCTCATTAAAAACATCAAGGAAGTCATCCAAAATTTTAAAATGAAATGCCGGTGTTAAGATCTGCATAAGGTATCCAAGTAGAAGTAAATTAAATTTAATTTATGCTGCTTATATATTTACCTTCCTTCTCGAGTGCCATTTTCGACCGAAACTTGTCAGTAAACCAGTTCCAAGCCAAGGTTGAAGATAATCATAGTCTTGACTTTTGTCAATGTATTTTGAAGTATTAAGAATTGGCTTTTTAAATAGAAAATAAAAGTCAAATTGAATATTAAGAGAAAATCAATTTTTAAATTATTTAAGTACAAATGTGCAAAACAAAAAATTGGAAGTGAATTTTAATATTTATTATTTAATTTTAATATTCATTTGTAAATCAGTTGAATCCCTTCACCACGAAAATTTGTTTTCAATAAAATAAATACCTCTACAGTTTCTGGATTAAAGAGGAGAACGTAAGGGTTTACTCCCTGCCATGCTTTATTGATCCCGAGGCGGGTGCCCCATAATTTTTGAGCTCCAGTCATACGCATAAATAACTCTGTTGTGCATCCAAATATGTGTTGTTTGTTTTTTGTTGTAATCACATTATGTAAAAGTAAAGTTTAGTCAAAAAAACATTCATGTATACACTTTGCCTAATCTTTATACTAAGAACCACTGAAATGTATTTGTGAATCCATGTAAACCAATATGTAAATAAGCGCAAGCCTTGTGAAAAGCGTCAAAGGATTGACCTATAAAACTGTTATCATTGAAGCAATTTCACTGAATGAATAACTACTCTATAAAAGCGAATTTTTACAAGACGATTTATTTATGGCATCTACATATGTATGTACATGGATTTTATTTTAATTAAAATTATATCTTTTCATTCATTCGTCTTTCCCTTTAATTTATTTAACTACTTTCGCACTGCATTAGACATTATTTTATATGAAAGTTTCATTGCCGACAACTGTCGTATTAATTATGAGCTTCATAATGATTTGGATATGGGTTTGGTTTTAATAAGCAATTTTTAAAAGGCTAGCGCAAGTGAAATTTGACCCCGTGTTTCAATTGTTTTATCTTGATTTGTTACTTTTGCAAAGTAATAATTTATTTTCAACATTTATGTTTCTTCGAGTGAAGACTTTGTTGCATTACATCCCACTTTCATTTGAAGGAGCAGCACGAAGTTTTGAAAATATGCGGTTTTATTGAAATACGATGGTAAAGCCCTCAAATCTTCTACATAAATGGAAATACCAATATTTTGTTTCCACAATATTGCAGAAAATGTATGCTAATTATGTAGTCGTACATATGAAATGGAATTCCAAAAAAATAAACTGACCACACAACCCTCGCATGCGAAAGCAAAGCTGAGTGAATTTCAGAACGCGTGTTACAAATCAGACGAGATGTTTTTTAGGGAATACAATAGCGGGATTGGGATTAGGGAGAGATTCAGAATCAACAAATCACCTTTAATTTCTAGACATGGAAATCTCGGGAATTTCGAAGTTTTCAATTCATTAAGTTTTTAAAATCAAATAATAAACAATATTCATATGTCAAACACTTAAAGAATAATATCCACTTACTTTCTACCGAGCTGCAAAAGTTTGTTTCCTAAGAAGGTAGGGGAATCTGGTGCAAAATTAAGGTGGGGGAAAATCTAATAACATATTTAGGTGCTCTAAGTATCTTCTCTTTTCAGAAGTGATGCACGTAGTGCTCAAAATGGTTCTGATATGGCCAAATCAAGATATCTTAGTTGTTTCCTATACATATAATATGTGTCATACCTAATGAAACTATGCAAGTAGTAATGTTAGTGCAATAATTTTGTGTAGCAATTATTTTATTGTTTCCTTTGACTTTTCGAGTAGGAGAGTTGATGTCCATTCGTTCGGTATCGTTCGTTGCTATATTTTCTCCTCCATTCCTCGGCGATACAAATGGCACCAAAAATCACTTGAAGCATTTTTCTTTCGAAACAAAAAAGGGTATTTTCATCCGCCTTCCATGCTTCTTCGCCATATAGCAGGACTTGGATGATGGGGGTCTAATATAAAGTTAGTTACTCAATTGCCTTCTTATCCCAGAGAAACAGTGGTAGACAAGAGTGATTCTGCGTTGGTGTCATTATTCGAATTTGAAGCGGTGCCTTGGTAGACAAAGTCCTTACCTACCTCAAAATCTATTGTGACGTTGGGTCCAAGTCGCCGATGTTGACTGTCCTTTTTGATGAAAGCATATATTGTGTTTTGCCTCATAAGCAGCTAAACCAATTTTAATCTCTTCTATTTTAATACTCACTAATGCACCACTGACAGCCCGCTGTGTTCCGACTAGTTGCACAGACTTTTGAACGATCGTACAAACTGATGTTAGCTTGAAAATTTTGTACAATCCTTTCAAGTATGATGTTAATGAAATCACATGACATCGCGTCGCCTTGTCAGAGACTTCGGTGACACTATACCTGACCTTAATGGAGCAGCGTGCCGAAAGTAGATAGAGCTCTGTATATCTCGCCTCTATAGACGCTATAATGAGCTAAGATAGAAAGTATCGAATTAGAGCTCCTGATTTTTTTCAAGATCTGCCGCAGTGTGAATATTATGGACTTTTCATGCCTTGTGGACTTTTTATGCCTAAAGAGCACTGATGTGGATCAATCAGATTGTTGACAAAAGGTTTAAGGCATTTACAGGATACTGCAGATAGGGTAGGCGATATTGAGGAGACTGATACTTCAGTAGTTGGCGCAGTTCAAAAAAACTACTTTCTTGAGGACTGGGCAGACGATGCTAAAGTTCCATTCGTCGGGCATATGTACTTCCTCCGACCATATTTTACAGACGAGTTGATGCTCCGTACCAAATCAACCCCAGCTGTTTCCGGAAGTTAAACCGTCGAATCCAGCAGCCGTGTTGGATTTAAGCTTAGTTATTGCTACTTTCATCTTACTTTGTTCAGGTTGTTGGTCGCCATCGTCCGCATTGAGTGGAGCATTCTGCCTGCCACCGAAGTTTTGGTTGTCAGCGCCATTTAATAGTCTGTAGAAGTGATCTTCAAATTCTCAGCACCGAATCGATCTCTACTAAATCCCCACGGTCCTCTGCTCGTGCTCTGCAACCTTGACATGCTCTTTTTGTATCTTCTGGTAAAACTTTCAGACATCGTTCCTGCGACAACCCCTCTCCATTAACTCGATCCAGCACTTTTCAAATTCTTCTTATTTCGAAAATTTGGTGCTCTTTCCTTCTTTTCTGCTTCTTTTGTTGTGAGCAGTTAGCGGCGCTCTTTACTAAACCAGTTCCGAACAAGCAGCGGATATTGGAGAGGTGTAGGGAAATTTACAGAAACATTATAGGTAAACCTGCGTCCAATATCGCCTCTCGCCTTCCAATAAGCATCAGCAATGATGCAGGGCCTGCTAACGTACTCGCCAACACACGAAGGTAGATAAAATCTATTATTTCCTCTCAACTCGTAATCTTTAATTATCCTCTATACGTTTTTCTCCTTCTCTCTCCATTATTTATATAAATAAATAAATAAACTTTCAAAGGCATAGTCTTAAGTGGTGCAATATAAATATAAAAAATGTTTTGACAGCCCATGGAGGTCCTAACCTAGCTTCCAGTTACCGAATGTTCCTATATTAACCTATTTCAATTTTTTTTTTTTTTTTTTTCAGATTCATAGAATATAGAATACTCAGGAATAAAATATTTTTTTTCGGTCACATCGAGAGAGTGAATGACAACGGTCAAGCCAAGGAAGTGGGGTGGCTTGGCCTCTGGAGAATTCAAACCAAAATGCCCAGTATGATAACCATGATCAATTTTTGAGCTTGTCAAATGCTTGTGAAGAATAAAATTCGGCTGCCAGGCAGAACATTGCACTTAATCCAAACAATAACCAACATTTCCATTCATACAACAAAGCGAGGTGAAGGTAGCAATATCCAAGCTGAAATCCAATAAAACTTCTAGAGGCGATTGCTCAATTGCCGAACTATATGAGGCACTGACTTGTGATTGTGTACAGTAACATTCTGATTGGTTGGCATCAATATTTAGTACAGTAAAATCCACCATCGACACTGCAGAAGACCTTGGAGAAAACCCCGGATCTCTAAATAGATGCTCATCGATGATAGCGTCTATATATGACTACTTTCTGAACCCATACCAAAAGGACGACGCGATAAAGTAAAGCGAAATCTCAACCAGCTTTGTGTGTAAAGCTAGAGACGGCTAGTTGGATCGAGCTACTTCAAAGGGCTTGTTGGTCAAGGCTCAGGTAAGGGTAATATTGATAGCAGCTATGATGCATTGAAAATGTTGGAGTCGAATCGATTGAGTTTTTGCAAGGGATCAAAGGTAATTGATTCCTCCGCTGAACGTTTCCTTCCAACACTGATCTTGTTGAGAAAGTTGTCCCCATATAAATAAGAGTAGATTTTGTCGACAATATTGATTATCTTTCTATAACCATCCATTAGCACGGTTCGCAGTTTTCCCATACTTGCACCTCAAATCGCTTGCATTTAAAATAGCTTGGAAACAGTATATTTCCGGCTTTCTAACTCTGGCATATTGATGATATTTTAGAAGCCTTACGTGATGGGAACATTTCAACGTCAGATTCAAAACCTAATGATCTTCTGGCTTAATACAGTAAAACATACAAATTCGTGTATTTATCCAGATTAAGTTTTTATTTTTTTACGCCGTATATCTCATACGCTCATCATATAATAAATAATCTTTAGTATCACTTTAAATAAGTTAGGGGGCCAATAACTGTAGGAGTTCACGCTTAAAAATTATCCTCGAATAAGAAATCCAATGTAAGCACTTGTGTTTGTTAAACAGAAATGAGTAGGGGATTTTGTAAACTTTTATTGAAGATCTTTTAAATTAAATCTCTTTGCATCGAATATGAATTCGTAACACACTCATACTCGTAGATACCTGTGGAGTTAAGGTTTAATCAGGAACAAACAAAAAAAAATTACCATTTGAGAAATCGTAATCATTACGCCCCTTTGTTACAAGTTCATCACACAAAGTAGTTAGGAATTGATAAATGACAACTCATGACCCTTTCTAATAACCAACTGCAGTTTAACCTCTAATGAACTTTTTCCAATGCAATGCAACTTTCTCAATGACTATTAAAAATTCAGCTTTGAATAGCCATTGTAAAATGCAATAATGGGAAAAACTTCATATCATTACATCAGTATACAGCAATTATTATCAACAAAACCTTCTTACGGAAAAGAAAATACACTTGAAAACCATGAGAAACTCTTGTTATTCCGCTTAGAGTGCGGTGTTGCAGTTGGAGGAAATAAAAAAAGCTTTCATAATACATAGACAAATACATAGAATAAAAAACAATTTACATTGACAAATATATATTATCGTAACCCAACAATGCGACTTTTATACCTGTTACTTTCGTTTCACTTGGGTTTCACAATTTTACAATATTGGTACAACTCAAGTGAAAAAGAAAGTTACTAGGGAGTGAAGTACACGAAAAGTAAGCGGAAAGAATAGAGAAACAAAATTATTAGAAAATAAAAGATGTAATCTTAATCTACTTCAATGCAGACAAACTTACAAGGGGTATACACTGTACATATTGTGCGATAATTACCTCAGCTGTGCAATGGTTATATAAGACGACAAATGGTCGCCCGAGCCATCCACTCATAATACCCTCTCCAGGATTAAAAATCTCACCAGCAGAAAACAAACGTGAGAATAGTTCTAGTATGAAAGGAAATAGAGATTAATAATTACTGACATATTAAAATTAAATTGTAAGAGTAACACGAAAATTATATTAGTTTTGTGCTCTTAAACACATTCTGAAGAAAAGTTACGGAAACACAACAAATAAGCATAATATTGGTACCTTACCTACATATAAAAGAAACCCAGCGTGGAATTGAGAAGCGCTTCCTGAAGAAGGCATCGAGAAGTAATAAAAATTCTCAGACAAAAGTAAATCTTCTTGCTGCTGTACAATGGAAAATATCTAGAATTGATGCTTGAAAGCTGATGCACAATGATCCGCATTCATAAGTAATCATTGGAAGCATTGTTGAAGATTATGCGGAAGAGTTCTTTTTTATTTCTGTTAAAAGATCGGTGCTAGTCGGAAAAGTTCTACGAAGGTATGTGTATGGAATGGAATAAAAGCAATGCAAATTGAACAAAAGGCACGACTCGCACGTTCGCACTAAATTGTTCAGATTTTGTGCAAGAAGCAACATAATTTGGTTTTTCGTAAAATGCTTTAAAAAGCTAAACAATTTTTTTGTGCATATGTCAAAAATGTGAAAGCCATGTCCTTACATACACGTATATCAAAAATACCTTAAATATAAATAAATTATATATAAAGTGGTGGAAAGATAACTAACTAAGTTTCTTAAGAGTGTAGATATAAGAAAAACTCAAGCTTGTACATAATTTATTTTACATATGCTTAAATTTTAAACGTAAATTCATACATAACAATTTTCAACATTGTGTCAAAGATAAGAACAAGAAAATAAATACAAATGTCAAAGGTTTGAAAAAATTAAGAAATTTGTATATTTCTACATTTTTTAATTCAATATTTAGTAGGGTACCTTTTATTTTTCAAATCTGCCCAAGTCTCTTTGGTAAACTTTCTCCAAGTTTTTGACAAAGAGTTATTTGGATAGAATACCATGCTTCTTTAATTGATGCCCATAAGTTGTCCAAATTTCCTTATCGACATCATTCCACAGATTTTCAATCGGATTTAGATCCGGACTCGCAAGCCGTTTTTGAAAAAAAAATATTTTTTTTAAACCGGCAATAAGTGAAGTACCGTTAATTTTGAGGGTAGAAGGAAACTACAAATTTCGCATTCTGTGCATTACCGCACAGACCTCATATATGAAGTTCGACCAGGCGCTTAGGCTGTAACCCGTGGTAAGACCGACGAAGAGACAACATTGTGAAACTTAATTTTTCCAGTTTCTCTATTGTACCCATCTACTCGTATTAGAGAAGTTTCAAGACATATTCAGATTTTCTTTACAATGTGTCGTGTGTTTGAAATTTTATTGATATTTTTTCAAAAACATATAGTCTAAGAGCAGCAGGTAAGTGTGCACATTTTATTATTATTTATTATTAATTTAGTCACTGAAACCGTATCCAAAACAATACCGTGCCCGAAACAAATACAAGTTTACATATGTGTAAATAACTTCAAACTACTTCAAACACCTTTATGTTTGGTAAGAATGTTTTCTTTATTCTAGGCCCATAGCAAACTTCTTATTAAACTAAGCTATAACTTTCACAGAAGCCGTAAGAACATGTGCATGCTATTCGGATATCCAGAATATGTGACATGCACAGAAGAAGGCTTTCGGTTGGACAAAAACCGTTTTTATTAAAGAATGTTTAATATTACAACAAAATAATTTGATTTATAAATTTGTCTGTTATTTCTTCTTTAATAATTTTATACTTATACTTTAATTTCTTACATACGAGTATTTATGTTTTTAGTATAACTTTTTGTTAATTTGGAGAAAGCTTCTTTTGAATGGTTTAAGAATAGTTTTTCACAATCACAATACACCTTTTATCTACGTATATATGTACATATCCGCATGTACACATTTATGGTGTTCAATATAATTAATTATGAGAACAAAATCGCATTGAAAAAGAAAAATGCAATTGCCCTCAATACACCTGATTATGTGAAACACAATGCGACAAGGTAAAAGATACAATGTGATTCTTGAGAAGCTTTCTCACAATTGTGGATTCATTCCAAAGAACCATTCTCAAACATACCAGAAAAGCATTCAATATCCGTTCCAGAGAAGCGTTCTAGATCCATTCCACGTAGGTATTCTACATTCGTTCCAAAAAAGCAATGCCGACAAGCGTTCTATAAGTATTTTATGGATGCTATCCAGGACATGCTATGTTAAAAAAGATGTTAAGAAATATAGAAAATGGATTGTAAGGGAAGTGTTCTGTAGATTTAAGGAATACTTCCATCATATGTGGTGGAAGGCTTGAGTTCATTCATCATTCTCAGAAAATCATGCGGTAAAGTTACAATCTATCTGGAATGATCGTATGATACCCTATCGCCCATCTTATAATCCATCCCTAATAAAACAGGCATGGCGTTCTGAAATTTGCAATTCAAATGCGAGAATATAGTATATCTCCACTCAAAAGGACATTGTTTCGAATTCAATGGTTTTTATCAGAAAACGAATCTCAAAGAAATTGCGCATTGCTGTCACCATTCATCATATGTAACCAAAATTCAGGAACTTGACATCTTCAAAATAAGTTTCAACTAACACCGCAAACAGATTTGAAAAGCAAAATACTTTTCTACTTGCGCCTATAACGACAAATATTGATTTAATTTATTAGAAAATCTAAAAAGAGTAGATCCCGCAATACTGCCGGCCTAGAGGGCTGGACAAATTTCGTTTAAATCTTATATCTAGGGTCTGTGGGCTCACAATTCGAGACGAAATCGGAATTTTCATTCTAACCCCAATATCAACGGTACTGTGGCTGATTTTGCAAAAAACAAAAAAATTTCGATTTTCTCGAAAACGGCTCTAACGAATTTATTCAAATTTCATATTTGATTTATTGCAGATATATGCCAAAAATGGCGTACCAGGTTTTTGCCAAAAATTATGTATAACGGTACTTTATTCATTAGTGGACTTTTGAAAATTTGTTATATCTCGGTGATGACTCAATCGGTTTTGTTGGCGTACCAGGTTTTTGCCAAAAATTATGTATAACGGTACTTTATTCATTAGTGGACTTTTGAAAATTTGTTATATCTCGGTGATGACTCAATCGGTTTTGTTCGCAAGCAATATTTCAAAAATAATTGACACAGTGCTCAGAAAATTAAATGCTAACTGACAAGGATGCAACGTTTTTTTAAATGTACACTACATATCTACATATGTATGTACACAAGAAGAAATTGCATTATCACTAATAATAATAGGAACTGATTCTTGGAATTCTGCCGCTGGATTTATTCATAAAGAAGACAATAGCGTACATGGAACCTCGTTGTCTATGAAAGTAATGGAGAGAGTGCGTGTTGCCGTAAGGTGCCACGAAACTCTGATAGAGAATGAATCACTTCCAGAATCCATGGTCCATGGTCCACATAGAGATCGAAAGTAATTAAAAGGCGTACGCCCCAGCAAAGTAGGGGTCAGCCTCTGAATTTCGTGGTTATAAACGATTTGCTACTTCAGGCAGACGATCGGTGAGGGACATGGACCACTAATTAACAGAGGAGATGTGGGCCAATAATTTTAAAAGTCAGACGTGGAGAAGTGTAGACAAGCCAAAAAAGTTATAAGAGTGTGGAAAGGCTCTAAAAGGAGAAAAAATCTGAGTATCCACCTGCAGGTTTCAGGCGCACATATATAGTGTTAATGCACTGGCTAGCAGAATAAGAGACATATACCTATAGTATTACAGCCCACTCTGGCTGGAAAACAAGAAGATTAGCCACATATCCGTCAAACAAATTTTGGCATTGACATAAATAATCCAGGTCAGGATGTACTCTGGGGAAATTTAGAGAGAAAATATAGCTAACACTCCTTGTGGAAGGGATATGAAAAGGGGTCCAATAAGCAGAGCCAGCCTTTGGGCAAAGCAAACGAGGCAATTCATTAGGGCTCCGCGCATCTAAATAAATTTCAATATATTCAAATGAACCCATCATCGATGCTCAATATGCGTTTAACGCTTATTTTCCAAGTAAATCACGAAAACATACTCATACAATAAATCTGAAGTTCATATGCAAAAAAAAAAAAAAATGAAAATGTGAAGTGTTAGTTAAATTTGGTGTGAAGATGGTTCCATCTGAAAACCATCGCCATTGGATAGAGTGGTGGTATGATATGATTTAAAAATTTGTCCTGATCATCTGGCAAATATTTGATGGCTGGATTTTGATGAAATTTAGTTCATTATTTTGGCCTGATATAGGTTTAAATAGTTCCATATGAAAGTTATTGAAATTGCATCGGAAGATATATGTATGTATATGTAGGTATGTATATAAAAAACACTGAACGGATTATGATAGTTTAAGCATATTTTGTGAAAACAAAATACAGTAAGTTTTGTACCTAACATATTTCTTGCATAATACTCAAACTGTGTAAGCTACAGCAATTAAATGGAAAATAATTAGGACGGATTATGGGCCATTTTGAAACGGTTCTTGCAAAAACTTTAAAACGTTACCTACTTTTAGAGTTACAAACACTCATTCGTATGTATGTATGTATATATATCTGAAGTCTACCTATTGATAAAAACACAAGATAACAAAAATTATCTAAAAATAACAAGCCTGTAAAGTTTTCCAAAAAAGTTCTTAAATTGCTGCCGTTTCGGGTTAACCGCTTTTCATTCAACTGCTGCAGCTTACAAATCATAGGTATTACGTAATAACAGGGACTCTAACTGTTGTGATTTACATGGGAAAAATCCTAAAGTAATAATTATATTGTGATTATTATTTGTATAAATCAATAATATAAATCCGATCAAAAAAATATTATGTAATAATTAAATCATTTATCATGAAATTAAAAAAAAAATCTAAAAGTACAAGTCGAGTCGTGAATTTTACTTAAATCCAAGAAAAAAATCAAAATGATATGTGCGGTTCTGTGATGCTGGATACCATACATTTTAATTCCTGATTCATAAAAATATAAACAATGGTCTGATTTTTATTTCTGATTCAAACAAATAAAAATTATAATCTGATTTTTATTTTTAATTTTCAGAAGAAAAAATTATATTTAAGAATGTACGAGTATGTAAACACATACATATGTTAGCTTTGGTTTCCTGAAAATTTTCGGTCTTGAGATTTTGATGAATCCTTGTAGGTGCCGTGACATACGAGTAAGGCCATATTTCAAAATATGGCCGGGTCATTATGTCACTTTCAAATGGATATTTTCCTTACTTGATTAGATTCCAAACCATTAACCATGAAAAAGTTCAAAATCATTAAGGCGGAGGCAGGATTTTATAACAACTTCAGATATTTATTTTTAAATAAATATAATTATGGCAATTTAGGAGAAGTAAATTCAGGAAATCATTTTTAACACTTCTAACAAAATGTAGTAGTGCTATTTTTGACAATTTGTCTGCAAATTGGGCAGAAAATTGGATTTTTGTCCTTTTTATAGTTCTTCGACAGCTGTGTAAAACAATAGTTTAAAGTACTTGCATGGCTTCAAGGGAATGGTGCGAGTATTTACGAAGCAATTAACGCAAACAACCTTCATCTGCATTTAAATTTTGTTGCTAAGAAGGACCTTGACGTTCTTCTTCCTCATCTTCCCAGCAAATTTGCTTCAATGCATTGAAATACATGCAGATGTTTCCATAAACAAAAGGATAAATCTGCAATTGAAATATCATATTTTTAGCAAAATTCTACCGAATTTTTCGCTGTTTATTTTCATTATTAGTACAAGAAAAACAGTTGTATACTCGTAAAATAAAAGATACACAGAGGACTATACGCCGTTCGGTGTATGAGACGAAGAGATGTCCATAGTTTTTTTTTTTAGCGCTACCCAAGTACTGTTTAATTAACATTAAATTTTTATTTATTCAACTTGTGTCAAATTTTAAAACCTCATTTCAAATAATTCTAAAATTTATCATATTCACTTACACTTTACTGAATTTTAAATTAAAATTCGAGGCGAATCAAACAGTACTTGTGTAACTGCCTCACATGCAAGTCCTCAGGTCAAACTCGCACTTGACCATTTTTTTATTGATAATTCAGCAACAAGCAACTCGTTGGTATCACAACGTCTCAAAATGTTTTTAGAAAAAGCACAAACAAATTAAATTCGCTCTTTAAAAAACGCTTCATTTGTGCAAGCCGTACCTACTCTGATCTCTGTTGCACAAAAATACTTTAAAAAAACGCTTGGCGCAACAGCTTTTTTGCAACGAGAGTCGACGATAAACTCAAATGCTTTTTTCAGTGTTCACAGATAGGATTTCCGCATAGAAAATTATTGTACATATCCATACATACATTCGTGTATTTATACTATTCGAAAAATGCTGAGTGGACCTTACGACCTGTAAGGTGCACACATGTTGGAATTCGAACCACGGATCATGTTATCCTCAAGCTCACTACCCAATCCCAAACATTTGTTGATTATTTAATATTGTCATTTATTGTTTTTCTATGTAAAATGCATCGGTGGCTAAAAGTGGGTTCTTTAAAAGTAAACCTCGGAGGGCATAAGACCAGTGATGTAGGCATACGTATTTTCAGGCATTTGTGGTGACATAAGCTTGAACTTGAAATATTCATAAGAATATACATACGCATATCGTATATCAATTGGAAAGAACACGGAAAAAATACGCAAATAATATAACAACTACCTTCATACCTATCCCAATATATTGCGTAATTTGTTGCGAAGCAATAACCTTAAACGAAATTTCGAAGTAGAACATAGTGAGTAATACTGTTGCCGCTTGGAAACCACAAAAAAAGTTGCAACGGGGCTCAAAAAGGTTCGCAATTTCCTTGTGACTTTAAATGGAAAGAGGAATAGGCATTTAAGTTGAGTACATTTTTTTTCGTGTACATCTATAAAACTGACACCAACCAGCATTGAGAGAGTGGTTCAAGGTATTATAAAGTTTTCGAAATAATCAGTATGATCACAGATTTTAGTACCAATTTTTTTTGTGTAACGGACTGTGTGATACCCTCGGGCTGTCTAACCCCTTCGTCCTTCTTACACTCCTAATTCAAGAACTACTATTTCGATTCAAATGAAATTTAAATTTGGTCCCACCTAAAAGCGATTAAAATCGGCCTATGAGGGGGTAAGGTTTAGGGGATTGAGTGTTAAAAATGATTGACATGCTTGTCACATGCTTACTCGTAGCTCAATAACTATTTGAAGAATTTTGATAAATTTTGGTTTATTGGCTTAATAGTAAGCTTATACATAAGCAGAAGGGTGTGCTAAGATATGAGTGGAGGAATGTTAAAGATCTTCAAAAATGGTCTTTGTAACATGGCGAACTGAAAAAAAATGCTAAATGGATTTTTATGAAATTTGGTTCGTTGTGTAGTCTGGGGAAAATCATAAAAAACGAATATAGAGGTGGTAAAAAGAAGTATTAAAATTGGATATAATAAGGGTTAGATATAAGGAGTGGAGTTTCAGAAATCGATATTAAATGTATGAAATACTGAACGGATATAATTGAAACTTGAAGATAAGGTTTTGTGATGGTGTTTCAAAAACGAACACGAGGAGGTGCTGTGCCACTTCACGTCATTTTGTGTTTCCGTCCCATAGTCAAATAGATGTAGCACTTGACCTAAATTACAGATATGTATTTGTATATGAATGTCCTGAAAACTGACATAAAGGACAGGTTGTTCCATATTTAGCATGATTACAGGCGTTCATTAATAAATCAAGCACTGTATTAATTCCATGACTAAAGGAACGTAGTTTGATTTGTCTAGCTCGAAATTTAAGGACTTAAAACCTGTTACGTGCAGACGAACATACGTGCCTCAAACAACTTTGCTATCGATACTGATCATATATATGTATATCTTTGTACAATTTACAGGTTGTATCTTCATTGTTTCTCTATTGCACAGATCGTCAATTTTGTTGATGTACAAGAAACAAGTTGTGCGCAACCAAGCTTACAAATATATGCACATTGGCCATCGATCTTTCAGAGTCTGTAATATTATGGATGTTTAATTGAAGAAGAAAAAGACTACCAAGAATTATTTAATTTTTAACTAAATATGTACGTACCTTCATTTAACAAAAATGAAAATATATTGTCTTCCTTAATCCATTTGTATGTACATATTTCATCTCTCATTCAGATGCGTAGAACCTATGAGCTCGAGAGCCGACTGACTAATATGACTAGCCGATGGGATTTGAACTTGCAACTCTCGACACAAGTTTCAATAGTCAACACAACCATTAGGCAACTCGGCTACGCCGGTTTTGTCCATGACATGGTCCAAAGTTATACTAGTCGTTGAAGCACGCGATGTACTTAATAAGTAAATAATCATAATTTAAGCAAAATAGATAGTTATTTTTTTTTCAAATGCGTTCAAAAGCTATTTTCAAAAACTTGGTATGATGTCTAGTGATATAACTTACCAAACCCATATATTAAAATTTAAACAAAATCGTCTTAAATTTTGGGGTTAGAATTCCAATTTAGCCTCGAATTTTGACGCTATTGACCCCGGATATGAAGTTAGAAGTATGTTAATTCGTTCAGCTGTTTAACCTGCAGTCGTGTGGACCTAGCTCCTCATACTAGTAATACCAGAATTGGACCAAATTTCGAGATATAATATTTTCATGAGATACAATATTTTCATAGGTGCAAGTAAAGATATATAGTGATAACTTTTTCCCGGAAAAGGAACCCCTTAATGTTTATATATTTTATCCAAAATATAGTTGCTGAAAGAAATAAGCCATTAATAACTTAATGACCGATCAGTATGTGCACCTGCCCCTGAAGCTGAGTGGCAGTCAAACGTAAAATTTGTGGCTCTAGCTGCAAGAAGTTACAATTAGCTGGAACCCATAGAATTAACTTTTTGAGAAATATTTACATCGGTCAACATTTCCATTGGCACGATCTTCCGACTCAACCAACTACTGATAATAAAAATGCTTCTCCAGAAACATCAAATACTAAATTGTGTCAACTACTTCAGTTCCATCAGAACGAAAACCGTTAGCACTACAATAACAACTATACTGATCATAGAAGTCCATAGCCCCTGACCACACTATTAAATTAATATTTCATGAGCCATTGTTCTTGAGAAGCATGTAAAGTAGTTTCTAAATTTTTGTTTGTAATTGTGCAGAAAATAAAGGAGTGGGCAAAAATAACCGGATATTTATATAACGGGTTAATTAGCAACGGTTAACCGGTTATTTTTTATTACTTCAGTTCAACCGGATCCGGTTAATTTGAATTTTATTCGAAAATTTGATTTTATTCGTTTCTCCCCCGCTGGCGATCAAACATCCAACACAGAGAACACATTATCCGCTGGACCGTAGTTAGCCAAAGTATATATCATTACCGTACCCAATGGAAGTATAACATAAAACCTGACTTTTATGAAGTGACATGCTGATGACACCCATGGACTGAAGATCCATATCGTCAACAAAATTAAAGAATGTTTAGATACTGAATTAGATACTATAGAATGGTTGTCAATTGCAAATTTTATGAATAATGAAGATTATGTTTTCATATAAGGACATGTATTGTCCTATAGATAAAATAAAACACAAATGTAATTAACCCTTCTCTTTGCCATATTTTTTACATGCACCCTGTATAAAAAATATTGTTACCTAATTTTTAAAGTTCAGTTTTCTTTTATAATACACATTGAAACATATCTGTGATAATTTAATTGTAACAGAAATATTTATTGCGTGTAGCTTTCACAGTACCGTGTGCAAAAGTGAAAATATAAAATAAGAAAATTGCCTCGTTTCCTTTACCAATGCCAAAGAAGTTAACAAACATAAATCCCAAAAGGTACTAAGAACCGAAGCAAATTCTATAATCAATAGAATAGCTGTCAAATACACGCTCTACAAAACCTACGTTGGTTTCGGCGTGACCTTATGGGTCATACGAGTAGACGCAACTTTGAGAACCTTATCTGCTCCATACAAAATGTTTAATTTTGAAAATAGAATATTCAGAAAATTTTTTTTTTTTTTTGTTGAATATATCTACTTTTAAATGTTGAAAAAGTTCGAAATATCATTAATGTATCAGAAGAGTTAATCAAAATATAAACATACAATCAAATCTTCACACAAATGTTTTTAGACGTTTTCAGTACATTTAGTAAGCACTCTCAATACGGAAGAAAACTAACACGAGTTTATTACTCTTCACTTATCGTCAACTAGTTATTTATCTTATTCTTATCGAAAAGGTTCAAACGGTAATCAAATATGCATGCATGTTAAGATAGATATCGATTAAGTCGTAACCTTAGTCATAACTGACTGCATCCGTTCTTGACATTGCCGGCGACTGTTAACCTTGACATCTAAAATACAAATAAATCTATTAAATAAGCCTTTATTCCAAACAGAGGTCTCTTTCATTATTATTCGAAAAGCTGTGATCAATTTATTAGAAATGCTAATTTTGAACTAGCTTTTACTTCCGCTATAAGGTATATGAGATTCAAGTAGACGAATTTTGTGTCATGGTGGTTGGTGTACGTTAAAAATTTCTTATGCAGGCTTTCTTGACATTAAAGAGTGATTTTTCTTGGTTGATAGCCAAATTTATTAACTAATAACCCGCCTAACCTTGATGTCAAAAACCTTAGGAAATCTTAGCTTCTTGTATGTAGGTAATTACCAGTAGTCTTAATATTTCGGATTTCATCAATCACAATTATAGCTTAAATGGCGATTTAATTTTATTAGCCGGCTATAATTTGAGACTTTTATGTTATTCCGGTTCATGCAAAACGGGTTATATTTATAGCTTTTGTTACTACTCGTAGTGAGTATGTCTTCGATAGACCTGCAGCTAGTTAATAAAAGTGTGGTCTCAGGCCGCGGGGAAATGGAGTTTGACTGGCAGTTTAATATATGCACGTACAATCCAAATAGTTCAAATTTGAGTTTATGTATGTGCGCATATTTTAAATTCTGCATAACTAATTACTTCGACCTTTTCTCTTCCCTAGTCAATGTTGTACTTTGCTCTTTGGGTCACACTATTTCCAAAATGCCGAAAACAATAGCAAATGATAAGGTACTATCACCTTAATAAAAGCAACCCAATTGCATGCGAATTCTAGTTCAGAACCACTAGAGGTAACAAAATAAGAAAAAGGTTTGAATACACGACGCCGACGTACATACAATGTATCGTTTTCAACATTTAGACAAAATTTTATATCTTTGTAGATTATGTGGATTAAGTAAAAAAAAAAAAAACAAAAAAAAAAATAGTTAGGAGAGTGGGGATTACATATTTCCATCTCCCTGTAAGTTATGGCCTGAATAAGCCCTTATAAATAGCCGCGCAAACACTAATTAGCTGACGTATGCTAATATGTGACTTGCCAATTGCGATGTGTGTGAATACTTGATAGGATATCGCATTGCCACAGTATGCATGCATACTGTTCGCCCAAAGTGACAAATTAACAAATACTTAACACTCTATCGGACTGTTCTTGCCATTACGCAAAAATGGGCGATTAACTACTAGATCCATAACAAACTCGAATTAGTATATGTGAACTTAAAGGCTGACAACTTGAATCGTGTGCCGGCTAACATTTAGTTGAAAATTATTTGTGCTCCGAAATATAGTATGTACAGTCAATCAATAAAGTGTTTGTACACCCTGTATCTCCAGAGAAGAAATACAAATACATTTTTTTAAATATTCGACTCTTTTCTTCATTTGTTAGGAAAGTAATTGTTTTACTGAAAAATGAAGTAGGAGTTGTGCTGAAATCAGAAATCAAGTTTGGGCTTTTTAAGTTTTAAAATTTATTACGTTAAATTAATGTAATAATGTATAAACAATATAAAAACCTCGCAATTAATTTTAACTCGGTGGGCGTAAGGTGGAAAAATATAACACCGAGCGTAAGAGGGGGTATGAATACGTTAAACGGTTTTAACCGTTTTAGTTTATGCTTTTTATGAACCACATAAAACAAATGATATGTGTAAAAATTGCTTCCTACTTTTCTCCGAATAACGGGGAAGCGAAAACAAATGTGATGAAAATATTAATTTAGGGATGTTTGAAAATAATCCAGGAATTTCACACCCAATCACAAGGTTAAGATTGCAGCATAATAGCCCCAAAACTCAATGGAGCACTATTCTCCCAAATAGATGATCGTACCAAAATACAAGATCATTATAAATATCTTCACTCCTTACGAAACCTTCGTCACAAGCTATTCTGAAGAGAGATTAACCCATAGTTGATTAACCAATCATGACTTCGAATCTACAATTAAAGAAAAAGTGAAGTGAAAGAACCCTTCATTAAGCAAAAGCCCGTAAAATGGCAACTTAACTAACTGAAGATTCAGTTCACTAAAATGATGTCAGTACCAGGTACCTGATAATGTAAATCAAATGTAGGTGAATTAAAAACAGTTTGTAAGCTAGCCAAACCCTTCTCTATTAGTTGCAAGTGTCAAATGTATGCTGCATGGAAAAGCACTTTGCTGATACCCATCTTCAAAAACAGATGTTAGGAGTATACAAAGTCGTGAAAATTACTTTGATGTAAAACTTACCTCACCAATCTTAATCTGCGAAAATGTGTTAAACGAGCTAATGACGAAAGGGGCGGAAATAACATTAAATTAGTGTGAGTCTTTTAATGGTCAGTGAACTTTAAAGCAGCACAAATTGAACAAGTTGTAGTCCAAAAATACACGAGCATAAACAAATTTTATACATATGTATGTTATTCGACACTGTGGAGAGAAATAATTTGCAAGTTACTGGCGGTAAAAACAAGTCTCCGGAAAAGATTCAAGATATGTGCTTACATAAATAGTACCACGCAAATTCAAACTTGTTTTTTAAGTATAGCAAATGTTCTTCCTGCTAAAGTTGGTATCTTTCGACGATCACTTAAGTGCACATTGAAAAAATGTCTAGTGCAACAGGTGTGTTTTGGGATTGGAGTGTTGCGAAATAATATAGAAGGTATGAGTATATAAAAGCACAATAAGAAGAAACATAATTAATGTAGTTAGACCAGCATCTTTAAGAACATTTTTGATAGCAATACAACAGTATTAAGGAATAAATTGTATCCATACACTACACATGTATATTCAGAGGGTTGGGTTATGTCGGTGTACCATGAAAGCAGCCACTAAAGACGCTGACTTGTAGAATTGATCTACATTGACTGCCACAGAAAATTAATAATGTGTTATTTTCTAAATGCAATACGGGTATCTCTATACAAAGTCAAGTGTTCCAAAACGTAAACACGTTGCTGGTACACAACATATCAAGTTTTGAAAAACATCATCATTGTTAAAACAAAAAACTAAAGAACATGCACATGACATCTTTCTACTCCTAGAATGTTTCCGTGATTTTTAAGAGATTTTAATATATATTGGCTTGTGACTAAAATTTACGGATTCTGATGAGATATTCACAAAAAGACTTAACATTGTCGTAAATAGTTCTGAGAAAGCAAGAACATTTTTTTAAGAAAATGTCCCCAAAAAGTTGTTGTGGATCTGTGTAATGTATGAATGAATTGTAGAGAATGGAGGTTTATATATTTTGCTAAGACAATGTGTCTCATTTTCTAGAAAATATACTGAAAAATCTATTTTTTTTAAAATTTCATCTTGCTTGCTCGAAATTTAAGGTCCAAAACTGATGACATACAGACGGTCGATCATGGCTAGATCGATACTTTCAATGCTTTATTATTTTTATTATTATTATTTCTCTATGTTATTATTATACAAACTATATGTCAAAATTAATATAGCCTATGGGATAGTCTATAAAAACCACGAACCATCCGAAAGTAATAAGAATATTTAGCTGAACCCAAAACTTTCCTATGTTCCATCCTAAGTACGTTTTTAAAGAATAGTTGAAGCACTACTGTTCTCACATTTGTACAATATGGACCACTAGATGGGAAAGTCGAGCCGAGTCCCAAAAAACACACATAAACTTGGTTTTTACCACGGTGTACCTCTCGTGAATGTCTGACACACATCCGAGAGTAAAATTGTCATAAGCTTTTCTTAATCGAAAAACGGCATAAATTTATAGATAACAGATGCAAGAATGTTTTCACAATACGGCCGCGAGAGGCGTAACCCGCATCTATTTCAATAATAAACAAACACCGATAAATTGTGTAATTTATTAAAAATAAACGTATGAAAAAAATGCTTGTAAACTTTTATATAGGAGCAAAAAAAACTTCTAGCAATCAAGTTGTAATAGCAAACAAATTTTGACTCTTGATTAGTTAAATAACATTCGAGCTTAGTTATTGAAATTGATAACGGTCTTCTGCCCGAGAAATAATCCTGATATTTGTGAATCTTCAAGTAAAATGGCTCGAGATCTAACTAAAAAGTTTTACAAATATCACTGATAACATTTTGAAAATATAAGGAAAAAAATCAACAAATTATAGAAAAAAAAAAAAAAATAATTATGACGACTTTTCTTAAAAAGCCTTAAGGTCGCGTTAAATTTAATACCCGGCCTAAGAAAAAGGGAGGAACATATTCTTTATAAATATACCAAGAAATAAATATACAAAATAATAAATATAAAATAAATAAATTTTACGAGTATTAATTTAAAATTAACACATTTCTCATGGAGTAGTTTTCAAAGCGCGAGCTCTTGCAATCAATATAAAAAAAAAAATGTTTTACAGTTGAACCTGCTACGCAAATTTGTATAACTAAAAAAAGATTAGCAACAATTTTGATTTTGACCCACCGTATTGCAGTACATTACGTTAGGCTTATGTTTATGTGTGCTGCACCATGCTGACGAACGAAAGCTGGACAGCTTTTCTAAATCTTTGATACCAACTGATAATGTCGAAAACAAACCTTAGCAAATTATCAAATACCACATGAGAAAAGAGCCTGACGCAAAAAGTCTTGTTAGCAATAATATTCGGGGTACAATATTCTATAAGAAACATTGGCAACAATAGTTATAGCAAAAAGTCAGAGAGCTTCAAACAGCTGTATTCCTTTTGCATATAGATGTGTGAACTTGTCTGACTTATATAGGGTGTTCCATTCTGGCCGGACAATTTTTGGGTTATGATAGATCATATCAAATAAAGTATTATTTGTAGAGGAATTAATTGTACACTGAAGTTGTACGTGCAAAAAATGGCGTTAGGTCCCACATAAATATGCCTATACACCTACTAGGGAATATGTTCTGAACTTTCATTGTGATATGTATGTTATTGCTCTGTTGTGTGTTTATTGATGCATACATACATGCATATGTAATACGTTAATAAAATAATGCATAAATACAAATATTGTACTAACTTTAACACTCTAACACTTTGTTCTAAGTTACATACGAGTATACTCTATGTATACTCTATGTAACTTAGAAATTTACGTGTTATGTGAGACAGTTATCTTTCAATTATAATTTAACGCTTTAAAAGATCTAGTTTGTTAAATGGGTTTTATAAGGATGCGATTTGAGTGTGCATTCATAAAAAAAAAAACGTGCACAGCCAGAATTTTGTAACTCGATTTCTAGAGAAACTAGCGGCTCGAGCTCATCCGATATCTCATCGAACAATCTGCCTATGTAGATGAGAAGTGTATTAGGAACAACGAAGACTGTTCCACACGAGTGGATATGTAAACGACCGAAATGCTTCAGGGTAGTTAAAAGCTAAAACATGATTCAAGAGGAGTCTGCATCTCCAAAAATTTAGCTTGGCAGAGAATTTATTCGAGAAAAATAATAGAACAATTACATTAGGTAGTGCTTTAAAGAAATGTTGGAAAATTAAATTTTGAAATATGTACTATACTTTGACATGGTCAGCAAGATCGCTCTATTTGGCGGCAAAAGAATTGGATTTTTTTATGGGATTATTTGAAATCAAATACTTTACTTACATACATATATATACATACACAAGGGAGATAGTAAGCCTGACAATTTCTGTTATGATGAAAACTAAAATTTGATTACTGACATATTTTACTAACAATGTAATAAACTTCCAAAAACTCAGCATTGGGTTTCTTTATTACTTCAGAAATTATATGAAAACATCAGCATTGCCACACCTTGTACAAAACCATGCACCTAAGCTGAAATTTTGTTTGCATAATCTTTGATCTTACCAACAATTTTAGTCTCTATATAGAGAACTTAAAGGTTATGCCGCATAATGCATAATTAAGAACCAATGAGCGCTACGTTAAAACAAAAAAAAAAAACACAGATACTCGAAAAAATACTTCTCTGCGACTAAAATTGCTTGAAATTCTAATTCCCAAACATCTTTATTTCAAGGCAATCCAGATGATAAGTGTACGTTCTTGTTGCGGTTAACCATGGACCAGCGAAGCAAAAGAAATCCACACTCTCAAGCGCTTCAGCGACACGCGAATTTTTTTATCCATGGTCGCAAGAACAGATGGCTTACGGGTTTACCAACAGGTAACATTTAAATTTCACGATTAATTTTAATCCCATAAGAAAGTGATGCCTTATAATATCTGTTCCTTAAGAACAAGTTAAAGATAATAAATTATTCATACTTAGTTAAAAATAATAATAAATCATAGTCATCAAATTGCAATCTATCTAATTCACTAGCTGACACTATTTTTTCCACTTCCTCTTAAAAACAGTTCTGACCTCGGTTAAATTAGCATTCCGAAAATTAGATAATGTATTTTTTGAATGACTTGTTGCAAACTGGTTTTCGTTGAAAGTAAAATATGTATGTGATTAAATAATAATACGAGATACTCTGTGGTATATCAAAAAATAGAGAGGTCAATGAATTTCATTAACAGATCGGATATGGAAGTAGTAACAAATTCAAGATTAAGGTCAGGTTAAAATAATTTTGCTTCACATTATAGAGCGTCTAAAAAATTTAAAAATATCCGACCAGAGATGCATTCAAGGTGAAAGGGGAAAATGAAGATGAATATTTTGGTTGGGAATCATAAACGAAAGCATTTACAAGCAAATGAAAAATAGAAAATGAAAAAGTTAGTATGGAAATGGTTTTAGTAACAATAACCAAGTAAATAAGAATATGTTTACCATCGTGATCCACATTCATCTCAATTGCATTTCCAAGAATCGGTAGTGAAGCCGGACCTGGGATTTTCTCAATTAATTTCACCATTCTTCCTCTTCTTCTTTTGTAAATAAAAACAAACGCCACAACAATTACACTCAGCACTATTGTTGATGGCGAAAAAACTGTTAGGTATCTTAAGATTTTCGTTAACATCACACTCTCGGTGAATATATTCGACATGATGATTATTTTCACAAAACGAGACGTTTATCACGCACAAACAAAACACTGTACGAAAACACGCTTTATTTAAAAATAAAAAAGGAACAACACAGCCGGACAATTCGCGAGACGAATGGCGAAAGTCAACTAATAGCAACTCCACAACTGCTCAAAGATTTAAAAGAAGTGCTATAAAGTCTGATTTGGTCGGAGAAGAATGTGCTGACGGTCACCGTATAAAATAAATCGCGTCGTTGGCATTTGTGAAGTCATTCGGGTTCTATCTATCTGCTTCGCACACAGCAAGATTTGGAAGACAAATATATGAGCATTATTTGGGACAAATAAAAAGCTCTCTCTATGTGTGTACCCTCGTAACGAATTAATGGTTGGACAGATTCAAATCGGCATTATATTCATATGTGTGCATTTGTTCATACATATGCCAATAACTAGATACACAATGTAGACATGACATGATTACCAAAAATTAAAAACAAAAATAATACGTAATTAGAATAAATTTAATTAGTGATGTAGTTTAACTTATTCATACAAAGAAATAAGAGAAAAAACAACAAAAAGCAAACAATTTTTACTATAGTAATTACATTATTCCGTTTGATATCTATTAGCCTTATTTTGAATAACTGCCTTGTTATTATTGTGAAAATATAATTTAATATTCGTATTTCAATGTATTTTTTCCAAATTATTCTTGTAATTATCCACATACGAGTATGTATGTAGATAGATGTATCTACCCTACAAATTTTCTCATTTTAAGCTTTTCGATAACATTAAATAATTTTTTTTTTCAATTAGTAATATCAAATTTTTTTTCTTTATTATTAAATAAATTACTATTATTACAATGTATGCAAATATGTATTCTAATTTTTTTTTTTTATATATGGAAACAAAATATTTTGGGGTAGAAGTGACACCCTTCGACAACGAGGCACGGTAAATTTAATATTCGTATTGCATTGGTTTTTGTTATACCCTATCCCATAGGGATTTAATTTCGGTACATAGTTTGCAATATATAGAAATAATAACGATGGGCTCCCAAAAATATATATATATTTGTGATCAGCATTAAAAATGATTTCGCTTTAGCCATGTCCGTCCTTTTTGGCTCTAAAATTTTGAGCTAGGAACACGAAATTTCATATACATATAGGCTTTTAAAAATCGGAAGCAGTACAAATGTAAATATTTTTGAAATCATACTTTTGCTAGAAACTGAAAAATATTGTCTAAATAAAATATATAGACGTTCATCTTCTCTACATTTGGTCCATACATTTTGTATGACCACGCCCACTTTTTGCGGGCGTTTTCTTAAAAAAAAACGTAAAGTACTTCAGAATCAGAATCCGTGAACGTCGGTTAACAATTTTAGCAGCTACGCCCACTTTCTGCTACGAAAAAGTCCTAACAAAAGTTTTCTGATAAAGTGTCTTGAAAATCGCAGATATATCTTCTGAGTAGAACTTTGGTTAACAATTTTGGCAGCTACACCAACTTTCTGCTAAGAAAAAGTATTAACAAAAAATTTCTGATAAAATGTCTTGAAAATCGCGGATATATCTTCTCGATAGAAAAATATCATTGGTTGTTTTTTTAAAATTTCGCAACGCGACGCCTACTTTATTAGGGGCGGGTTAGAAGATAGGATAGGGTATAATACGATCTGTTCCAGACGGATTTTCAACCAATTTTTTTAATTGATACTTTAAGTATGTAAGTAAGAAGTTTATTTAGAAAAGTAAGGAGAAAATTTCGTCTGTTGGTGGAATCAATATTAATTTTCTAAGCGTATAATATCCATCAAAAACTAAAGTTTGTTGTATTGAAATCATTCGACTTCGTAATTAAAAGCAAATATTAATTCTTTACGATACCAAAAAGAGTTTTTGTGTAATTATACAGTTTTTCCAGTTTTTCCAAAGTAAATCTTGCCAAAGTATCATCGACGAAATTCCGCAAATTCTGGACATCTTCCCAGATATTGTTAACCGTCTTCATTTTGTAATATCCGATTATGTGATTCAATAAACTGTAAAGGCCTCGTGTACTTTCTGTGGGTTTTCTGCAATTTTCTTCGAAGTCCCTCTTACGCTTTTCCGACAAAGTTCCCACAGATTCATTTTCCACACGTCTTGATTTAAGGAGGGACTCGTCCAATGGGATTTTTCGTTCTAGTACTGAAATCAGAATGTCCTTTTTTTTAATTATTTCCTTGTTAGTTGTTGGGAAGTCTATGAATTTCATATTTAAAAAGGGTCTTGTGAATATACTCCATGTGCAGCTTGAGTGTATATATGAGTAGATGTGTTTCAATAAGCCCGTTTTCGAGAAGTATCGCATAGTTTGGCCTAAATTGCGGTAGATTGAACATGCGTTTTATCCAAAAGCATTGTAATTAACCTTACATTCCCTTGCTGATCTACAAAAGCTAGTCTTGGGGTCAAAATCATTCCTAGATATTTTAATGACTTGACAATTTCAATTTCCCTTTCTTTGTACGTTCATTTTTCTCTTCGCGATAATCTTTCGGACTTTCTGATAACCTTAGTTTTGGATTTATCCGGATTAACCTCAAGATTCCACAATTTACAGTACTGTGGTAGTCTGTCGATCATCCTTTGCAGTGTTCCTACATCATCGGGTAATATTACTACAATATATCATTGGCGTACATCAGTAGCCGTACATGGATGTTACCAACATTCAATCCACCTCTAATGAAATAGTACAACTCATTCAAAAATAGTACAAACAGCAACAGGCTTAGAAGGCAACCATATTAGTCTCAAAATAATTAGACATTTCCACTCCATCCCAAGCGCCTGCTTTGGTGTTTGTCTTTTAGTAGATTTAAGAACTTAGTCTATACCCCAATGCATGGCATGATAGAACTGAAATTTGTGTGGTATGAAGTCAAATGCGGTCTTGAAATCTCAAAAGAAAGTATATACTTTTCTTATTTTCATACAGCTTCAGCTGCACCATACTAATCAGATTGTAAATATTGTCGACAGTTGAGTAACTTTTTCAGAAACCTGCTTGGTATTCGTTTAGTATTTTATTATTCCTTACCCAGCCACTCTGTAAGACTGCCATTAAAATTTTGACCCCTGTATTCATATGGGTAATATTAATGTTTGCTTATAATTTTCTTTAACTTTCCCAGGGTTTAACATATCCGTGTAAGCTTCCGCCAGTTTCATCAAGAAGTTGTCAGGGGCAATCGTAAAGTATTCTATCCTCAGCTGGCGCCTTGTTCGACTTAGCTGCTGAACTGCTCTAATATTTTCTATGTAGATTACTTTATCTAGCTTCTCAACTTTCTTAAAATTCTCTGCATATTCTATAGGCGGTGAGCGAAGGGGAGAGTTAAGCAATTTCTGAATGTGTATTTTAAATTACCCTGCGTCTAATTCAGTACCTTTTTTTTAAATTGCTCTGTTTATATTCTATAGTTAAACACCACCACTCTCTTGAGTCCTTTATAGAGTTAATGCTATTTTCCAGTTTTGCATGTATTTTTGTACTGCTTTCTTTTCCGCTCGCATAGAATTTTAAAACTGTTGTTGGCTTGAAGATATGTTTCTCTTTAACTTAATTCATTGCCTATTCTCCACCTATTCATTACACACACTCGAAGTATTTATCCTTTGCTTGAAATCATGCAAACTCAAACCATTTGTTATTTGAATGGAAAAAAGGATTGGTCGCTTTATTATGTGTTGCTTCATTTAATTTCCTGCGTAATATATTCGTGGTTACTACGAGTACGCCATTATCCAAATTATTTATTGTTTGTTCCAGGCGTTGTTTGTAATAATATAATAATAATAATAAAGTAAGTAAATTGAATCATACTTTTTGTTTGCATCCTTAAGTCCAAAATTGAATGCTAGCGTGATGGGCATATGATCGGACCAGATATTATTACCAACTACAAATTTGTGAACGTTGTTCAGTAGACATCCTGGCTTGTGTAATTAACTCTGAAAATAGACTGTCTCCTAGCGGTTGTGACATCTGTCCAATTCGAATCTTCATATCGCCCATTAAGATACTTTTTGTGGCTTCTTTTCCTTCGTATATTAACTTAATTTTTTGGAAATCCTCTTGCCAATTACCGTCTCTAATGTACGATGTTATTGAATAAAAATTCTCCCTTTTATACTTTATTTTAAGCACGACTAAACCATTCATTTCTTCAAATTGAACATTTAAATTTATTTTAATTAAGTCTAGTGTATAGAGGGTGGCC
Organism: Pocota personata; assembly: GCA_963082735.1. Classification (NCBI taxonomy): domain Eukaryota; kingdom Metazoa; phylum Arthropoda; class Insecta; order Diptera; family Syrphidae; genus Pocota; species Pocota personata. The sequence continues at coordinate 180,197,257 of OY720429.1, read as the reverse complement.
GTGGTGTAGTGGTAACATCAACACTTGTCACGCTCTTGGTTCACGGTTCAAATCCTGGTCTCAACAATCATCTTTTTATTTCTTCTGAAATAAATAAAAAAGTCGATCAATTGCGAAAGCTTAGTCAACTCTACTGCGAAGGCATAACACTGGCAGTAGGGTGGTTATATGGCTTAAATGCAACTTGATCGTGATGATGTCATCAGGTGAAGGGAAAAAAAATACTGTGAATCATGAGGACAAAAAAGCAAAACAAACAAGCTCCCCAGTTATCTGGACACCACCCTTGGAGTTTACTGAAACTTAATACCATCTAAGTTTCAAACCCACTACACCAATCTTTCTTTCTCTCTCTCTCAATTTCTACAAACGCACGTGCCCTGAAATAATTTAATGGTATTCATATCCCATTTGGCGCGCGCAAATTATAAAAAAAAAAAAAAAAAAGCCAAAGAGTCCTCCGAATATAGCTTTCCACGCTGCTTTACTTGTAAAAAAAAAAAAAAAAACTTTTCATATTTGGTGAAATATTCCTGCGTCACATGAGTTTCATGCAGAGCGAATACATCAAAGCTTTCTATTTTCCAAAGAATTCCGGAAAAATACATTTTCCCGACATTGCATGTACTCATATGTTATAAGATAATATGTATGCAATAATTCATTTTCATGATTCACTAAATTTATATTATTATAAAACAGTCTTGCCAACCTACAGTTTATCACCTTGCACCACCAAAAGATTCTATTTACCTTCTTTCAGAATTTGTGGCTGAACGTCGTTTCTTTCCTTCTTCTGTCAGGTCCCCCTGAATTGAGATATTGATACCAGTTAGTTTTTTCATTTCGTTTTTAGTTTTTTCCTTTCTCTAATTGATACTGTAAAAAATTGTGAAATGACTTTTAATCAAGTCATGTAGATGTCAGAAAAATCGGAGTGGAAAAACCCAATGCATGATAGCTCCGACAGTTTGCGATGGGGTACCTCGAACAAATTGTCAAAGGGGTCCCTTCTTGGAAGAAATGCTACAAATTTCAAAACAATTATGTATTGTTGACCTCGCTTCAGCAATTTCTGTGAAGAAAGGTTTGGACGTATAAGAACAAAAAATTCTTTCCACGAATAATGCATTGAAAAGCGTAGTTGGGCAGCGCAAAAATATAGACTTAAGAACAATAACCAGAACAAAGAAGCAGGAAATATGGATTTTGACCAAGAACTGAGTATAGAAGAACCCTTTCTTTACCAGTCGAAATTTACATTGCGTCAATTTTGTACGGCAAAACAAGAGCGTGAGCTGCTCAACTATTTCAAAATAAAATGCTCTTTGCTCCATTTCGGTATGACCTATGCCAAGATTGTTTTCATAACAATATGTGAATTCACTAATTACTCTCCAAGTAACTGGTAACTACGTTTTAATTACAGGTGTTGTTGGTGGTGCAACTGCCACTGTCAAAGGTACCCATGTGATGGGTTTCTGCCTGGTAATACAATGGACCCTAAAATCTTTTCTGGGTGCTCCGTAGATTTATACGCCTTCGAAAACAAAGTGTGGGATGGTGGCCCCTCTACCATTTTATATATGTTACCTTCTAATACTTAAATTTGTATTATGGCAAATTGGTGCATTTTATTATTATAATATATAGGTACATACATAATTTCATTAGTTTTTAACGATAATATTTCTATTTCAGTTACAAGGTTATTTTTTCTTTCAAGATTACAGATTGTTCAATAGACTGGGTCACTTTTGTATGGAGGAAAAAAGTTGGTCAATCAAATTCTAATAGCGAACATTTTTTAGTATTTTCAGTGTAACGCTTGGTAAATTTTGTGAATATTAATTCATAATAAATTAACTTTAAAAGAAATTGTATTAACTTTAACAGAACAACTTTCAAATTAATAATTATCTTTAAAGTGGATGGTTGGTTGGTTGGTTGGTTTAAGAGTGTGAGCTTATGCTCTTCACTTAGACCTCCACTGGGCCCGTTATGTTCCCCTCGTCTGTCGAGCTGTAGGAAAAGTAATGTAATGGGAATTAAGTGATGAGAGAGGATGTAGGTATTGGGATCATGGGAGTATCAAAAAGAAGATTATGTCATATAGTGATCTGCAAATCGTCTTGTTCGTCTAGCGAACTCCAATATATCACCGATTCCTTTCTTGCTGTTAGATCCGGTATCCTTAGGGATCCCAGTATCTTCAGTCTTAATCTTGCTGCTGCAGGACAGTGGCAGAGGAAGTGTTCTATATCTTCCTCCTCCTCCTCGATGTTGTTTCAGCTAGCCCGAGTCTGAACGAGTGTTTATTAAGATTGATATGCCCTGTTAAAAGTCCCACCATCGCTTTTAATTGTGTTCTGCTTGAGTTGAAAGCTCTTTTAGCTGTGTTGTTACTCGGTTCTGTTGCCACTGATCTGGCCACTTTACACGTGTCTAGATTCGTCCAGTAGTTATTGAACTCCTGTCTAATCTTCTCATTGATTATCGTTTTAATAGTTGTCATAGGGACCCCCATAGTCTTAACAGGATTCAGTTCTGTGTCACTCGCTCCTTTTCTTGATAGTTCATATGCCTTTTTGTTACCCGGTACACCTTCGTGCCCTGGTACCCATATAAAGCGGACTCTATTACGCCTGGCAAGTAGGTTCAATTTAATTTTGCACTCCTTTATTAGTCGTGATTTTGACACAGGGTTTGTGATCGCACTAATTGCTGCTTTACTGTCCGAGCAGATGTCTATTTGCCTCTCTTCGTTGGTGTCTTCTGTGAGTATTTATGCGGCTTTCATAATTGCAAGGACTTCTGCTTGGAACACGGTTACAAATGGTTCTGGGTGAATAGCAAGTTCAATCGGTGGGTTAGCACAGAAGATGCCAGCCCCTGATTCCCCTGATATTTTAGAGCCGTCTGTATATATCGATGACCCGTTGGAGTTTCTTGTCGTCCTTCCATTCGACCAAGTTTCTCTTGTGGGGAAAATTGTTTCGAAGATGTTGGTGAACATATAAGATTTTTCAACAACAACATCACTAGGACTATGGATGAGTGGTGTCATTTCTCTTATCATTTTGGTGAAAAGTCCGGTGATAGACCAGCAATCTTCTTCACTTCGAGGTGCACTGTTGGTGTTGAGGATTGTGCTCCTGTAATGCCCAAGCAGGCCATACACTGCACCTTTGTTAACAAGTCTCTTGCGTACTTTTTATTTGTCACTGGCCACCATACAATACTCCGTAGAAGAGATAGGTTTTATAACATATTCGTATATCCAATGGACCTGTTTCGGTTTAAGGCCCCATGTCTTCCCGATGTCCCTCCTGCATATCCAATATGCCCTTTCAGCTTTGGTAACTCTTTCTTCCAGGTTCTTTCTTCAGGTCAGTTTCCTGTCCAATATTATGCCCAGGTTCTTAATGCTGTCACGGAGTTGCAGTGATGCTCTCCCAAGTTGTGGAATGTAAAAGTCACTAGTTTTGGTTTTCTTTGTGAAGAAATTTATTTAAATTTATTCCTAGTCCACTCTCCTCCGCCCATTTCATTGTGATTCGTAAGGTGTTTTGCTTAAGCTCTCCTAAGATGTTCAAGTGCCTACCTCTTATCAAAACGGCTAAATCATCTGAGTACGCTACACATTGTGCACAGATTCCATCTAGTGCTTTTAGAAGGTTGTCCATTGTGAGCACCCACAGAAAATGAGATATTATCACCCCCTCTGGTGTTCCCGTACGAACTGTTCCCCTTCTTGTTTCGTATCCCAGTGAAGCTGTGATGATGCGATTTGATAGCAACTGTTCTAGCCAGTTGTTTATTATTTGATTTTTACAGTATATCGAGAGTGCATCTACAATTTTTTGAGTTTTGACATTATTGAATGCCCTCGATATTTAGAAAAACGCCTACGACTAATTCCTTCGTTTCAAATGCATCTTCTATTGTGGAAGAGCACTGGTGTAGTGCCGTCTCAACTGATTTTCCTTCTAGTTATACGTGTTGATTGGGGCACAGTTGCAGGTTTGAAATCTGTGTTCTGATATACATAGTTATCACAGATTCTCTCTATTGATTTTAGTAGGAATGACGTTAGACTAATAGGTCTATAGCCCTTCGCCGTCGATAAATCTTTCCCAGGTTTTGGTAGGAACACCATTCTTACCTCTTGCTATTGTGTTGGCGTGTATCCTAGCATCCCCTAAAGATATTAACTAGGGTTTTCTTTAGGGTGTCTAATTGTATCCCTTTTTTACAAAAAGATGGGAAGTATTCCGTCCATACCCGGTGATTTATATGGTGCAAATGAGTTAATGGCCCAGGCCACTTTATCTGCGTCAACTAAGTTGTCAGTATCTTCCCATTTAGTTTCAGCACCAGTAAGCTTTAAGTGGATACGTTGCATTTTGAAATAACTACTATTTAGGCAATCACCCGAAAATACATTCCGTGGAGTTTAAAACCTCTCCCGCGTGAGAAGCTAGACTTAGATCTAGAGTAAGTATAGAGATCAGTTTCCCGAAACAGAGATGCATTGAAATCTGAGAAATTAATGTTAAAAACATCCGATTTACCTTGCAAGAATAATTTTAAAAGGTAATTTCTTCATTTTATAGTTTCTTTTTTTTTTTTGAGAGGATTTTTTTAAGTGGTAAATTGATAAGTTTAAAGCTCATTTAATTCATTTTAAAGTTCGTTTACAACATCCCATTTAAAATTAACACTTTTAGGGTATGCAAAGACGTTGGTATTTCAGGCTGCTTCTTAAACTGTTGCGTTATTTTTAAATGCGTTTTCGTACGTGATTCAAAACTTTCAAATTCGCTTCCTGTAAAACCATGCCTTTTGAACTATGCAACATATTCTCGTTGAGCACTGTAGATGAAATTCAAGCAAGTTTTGAGAGCTCTCTCCCGAGCACGTAGTTATATTCATGTTTCGAACGCATTTAAAAGCTTGTAGTCAAGCTTATAGATATAATAAACCATGAATATAACGTTCCTATCATCAGCAATCTGCTTATACCCACGAAAGCGAGCTTACATAAATAATCACAGTCGTCGATTATATTCAATTTGATTAATTAACATAAATAGTCTAATTATTACTTCGAAAAAACCCCTCTAATATGCGAAAAGGCCATATTTCAATTAGTACGCAATATCGAGGTACCACTTTGTTTTAAAAAGTGTTAGCAGCTGCATACTTAAAAAAAAAAGTTTATGCTAGAATGTACATTAACTGTACAGTATTTGTTTTATGAAACATAAAAAAAATGTCTTTTTTAACTGAAATTGAATAGAAGGAACAATGGTGGCTAAACGGGCTAGTGGGGATATATGATCCAGTTTTATGCTTGTAAGTAAAGTGAATATTTTTTTTAAAAATTGATCATGATATAGTGAGTAGAGTATTTGCTTGTGATCGCAACTAAGCAGGTTCGAGCTCGACCGAGAAACAGCAACCGCAGCCACGAGTATAAAACAGAAATAAATATAATCTAAGTTTCTCCAACCACTACACTAGAAAAGGGGATTTTGGCTGGTAATACAGTGGACCAAAAATTGAGTCTGAGTACTCTGGGATTTAAAAATTTCCTTTAATTAAAACAACAGTGAATATTTAAAGAACAGGCAAATTTCGGCTGAAGTTACTACCTTCTTGACACAGAATTGGCAAAATTCAATAATTTATTTGGAAAAGATTAGAGTTAACTTTTAAGAAAATTCTAAAAGTATTGTATGTTGAAATAAATATTTATTTATTCATGTTTTTTTTATGCTGGAATGTTGGAAATTTAGCAATCCTGTACAGGTGTTTAAACCACAAATGTTTGGGTGAAATATACTATTATTATTGTACCCATTATGCACATGCATGTATGTATGCATGAATGTGAATTAACGTGCCTTCTTCAGTACTTCCAGGGACCTACAATTTGCAAAGATATAAAATTAATGAGCATCGTTACCTCACTCTCTCTCTTCTTATCTGCCCACTCTTTAAAGCTTCCCCATATCTTTTTCTTTCGCTGCATCACCTGGTTTTACAAATTTCAAAAACATGGATTTAAGTGGTGGAGGAGATTTAAAAAAAAGAAATTAATGATTTAATGTAAAGTCCTTTTTGCCCCACCAACGGGGCAAAACGAATTTTGTTGATTGTGTTCGAATTCTTTATATAAACAAATTTCTCACGAACTTTACCTATTTTTTGCCTGTAAATTATTAAAGTTAAAAATTCACGCTGTTGTAAAAAGATAGTTCCAATAGAATGTAACCAATAGTTTATATATATAATGGGGATCTGAAGCTTCAGTTCTGAATTTAAGTTTTTTGCGTCTCGCCCCACGTCTTGCTTCGGGTATATAGGAAATTCTACGAAAGCCGACCTGCAGGCTACCGAACAGGTCCACGTGTTGTAGATGATGAAACGGTGTAAAGGTTAGCTATGAACAAGTATCATATTTATTTACAAATAAACAGTCCTGTACCAGCAGTGGATTTTGGATTGGTGTGTTGGAATTTGCAGTCTGGTTCTGTAATTTCATAACAAAAACCACATATACACTGCAGGCCAAAAGTTTGAGGCCGCCCTCAATGCTGGAAGACAAAACAAAATCTAACATCGAAAAAAACCCTAGTAGAATAATAATCATGTAAAATTAATGGGGCACATACATATATGAAACCAAAAAAAAAAAATATTTTCATTTTGTTCTTAACAAATAAAAAATGACTTAAACCGATTTTTCGTCGAAAAGCCACCTTTACATTCGATTACTTTTTTACAATTCCTGGCATTTTGGCTATCAGTTTTTGAATTGTTGCCTGTTGTATATCACTCCAACAATCCAATAGTATATTCCACAACGCATCTGATGATGGGCATTGATCCTGGACACTTCTATCTAGTTCCTCGCACAAGGCCACATCATGATTTGTAATATTTCTTCATCTTCCCTTTGTTTCAGGTAGTTTTGGCAAAGTCTTGACGTGTGTTTAGGGTCGTTGTCCTGTTGAAATACGAATCCTACGTGAATTAATATTAGTCCAGGGATCACAGCGTTTTCTTCCAATGCCTTCTTATAAATTTTTCCAATCACTCGAGTCAGATCCCTCACTCCACTTGAAGAGAGACATTCGCAGACGATAACAGAAGCACACAGTCTGGTAGCATCTTTTGTTCAGCGCTGCATCGAGCGAAAACTCTCCGTTTTGTGCCAAATACCTCGAACTTGGATTCATCGCTCCATAAAACAGTGTTGAAATCTTTTCCCGTTCAGTCTTTATACTTGTTGGCCCATTCTAACCGTACTTCCCGCTACGATTTGCATTCTTTAAGAAAAGTGATGATTGCAAATCGTTTCTTGATTGTGGTTTCCGCGACTTTTCCCAACCTAGGTCGACAAATTTTCGGATTTGAGAACCCTTCTAATGAAAGGAGTCATAAACAAGTGCTGAATCAACAACCAAAAGGCATAAAATTTAATAATTATGAAAAATCTAAACACTTCTCAATAAACCACAAAAGCGGTTTTTCCCACATTTTAAAACAAAACGCCCACTGTTCAAAACCGTGGGTGTAAAATCCAACATTTATTATCTGAATGAGTTGTGTATTGTTCAGGTAGAAAACTTAGGTAAAAAAACCCAATGTAATTCATAAAATTCAGTCTCCATGCATGAATGAAGTCAATTGTTTAAGTAGGCCCCAAACTTTTGGCCTACAGTGTGCCTGGGTCCAATATTGAAAGAGGGAGCAGATGTCGCCTTCAAATAAGCACTGAGCCATGATCTCCTCCGCAGCGACTGACCCAAAATGGGCAGCTGCGAACAGGGTCTGTTTCTTCAAGTTTGGTGTGGCTGAAATGACAAACTCACCAACTCGCAAGCCTAGCAGGGTGTTTTTAATTCTCAATGTCTATCCTGTCCTCTCAAATCTTAAATTCTCCTCTATATCCTTTTCTCCGTCTACATGGGTTAATAACCTTTAAGACACATTTGGTACTTGGTTTGTACAATGTTTTCCTCAATTTAGTTAAATAAAATGCTGAGAAAAAAATGCAAAATCACACATAATGCTTAATAGGTGTGTATAATATGTACGCGCATTTACACATATATAGGAAAATATCCCCAACAAAATGGTGTAAATACGAATCGTAATTAAAAATATATCCAATGGTCCATTTTAGAGCCAGGGAACTGTTATTTGCTGTAACAAACGATGATTTCTTCGTCGATTCGACGTTACCTGAAAAATGTTGATATCTTAAATTCTCGGTTTTATTCACTTTAAAAAAAAAACACAAAATTGAAGACATAAACTCGATTTTTCATAACTTTTCAAATTGCTTCTTTTTTTTACATACATTTTTGAGATCAAATTCACAACTAATCAGCTTTCTTGGAAGAAAACAATTTTACTTGTTGGTATAGTTCCTTGCAAGCCGTTTAATGAAATACTAAAGAACATAGAAAATATAAAAAGGAACCGAAGATTCCGGTTTCTAGTTCCCCGTATTTATGTTTTTTACTGTATTGATCTCCAAGCAAACATAGAACATACATACCTATTGTCTTAGGCGAAGTCCCCCCAAGAGAACTAAAATTTATCAAGTGCGTCTCGGGCCTCGCGCGATTAATGTTCCCGATCATTTTTTTAACTGTATCCTAATTTGGCATCCCCGTTAATCTTTTTGTTGTGAGTGGGGAATTGGGACAGCAAGGTTTTAAAAATTTTTTTAATCATATTTGTTAACCACCTAATTCAAGAACTTTCAAGCGAATTTCAATAAAATTTTGGCTTGTACGCTTAGATTGACTCGTTACTAGTCGCACTTGAAAATCATCGAAATCGAAGGGGGTAAAATGTGAGGTTTAAATATATTCGAATCATCTTTCTCATGCGCTTAACTCAAAACCATCGAACGGATTTGGATAAGAGTTAGGTTTTGGTTTACATACGTGTAGGTAGGTACTTCATTTTGAAATTGATCAAAGTCAGACAAAAACGGGTCAGAAATGGTAGTGACTTTTCAAAAATTTTCTTCAAGAACTGTTTATGCCACAAGATATATTATAATTTTCGCCTTACGTTTTCATAAACTATATATACATATATATACAGAGCCTATGTCATGGTTTTGAGCTTTTTGTTTAAAAAAACGTTATCAAAAAAAAAAAAATATTTTAAGTAGGTGTTTGGACACCGTAGAATATGATCTTTAATTTGATATTTCGCATAATGATGCACACTTTTTTCTTGAGCTATTTTTATTGATTACTCGTATAATGAATAATAAAAAATAATTATTTTTGATCCACCACATTCTACAATATTTTTGTGTAAAACTTCAGCGGACAGATAGACAGTTTTATTATTTTGTTACGGAACACTAACAAAGAAGTGTAGTTATGTACGAGTATATCAAAAATAAGTAAGACTTAATTATACGAATATAATATAATAGTATAGGTGACAGGTACAAATTTGTATTCTTATTAGTTCATTGAAGTGATACCTTCAGTGATGGTGAGAATACACAAAAGTTTGGACCATAAAAGGTTTAAACCTAATTAAAAGTATACGAATTTAATGTACAGAAGTAAGGCTGAAATGAGGAGAGGTGACATTCTGTCACTTCGATAGGATAGGATAAGAATAAATAGCTTCTGAAATTGGTGATGTTATTTTTCAGTTTCAAATTTAAATCAAGTTGTAAATACTACAAACTTTTGGATGTCAAAAATCCTCATGATTGTACTAAGTAAAGAATAAAGAATCAGGAATGAATGGGTAACACTTTTGTCAGTTGTCACTGTATATCGGAAGCACTCAGCTAGCATCGCTGAAAATTGTATTCGTCCAAATTGTATTCACGAATTAAATGTGTGAAGCATATGCTTTATGCATGAAAGCTTTCATTGATTTTCGTTTATCTTCAGGAAGCTGCTTCTACAATCAACGACCTTGGTCAGACTGGACTGTATGTCCAATGAGAATTAAGAAGTAAGAGAGATTGTCTGTTCCGATATAGCCACGCTTTCCACTCACTGGAGTAATAATGCAAACTAAAGTAATTTACTAGCACCTTGCATAATTAGGAGTGGGCGAAAAACGTAAACAAAAACAGTTTTAGTGACATACCAGTACAGTGAATTTGTTAATTACCTCAGGTTTTCTGCATGCGACAACTTTTAACTATAAAAACGTCATATTCTGCTTTCATTATGTGAACATAACATTGGCTCCAGCACTAGTAGTACTGCAGTACTACTCGTTACTTTTTGACGTCGATGTATTTGTCTGCCACTTTCCACCTTCCCCAAAATAATCTATTGTCCACATCAAAAGCTGTTTTTTATGACACATACATATATTCAAGTCAGCAAGCTTTCAGTTCAGCTGATTGACTTGGAGTGTTCTCTTATTCACGAGGAATACCAGTTTCAATTTACTAGAGTACCTCGACCTTAACTTCGTCACTTTCTTGTTCCGTTTTAAGGTTTCCTTCGTTTCAGTAAACTTGCATGACCCGAATTGCATGAACTTGCAAATTCAATGTAAATTTTGCCTTACGGACACCGCATTATTGTACCTATAGGTGTGAACCTATTTGTTAGTGTTTTCTTTGCATTTTCTTTACCATTTGCACGATGATTGATGACACAATTTTACTACTTTTGTTACTACAGTTTTCTGTCTAGTGATTTCTTAAATTTAAATTCGACAATGCAGTGCAAGCTAACTACAACTAAAACTTTTTACTTGCTCCTATAGGACAAGTATAGTTCTCGTGAAAATTGTCGACCTCGAGATTTTGATCAATCTTGACTTTTACTACCTAACCTACATACATATGTATATATGAACATAATAAAGAAACTCAAAAAAGTCTGTCTGGCAATTCTCCCTGTTTGTAACTCGGGCTGGACGGATTTTCTTCACACTTCATATCTGGGGTTTGTGTGGTAATGGTCAGAGACAAAATTCGAATAACGGAACTTTTCTTAAGGCCTATTTTATAAAAATGAAACTTCCACAAAAACGGCTCTAAAGATTTCGACACAAATTCGTTAAAATTTTTAATATTGCTCAAAAAAGTTTTTTTTTAGCTTTTTAACACATTTTTTTGAAAAATGACAATTTTTGTTGCTTCTTATTCATTTGGCTTAAATTTTAAATATGAACAATTTTCAAACGAACAGTGTGAACAAGGAAAAATCAGGTTTGTCGACTTTCAATAAAAAGAGATTAGAACGGAAATGTAGATATGTATTTTCGTTTAAATGGACACATTCTATTAAATTTTCTTTATTTTCAGCACATCTGTAAGTATGTATACGTTTGGTAAATGCTGCTTCTGATATCCGCATTATTTTTTAAAGTAGGCAAATGCTGGTAATGTATATACTGTGCATATTTACAATCAGTGATATCAATTGTAGCCCTTTGAAGCTACTTTTGAGTTTCGAAATGGCTTAGTAACAAAAATATATTAGCTCTACGGTGATTTGTACTCCTAAACAAAATACATTGGTATAGTCGCAGCGGAAAAATTTGCTTAGCAATTTCTCAAGAACGGATTTAGAAGCAATAAGAGACTTTGTACGTACATGGGTCACCAAAGCACGGACTGGTCAAGTTTACTAGTACAAAAATCCTGGCAGTACTCAGCCATAAAAGTGAGATCTTAAAAGTATGTCAAATTCAACTTTTGCCAATACAATAGGTCTCCTCACTTTTCCCGCCTAAAAAGTTTGTTTAAAAACTTATTCATGTGATGGGGGAAATCTCGTGTAATCAATAAGAAAGTAAGGAAATGAGTTTGGGATAGGTAGGGCGACATGTTGAAGAGTGAACCACGACCGATATTCAAATACGTTAACGCGTATGAACACTCACATTCACGTCAAAGCTTCACCCTGCACAGCATCTACAGTTATATTATTGCGGTGGAAGTGCTGCGCGGTGGTTGCGTTTAAGACTGTTTTTGAGTTAGGTGGCCAATTATGATTTAAGATGATTTAAATATTTTTGAAAACCAGCTCCACACATCTTACTCATACACCATCCGATTTTGATAATTTGTTGAAAAAACTTAATAACATATTATATAATGAATTATTGTATATGTCTGTAAAGAACAAGTATTGGTATAGACCTTCTTGACGATTACACCTCGGTGGACGAGATGTGGCCGAATAGTGATATTAAAAATTGGACATTGAGGAAACACATGGATAGCCCAGTTGGTAGATCATTAGTGTCTAAAACCACGTCTATTGCAGATTTGGCCCCTGCATGTGTTCTTTGTGCATGTTGTAACGTGGACCTTAGTCCAGTAATGCCAACAGCGAAAGTTATCAACATCGACACTGCAGTTATCTCTCTCTAACCATTTTTCCTTTGTGTGTTCTTCTCTTACGATTGAGCCGTCATCCCCCAAGCACGTACATGTGCGCAGTTTACCACATTTCAATCATTTTGTTTGTTAACGCACCGCTTCTTTGAATTTTACATTATTAAAATAAAAACCATTGTTATACAATAAAAGTAATTGTTCAAAATATAAAATTGGCGACGAGGATTTATGGATTTGTGTGAAAAATGGACGAAAACACTTTACAGGAAGTCATGTCTAAGCAACAAGCGTGGGTGGAGAAGACGATGGCCGATAACCAAAAATTCTTGGAGAAAGTTCGTCAAAAGAATCCGTCAGCATCGACGACGATTCCAAATTTCCGAGCATTTGACGAACAGAAGGAGCATTGGGACACATATTTCTTCCAACTATAGCAACACTTTTCTGCGCATGGAATAGACGAAGACAATAAGAAAAAAACATTATTCTTATCATCGTGTGGAAATTTCCAAAACGAACTGCTGGTGAAGCTATTGGAAACTCAAGATGTAAGTACACATACGTATAAAGAGATTTCTTCCAAATTAAAAAAACATTTTGCTCAAAAATGGCACGTTCTGGCTGCACGGTGTAAATTTTTTAAGCACACAATGTCAGCAAGCCAGAAGAACTCGGAATGGATAGTATACCTGAGGGGATTAGCCAGGGACTGCTGCTTCATCTGCACAAAGGATCAATGTAGTCAATCGTACGCAGATTACATGATTCGGGACATGGTAACATTCTACACGCCACATGATGCTGTTCGTATGGCGATCACACAAAAGAAAAATCCAACGTTGGAAGAAGTGGAAGATATCACCGCGTTATTTGAAACCACGCAGGCGTCGAACGATATTTTCAAAGGCAATGCATTCATGAATGATAAGGGCATCGAAGTACATCAGTTGGAAAATCGAAGCAAGTCGAAGACAAGTAAGTCGAATTTTGATATTTTTGTTATTCGTAAGTCATGCCCTGGGTGTGGGATAAGGCATAATAGAAATCAGTGCTATTATAAAGATGCCGTATGCGATCAATGTCATAAAAAGGGCCACATATAAAGCGTCTATATGTCCTTCAATTAAGCCGCAGATTCTCGCCCCACGACCACGTGGGAGATCATTGTCACGTAAAAGGCGCAAGTATCCTGCAGCTGAGGTTCACTCGAATCACCAAATCGAAAAAGTATCAACGACTCAGTATTCAATGGGGGTAGAAAAACAAAAAAATGTTTACTACTGTCATAGTCAATGGGACCCCTATGGAATTCCAGGTAGACACTGGAGCAACGTGCTCGCTCATCGGTCTGCGTTATATGGGAACTTGGTTGTCCACCATGTGCGCCGACTGAGAAAGTACTTAAGTCTTATGGCGGTGGGGTGGTACCTCTTAAAGGTGTGATTGAGGCGGAGGTGCAGTGGAATGGTTTGGTACACAGATTTTCTATATTAGTGGTCAACAATGCGTAAAGCTCAAACATAATGGGGCTCGACTGGTTCAAAGTTTTTAATTTTAGTGTGCAGATGGTCAGTTGCAGTGAGGTCTCATCCATCTCTTTGCACTCAAAAATCGAGTTAAAGCAAAACACCAAGTCTCTCTGTGAACGTTACAATGTCTTGTTTAGCAATCAGTTAGGTAAAAGCACTAAATACGTTGCTCATTTCATATTAAAACCGGGTAGTCAACCCAAATATTGCAAGTACAGGCCAACACCTTTTGCTTTAAAACAAGCAGTGAGAGCTGAAATTAAACGACTCGAGAGTAAAGACATTCTAAAGCCTATCGAGACAAGTCAGTGGGCTGCGTCTATTGTGGTAGTATCTAAGCCAAATGGAGCCTTGCGTATCTGTGGGGATTTTAAAGTTACGGTGAATTCACAATTAGTAGCGGATTGACACCCAGTACCACGTCCGGCGCTCACATACGGTTCACAATGCTGGACAATGTACAAAAAGTATGAGGGCAAATTAACGGCAGCTGAGATGAAGATGCTTCGCATGACAGCAGGGGTAACGAAGATTCATAGAATAAGAAGTTCAAAGATTCGAGGGAGCCTTCATGTAAAAGAACCCATCACAAGCAAGATAGAGCACGACCGGCTCAGTTGGTATTGTCATGTTCCTTCGAACCCCGTTAAAAAGGCAATATCAATCAACAATCGCGCAAAAAAGGCAGACCAAAAAACAACTGGATCACACAAATGCAAAAACACCAGCATTTGATTGGCCTCAGTGACGAAGTGATCCGAAACCGGGAAGTCTGTCGGTACTTTTTGAGGTCAAACCGGCAAATCCCACAAGCGGACCAGTAGGGATGCAGTAAAGTGGGAAGGTTGTGATCCTTCTACTCCGGATCATAACTTCGCCGTAAGAAGAAGAAGAAGAAGAAGAAGAAGAAGAAGACACCCAGTACCACGAGTTCAGGATTTATTCCACCGCCTACAAGGGGGCCGCCTGTTTACAAAAATAGACCTTACCTGCAAGTGCCTTTAGACGAGCAGTCCAAAAAGTTGACCGTAATTAACACCGAATTCGGATTATTTCAATACCAACGACTGCCTTTCGGAGTATCGAGCGCGCCTGTAACTTTCCAGAGATATATGGAGCAACTTTCAGCAGGACTGCAGTGCTGTGCTTCCTGCTTAGATGACGTTATAGTGTCCGGCAAAACGGATGAGGAGCACTTACGGAATTTGGAACATTTTTTGGGCCGATTACGGGAGCATGGTTTGCGCTGCAGGTTAGACAAATGTCAATTGGCAATGAGTGAAGTACAATACCTAGGCCATATCATAGGTGCCCAAGGGATCCGTCCTTCAGAGGAGCGCGTTAAGGCTCTTATGACGTTACCGGCATCAGTAGATCTGAAAGGGCTAGAATCCTTTATGGGGAAAATTAACTATTACAATCAATACTTTAAATTAAATAAGCTCAGGTCCCAAAATGAGGAGTATAAGTGGGGTGTCAAACAGCAACGAGCGTTTGAGTGCCTCAAGATGAAACTGGCTGCTGTAATATATCTACAATATTTTAATGACAGTATTCCAATTTCATTGGCAACAGACGCATCCTCACATGGCATCGGCGCTATCTTGTCACACGTTTACCCAGACGACTCGGAACGACCTATAGCATTTGCATCTAAAACGCTAACTAAGACTCAGAGAAGATACAGTCAAATCGAAAAAGAGGCTCTATCAATCATCTATAATTAATAACAGATCATAAGCCCCTAGTAACCATATTTAATCCAAGTAACAAACTTCCGGAAATGAGTATACAGCGGCTACAGAGATGGGAGATTGTCTTAATGGCTTATAATTACTCAATACGTTACCGACCAGCAACGCTTCACAGCAATGCGGACTGTTTGCCCGCGGGACCCGACAAGAATTCTGATGAATCTGAAGAGTCTGTTTGGAAATAGAAGACATCTATAACACCCTTCTTGCAGAGTTTCCCGTCAACTGTAAACTAATAGCAGATACCTCTCACCATGATGAGGCAAATTATGTGCAAAAAGGTTGGCCGAACAAACTGCCAGCAAACCAATCAAACCTTCTACCATTTTTTCGAAGAAGATTTTCTCTTTGTATGTGTACTAACATTCTTATTTTTCAGTCCGAAAGCCCAAAGGTAGTAATTCCAAGAGCTCTACAATCAAAGGTTCTTCATATGCTGAATCAAGGCCACTGGGGATCCAGTCGAATGAAGAATCTGAGTCGATGGCACTGTTGGTGGCCTGGGATAGACGATCAGATTGAGCGTATGGTAGCTTCCTGTTCTGCCTGCCAAAGCCACGCAAGTCATAACGCGAAGGTGTATCATAGTTGGCCTGTACCAACAACACCATGAGAAAGAATTCATGTGGACTTCGCAGGACCTTTCTTAAACAATATGTGGTTGGTGGTAGAAGATGCTCTGTCTAAGTTCCCATTCGTGGTTAAAATTAGGGTAACCAATTTAAACGCAACTATTCACGAATTGCAGTCCATTTTTGCCATAGAGGGTCTTCCCACTACCATTGTATCGGACAATGGCACGCAACTTGTCTCAAAGGAATTCCAAGCATTTTGTCAAAAGAATTCTATTCAACACTTGAGTGGGTACCTTTAAGACGGCTATAAAAAAAATATTAGTAACTCGCTGCAGTGGTATGACGCACTGAATGTGTTGCTAACTACACATCGTAATAACCCCAACATCCGGAAAATCACCAGCCGAGATTCTGCATGGGCGACAACATCGATCAACACTATCGGCGATGCTACCTAAACAACACAACAACCTAACTACTAAATCTACGAACATTCCCAAGAACGTCAGTTTTTCTACCAACGAACGAGTTTTTGCACGACAATACCTGAATAAACCAAAATGGGTTGAGAGTAAGGTCACCAAAATCTTGGGCCGATGTATGTTCCTGGTCGAAACTAAATTTGGAATTTGGCGAAGACATGTGAATCAACTACGACCTCGGCAGCCAAACTGCAACTCCAGATCAGCATCCGTTACCGATGACCTGTCACCTGAACAGCTAAGTACCATATTATCCAAAACTAAAGATTTATCTTCTATTAAAGATCAGGACGAAGACCTTCACAAAGAAACCTCATAGCTTCTCAAAATTTCAAGTGGATCCGATATCCGGGGACGAACAACAGATGTTCCAATAGAAACCCAGACGAACAATAACACTCCAATTGCTACAGAACTATCGGAGGGTGGAAATTTGCCCAGGCGATCTCAAAGGACTAGAAAACCGTTTTGCTTACAATTAGCGAGGGGAAGATGTTGTAACGTGGACCTTAGTCCAGTAATGCCAACAGCGAATATTATCAACATAGACACTGCAGTTATCTCTCTCTAACCATTTTTCCTTTGTGTGTTCTTCTCTTACGATTGAGCCGTCATCCCCTAAGCACGTACATGTGCTCAGTTTTCCACATTTCAATCATTTCGTTTGTTAACACACCGCTTCTTTGAATTTTACATTATTAAAATAAAAACCATTGTTATACAATAAAAGTAATTGTTCAAAATATAAAAGTGTAATTCTTTGACAAATATTTAATTATATCATTCGAGCAAATGGCATGCAAATTCAATTTCATAAAAATTTATTTTCAATGGTTCTCGCGCGAGCCGTCTAGACCATAAGAGTACAGAAACGTTGACATTTAACAAAAAGTGATTGTTTTGACCTGACCCTTACAAATACGATCATAGATGCCGTTTTTCTACAGATTCACAATTAAGCCAAATTAGGATGCAGTTAAAATCGCAATGCGGAACACTAACCGCGAGTGGCCCGACCGCACTTCATGAATTTTTGTCTTTCGGCCCACAAAATGAAATATGATAATATTTATTTTCCTCACGCCTATTGTTATTAGGTTAATCGCATTATTTTATTTTGAAAACAATTTTCTGTATATAAGTACATACATACCAATGTGTTCAATAAATGCAATTTAACTTATTTATTTCTTCTTTTATTTTTGAAGTGCTGTTAAACAATAAATCAAAAATCAATGGCATATAGAGCACCATGAAATATCTTTTGTGGTAGTTCTTTTAATGTTATTTTGTTAAATGAAAAAAATATGTTTTTATACTTTTATTTAACATACATATGTGATTATGTGTTTCTTTAAGAAGAATATTCAAATTTTGTTTAGTTAGTCTTTAATGAAGTTGAATAGAATGATACATAAATGAATTTATTTATCAATGGATCACTGTGAAAACGTATGTGGTTCATTGTAAAACAACCGTGTTGCACAATGGACCATTGGCAGACCCAAAAAATTAGGACTATATCTCAGCCATATATAAAGGCTTGCCAAATATAGCTAGATAAAAGTACTATCCATCCCAGTTAACAAGATTATTCTGAAGCAATTATGAGGGTGTAGTGGTAACATCATCGCTTGTCACGCTATTGGTTCACGGTTCAAATCCTGATGTCAAAAATCATCTATTTATTTCGCATGAAATAAAAAAAAAGTCGATCAATTGCGAAAGCTAAGTCAACTCTACCGTTAAGGTATAACACTGGCAGTAGAGTGGTCATATGGGTGAAAATGCAACTTGATCCTGATATCAGGAAGACGGAAAAAAATACTGTGAATCATGAGCAACGACAAAAAGCAAAACAAACAAGCTCCCCAGTTATCTGGACGCTACCCTTGGAGTTTACAGAAAAACTTAATACCATCTGAGTTTCAAACCACTACACTAAATCGTTCTCTCTCTCTTGCTTGTTATTTGACATTTGTACTCAATTTCAATCCTGTAGCTATCAATTAGACAAGAAATAATAAAATGAAAAAAGTTAAGCGTTCTATAGAAAAAGAAATTAGGAGCCTTTATCATCTAACAAGATAGTAGCGATAAGGAAATTGGATTACAAGAGCAGGCGTATCGACAAAGAAGAGATACTAACAAGCCGTTTCATATCGATTATGGTAAAATTAAATTTTGTTAGAAATTATGTGGATAAAATTGTCCCCACATACATGGAAGAAAAGTTTCGTTTACGCCTTAGGATAAGTATAAAATTACGAATCGATTAATTTCGATGAACTTCGCTTTGATAAATGGCTTTCTTCTTGGTAGTACATACACGTATTCTAAGGCCTTCCGCTGATAGGAAACTTTTGCCTATGTGCACGCCCATTGCAGCACCAATCGAAACCAAACAGTTGTGAAACTGAGAACTGTTCGTCCTTAAGCATTCTGCTGACAGCGGAAAACCTTACAGTTTCCGGTCATGTAGCATGCATTTTCAGGGACATTGTTGATCGTTTTGATATCTGTATTGTGACTCTATTGTGTGACTATTGAGCGAAATTGCAAACATGTGTATACACATTCTTCTAAGAAAAGTTTTAGCCAAGTTTTCCAGGATGATATCCTTGTAGCAGGGAGAACACGGGAAGAATTGTTACGTAAACTAGAAAAAGTACTTCAGAGACTACAGGATTGCGGACTCACTGTGAAAGAGTCCAAATGTGAATTTTTTAAAGAGATAGTCACTTACCTAGGTTTCGTAATAGATCGTGAGGGAACACGTTCCTCAACAGAGCGGATTAAGCCAATTTTAAAGTTACCAGCACCTAAATCAGTTCAAGAGCTACAGTCATTTCTAGGTAGGATAAATTATTATCGGAAATTTCTTCCATTGATGTCAGAAATACTAAACCCCTTGTATGTGTTACTGAAAAAGGGCGTTAAATGGAGTTGGACTCAAGATTGTCAATCAGCTTTCGATACGGGTAAGCAGATTTTAAAATTTCCACAAGTACTAGTACATTATAAAAGTTAATTACCCTTGGAGTTAGAGACGGATGCTAGTAGTCCCGTCATTGGGGCAGTATTGAATCATGGGCTACACAATGCAAGGAAACCTATTGCGTATGCTTCACGTGTGTTAAGTGATTCCGAATGCAGGTATAACCAAATAGAAAAGGAAGCTCTGACAATTTATTGGGGAGTCAAATCCTTTCATCAATATCTCTTTGGAAGGGAATTTACTCTATTTACAGATTGCAAACCACTTACACATTTTTTGGAGAGAAGCACTGCATTCCCCAAATGGCTGAAAACAGATTACAGCGATACGCTGTTTTTCTTTCGGGGTACGAATTTAAAATAAAATATATTAAGTCAAGTGAAAATGGGGCAGATTTTCTTTCACGCCTTCCCATAAAGCAAGAGAAAGGAACAGGGGGAAATAGTGACACTTTCAATCAAGTTCACCTAAATTATATCAGTAGTGAATCCAAAGTTCTAATTGACGTAGGAAAAGTGGCCATTGAAACGTCTAAGGATAGGGTGCTTACTCAGTTTATGACCTATGTAAGAGAGAGCTGGCCAAACGAAATAGTGAGCGAATTTAAGCAGTATTTTATTAGGAAAGATGAGCTGTCATTGGAGGAGGGTTGCCTAATGTGGGGATATATGGTAGTGATACCAACTTCTTTAAGAAAGAAGATATTCCAGCTATTACATTCTTCTCATTTCGGTATTGTGAAGACAAAATCGCTTGCCAGAAGTTACATTTTTTGGCCAAGACATAGAAGCAGTTGTTAAATCGTGCGATGTTTGTGCAGCTCAATTAAGTAGTTCCCCGAGAGGTGAACTTATTCCATGGCAACCAACCAGTCGTCCTTTAGATTTTTTCGGTCCTTTTCAGAACAAGATATTCCTAGTCTGCATCGACAGCTTTTCAAAATGGTTGGAGGTTTTTGAGGTCAAAAGGACGGATACCTTTAAACTGTAAACAAATTACGAGAGATTTTTATTGGTTTGAATTTCCAGAAACAATCGTTACCGATAACGGTAGTGCCTTCACGGCAGAAGCTTTTCAAAACTTTTACAAGGGAAACGGGTTAAAGCACACAACGACACCACCACATCATCCCGCATCCAACGGCCAGGCAGAGAACTATGTGAAGTCGGTTAAAATTGCTTTGAAAAAGCTACTTGCCGAACAGAGTGGCAACATGGAAGTTTCTCTGTTGAGGTATTTGTTCGACTACAGAACTACACCTCTCTGCACAACAGGGGAGTCTCCTGTCTCGTTTTCTTGGGAAGAAATGTTCGAACCAAATTTTACTTAGGCCAGAGAAGAACACATTAGAAAATGGTTACGTCAGGGATAGAATATTAAAACAGCAAGGGAGACAAATTAGAAATTCCGGGAAAAGGCGTTTGAGGACGTTTCTTGTAGAAGATACTGTCCGGATCAGACTATATATGAGGGCAAGGTGAAAAGTTCTCGACTTGACAATGAAAGACTGCGACTTTCAGTTAAAAAATTATTTTATTTTTCTACATAATCTCCCTTGACTTCAACACACTTGGTCCAGCGTTTCTCCAAGAGAGTCTGGAAGGATGTGAAAATATTCATTTCCGGGCCTCTCAACTTCTGCATTGAATGCGAAGCGCTTCCCAGAAACAAATTTCTTCAAGTTTGGGAACAAATGGAAGTCTGAGGGTGCCAAATCAGGTGAATAGGGGGGATGGCCGAGCAAATCGTACCCCAAGTCCCGCAGTTTTCCCATCGCCAACGCACACTTGTGTACAGGTGCATTGTCTTCTTCAAGCCAGGCCTCTTCTCGCGAATTTTGGCATCCAGCTGGTCAAGAAAGTTGGAGTAATATTCGCCTGTAACTGTTCTGACTTTCTCAAGGTAATCAATTAACAGGATCCCTTTCGCATCCCCAAACACACTGGCCATGACCTTTCCGGAAGATGCGATTGACTTCGCTTTCTTTGGCGCTGAACCACCGGCTTCCACCCACTGCTTCGACTGCTGTTTCGTTTCTTTCGTGTAGTGGTGGACCCATGTCTCATCCATGGTGACAAATTGCCGCACAAAATCGGTCCAAAGATTGCCGCGCATTTGCTTTTCATCGGCATTCAGCAAATGCGACACCCATCTTGCACAGAGCTTTCGCATCCCTAAGTTTTTGTGCAAGGTGTTTCGCACCCTCTCTACACGATATCATGCACTTTTTCGATGGTTTCGGGTGTGGTTGCGGTTTTTGGCCGTCCTTCACGTGCGTCACCTTGGAGGGACGTGCGACCACGTTTAAATTAAGCTGCCCACTTTTTAATCGTTGACATGGAAGGAGCAGAGTCCCCGTAAACTTTTGTCAACTTTAGATGAATTTCCTTAGGGGTTAACCTATCCAAAACGAAGAATTTTATCACCGCACGATATTCAAGTTTATCCATTTTAACGAAAAATACGCAAGACGTCTACTGCAAAAATTCGTGTAAAGAAACTACTTGAGAGAACAAGTTGAAACTTGTCATACGAACTAATGACAAGTGCACCCAGG
Source organism: Pocota personata (assembly GCA_963082735.1). Classification (NCBI taxonomy): domain Eukaryota; kingdom Metazoa; phylum Arthropoda; class Insecta; order Diptera; family Syrphidae; genus Pocota; species Pocota personata. The sequence continues at coordinate 180,174,992 of OY720429.1, read as the reverse complement.
CAGGAAATATAATTTTTTGCTGATTGGAACGCCATCTCTGCTTCAGGCCGAGAACTTTTCACCTTCCTCGTAAGTTAAAACAGACATATTGGATTAAGGGCAGAGTTGTAAAGATTTTGGGGCGAAATACTTACAGCGTTAGTCCAGAAGAATCAAATGAAATTTGGAAACGTCACGTTGACCAACTGAGGCCACGTTCAAGTAATACCCGGAGTATCGTAGACTTTGAAGGTTTAAAGGAGTGGGAGTTTGTCCAAAACCCTTCTTCGAGTGAAAGGGAAACCGCGCTGAGAGAAAACACAAAAACAAATTACCTGCGCTTGTCCAGGTACCAGATCACTTAATATCAGATCTAGACACAACCAGACCGATGCAGCAGCGCCAAGAGTCGGAGCCCAGCTCTTCATCTGATGTTTTAGTCGACAGAGAACAAAGTACTGAACTGAACTTAGAAAACTCTACCTTAGGTAGAAAAGATACTCCTACGGTTGAAACCGAGGTAATTGAACCTGAACTGAACGAAGCGTAGAACCACCTAGAGGACAAACAGTTTCGTGGCACACTAGGCTGCGGGCAAGGATTTATGGAAACTGACAGCAGCCTCGCCAACCAAATAAAGAGGCACCATGACTTCTAACTTTCCATGAGGGGGGATGATATAAAGTACGCGCTTAGCCTTAACTTATTATCAACGATGTAAAGTACGCACTCAGCCTTAATTTATAACAAACGTCAAAAACCAGCCCGCCAACTTGCTCGGCCAGGAAAACACTTCCTCCTCGTTTTTCAACAGAATTGGTTGTCAACAGAAAATTTGTAATTATCATCTAAATATATTTAAGTAATCTGAAGTTAAATAGTGGCGTTTTATTCAAAAGTTCAAAGATATAATAATCTTTTCGGCGTTAAGCTTTATTTTCCAATTTGTGCAGCAGTCTTTTAATATTTTAATAGAATTTTTTAAATTCGTCTCAATGTTGAGACCGACTTCATGCGACGATAAGATTGCATATAAATGGAATATTATTTTCTTCAAAGAGAATATTCATAAAAAAATATATTCATGAGTTTAAAAATACTAAATCTTTGAAATTACTTCAGGTCATTCATATGGCCTAGATGACAGCATTTTTGTACCCAAACAAATTGCGGGGGAGGGGTTTTCGAGAATGGGGTAGTATCAAATAGATACCTAAGGTCAGAATTAAACTAACGAAATTCAAGGATTTTTTTTTAATGGCCGCTTTTTTTATCACAATCAAAATTGGGGTAAAGGGACCAGTTTTTATTGAGTTGTTGTCAGGTTTTGATCTTTGATTTTCACGAGAAATTCAAATACGCCAAAGCCCGATTAATCCAAATATGACAATTCCAACTCCAGGAGGATTTCGGTATCTAAACCCGGAAATGATCAGAAAAGAATGCAGTATGTGTAATTCGCCAAAAATTCTGATTAAAACAAAACGTCAAAAAAGTCCAATGTTCCAAAATGCTCTGATACCATAAAAAGCGTATGTCAATTTATGAATGCTTCTCATTTCTAGATCCTTGTTAGCAATGACTGAACAACAATAAACAATAAATGCAATTACATTGCATGTAAGACGACATTTTGACAGCTGGCTGAAGCCATAATTTTTGGTTCAGTACTTTAACCACTTGTGCAACACTATACTACAAAATCAAAAATGAGCTAATGAACAGTAGACTAATTGCTGGTTATCATGCATTGCAAGTCATACAGATTTGAAATTTAGGCAAAATTGTTAAAATTAAAAATTTCAAATCAAAGATTTCAACAAGAAAAAGATCTCGATCTTGACTTAAACCGTCAAATAATCAACTTCTAAAAGTTCGTTAATAAATACACCCATATCTCGGTTAGCGGCCTAGATACGTTCCACAAAATCAGGCCGTAAAGCCAAAAAATGTTGGCCGTAAAACGGAAACAAAGTAATAAAAAGAAGACCGTTATAACGAAAGACCGTATAAAGAGCGGCCGTATAGCGAGGTATGAGTGTACATATTTTTCGTACAACTTTGGTTGGTTTATAATTTAAAGAATTTGGTTTTTGTTTTATGTTCGCTGTACATATTATGATGTAGAACTATAAATACGAATTTAAATATAATTTACATTGAACTAGGATGGGGAAAGGGCGTTAGGGAATTAAGTTTTGTTTATTTATTATTTACTTCTTGACAGATTTTATTAAATAGTTAGTTGAAAAAGATTTTGGTCGTTCAATTGGTAAACCGAGAGCACGATCCTACACAAGAAAAGCCAAGACACCAAGAGCGCGGGATACACCGAACAGAACAGTGTAAAAGTTCATCTCCGTCATGCCGAAGTATTGGAGGAGAACACCGGAGTAGGCATCTACATTTGGCCAAGGGTTCTTGAGCTTGCCGAGTTCAGTGAGAACTGGTGGCACAACCTTGTAAACTGCCGACACCAACTTGAAGAGTGGATCATCGGGCAAATGTTTAAGAGCGAACTCACGCTGGCAGGTACTTGTCCCGATTTCAAAGTCTTTCAGATGAAATCCTTGAGTTCTTTATCAGTTGGATTTTTGCCAACTTACTTTTGGAGTTTCATCAACCAAATAAGTACTTCTTGATTAGCCAAACCATGGAGTGGACCAGCCAAACCACTCATACCAGCAGCAAACGATAGATACGGATCGCTCAAGGGTGAACCGACCAAGTGCACAGTGTGGGCAGATACGTTGCCACCTTCGTGATCACTGTAGATGGTCAGGTAAAGACTTCGGTGAATTCGGAACAATCATAACCCAAAATCTTCACGAAGTTAGCAGACCACTCCAATTCTGGGTCGATTGACTTAGAACCCTTTCCACCTTTGTAAGAATTACAGTAAATAGTGGCAGCAATAACTGGCAGTTTTGCAATCAAGTCCATGCTGTCCTCATAGGTAGATTCCCAGTACTCGTTATTTTTAACACCCTTTGAGTACGCCTTAGCGAACTTGCTGTCGTGATTTAAGGCAGTCATGGCGGCAGCAAATTGTGACTTTGGATGCAATGTTTTTGGAAAGTTGTTCAACATTGTAACAATTGTCGATTGAAGATGTTGAAGAAAAATCAAATTCGATGCAAAGAAACAAACCACACGTGTTGCGAAATAAAAATTTGCGTGAACAGAAGGAAATTCGATACACGTCTTCACCGCACGGCAGTTCGTTGTGTACTTAGTAACTAAAGTATCGTTAATTGCCATTTTTCTTTAAAAAAAAATTGGGTTCGTAACTTGGCACATGTCCAGCCCAACTCAAATATTAAATTTAAACATCGTTTAAACAGTCGTTTTCAAGAAAATATTTTTTTTTTTTTCAAAATTGGGTGTTAGTAATGTTAATTTTGAGGTTAGAATGAAGATTCCGATTTGGAACTTCGAACAAAATCCATCCAGCTGTTTAAGCTGCAGTTAGATATGTACGTATACTCATAAAAACAGACAGACAGACGGATTGGCAGATCCACTTTTCGAGTTCCTCTAAACTAGCAATACCAGAATTAATGAAATCTTTGAAATCGAACATTTTCACGAAACCATTACTCATTACCCATTACATTAGTCCTGTAGGTGCAGGCAAAAATTCGTGAGTTAGGTTTTAGGAAGTTTAAATATATCAGGAATGGAGTATTAATCGTCATTGATACTAGAAAGTAGAAAGAAAGGTTTTGTATGCGCAATCAATCAATTTCCTTTATTTCTTTATCTTGTAGTTCGATAACTACATATGTATGTTAAAGTAGAATATACAAATTACAGAGTGGAATAAAAAATTTATTTAATATTCGTCAGAATTCCCATTATTATTTATAAAAAGTGGGTGTCTGTCTGGGAGGATTTTACAAAATTTGACACTTGTACTGCTTCGGGTCATAGGAAGATTATATACTAAATTCCATCCTCTTAGCTGAAAATTTAAGGCCCAAAAATTGGTATCATACGGACGAACAGACGGACGGACATCGCTAGATCGGGGGTCTATCGTTATTATTTTTTTAATGTTACAAACTATGTATCGAAATTAATATATCCTATGAGATAAAGAAAATTAAGTAGATTTTTTAGTTGGCAGTATGAAACTCATATTTAATAAGTTACAGCCGGTTTACAGTTTTATTTCAAGGCAAATAATTATATTATTCGTCTAAACGAAGTGTCAAAGAAGTTGAGTTGTTTCTTTTTCCATTCTAGTTTAAGGTGGTCGATGCACTTTATTAATGGTTTTCTTTTTGCATGGTAGATTTCTTGGGATTAAGAACTTTTTTTTTATAATTTGCACGTGTTAACGGGGATATGAATACCCTTATACTAATTTTTAGAACACGTGCGTTTTTATGGAAAGGAAGAGACAGAGAGAAAGACAGAGTGGTGTGGTTTGAAACTCAGGTGGTATTAAGTTTCTGTAAACTCCAAGGGTGGCTGTCCAGATAACTGGGGAGTATTTTGTTTTGTTTTTCGCTATTATTGTCGTTGCTTATGATTTTCTTTCCGTCCTCCTGATGTCATCATCACGATCAAGTTGCATTTTGGCCATATGAGGCCAACTGAGTTTGGAAAAGTGTATAAAAGGGGTTCCAAAAATTGTATTATATTTTATTCCATTGCATATCGTGAGAAATTGTACACAAATTTCTGAAATCTTGAAAAATGTGTCAAATATAGACAAATATCGGAAGATCATAATTATTACCTTTAAAAATAATGGACAATACAACACATACGACGGTAGAAAAACTATGGTTGTAGATTAATAACTACATATTTTAAAATGGTATGTAAAGTGGAATACAAAAAAGTGAAATACGAAATTTATTTAATACTCCAATTTTTACATAAACTCGTATATTTTTGAAGAAAACTTCTGATCACACTGAATGGAATTATATACAACTGATATTATCGTCAAAATTCTAACGAACCAAGTTCGCCAGAATCTATAAATATATGTATATATCAATTTTCAGAGTTTCGTATATAGTCCAAGGAACCCTATTGCTCTCGCTGGCGCGTCCGTCTGTCGGTCATCACCTTCTACCTCTTAAACTATAAGAGTTACCTGCACGATTTTTACTTCCCTCGCGATTCCAAAGTACGTAATCTAAAAACTTTATAAAAATTAAAAAAACATGTAAATAGTTTCGGTTGGTGGCCGGCGGTTAAGAAACTCATCAACAAAGTACAAAGGACTGCGGCTCTAGGTGCTACAGGGGCAATGAGAACATGCCCAACTGCAGCCTTGAACATAATCCTTCACCTTATACCACTCGACCTTGATATAGAGTACATATCAGCATGTAGTGCTGTTAGATTAAGATAAACAGGTAGCTGGTGCGATAGTCTCTACAGCCATAACAGCATCCTTAATCTACTACCTCGGGAGTTGGCGGCAAATCCGGCCGACTACATAATTCCCAGGGTGAACTTTCGCGATGATGTCACGGTGAGATTCCCTTCCAGGGCGGAATGGAAATGTGGCACGGTGACAAACGAGTTCAAAACAACAATATTTATAGTTCATTCCGTCTACCCAATTCATGCAGCGGAATTCATTCCAGGCGGAAGTTCTTGCTGTACGAGAGGCGTGCCGTCTCCTCAAATATACATTGATACAACTTAACACCATAGCCATATTCATTGATAGCCAAGCCGCTATTAAAGCCATCGTATCTGCGGCTTCTTCCTCCACTTGTTGAACGATGCAAGGAGAAGCTTGCCGCACTCGGTCATAGGTCTAGGATCAGCCTCATCTGGGTGCCTGGTCATAGTAAAATTGACGGAAACGAAAGGGCTGATGAATTGGCGAGGCAGGGATCTGCCCTTGATTGCTCCCGTGCGGAGGAGGTCAACATTCCGTTAGGGGCCCTTAAGGGTAGAATCTTTGCTCATTTCCTTGCAGATGCTAGTTGTAAATGGCGAGGGTTGCAGAACTGTGTCATATCCAGGCAGATGTGGTCCAAGTATAACTGGCGCAGATCACAAGAGCTACTAAACAGAAACCGGGCAGTTATTGCTAGAGTTCTGGCAATTAGCACTGGCCATTAGCCCATAGGGGTTCACGCAGCCAGACTGGGCATTACTTTTAATGCACTTTGTCGTAGCTGCAACATGACCAACGAGCCTGAAACAATCCTTCACTTCCTTTGTAAGTGTCCGGCCCTTAGTAGGGTCAGACACCGTATACTTGACAGACACCTTTTTGATAATACTAGTGAGCTAGCGGAGGCAAGCATCGGGGACATCATCAGTTTCCTCAATGCCACGGGGTGGATTTAAATAATCTTTTCTCTCCTTTCCCACAAATCCAACGTCAATTTTTACAACAAATTGAGTCACTTGAGTTGTGGTGTCAAAACGGCGCCTCTGCGCTAATTATGTTTCAGCATAGCATGCTGTCACAACCACACCTACCTACCTACCTAGAACATTTCGGACATGTATATAAAAACAAATAGGTCGGATTACGATATTCTTATGAATTTGCGAGATATCACATCTTATGTAAGTAGGGATTGTTTATTTCATTTCATTTCCAACGCATCCTGAAGGGGCGCGAAAAAAAAATTATACCTCGAGGCTTTCCAATTCCCCAACAAAAAATTTTCAATAAAATTGGTTTAATAAATCAGAACTTATGTATACAAGAATACGACTTACGTATATGAAGGCGTTCAGATAATATATATGTCAGATAGGATCCTATACGTGATGTTGAGGAGACTGGCGCAGATCAATGTGTCTCCTTTTTTTAAATTAGATCCAACGATGATGGCGTTCCAATCGTCGGCCATATTTTCATTCCACCATATTTTATGATTAGTTGAGCCGCCATTTAACAGTCTGCAGAAATGATCCTTCTAAATTCTCAGAACCAACTGTGACTCTGCTACTACAATAGATTTTATTCTCTATCCCTACAGACCCCGGTTTTTACCTTCTGGTGAAACTTTCGATAATCATTCCTGCTATAAAACCCCTCCACTGACTCGGCCGCGCGAGTTAAATTATCATATATCTTTTAATTTCCAATTAAAACACCGTGTTTGTATGTAAATGCTAGCTTTATTGTTTCAGATCTCAATAACGACTTACTGTCTCTGGCATATTCAAACTTTATTCTCATCGATTTGATATATTAAATAAAGATCAAAGCATTCAGTTTCCGATGGCCTTCGGACACCAGAAAGTTCCCATCGACATCGGAATGCTATGTTGACACTTTATTGTTGATTGCGAAGTAACACAAATGTGCCATCAGAAAGTTTGCTGACTTGGTAAAGTCAACGTATGTATTAGCGCCATATGCAGTAGATTAGCTGCAGTTACCTTGCGTCGCCAATTAGTTGACAACTGATTCATTCATTCATTTTTATTGCATCACCCTTTTTCCACGAGGCCAAGAGAAGTAATCCGAAAACTCAGATAACATCCTTGTTTGCGAAGAAAAACTAAGTGTATCCCTCGTTCCTTTTATCATTGTAAATTGTTACTCAATAAAATGTATATTATTTTTAACCCGCTACTAATAAATACTGTTTCCTTGCAGCTCTAAGAGCTTAAAATTACTTCTTACGAGGGTGGGACAATAGGTCCCTGAAAATTAACACAAATTGTGTCGTCACCTTAAATTCAATTTTCTTTTTGTCAAGAATTATCTTTCAAAAGAACGCACCCAAATTTCCAGACAGATCTTTCAAATAGTTTTGTTGTGGCAGCCATTTTATATAGACGCCTACTAGCATTTTCGTTAAAATGGAAAAAAGTGAATTTCGAGTGCTCATTAAACACTATTTTTTGCGAGAAAAAACTATCACGCAAACCAAACAAAAGCTTGACTAATATTATGGGGACTCTTCACCATTGTTTGGAACCATTCATCACTGATTTACTCAATTTCGATGCGGTCGTTCAAGCACAAGTGACGCCGAACGTTCTGGTCGCCCAATTGAGGTCACCACACCAGAAATGGTCGACAAAATCCATGGTTTGATAGTGGACGATCGGCGAGTGAAAGTGCGCGAGCTTGAAGAGGCAACAGACTTAGTGATTTCTATTTTACATAAATATTTGAATAAGCTTTCCGCAAGATGGGTGCCGCGTTTGCTCACAATCGACAACAAACGCATTCGTTTGATAACTTCAAAGGTGTGATTAGCGATGTTCCAGAAAAATTCGGCTGTGTTTTTGCGCCGTTTCGTAACCGTGGATGAAACCTGGATTCACCACAACACACCAGAAACCAAGGAACAGTCAAAACAATGGACTTCTCCTGGTGAATCGAAGCCGAAGAAGGCCAATGCGGGGTTTTCAGCAAACAAGGTCATGGCGACAGTTTTTTGGGATGCGCGCGGTGTTATTCACATCGATTACCTTGAAAAGGGTAAAACGATCACCGGCGCATATTACGCAGAGCTGCTGGGTCGATTCCAAGCCGATTTGAAGCAAAAACGGCCGTATTTGGCGAAGAAAAAAGTTCTTTTTCACCAGGACAACGCACCGGCGCACAAGTCCGCAGTCGCAATGACAAAATTGCATGAGTTAGGCTACGAACTCCTCCCTCATCCAGCATATTCCCCAGATTTAGCCCCCTGCGACTATTTTTGTTTCCAAACATGAAGAAATGGCTTGGAGGTAAGAGGTTTGGGTCGAATGAAGAGGTCATCGCTGAAACAAACGTTTATTTTGAGGGGTTCGAGAAATCGTATTATTTGGAGGGCATCAACAAATTGGAGAAATGTTGGATGAAGTGTATAGAGCTAAAAGGAGACTATGTTGAAAAATAAAATGTTTTTATATAGAAAAGAGTATTCCTTATTTCATTTTTCAGCGACTTATTGACCCACCCTCGTATAACAGTCTACATATTTTACCTACATACATATTGTAATATGCCAGCTACGGCTCGAGTAGATAAAACGATATTCTGTGAAATTTATTTCTTTATTTTCTAGTCTATATAACAATTCAAGTTCACACTATACTATTCTTCGCAAATTCTTTTCTTACAAGGTCTCTTTCCTCTCAAATCACTTTATCTCCTTTCAATTACTTAATTCACAAATCCAAACTAATTACTTTTTCTTGTTCACTCTCAACTTTCAATTTATCACCAAATTACAACTTCGCCCATTATCACTTTTCCAATCTCTTCGCCACGGTTCTAAACCAACTGTCTCTTTTTTGATCGCCATCTGTCCTTATATAGCAGAAGTTTCTGATAGCCAGAAACTTCTAGCAAATTCTTCGACCACTGGAACAAGAGAAATAATTCTTGCAGTTATAATTCCCTTTTATCCCTAATATTATTCGTCTCTTTCGTTGACATGAGCTGTGGAGACTTCGTCCCAGACACGAACCTCGAATGAAAGGACAGTTTGAACCAAAATTCTGCCAGAATGGAAAGTCACTTCGGAATTTGCTGCATAGACATAGGAGCGTGGTTATTATTATGCTACACTGCCCCCTCTTAGACGTGTTCGTCCCGAACAAGTGCATCCTCATTTCGGCCATTGTATCGACTCAGTCGGTCCACATGAACCACTTTCATTTTGGCCCTTGGTCCTCGCTGGATGCGGTAGACAACATCGTTAATGCGGGTTACTATTCTGTAGGGACCTTCCCAGTTCCGCTGTAATTTAGGTGATTTCCCCTTTTGGCGATGGGGATTATACAGCCACACCAGATCTCCTTCCTGGAATCCTGACGTTGTTGCCTTGGCATCATACCTGGTCTTCATGCGGTCGCTCGTCATCTTAATCTGGCTTCTGGTCCTTTGGTGTATGTCCCTAAGCCTTTCCCTAAGGTCCGCCACGTACTCTTCTTCATTTCTGGGCTCATTGGTAGGAGATCCAAATTTCACCTTACTGGGTAAACGAGCTATTCCACCAAATAAGATTTCGAACGGCGTATGTCGAGTAGTGCTATGCACGGCACTTCTATAGGCCATCAAAAACAAGGGAATCTGCCGGTCCCAATCCCGTTGGTAGTCACCTACGACCTTCGAGAGATGTTCGTCCAAAGTCCTATTGAAACGCTCCACCATACCGTCCGACTGTGGATGAAGCGGGGTTGTCCTTGTCTTTTTGATTCCGAGTAGTTGACACATCTCTTGGAAGATTCTTGACTCGAAGTTCCGCCCTTGGTCAGAATGCAATTCCAAGGGCACACCGAATCTGCTAACCCAATTGTAGACGATCTGCTCCGCCACGGTTCTGGCTTCCTGGTTAGGGATCGGAAACGCTTCCGGCCACTTACTGAAGTAGTCCATCACTACGAGTATATACCGATTACCATTGTCGGTTTCCGGAAAGGGCCCTGCGATGTCAATGGCGATTCGTTCGAAAGGTGCTCCCACGTTGTATTGGTGCATCTTACCTCGAGTTTTGATTCTCTGACCCTTGCTAGCTGCACACACGTCGCATTTTCTGCACCAGTCTTCGATATCTTCCTTCGCTTTTAACCAATAAAAACGTTCTCGTACCTTTTCTAGCGTCTTATTCACTCCCAAGTGGCCTCCGGTCGCCCCGCCATGCATTTCCTGTAACACCTCCTTGACCCTCGTCCGCGGTAGGACAAGCTGCATTACAAACGACTTTCCGTCGGAGGATTCCCATTTTCTTCTCAGAACACCTTCTTGGACATGGAGGGAGTCCCACTGCGCAAAATATGCCTTTAAGGTCGGGCTTCTGTGAGAGATGTCCTGATGATCCGGTTTCTCCATGTTCTCCTTCCAGGCCAGAATCGGCTCGATATCCGGGTCTTCCTTCTGAGCGTTCCGGATCTCATCTACGCTCCAGCCGGCGATAGGTTCGGCTCTCATTCTTTGGATGGAAACCAGCTCCCGTTCTTCCTGACGCGCACAATGTTTACAATCCGTTCTGCATGGTCTCCGGGACAGTGCATCCGCATTAGAGTGGAGTTTTCCTTTACGATGCTGTATTTCGTAGTCGTAGATTTGCAGCCTTTCGATCCATCTTGCGACCTGACCCTCAGGACTCTTGAACTGTAATAGCCATTTTAAGGCTGCATGGTCTGTGCGAAGAACGAACTTCCTCCCGTAGAGGTATTTGTGAAAATGCTTCGTAGCCAAGATCAAAGCTAGAAGTTCCCGCCTTGTCACGCAGTAGTTCCTTTCTGGCTTAGAGAGCACCTTGCTGAAGTACGCAACCACCTTCTCTTGGCCGTCATGCACCTGGGAGAGTACGGCTCCTACCCCGACATTACTAGCATCTGCATCCACAACGAACGTTTCCCCGGGAGTGGGGTAAGCCAGTATCGGGGCATCGCATAGCCGTTGTTTAAGTGCCTTGAAGCTCTTCTCGCACTCAATTGACCATTTGAATTGTTTTCCCTTTTCCGTCAACTGGTGCAGGTTCTTTGCGATCCCGGCAAAATCCTTCACGAACCGTCTGTAGTAGGTGGCTAGGCCCAGGAAGCTCCTTAGTTGGTGTTTGTCTTTGGGGACTGGCCAGTTTTTCACCGCTTCGACCTTCTCCGGATCGGTTCTCACTCCTTTCGCTGAAATTATGTGTCCCAGGTACTTGACTTCCGCTCTAAACAGGGCGCACTTCTTGGGGTTGAGCTTCAGGTGGGCACTTCGAAGCCTTTGAAACACATCCCTTAGATTGTCTCGGTGTTGCGCAAACGTTTTTCCTACGACGATGACATCATCCAAGTATACCAAACAGGTTTTCCATGTTAACCCTTGCAGGACACATTCCATCAATCGCTCGAAAGTCGCCGGAGCATTGCACAGCCCGAATGGCATTACCGTGAATTGCCATAGCCCATTTCCTGCGGTGAAGGCGGTTTTCTCCCGGTCTTCTGGATGGATCTGTACCTGCCAGTAGCCACTCTTCAAGTCGAGAGTGGAAAACCATCGGGCTCCTGATAGTGTGTCTAGCGTGTCGTCAATCCGTGGCAGAGGATAGCTGTCTTTCTTGGTGACGTAATTGAGCTGCCGATAGTCCACGCAGAACCGCGTGCTGCCATCTTTCTTCTTAACCAGTACAACCGGTGATGCCCACGGACTTTTGGAACTTTCAATCAGACCTTCTTTCTCCATTGCCGACACCATCTCTGCAACTTCTGTCTGCTTTGCCAATGGAAGGCGCCTAGCAGGCTGACGAATTGGTCTAGTATCACCAGTATCTATTCGATGTTGTACCAGGTGTGTTCGGCCGTATTCTCCGTCCTGTGAGGCAAATACATCAGCGTACTCATTGATAAGATTCTCTGCCATAGTTCGCTGCTCCTTATTCAGCTCACTGGACTGGAGAATCGTCTCTCTCGTTTCCGCTGTCCAAGGTGATGGGAGAGGTTTTGGAGCATCACGTTCAGATATTGTTGCGACGGCGGTAATCGGCGTGCATTTTCCAGTCACCTCCCCTCGCCTTAGTTTGACAGTGTGTGGTCTTGTGTTCAAAACTCTCACTGGAACCATGGTGTTCTTTGGTTCGACTAACGTCTTTCCCACGACGTAGTCTTGAGAATTCTTCTCTGGGTCTGGTTCTACTATGTAGAATCGGTGGCTCCCAAGATCACCTTCCAGCTTCGTCCAAATGATTGTCTCTGAAGAAGGCGGCAAAACTTCGTCTTTGCTGATGACTGTCCTGAGAGTTGCGGCATTCTCGTTTCCGTACACCATCGGAATCTCCACATTTCGATACCTCAGTACTTGCATCCCGATGTCCAAGATTACTTCATTTGCTTTCATGAAGTCTATTCCGATGATGCACTCGTCGCATATATCTGCCACCAGAAACGCATGGGAGAACGTCGGTCCTGCCAGAGTAATCGTAAGACGAACTTCTCCAAATACCTTCGCCATTTCCCCTGTTGCAGTCTTCAGGCAGTAGCTGTTGGTGTTGTGCAGCCAGGAGCCTTTGACGATATCTCTTCTTATAATGGAGGCGGTGGCACCTGTGTCGATGGTGGCTACGCACTTCTTCTTGTTGATTAGTGCCTCCACTGTCAGGCTCTTGTTACCCCGTTTGGTTTGCGAAACTTGAATGGTGGTCCTGGGGGCCTCGATTCCAGTAACCAACTTCTGCCCCGCGAAGTTGGTCCTTACGCATTTCCCGACTGCTGGTTTTGGGAAGTCTGACTGACAAGGATGGATGTTATCACCGCCAGATGCTTCCTCTCTGCTTCTCCTACTTCCGCAATGTGAACAATTTCCTCGTCTAGGTGCACTTCTGCACTGCCGTTGTAGGTGTCCGGTTTGGTTGCAATTCCAGCAACGGATTTGACTTCCGCGAGCTCTGTCTTCATCCATGACGGCTGTTCTCTGGCATGAGCATTCCACGACCGACATTTCCCTGACACGGTTTATTCCCTGGTATGCTTGGTCCGCAGCCTTCATTGACAAAGCGAATGCCAATGCCTCGGGGAGTGTTCGCTTTTCAGCCATCCTTACAGCCATTTGCAGTTGTCTGTCCTCTATGGCCTGAATAAAAGCTTCCACCGCCATTTCGTTGATAAGCTCCTCACCGGCTTTAGGGTATGAAAGATGGGCTAGTTGCTCTATATCCGCTTGCAACTGTTGGAGCGTTTCCCCCCTTTTCTGGACTCGACTACGCAGCTGAACCCTGTACACCTGCTGCATGTGTTCATCCCCAAACCGCATCTCGATAGCCTGAACCAGAGAATCGTAGTTCTGCTGTTTATCTTCCGGGATGGTCTGCAAGAGCTCCGCAGCTGGACCCCTCAGTGCAAGTGTGAGTGCAATGGACTTCTCTTCATCGTCCCAGCTATTGGTCATTGCGGCCGCTTCGAATTGCCTTTTATAAATTGGCCATGATGTTTGACCATCGAAGATAGGAGGCTGCATCTCCTTTCTTCTCAGACCGTCAGTGGAATATTCCCGTGCTTTCTGTCTCTTCACGTTGCTGAGCTCCTTAGCAAGATTTTCGACTTGCTTTCCTACTATCTCGAATTGCGTATCCACTTTTTCAAACTGAGTCTCTATCTTCCCGAACTGAGTTTCATGTTTCTCAAAATTTTCATCGAATCTGGTTTCGACTTTTTCGAGTTGCGTCTCGACCTTCTCGATTTTCTCTTCGATCACTTCGAATTTGGATTCCAAGTTCTTGTTTTGCTCATCAAGTTTACTTTCCAGAGCATCTAGAGAATTCTTTTGTTCGTCCATTGCTTTCTTTTGTTCGTCCATAGCTTTCTTTTGTTCATCCATTGCTTTCTTTTGTTCATCCAGCTTAAGTTCTAGAGAATTCTTCTGGTCGTCCATTGCTTTCTTTTGTTCGTCCAGCTTAAGTTCTATAGAATTCTTTTGGTCGTCCATTGCTTTCTTTTGTTCGTCCAGCTTAAGTTCTATAGAATTCTTTTGGTCATCGAGCTTATGACTTTGATCTTCTATTGCTTTCTTTTGTTCGTCCATGACTAACTTAAGTTGCAGGAGCAGACTTGTTATACCCGGGTCGGCAACTGTACTTGCTGGTTCCTCTTCCACGTCAAACTCTATGTCATGCGGATTTTCACCTTCCTGCGTTACTGCTTCTTCCAGACGAATCAGTCAGAATCTTTTCCCCCAGTTGTGTCGAGATTCCGCTTACTGAGTTCTGCCTTTAGTTGACTTATAGTTAGTTTTCCCAATTTGCGACCCATTTTGCGCAACTAATTAACTCAACACAGAAATGGTTTTTTTTTTTTTTTTTTTTTTTCCTTGTGCAATTTCACACCACGGAAATAGTTATTCACAGAATAAGTTTTATCCCAGCTTCTGACACCAATGTAATATGCCAGCTACGGCTCGAGTAGATAAAACGATATTCTGTGAAATTTATTTCTTTATTTTCTAGTCTACATAACAATTCAAGTTCACACTATACTATTCTTCGCAAATTCTTTTCTTACAAGGTCTCTTTCCTCTCAAATCACTTTATCTCCTTTCAATTACTTAATTCACAAATCCAAACTAATTACTTTTTCTTGTTCACTCTCAACTTTCAATTTATCACCAAATTACAACTTCGCCCATTATCACTTTTCCAATCTCTTCGCCACGGTTCTAAACCAACTGTCTCTTTTTTGATCGCCATCTGTCCTTATATAGCAGAAGTTTCTGATAGCCAGAAACTTCTAGCAAATTCTTCGACCACTGGAACAAGAGAAATAATTCTTGCAGTTATAATTCCCTTTTATCCCTAATATTATTCGTCTCTTTCGTTGACATGAGCTGTGGAGACTTCGTCCCAGACACGAACCTCGAATGAAAGGACAGTTTGAACCAAAATTCTGCCAGAATGGAAAGTCACTTCGGAATTTGCTGCATAGACATAGGAGCGTGGTTATTATTATGCTACAATATGTATACAATATTTTTCAGTTTCCAGCAAAAATATTGAGATAAACAAAATTTGTTCAAAAGTGTACACTGTAGGCAGATTTTAACAATTTGTATGCCTGTACTGCTTCGGATTCTGGAAAACTTATATACCAAATTTTATGATTTTATCTCCAAAATTAAAAAAATAAAAGTAAAAAAGTGTTGATGTATACGAACGGACAGACATGGTTAGACCGGCATAACTTTTGATGCTGATCACGAATAAATAAGTATGTTCGCACAAGGAACAGGAAATAAATAATCAAAAAAAATAATAATTTTAATATGTAGTAACACTGTAAAAACCAAGTTTATTGCGTAGTTAAAATACAAAATGTGGTTAAACAATCTGTTGTGGACATCACAAGCAAACAGATCTACTGGTTTTTCATCGGTGATCTGTCAGCTGTCATAAGCCATGTGGGTTGTGATAGGAATTCATGAATCGTGTGCACACCTGTTTCACTAATAAAGTAAAAGTATTACATCTTATTTCTTGCGTTTAATGTTGTATAAATACACAACAAAATGTGGCGACGAGGATAATTTCTTATTAACGGCGGTTAAGAACACCTAGTGTGCAATGGACAACATCCAATTTGCAGCTTTCATGGAAAATCAGCAACAGCTTTTGAAGCAGCAGCAAGAGTTCATTAAAACGTTTATGGATACTTATCTTAGCAATTGCTCCATTGCAGCGTCTACAACGATTAAACCTTCTTCCGAGAAGATAATGGAGACGCTGGCGAATGGTATTAGCATGTTCGTGTATGACCCCGAAATTGGATTAACATTTACGGAGTGGTATAGTCGATATGAAGACGTCTTCGAAGTGGATGGTAAAGAATTAGACGACCCGTCGAAGGTAAGGTTGCTGCTCCGAAAATTAGATGAAACCACATACAATCGTTACGCTAACCTCATTCTTCCCAAAAATACACGGGATCTGAAATTCACGGAAACGGTGACAAAACTAAAAGAAATATTTTCCCGTAAGACCTCATTATTCGCAGACCGCTATAACTGTCTGAAACTGGAAAAGAGAGCAAGCGATGATTTTCAAACGTACGCAGGTAGTGTCAACAAGATGTGCGAAAATTTTAAAATAACTTCAATCACTGCGGATGTATTTAAATGCCTCATGTTCGTCAGCGGTCTAACAAGTGCCGCAGATTTAGACATAAGAACCCGATTACTGGCAAAATTAGAAGCCGACGAACGAGAAAAAAAACTAACCCTCACGGAATTGGCAAACGAATGCGAACGGTTAATCATGCTGAAGCATGATGTGGCGCTGGTTGAAGGACGAGTTGCGGACAATGAGGTGAAAATGGTACGCCAACCCAAATCGAAGTATTCGCGGGCACCGAAAAACCCCTGTTGGTTCTGTGGCGCAATGCACTATGCTGATAAATGCTGGTATAAAACGTATATATGCATTGATTGTGGTCGGATTTTGTTATCGCCGCTATACAAATTGAAGCTGAAATCAATAAGGTATTATCTGATACACTGCGACGTTTGCCAGTAACGTTCCAGTCAGTACAAAGAGAAACTGAGAACGACCCAGTTTTAAAACAAGTTCGGATGTTCGTGCGAACCTCATGGCCAAGAAAAGTTAATGACGTCAACCTCAAAATGTTCTACAACCGACGGGAAGCATTAAGCGAAACACAAGGTTGTATTTTATTGCAAAATAGAATTATAATTCCTCTCTCGTTGCAGAAACCAGTCTTGGAACAACTACATACAGGACATCCGGGCATTGTCCGCATGAAAGCACTAGCGCGGAGCTATGTTTATTGGCCTTATATTGATCAAGAAATAGCGCAGATGGTGCGAGGATGCCCTGCCTGTGCACTCGCGGGATCGGCACCGGTCAAGGTTCCGTTAGCGTCATGGCCTGTGGCAACCAAACAATGGTCACGAATTCACCTCGATTATGCTGGACCTTTCCAAAAGCAGATGTATCTCATCATAATGGATGCTTATTCCAAATGGCCGGAAATTTTTTGCATGCGGTCCACCACAACAGCTGCTACCATCAGTGTTCTGCGAGAAGTTTTTGCAAGATTCGGATTACCAGACGTTATGGTGACGGATAACGGAACTCAGTTTTCATCCTTAGAGTTTGCCGAATTTTGCGTTAAGGGGGGTATCAAACATATTCGAACGGCACCGTTCCACCCACAGTCTAACGGCCAGGCGGAGAAGTTCGTGGACATTTTTAAGAGGGGTATGAGGAAGTTGGAAGGAGGTGATATAGCACCTAACGCGTTGGTAACAACTTTTCTACAGTGCTACCGTTCTACACCAAACACCACATTACCCGACAACCTTACACCAGCAGAGGCTATGCTGGGACGTAAAATTAAAATACAATTGGACCTACTTCACCCACAATCTCAGGAGGCACAAGAAAGAGATACGCATATGGAGGAGCAGTTCAACAAGAAACATGGAACAAAACCAAGGGCATTTCAAGCCGGGGTTGCTATTTTCGCTCGAAACTATAATTGTAGTCAAGGCCCTTGGTTACCAGGTATTATAGTGAAAAGGATTGGATCTGTTAGGTACGCTGTCGAAGTAGGCACCAAAACGTGGCGACGACACTTAAACCAATTAAAACCTCGGTTTAATACCAACGAATATTGCAACCTTAATACAATTTTCGATTTTCAGGACCTGGCAACTGAGACTGCGCTAAGGCATTCCGATAAAAATGATCACCAACACCTCGGACAACCCCATAGGCCGACCAGTACAGAGCATAGTGCAGATAGAGATGAAGATTATTTTCCAAATGATGAACAACCGCAACAGCCTCATAGCCCGTCAGGTATAGTCCACAGTGCGGGTAGAGATGACAACAAGGAACAGCCGCAACGTCCCGTTCGCCACCGAGTACCACCTAAACGACTCGACCCCTCCAACGAGATAGCAGGCAGATATATGTACCATTAAGCAAAGGGGGGATGTTGTGGACATCACAAGCAAACAGATCTACTGGTTTTTCATCGGTGATCTGTCAGCTGTCATTAGCCATGTGGGTTGTGATAGGAATTCATGATTCGTGTGCACACCTGTTTCACTAATAAAGTAAAAGTATTACATCTTATTTCTTGCGTTTAATGTTGTATAAATACACAACACAATCAATACCAAAAAATGAATGCCACGTTTCTTATTTGTCACCGTCAAAGGCGTCGAGCAATGACATTTCTCCATTTTCATACTATCGGCAACAGATGTCCTCGCTGTCGTATGGTCGCGGCAAACACTCCCCCCAGTAAGGGAATTTGAAATCCCCTTCATGGTCGTATTACTCCTTCAATCAACATTTGGTCTAACATCCAGGACAGCGAGCTTAGTCGCAGGACGCTCAAAAAGGCAACTTGAAGTTCGCACAATCGCTCTTCTATTGTCCGTCCTGGGGCTACCACAGCTTTGACCACAATGCCCCTCGGCAAGATGTTCGTCGACTATGATTACCAGGTCTCCCTTTTCGATCTATTTGGCTTGTTTTTTAGGTAGATACGCCTTGACCCACTTCTTCTAAAAAAAAGCTCAGCTATCATTTGAGATTACTTAAAATTGCGTCTCAAGTCCGTTACATGTAAGTCACATGATGGCTTGGATCCATTCGATTCTACTTCAGCCGGAGCACTTCCCAGAGTTTCCTCTCCAACCTTATGACTTACACATTTTATCGACCACACCAGTCTTTCTCAGACGCCACCCGTATGTGGAAAAGATGGAGGGTTAAACTCCCACTTTGTGTCAGTCGTAGTGAACTCGTTAGCTAATTGATCCAAATTGATCTTTGCCAGCTGTTCTCGAAGTTCTTACTCCACGCCTCGAAAATTCATGCCATTGCCACAATAAATTTCCAGCGGCATGCCTCGTTAGAATCCGCAGTCAGAGTGTATGCCAGCTCTATATGCACCGCTCGTATCGTTAGACACGTAAATATGACTCCTCACATCTTCTCATTTCGCCTGCCCACGGTTACTTAAACTCGTCCAAAATAGTCCAGTCCAACAAAGGGGAGGGGTCGGCTAAAGGCACTCATCCGTGCGATGGGCAGGCTTGACATTTCTGGTACAATAGGGTGAGCTGTTTGAATTTTACATAACTTACAGCGCAACAAAGTTTTTAAGTTAGCGATGTAATATTTCTGTCTAATTTCATTAAGAAAAGTCTCATGACTGCAGTGGTAATATTTTCGATGGTAAGAGACGATTACCAAAAAAATAATGCGATGGAGCTTCGGCAGAATAACTGGAGTTTTACAGCTTTGATGCACATAGTTTGCCAATGCAATGCGACCACGCATCTTCAAAACACCGCCCGCGTCCAGAAATGGTGAGAGTTTGGCTAGTGGGCTGCTTTTTGATAGACGAACTGCTTTCTCTAGCGATTGATTTCTCTGCAGTAAAACAATTTCATAAGAGCTGTAAAATGGCTTGACGATATAGTGCCGCTTGCGATCGCCTGATCATTTCCGGGGTCAGTCTGGTGCTAACAATGTGCTTCCCCTTCACCCTAAATCTTAAGACTTCTATAAAAGTGATCGCATAAGCCAAGGAACGATACATACCTGACCATTTACTGAAGCGGGTTAATAACGCAGCTGCCTGATGCTTCGGTAATATGCAGCATGGACGGTCGTACTTCTTCGTTGCTGCAGATTATTGTGGGTGATTGCGGTCACTCAGTATGCGAGTTCCGCAAAAGGACTGGATCGCTGAACTATTCACTGGTGACGTGGAATTCTGGTGGTGATTTCCATTTTGTGGCCTTGTCAGCTATATTGAGCTTGCTGGGAATCCATCTCCACTCAGAAATCTGCGATGCATCTAGGATTTCGTCGACTCTGAACATGACGAATTACTTGAACTTACGCGGGTCTCCTTGTAGCCATGCGAGTACAGTTCACAATCAGCCCACAAGAACCTTTGCTTTATTGCAAACTTGTATGAACTGCAGACAAAAGATGTTAATCGTATACCCAGGAACTGATATTGGACGCTGAGGAGCAACCTTTGCTTTCGCGCATACGATCGTCATATCGATGACTTTCGCTTAATACGCGGTAATAATATATTGATGAAATTGAGGAAATGTCCAATCCTCTTTTGCAAGTGATGGAATCAACGACCGACATAATGAGCCAAGAGTTATTCTCCCCTACTTTTAATGTTTTTCGCGACAACGACCCTACCCACTCCTTGATTAACTCTCCCTCTCGAGGCAAGATACTGGCCACCCATAATGACCTTGACTCTTCTCTCATTGCCATTTGTTCCTCTTCTAAGGTCGACTTTGTTACAATAAAAATAACTTTTCCACACATATCCCTGTACGTTATGTGTTGTTACATTCTACCAACCCAACCTATCGAATCTTACCAACTTGCTATAGACGCTATTGATCAAATAATTGACCTATTTGATTCCCGTGATGACATCCTTATTTTTCGCGACTTTAATCTACCTCTGCTGGACTCCTTCCGATGATGAATCCTTTTTCATCGTTTCAAATGCCAACTCCACTAAGGAATGTCTCTTCATAGATCGGCTAACTGATTCAGGTCTATGTCAAGTTAGTAATGTCCTAAATTATATGGGAAGGCAATTAGACCTTATATTCACAACTTATCCCATTAACTCCTCAGTCTCGTTTTGTCCCCTATATCTAACGACTATTGATAATTTTCATCCACCCCTTCTTCTTTCACTTTTCTTCAATTCACCACTTCAATCTACTTCTCCTGTAATTCGCTAAAATAAATGCCTATCTGAGTAGGTGTTCCTTTGAGTTTGCTAACCTATCCTTAAACGAAGCCCTCACCATTTTTACAGAGAAATATATAATTCTATTTCTCTTTATGTCCCCTTTTCCCGCCATAAAACTTCATCTTCATCCCCCCCTTGGTATAATCGCAAACTTCGCTACTTACGTAATAAGAGAAACAAGTTATGGGTAGCTTTCCTCCTTACCAATTCTGTTTTCGACTATTCCAACTATCTCAGTTCTTACCTTCAATTCAATCATCTTTATAACTCCCTCTACCAGCGGCACCTAATTAACGCGCAAACAAATCTTATAAACGACCCTAAGTCATTTTTTCAATTCGTCAACTATAAAAAAAAAAATTTAACGGTTACCCTCCGTCCCTTACTTTTGAAAATATATCATCAACTAATCCATAAACCATTGCCAACTTTTTTGCCACCTATTTTAAACAATCTTTCGCCGACAACTCTTTTGAACCAGACAACTCTTACTTCAGTCACCTTATTAACTTCTCCGTTGGCCCCTTTCTGTCCCTGCCTTTTGATCCTACTGTAATTGAAAATAAATTACAAAATCTTAATGATGAATTCTCACTCGGCCCAGATGGTCTCCCTGTCATTTTTCTTAAAAAATGCTCCTCCATTCTCTACCTCCCCCTCTCTCATCTCTATCACTAGGAGAATTCCCTCGGATTTAGAAGACCTCTTTCATAACCCCTATACACAAAAGGGGATCAAAGAACGAAGTAACAAACTATCGCCCCATTGCTAAACTTTCTCATCTACCCAAACTTTTCGAAAGTATTTTATACGAAGCGTTAAGAATCCAGTGCGAGTCTCTTTCTGAAAGGTAGATCAACTACCACTAACTTAATCGAATTCGTGTTCTTCGCTCTGTCTGCCTTAGAGAATGGCAAAGTAGTCGACGTTATTGCAACTGATAAGATATTTCATAACTTAACAGTCTTCAAATTATCTGCCCTCGGTTTTGAACCCAAATTGTTAAAATGGATATCTTCTTACCTGGAAAACCGTTCTTACAGAGCCCGCTTTAGATCCGTCCTCTCGACTCCTTTCTTGGACACCTCTGGTATTCCGCAGGGCAGCCATCTAGGTCCACTTCTCTTCATTCTAACCATAAACGATGTGGAGAGGGTTATTAAACACTCTTTCCTCTCTCTGTACGCTGATACACCAAATTTTTCAAAGCCATCTCTTCACCACATGACTACTGTCTCCTTCAACAAGACCTTGATAGTTTTTCAAACTGGTGCCTACAAAATCGCTTAGAGCTCAATATCGCCAAATGCCAATCCTTTACCTTATCACGTAAGCACCACGTGTCCTCCGCCCGCCTTTACTTTCTGCATGGTCAACCTATATCCATCGTTCAATCTCTCCGCGATCTTGGAATATTGTACGATGGGGAACTAAATTTCCGTTCACATATTGATGAGGTAATTCGTAAAGTTCATCACTTGGCTTTATCAGTCGATGGTCTAAAGATCCTAATGTGGCTAGATGATATAATAATACCTCTACATTACCTTTGTTCGCCCCCTTCGTGAATACTCCAGTCAAGCGTGGTCACCCTTCCAGCAAGTTCATGTGACCAGGATCGAGAATATTCAACGTCGATTTCTTCGATTTGCTCTTCGAGGTCTTTCTTGGAACGATCCATTTATCTCGCCTTCCTATCAAGACCGCCTCAATCTCATCAACCTGAGTAATCTAGAGAATCGCAGAGATGTTGCAGACATTCTTTCATTCATCGACTTCTTTCAGGCTCTATCGATTGCGCATCTCTTTATAACTCAATATTCTTCAAAACACTAACCCACGAAATTTACGATGCCCTCGTCTTTTCTATCTACCATCCCACCGCACTTCATATGGATCTAATGAACCAATTTTCCGTATGCTGCGAAAAGTTAACTCAAACCTCATCCATTTAGATTTTAACCTCAGCACTCTCTGCCTCAAAGCCAAACTCTTTCACCATTCTTCTTAGCTTTTAAATTTAAGTTTTAGTTTTAAGTTTTAGCGTTAAGTTATTTGTAGCTTGTAATAAGCCAAAGAATTGTTCGCGCAAGGAACAGGAAATAAATAATAATAAAAAAAAAAAAATAATAATAACACTGTAAAAAACTAAATTTATTGCGCAGTTAAAATACAAAACGTGGTTAAACAATCATTAACTAAAAAAGGAATGCCACGATTCTTATTTTTTCCCGTCAAAGGTACAGGTTGATGATATTTCTTCATGTCCATACTATCGACAACAGATTTCCTCGATGTCGTATGGTAGGCTTAGGTGGCAGCAACAACATATATGTACATATATATATGTATACTTTCGGGGGGCTATCGTATTCTTTCCCTATGTCACAAACTATGTATCAAACTTGATATACCGTGGTCAAGGTATAAAAATAGATGAAGGGATAGTATTTATTTTATGGATATAGAGTTTGTTGAAATTACTTCAGCAATCATTAGCATGATTACAATCAACTTTGACAAGCGCTATGTTTTAGCAACTCATAACGATTAGATTTCGGACGACTCCCTCAAGTATCATCACGCCCACGTGCTGTCAACTCAGGAAACTTACGACTAGCGTTGGTTGCATGATGATGAGTAATGCAACAACAACAAAAAGGGCAACGATTTAAGGATTTGAGCATGAAATGATCGTACCCTTAACAGGATTTGATCAGATCATCGGGTCTTTCAATTACAATGTAAATAATTGATCTATTAAAGAAATTTTTCATATCTAACGCAACAATTTCTTTGTAAGGATTTCACAACTAATCAGTAAATTACTAAAATTGTTGCATCGAAGGTGACCACTTGGAAACATTTACGAACAGCAAGAACGACGGTTAAGCCAAAAATGCAAAAATTTCTAATTTGTTTGTCTACGAACGATCCCATTTGTATGTTCATGTCCAATCTTTACTTTAATATATGAAAATGGACATTCGCCCACCACTTAACTACCTTAAACTCCAATCGAACAAATATGGACCAACTTTACTTTCTATTCTTCGATTTCGAAATTTGGGACGAAAGCTACTCGATAAATCTTTTTGAGTTAAAGGTTCAAGTCCTGATTGAGTTGTACTAGCAAAGTCAACACCCCTGAGAAGTTTAAGTCCGAAAACTCGAATTTCGGAAGTTCTGTAGTACAGACAACAACCTGGAAAGTACAGTTATCATCAAAATTAATTGGTGAAATATGAAAATACCAAACCTTATACAATTTATTTTCTTGCCAGTGTGGCCAAATTCCATATAATATTCCAATAGTGGAATATATTTTTTTTCCTGTTAAAAAAAAATGTGCCTGATTTTTCAATAGTAGCTGTCAACGACAGAAGTGTGAATACGGCCGAAATTCTCTCATGGTGAAGCGGTTTCAACGGGTAGATGGCGCTGCTCAAAAAGTCAAACAAAGAAGAAGAAAACAGTACAGCGAACGAACTAAGGAGTAGATAATTTTTTGAGTTCTTAGGTATATTATATATTATTTGTTATATTTGTAATCTTATAAATTCAATAAACAAAATATTCTTAGTGTTCTACAAAAAATCTGCATTATATTCGCAACATTCCCAAAAAATTTGGTCAAGATATTCTTAAAATCTAGTTTGGAATCTGTCCACCATTTTTTATTGCGACTGAAGGAATTTCACCATGTCACCCAGGAAAAGTTGCGTCGGCGCCTGTAAGTCATGTGAGGCTCCAGACACCAAGCAAATGGTTCAATGCGACTCTTGTGACGATTGGCATCATTACGGGTGCGTGGGAGTGGATGAATCTGTAACTGAATGGAATTGGGAATGCTCAAAATGTGAAACGGCCAATGCCACGGCGGCGACTTGCTAGGGGCAGGCGCATCAGAGAATCAACGTGGGACGAGCTTCGATGAGGGGGAATCGGTGCAGGAACGTACTCTATCGTCGCAATCGGCAAGGTGTCAGAGCCTAGCAAGGAAGCGTGAGCTCGAGCGTCTGGAGGAGGAGAGAAAGATCGAGATTCGGTATCTTTCTAGGAAATACGAGCTTTTAGCGTTGGCAGACAGTAGTGAAGATGAGGATCCGAAGCCACCGGTTAAGCCTCGGGTGAATTAAGTGGTACCAGTCAAGAGTGAAGGGATTAGGGAGCTGACAGCAAGTCAATTATCTGCGCGTCAGGTGCTGGGGAAGGACCTCCCTACGTTCAGCGGAAAACCTGAAGAGTGGGCTGTTTTCATCAGCAATTATGAAAACAGTACGGAACTGTGTGGCTTTAACAATGCGGAGAACTTAGTCCGCCTGCAACGAGCGCTTAAGGGGAAAGCTTTGGAAGCCACAGGATTTCATCTATTGCTTCCAGAAATGGTGCTAGAAGTTATATCGGTACTAAGAAAGTTGTACGGGAGGCCAGAGATGATAATTAAAATCATACTTCGAAAAATCCGGGCAGATCCTCTTCCAAAAGCGGATAAGTTCGAAACAATTGTCTCCTACGCAATCTCAGTACGCCAGCTGTACTCTACTATGAAGGCTGCTGGGCTTAGAGACCATATCGACAATCCTTTGTTGCTTGAGGAGTTGGTGGAAAGGCTTCCTCCGACCCTACGGCTAAATTGGGCACTTGAAGCAAATAAATATCCCACGTGCACTTTGGAAAAGTATTCCAACTGGTTGAATGCGATGGCAGATGCAGCGAGCACGCTAACGCAGTTGCCGGCATTAGAAAGCAGACCAGGCGGACGTTTCGGTCACTTGCACTTTCATCAGGAGGAACACAAAGCACAGCAAAGTTCTAAGAAAAGTAGCAGCTCAGGAAAGTGTCACGTGTGCCAGCAAAACCATCGACTAGTTGATTGCGAAATGTTCAAAGGTTTTCCAGTCAACAAGAGAAGTGCAATTGTGCGAAAAAATTGAATTTGCGAATGCTGTTTACGCCACTCGTCGAAGAAAATGTGCCGAGAGAAGAAGAACTGCGAAATGGATGGCTGTGGATGTATGCGTCACAGACTGCTCCATGAAGATACACATCATGTGACTGTAACGCAGGGATTGCATTATGTTACGCACAATGTGACACCCGCCAGAATGCATAACTCACATCAGCATGAAGGCAATGATGTTATATTTCATATGGCTCCAATCACAATCCATGCAAATGGTAAGACCGTGAACACATTTGCTTTCCTCGATAGTGGATCATCGCTTACTCTACTGGGCAAGGAGATGGCGCGTGCACTTGATCTGAAAGGAGAGAAGAAGTCACTTTGTTTAAAGTGGACCGCAGACGTCGAACGGCTGGAGAAAGACTCGGAGGTAGTTAGCGTGGAAGTATCAGCTCAGCGACAAGAACCAGGAGGCGAATCAAAACGTTTTATCTTGCAAGACGTTCGCACAGTGCAAAACCTAAGCTTACCGAAGCAATCTTTCGACGCCGCATATATGCAAGCCAAGTATAGTCATCTAAGAGGGTTGCCGCTTACGTCATATAGCGATGCGCAGCCGAAGCTAATAATAGGCCTGCAGAATGAGTGCTTGGGAATGCCGTCCAAGGCGCGTGAAGGCACTCGTAAGGAGCCAATAGCGACGAAAACTCGACTGGGTTGGTTGGTGGGTGGAGGCTGCGGAAGCGGAGCTTTTTTCCATATGCATCACTGCGAGGAATGTCACTGTGAGAAGGATTTGCATGAAGAGGTTCGAAACTTTTTTGAGCTGGAAAGTCATCGGACTGGAAAATGTTTCGTTGAGTCACCTGAAGAAAAGCGAGCCACGGACATCCTAAAAAGTACAACGAAGCGTGTCGGCAATGTCTACGAAAGTGGACTGCTTTGGAAGTATGACAATTTTGTGATTCCGGATAGTTATCCTATGGCATTTAAGCGGCTTCAATGCATCGAAAAAAAGATGCATTTAGACGCAAAGCTGAGAGAGGATTTAAACCGTCAAATGGAGAATCTGCTGGTGAAAGGCTACGCACGTAAACTAAGTCGAGAAGAAGTGAAGAATAAAACTCTCCGTACCTGGTACATGCCTACGTTCATTGTACGGAATCCGAATAAGCAGGGCAAGGTGCGCTTAGTATGGGATGTAGCCGCGAAGACACAAGGAGTGTCTTTAAACTCATTGTTACTAAAGGGACCAGACCAACTCATGGCATTGCCAGCAGTGTTGTATGCTTTTCGTTCTCGTCGAGTAGCAATAAGCGGTGATATAAGTGAAATGTTTCACCAAGTGCGTGTGCGTGTTGAAGACCAACAAGCGCAAAGATTTCTTTGGAGGAGTGCTGAGTCCGATAAAGTTCCTGACGTCTACGTGATGGAGGTTCTTACATTTGGTGCATCATGCTCTCCCAGCATTGCACAATACGTGAAGAATATGAATGCGAAGAACTTTTCATGCGAGTATCCGAGGGCAGTGGTCGCTATTACCAAGAACCACTATGTGGACGATCTCATGGATAGTGTCAATACGGACGAGGAGGCTATCCAGTTGGCGAAGGACGTAGCGTATATCCATGCACAAGAAGGCTTTCGAATTCGAGGCTGGCTGTCGAGTTCAAGTACTGTTTTGAAGGCGCTGTGAGAACAACCTCAATGTGACAAACGAATTGAAGCCATTAGTAACATCGAGCAATCAACGACGAAAGTACTGGGTATCTGGTGGAAGACAGTTCCTGATATTTTTACCTTCACTGTTCGCTTTGCTAAAGTCAACGAGGATATTCTGAGAGGAAGAAGAGTGCCAACCAAACGTGAGTTGTTGAAAGTTTTGATGTCTATTTTTAACCCCTTAGGTTTCTTGGCACACTATCTGGTTAACCTTAAGGTGTTATTACAAGACTGGGATGAGATCATCCCCGAACGGTTGCACCATCAGTGGGAGGAATGGCTACGCTTACTCTGCCAGGTAGAAGATTTGCAAATTCCCCGATGCTACTCACACTTGACTGCGAACAGTGATGCTTTAGTGCAGTTTCATGTATTTGTCGACGCAAGCGAGAACGCCATGGCAGCCGTTGCGTACTTACGAATATCTGTGGGTTCATCAGTGGACTGCGCTTTAGTTGGGGCAAAAACAAAGGTCGCTCCACGAATCCCCAGCGATGGGCGTAAGGTTGGCTGGGTCTATAGTGAGGAGTCATTCGCTGAAGATCCACAGCAGGGTTTTTTGGTCGGACTCGCGTACCGTCCTTTCATTGTTGACCGTGGATCCAAGAAGATACAATCAGTTCGTAATGTATCGAATTGGAGAAGTTCTGGAGAATTCAAAGCTGGCAGAATGGAGATGGGTATCTAGTAGGGAGAACGTGGCAGACGATGCAACTAAGTGGAAGAAGTTGCCAACGTTCCAGAGTTCAGATAGGTGGTTTCGAGGACCTTCATTTTTATGGGAAACAGAAGACAGGTGGCCAGTTGGAATATCCAGACCCAAGGATGAAGAGAAGGAGGAGTTGAGACCAAGGTTCGTTCTGGCATATGTTGTGGTACGAGAGCCTCTGATAGACATCCGTAGATTCTCGAAGTGGAAGCGTCTGTTGCGAACGGTGGCTTGGATGATACGCTTCATCGCGAACCTGAAACGAAAGCTGCGAAAGGAGTTGCCATTGGGGCATGTGTTGACTGCAGAGGAGCTCGACAAGTCACAGTTGACCTTGGTAAAGATGGCTCAGCAAGAGGTGTACGGTGATGAAATTGCTGTTTTGGTTGGTGGAGGGACGCTTCAGAGAACTAGTATGCTGGCCAGGTTTACTCCATATATAGATGAACACGGGTTGCTTAGAATGAAAGTGCGAATCGACAAAGCGGAATGTGTCCAGTATGGCACAAAACGTCCATTGCTTATGCCAAGTAATCATCATTTGACATCTTTGCTGATAAGCTACTATCACCACTTATTTCATCACTGTTGTCATGAGACCGTCGTCAATGAGATAAGGCAAACATTTTGGATCCCTAGAATACGGACCGAGCTGAGGACCATTCGGCGTAGATGCATCCGTTGTCAAAAAAATAGTGCTAAGCCAACATGTCCCCAGATGGCACCGCTACCTGTTGCTCGACTTGCTGCATATAACAGACCGTTTACCCATGTCGGGGTGGACTATTTTGGTCCCATGGTTGTGACAGTTGGCCGTCGTTCTGAGAAGAGTTGGGGTGTCCTTTTTACGTGCCTGACAATCAGAGCTGTGCACTTGGAGGTTGCTCATAGTCTTTCAACCGATGATTGCATCATGTGTGTACGGAACTTCGTGGGACAACGTGGCCACCCAGCAGCTTTTTACTCGGACAATGGGACAAATTTTAAGGGCGCTGAACGAGAACTTGCAGAGGTCTTCAGATCGTTGGATAGAGACACCATACAGGACACCTTCACAACACCTTACACCAAGTGGACTTTTAACCCCCCGCAGCGCCGCACATGGGCGGAAGCTGGGAAAGGCTCGTGGGCTCCGTGAAGAAGGTCCTGAAAGAGGTGACATGCAATCAACGGCTGCAGGATGACACATTGCGGTCAATGTTAATTGAGGTTGAGTCGATAATCAACTCAAGACCTTTAAACCACGTGTCCGTAGAAGCTGATGACGCCGAAGCCCTTACGCCTAACCATTTTTTGTTGGGGTCGTCCAATGGCAGTAAGGCACCAGGGAAGTTTTGTAACGAAGACCTAGTACTGCGGAAGAGCTGGAGAAAAAGCCAACAGCTTACAAATATCTTCTGGAAACGTTGGGTGCGTGAGTATTTGCCCACACTCACCCCGAAGTCAAAGTGGTTCCAGCCGACGAAACCCATAGAAGAAGGAGACATAGTTATTATTGTCGATGAAAACCTACCAAGGGGATGCTGGCCAAGAGGTATCGTTGTGGGAGTAACCAAAGCAGATGATGGCCAGGTGAGGAGAGCAGCGGTAAAGACAGCAAATGGTATCTATGTTCGGCCTGTGGTAAAATTGGCGGTACTGCATTTTGAGGAGCCAGAGAAGAGTGAGACCACTACAGAAGGCAGCGGCCCCATTGTAGGGGAGAATGTCAACGACAGAAGTGTGAATACGGCCGAAATTCTCTCATGGTGAAGCGGTTTTAACGGGTAGATGGCGCTGCTCAAAAAGTCAAACAAAGAAGAAGAAATCAGTACAGCGAACGGACGAAAGAGCAGACAATTTTTTGAGTTCTTAGGTATATTATATATTATTTGTTATATTAGTAATCTTATAAATTCAATAAACAAAATATTCTTAGTGTTCTACAAAAAATCTGCATTATATTCGCAACAGTAGCTGTTTGACTTTGTGCGGTTTTTCGACTTCTCAAGACGAAATGTTTCAAATTCGAGGTCTTAATACATGAATGAAATAAAATTTGGAATGTTACCTATAGAGAAGTCGAAGGAAAAAGTACTAAATCAAGCTACAATCGAACAAATGTAATCTCTAGGGACTTATATTTTGATTCCACTTATAGAGGGAGATATTATACTGTAATATGCAAGCTACGGCTCGAGTAGATAAAACGATATCCTGTTAGATTTATTTCTTTATTTTCTAGTCTATAGAACAATTCAAGTTCACACTACACTATTCTTCGCAAATTCTTTTCTTACAAGGTCTCTTTCCTCTTAAATCACTTTATCTCCTTTCAATTACTTAATTCACAAATCCAAACTAATTACTTTTTCTTGTTTACTCTCAACTTTCAATTTATCACCAAATTACAACTTCGCCCATTATCACTTTTCCAATCTCTTCGCCACGGTTCTAAAACCAACTGTGTTCTTTTTTTGACCGCCATCTGTCCTTATATAGCAGAAGTTTCTGATAGCCAGAAACTTCTAGCAAATTCTTCGACCACTGGAACAAGAGAAATAATTCTTGCAGTTATAATTCCCTTTTATCCCTGATATTATTCGTCTCTTTCGTTGACATGTGGAGACTTCGTCCCAGACATGAACCTCGAATGAAAGGACAGTTCGAACCAAAATTCTGCCAGAATGGAAAGTCACTTCAGAATTTGCTGCATAAACATAGGAGCGTAGTTATTATTATGCTACACTGCCCCCCTCTTAGACGTGTTCGTCCCGAACAAGTGCATCCTCATTTCGGCCATTGTATCGACTCAGTCGGTCCACATGAACCACTTTCATTTTGGCCCTCGGTCCTCGCTGGATGCGGTAGACAACATCGTTGATGCGGGTTACTATTCTGTAGGGACCTTCCCAGTTCCGCTGTAATTTAGGTGATTTCCCCTTTTGGCGATGGGGATTATACAGCCACACCAGATCTCCTTCCTGGAATCCTGACGTTGTTGCCTTGGCATCATACCTGGTCTTCATGCGGTCGCTCGTCATCTTAATCTGGCTTCTGGTCATTTCGTGTATGTCCCTAAGCCTTTCCCTAAGGTCCGCCACGTACTCTTCTTCATTTCTGGGCTCATTGGTAGGAGATCCAAATTTCACCTCACTGGGTAAACGAGCTATTCCACCAAATAAGATTTCGAACTTTATGTCGAGTAGTGCTATGCACGGCACTTCGATAGGCCATCAAAAACAAGGGAATCTGCCGGTCCCAATCCCGTTGGTAGTCACCTACGACCTTCGAGAGATGTTCGTCCAAGGTCCTATTGAAACGCTCCACCATACCGTCCGACTGTGGATGAAGCGGGGTTGTCCTTGTCTTTTTGATTCCGAGTAGTTGACACATCTCTTGGAAGATTCTTGACTCGAAGTTCCGCCCTTGGTCAGAATGCAATTCCAAGGGCACACCGAATCTGCTAACCCAATTGTAGACGATCTGCTCCGCCACGGTTCTGGCTTCCTGGTTAGGGATCGGAAACGCTTCCGGCCACTTACTGAAGTAGTCCATCACTACGAGTATATACCGATTACCATTGTCGGTTTCCGGAAAGGGCCCTGCGATGTCAATGGCGATTCGTTCGAAAGGTGCTCCCACGTTGTATTGGTGCATCTTACCTCGAGTTTTGATTCTCGGACCCTTGCTAGCTGCACACACGTCGCATTTTCTGCACCAGTCTTCGATATCTTCCTTCGCTTTTAACCAATAAAAACGTTCTCGTACCTTTTCTAGCGTCTTATTCACTCCCAAGTGGCCTCCGGTCGCCCCGCCATGCATTTCCTGTAACACCTCCTTGACCCTCGTCCGCGGTACGACAAGCTGCATTACAAACGACTTTCCGTCGGAGGATTCCCATTTTCTTCTCAGAACACCTTCTTGGACATGGAGGGAGTCCCACTGCGCAAAATATGCCTTTAAGGTCGGGCTTCTGTGAGAGATGTCCTGATGATCCGGTTTCTCCATGTTCTCCTTCCAGGCCAGAATCGGCTCTATATCCGGGTCTTCCTTCTGAGCGTTCCGGATCTCATCTACGCTCCAGCCGGCGATAGGTTCGACTCTCATTCTTTGGATGGAAACCAGTTCCCGTTCTTCCTGACGCGCACAATGTTTACAATCCGCT
Source organism: Pocota personata (assembly GCA_963082735.1). Taxonomy (NCBI): domain Eukaryota; kingdom Metazoa; phylum Arthropoda; class Insecta; order Diptera; family Syrphidae; genus Pocota; species Pocota personata. Next base: position 180,142,334 of record OY720429.1, on the reverse strand, counting down.
CTGCATGGTCTCCGGGACAGTGCATCCGCATTAGAGTGGAGTTTTCCTTTACGATGCTGTATTTCGTAGTCGTAGATTTGCAGCCTTTCGATCCATCTTGCGACCTGACCCTCAGAACTCTTGAACTGTAATAGCCATTTTAAGGCTGCATGGTCTGTGCGAAGAACGAACTTCCTCCCGTAGAGGTATTTGTGAAAATGCTTCGTAGCCAAGATCAAAGCTAGAAGTTCCCGCCTTGTCACGCAGTAGTTCCTTTCTGGCTTAGAGAGCACCTTACTGAAGTACGCAACCACCTTCTCTTGGCCGTCATGCACCTGGGAGAGTACGGCTCCTACCCCGACATTACTAGCATCTGCATCCACAACGAACGTTTCCCCGGGAGTGGGGTAAGCCAGTATCGGGGCATCGCATAGCCGTTGTTTAAGTGCCTTGAAGCTCTTCTCGCACTCAATTGACCATTTGAATTGTTTTCCCTTTTCCGTCAACTGGTGCAGGTTCTTTGCGATCCCGGCAAAATCCTTCACGAACCGTCTGTAGTAGGTGGCTAGGCCCAGGAAGCTCCTTAGTTGGTGTTTGTCTTTGGGGACTGGCCAGTTTTTCACCGCTTCGACCTTCTCCGGATCGGTTCTCACTCCTTTCGCTGAAATTACGTGTCCCAGGTACTTGACTTCCGCTCTAAACAGGGCGCACTTCTTGGGGTTGAGCTTCAGGTGGGCACTTCGAAGCCTTTGAAACACATCCCTTAGATTGTCTCGGTGTTGCGCAAACGTTTTTCCTACGACGATGACATCATCCAAGTATACCAAACAGGTTTTCCATGTTAACCCTTGCAGGACACATTCCATCAATCGCTCGAAAGTCGCCGGAGCATTGCACAGCCCGAATGGCATTACCGTGAATTGCCATAGCCCATTTCTTGCGGTGAAGGCGGTTTTCTCCCGGTCTTCTGGATGGATCTGCACCTGCCAGTAGCCACTCTTCAAGTCGAGAGTGGAAAACCATCGGGCTCCTGATAGTGTATCTAGCGTGTCGTCAATCCGTGGCAGAGGGTAGCTGTCTTTCTTGGTGACGTAATTGAGCTGCCGATAGTCCACGCAGAACCGCGTGCTGCCATCTTTCTTCTTAACCAGTACAACCGGTGATGCCCACGGACTTTTGGAACTTTCAATCAGACCTTCTTTCTCCATTGCCGACACCATCTCTGCAACTTCTGTCTGCTTTGCCAATGGAAGGCGCCTAGCAGGCTGACGAATTGGTCTAGTATCACCAGTGTCTATTCGATGTTGTACCAGGTGTGTTCGGCCGTATTCTCCGTCCTGTGAGGCAAATACATCAGCGTACTCATTGATAAGATTCTCTGCCATAGTTCGCTGCTCCTTATTCAGCTCACTGGACTGGAGAATCGTCTCTCTCGCTTCCGCTGTCCAAGGTGATGGGAGAGGTTTTGGAGCATCACGTTCAGATATTGTTGCGACGGCGGTAATCGGCGTGCATTTTCCAGTCACCTCCCCTCGCCTTAGTTTGACAGTATGTGGTCTTGCGTTCAAAACCCTCACTGGAACCATTGTGTTCTTTGGTTCGACTAACGTCTTTCCCACGATGTAGTCTTGAGAATTCTTCTCTGGGTCTGGTTCTACTATCGGTGGCTCCCAAGATCACCTTCCAGCTTCGTCCAAATGATTGTCTCTGAAGACGGCGGCAAAACTTCGTCTTTGCTGATGACTGTCCTGAGAGTTACGGCATTCTCATTTCCGTACACCATCGGAATCTCCACATTTCGATACCTCAGTACTTGCATCCCGATGTCCAAGATTACTTCATTTGCTTTCATGAAGTCTACTCCGATGATGCACTCGTCGCATATATCTGCCACCAGAAACGCATGGGAGAACGTCAGTCCTGCCAGAGTAATCGTAAGACGAACTTCTCCAAATACCTTCGCCATTTCCCCTGTTGCAGTCTTCAGGCAGTAGCTGTTGGTGTTGTGCAGCCAGGAGCTTTTGACGATATCTCTTCTTACAATGGAGGCAGTGGCACCTGTGTCGATGGTGGCTACGCACTTCTTCTCGTTGATTAGTGCCTCCACTGTCAGGCTCTTGTTACCCCGTTTGGTTTGCGAAACTTGAATGGTGGTCCTGGGGGCCTCGATTCCAGTAACCAACTTCTGCCCCGCGAAGTTGGTCCTTACGCATTTCCCGACTGCTGGTTTTGGGAAGTCTGACTGACAGCCAGATGCTTCCTCTCTGCTTCTCCTACTTCCGCAATGTGAACAATTTCCTCGTCTAGGTGCACTTCTGCACTGCCGTTGTAGGTGTCCGGTTTGGTTGCAATTCCAGCAACGGATTTGACTTCCGCGAGCTCTGTCTTCATCCATGACGGCTGTTCTCTGGCATGAGCATTCCACGACGGACATTTCCCTGACACGGTGTATTCCCTGGTATGCTTGGTCCGCAGCCTTCATTGACAAAGCGAATGCCAATGCCTCGGGGAGTGTTCGCTTTTCAGCCATCCTTACGGCCATTTGCAGTTGTCTGTCCTCTATGACCTGAATAAAAGCTTCCACCGCCATTTCGTTGATAAGTTCCTCTCCGGCTTTAGGATATGAAAGATGGGCTAGTCGCTCTATATCCGCTTGCAACTGTTGGAGCGTTTCCCCCCTTTTCTGGACTCGACTACGCAGCTGAACCCTGTACACCTGCTGCATGTGTTCATCCCCAAACCGCATCTCGATAGCCTGAACCAGAGAGTCGTAGTTCTGCTGTTTATCTTCCGGGATGGTCTGCAAGAGCTCCGCAGCTGGACCCCTCAGTGCAAGCGTGAGTGCAATAGACTTTTCTTCATCGTCCCAGCTATTGGTCATTGCGGCCGCTTCGAATTGCCTTTTATAAATTGGCCATGATGTTTGACCATCGAAGATAGGAGGCTGCATCTCCTTTCTTCTCAGACCGTCAGTGGAATATTCCCGTGCTTTCTGTCTCTTCACGTTGCTGAGCTCCTTAGCAAGATTTTCGATTTGCTTCCCTACTATCTCGAATTGCGTATCCACTTTTTCAAACTGAGTCTCTATTTTCCCGATCTGAGTTTCATGTTTCTCAAAATTTTCATCGAATCTAGTTTCGACTTTTCCGAGTTGCGTCTCGACCTTCTCGATTTTCTCTTCAATCACTTCGAATTTGGATTCCAAGTTCCTGTTTTGCTCATCAAGTTTACTTTCCAGAGCATCTAGAGAATTCTTTTGTTCGTCCATTGCTTTCTTTTGTTCGTCCAGCTTAAGTTCTATAGAATTCTTTTGGTCATCGAGCTTATGACTTTGATCTTCTATTGCTTTCTTTTGTTCGTCCATGACTAACTTAAGTTGCAGGAGCAGACTTGTTATACCCGGGTCGGCTACTGTACTTGCTGGTTCCTCTTCCACGTCAAACTCTATGTCATGCGGATTTTCACCTTCCTGCGTTACTGCTTCTTCCAGACGAATCAGTAGGGCATCTTTTCCCCCAGTTGTGTCGAGGTTCCGCTTACTGAGTTCTGCCTTTAGTTGAGTTATAGTTAGTTTTCCCAATTTGCGACCCATTTTGCGCAACTAATTAACTCAACACAGAAATCGTTTTTTTTTTTTTTTTTGCTTGTGCAATTTCACACCACGGAAATAGTTATTCACAGAATAAGTTTTATCCCGCTTCTGACACCAATGTAATATGCAAGCTACGGCTCGAGTAGATAAAACGGTATTCTGTGAGATTTATTTCTTTATTTTCTAGTCTATAGAACAATTCAAGTTCACACTACACTATTCTTCGCAAATTCTTTTCTTACAAGGTCTCTTTCCTCTTAAATCACTTTATCTCCTTTCTATTACTTAATTCACAAATCCAAACTAATTACTTTTTCTTGTTTACTCTCAACTTTCAATTTATCACCAAATTACAACTTCGCCCATCATCACTTTTCCAATCTCTTCGCCACGGTTCTAAAACCAACTGTGTTCTTTTTTTGACCGCCATCTGTCCTTATATAGCAGAAGTTTCTGATAGCCAGAAACTTCTAGCAAATTCTTCGACCACTGGAACAAGAGAAATAATTCTTGCAGTTATAATTCCCTTTTATCCCTGATATTATTCGTCTCTTTCGTTGACATGTGGAGACTTCGTCCCAGACATGAACCTCGAATGAAAGGACAGTTCGAACCAAAATTCTGCCAGAATGGAAAGTCACTTCAGAATTTGCTGCATAAACATAGGAGCGTAGTTATTATTATGCTACAATACTTTCTTTCTTTTCTTTCCACCGCTTAAAACGGTGTTCTTTGAAGTTTGTAAAACCCAGTGATGGAATGAAAAGAAAATGTATAGGGCAGAGTTAAAGACTGGACAGGTAGGTAGAGAGAGTTAGGTAATGATGCGCGTTAAGTTTAAATCTTTGCAAATTGTAACATTCTAAACATACTAAGGAAGGCAAGTTATTCCAAATTCATCTTGAGTGGTACATGCTAAGCATTGACAAACCATTAGATCACCAACATAAACACTCTATACATTCTGAGTTTGACCACGCCAGTATCCCCCTTTATATATAGATAGGAGACAGCACTGTGTTTTGATGCATTCAACACAACTCGTTTGTTTACACCCTAATTGATGATTGCATCTATGCCAGAGGTAGACAATCGCTGCCGCTACGACTCGATGACCTGGGGACCCTTGTTGTGGTTTCATTGCTCTAAATCAGAAAAAGTGGCGGAGAGACTACTGAGCCCTGGAGAATAACCTGGTGTAGAAGAACATTCATCCAATAGAGCCTCAAGGTTGTTAAAGTGGGCACTAAACCGCACTCTATCGAAATTTGGAGATATCAAGGACAACAACTGTTCTTAATTGGCTGTTAAGTTAGGTTAGGTTGAAGTGGCTGCCAGCTAACAGGCAGACACAATTAGTCCAATGACAGATCCATTTTAATACCACATGGATCTTGGGGGAAAATTCCCCCTACCTACTCGTTGAACTATTTACGAGTATCTGATCACGTAGGTTTGCTGAAGCCAGAGACTCCTAAGTGAAGTTTTTTAGGGAGAAAACTGGACAGGTGCAAAGGAGGTGAAGAATAGTTTCCCCCTCTTCTTCGTCCACCACTTCTACAGAAATCGTCGGAATATACGCCAAGCCTTAAAGCGTTCTTGCCTATAAGACAGTGACCAGTGATGGCCCAATTACAGTGCTAATATGCAATTTATTAAATAAATCAAAATCTTGGAGCGCTTCAGATCTGGCTTAGGCCAAATCTGTTTTGTCGCTATACACGTTGTACCACTTGTCCAGCTCAAAATTGTTCTCTCGATAGGGATCGGTATACACAAGGTACCTTTATCTGGTAGAATTTGTATTTTTGTTTCAAGTCTGGAACCATCTCTATAATAGACGATTGGCAATCTTGAGCTGTTATGCAGTTTAAAGAAAACGATTCCAAGGACTTGATTGCTGCTTGGCTATCTGAAAATATGCGGATATTTACTGTTGATATCACGTTTTTCTTTAGCCAGGATAAGACTTCTTTGCTATTATTTCCGCTTAGAACATGCTACAATGATTTAGGAGACGAAAGGTGAGGCTAGGATTAAGCTTGCGAGTGAAGACGCCTCAACCTTCTCCGTCGTTAGTTTTTGAACCATCGATGTAGAAATATATCGACTTGTCTTCTAAAAATACATCTTCTTCCCAGAATGACCTGGACGGGATGATGATGGTCTGGCAATCTACCAAAGAACGTGAGTGACCCAATGAGTTATTCTGGGTTCCAATTGCTCCCAATAGCATTTTTGCAAGAGAAAAGTGCTACCGTGGCTTTCTTTACTCCTTCTTGTATGTTGGGTTTCCAGCTTAGTTTCGCATCCAAAATAAGACCCAGACATTTTGCTTCATTAGAAAACCATTAAGCATTTCCTGGAAGACGACTAGTTCAGTTTTGTAGGGATGCATATCTTAACCACAACGAGCTGCCCATCTAAATAGTTTATTTAAAACGTTTTGTATGAGTTCTTTTAAGGTAACAAGGTGCTTTACAGAGACTACTATAGCAACGTCGTCTGCATCTCCTCGCATATCTCAGTCTCCAGTATTATCAATAGTTCATTAACCACTAAATTTGAAAGAAGTGGGGTGCCTCTTCTGACAAATCTTAACCCATCCAACTTTGGGTTGATAATCCGACAAACTGATCAACTCGCAAAATGAGCTATCCACCTTCAGATGTGACAGTACAGTTGTTATCGCTGATGTATTGACGTTATTAAAAGCGCCTTCTATTTCTAGGAATGCTACCATTGTGCCTTGTAATGCAGGGAATACTCGATTTTGTTTACTAATGTATGTAATGCTGTTTCGACTGTATACCTTTACAGCATGTATGTTGAGCCGCAGACAGTAGTTGTGTTTCGATACTGCCACGCAAATGGATATCAATCAGTCATTTCAGTATTTTTAGAACGAATGATAATAGGCTAATTGGTCTGAGGTCTTTTGGACTTGCCTGAGAATATTTACTAACTTTGGAACAAATCTAGTCAGCTCTGTAGTATTAAATTTAATGCTGGCAAGATAATACTTGATGCTATTTGTAGTTCGACAGATATTATGCCATCCGGTCCAGCAAATTTATACGGTTTGAAGTTATGAAGCGTGCAAAGTTTGTCCTTTGTAATCAGACTTGAGGAGTTGGTTTTTTGTGCATTTGACTTGTTAAGGTCAATGTTGTTAGCAACTTGGGGAACCATATAATCAAGCTCTTGAGTATCAGAGGTAACAAATTTCTTTAATGTTTCCCTGTATATGATCCACTTGATTTTACGAATATTTCTGTAAACTAATGGGCTAGGAAGATCATCATCAAAACTAAGTTGAAGGTAGCGGTGATCAGAGAAAGAGTGTTCACCTGATACCTTCCAGTTTTTAATCATCTGGTGGATATTGTCGGAGACAATGGTAATATTTAGAACTTCTTGTCGGATTCTGGCTGCAATGTAGCGTCGTTTCCAAAGTTGCACAAAATGCGATTAGTCTGTAAAACGTAATCGAAAGCAACTCACCTCTTTTGTTTATATCAGAACTGCCCCAAACGGTGTGCTGAGCGTTTGCTTCACAGACAAGTATGAGTCTAGTTTTGTGCGCTTCTGCGATCAGTCTTTCCAGGTTAGCCCCCGGGAGAGAGTTTATGTAGATATAATAGAACTTTGGTGGTTTTTACATCAACGCAAGCGATCAGCTTGACATGGCCTTGATGCCATCCGCCGTCGCAACAAATACTAGGTGGGCCGGGATTCTGCTTCATTATTTCCAGGAAACTTGTCGCCAGTTTGCTTGTATTATCCTTCATTTATCCGAAGCGAATGTGCCATCAATATCACTTTTGGTTATCTCAGCCTTTAAGGACTTTTCTGTAGGATTTAGATGATTCGTATTAAAGGGCTTGGAGGAGGTGCTGGTGTTGTGCCTTTTGGAGTTCGGATTCCTTTAATAATCCCTGAGGTCGTCACTGATAGTTCAAGCTGGGGGATCTAGTCCCTTTATTCTTTCTGACGATCCTAGTTCAACTATCGCAAAACGGATTTCAATTAAATTTTTCCAGTTTATCGGGCTGAGTGTGGGTAAGAAATAGAGTGTTGAGTGTTAAAAATCATCAAATATTGTGATTGTCAATTATGTAATTTTTTCTCACGCGCCTAGGTTCTCAAGAACCACTTGATAGTATCATCTTACATGCAGACAGACCTGCCTGAAAATCATCAACATTTAACAAAGTGGTGGTAATATATGGGTGGTGGAGTCTCAAGCACCTCGAAAAATTGCCTTGTTAACTCATAAATCACTCCATAGATTGTTATGAAATTTTGTTTCTTGGGAAGATAATATAAGGGGTGGGGTTTTAAAAAATGATATTAAATGGAAAACTCGAAAAATACTAAACTAAGTTTAGATTGGCATGTAGATATATAGGTGGAGTAGAGATAAAATTTGGAGATCGGGTAGCACGAAAAAGCGCTGTGGCATCACTGCTTTTTTTAATAAAACAAACTAGGCATGTGGTCCTAAGCCGTGTTTCTTTGCAACAGTATTAAAAGTTCAGTTAAGTTTCAGAAAATGATATACTATTTTGTATTTAGAGATTTGGCACTACTGATTTAGTCGTGGATTGGGATTGAAAGAAAATTTGTAATGCCATCGTCTCGCTATTTCTCTACCACACAAGAATGGAACAACCCGAATCAAAGGAAGTATTCAGTTTCAGTATTTTAAAAAAGTAAACACTAACATTAACATTAACGAAAACCATTCTTTCGTTATACGACTACTTACGTATATGTAAAACTTATATGTAACAACAATAATAAAAATTAATAATCAAAATAACACATTTTCATCTTTCTCTATGAAATAAATAAATATTTGGCGCAACAGCTCTTTAAGTGCCAGGGCCTAGCTTATTATTATATTTTTCACATGAATGAAAGGGACCTACTGTTTAGTGCCGTATTCGAACGGCAATTTGTTTTGAGAAGCTTTCTCGTGACAACAATACTCTCGGATGTTTATCAGACATTCGCGAGAGGTGGGATCGTGAAAAAACTTTTTGGTGTTTTCTGGGATTCGAACTTGGAACCTCTTACGTAGTGATCCGACACACTAACCACTACGCCACGACGCCCATCATCATCTTTCTCTAGTAGATCTTATATTGTAAGCTTTTTATAATATTTCTAATATGTTGTGTAATTCAGAATTGATTATTTTTGGGTATGTTTGCATCAAATTGTTCTGAAAAAAAGAACAGTCTATAAAACCATAGCCTTTTATCTCTTACCATTATCGAGAAAAAACCATCAATGGAAAATAAAATAATCATAAAAAATAACATATTCAACCGAACTTATACCATTAACGGAACTCATGCCTTAAGTCCAAGGTTTCGAAAATAACTGATGATTCACGATTTTAAGATATAACCGGTAAATAATTTGTATCAAAGTATGTATTTTCATCATTATTTATTTTTTTACTTTTTTTTCGATAACCGTAAAATATAGAAAACTCACAATACTTAATTGCTCAAAATTTCAAACATGTTTTGTCAAGTTTGTTTTTTTAATACAAAGCTTTATTTTTCTTAAAATTTTACGTCTGATGTACCTTTCAAATAACCCATAAATTATTCATGTACTCCGTTTATAAATTATAGTAAATTAGACATTTAAAAACAATAATTTACTTAACCACCCCTAACTTATAGGGGAGGGGAGACAGTCCCCCTCTTACACAATTTTTTACTTGCACCTGAAAGGATACTTTACTAATGGTCGATTTTGAAAAAAAAATCCATTTTCTTCGAAAACGGCTCTAACGATTTTAATCAAATTTTATATTTGAGTTATAGTGGTTATAAAGGGTACCCCAATATTCACGCAGGAAGTAATTTTGATAGAAAAAAAAGGTTTTAAATAAAAATTGTAAATGTTTTATTGATTCATAAAGTATACAGTATAGGGTTATGTATATGCATATCGGGTAAATGGCCTCCACGGCTTTGCTGGCACATACGCACTCTGTTGGAGAAATTTTCCATGACCGTTTTGCATAAATGTGGCTGAATTTCATTGATACAGAGCTCAATTTACTCCTTCAAGGCGTGAGTGGTCGTGGGCTTGTTAGCATAAACCTTAAATTTCAAAAGGAAAAAAAGTCGAACGGCGTTAAATCGAATGATCTGCGCCAATTCTGATGACCAAAACGGGAAATTACACAACCAGGAAATGACTCATGCAGTAATTGAATTGTTTCTAGAGCTGTATGGCATCTGGCACCGTCTTGTTAAACCACATGTCGTCCACATCCATTTAGGCATAAAAACTGGATTATCATGTCGCGATAGCGAGCATTTATTATTACCTGACCAGCCCCATTTTCTAAGAAGAATGGTCCGATGATGCCTCCAGCCCAAAATTCGTAAAAAACAGTGATACGTTGTGAATGCATTTGTTTCTCAACAACCACTCGTGGATTTTCTGAACCCCAAACTCGACAATTGTGACGATTAAAAAAGCCATCAAAATGAAAATTGCCGAATATGATTTTGTTTGAAATCAGCATCCATTTGTTGTTGTTCCATAATCCATTCAACTACGAGTAACTCTCACGCAAATCTTTCGTGAGAATACACTGTAGAGAGCTTTTCGAAATGCCCAATTTTTGACTACGGTGCCGAATTGATGTTCCTGGACTCCCAACAACACTCTGACGAACTGTTTCGATGTTTTGTGTTGAACGACTTGTTGAAGAACGGCCAAAGTGTCTAAGACCACTAATTGATCCAGTCTCCCTAAATTTTTGAATTAATCTCTTCGCATTTAATGAAGTTAGATCACTATTCTGACCATAGTTTATACGAAAATTATGAACTGTTGTTGCCAAATCTTTATTATTTTTAAAATATTGCTCAACAATGAAAACGAGTTGCTTTTACGTGTAGCACTCCATTTTTAATAACCCTGAACTGTCAGCTGTCACACTATCTTTTTTCTTCGTTGGCAACACTTTACCGCACAAATGCCGCAAAATTCAAATATTGCGTGTATTTTAGGACACCCGTACCAGGGATTTTTTTTCCAAAAACTGCGTTTAATGGTTTGCTTATTAACCAGTTTCTGAAAATTTGTCAGCAATGATTCGATCAATTTTATTCGAAAAAATTTTATTTTAAGGGATTTAAGAAATAAAATAAAAAATTTAACGATTTTGTTGAAATTCTAAACCTGAGTGATCTGCAATTAAACAACTCAAGAAAAATGCTCATAAATCGCGGCGCACGTCTGCACAGCTAGCTCAATGGTATGCAATAAAAGGGCCGCGCAACTGAATCAGCTGTCAAAAGGTAATGTACACAACGCCATCTACTGGCATTACCGGAATATGGCATACAACGCCATGTTCATTTTTCTTTCTGTCTTGTATCAGAGATGGCGTTGTATATGGATTTAATTTTTTGGGAGCTTCTTACTTTTCCAATGTGCGAGGAAACTTCTCGAGGCCGAGGCGAACAAGAATAAAATTCATCGAAATCAGTCAATCCGTTCTCGAGATATCATCAAAAAAGCCGTTCCATACAAAATATATGAGAAAATGAATTTTCGTCATTCACCAATCGTTTGCATAAAGAAGGATTTATATTTTTCCAACATTCCATGTATTGTACGTTCTAACTCCAATTCGTCCCTGACAAATAAATGGAGTTCAGACTCCACCGGACGTCATACATTGCCCCCACCGTGTTTTACGGTAGGAACCAGACATTCAGGATTGCAAGCTTCCCCAACTCTGCGACGCACGTGCGCTATACTAGAGGAGTCGAAAAGCGGGAAAAAAGCAAGCAAAAACTGTGTGAATGTTTAGGTTAAAAAATGTTCATGTTCTTATGTTTCCAGTTAAGATTGCAGTTTATTATTAATTACTATGATGCAATGAGTGGTGGCCACGGTGTAGTGGGTAGTGTGTTCGCTTGTGACCCGAACTATGCAGGTTCGAGCCCGGACGGGGAACAGCAATCACAGCCACCCGAACATATAAGAGAAACGAATAAAATCTAAGTTTCTCCACCACTACACCAAAAAGGAGTTTCTGCCTGGTAGTACAATGGACACAGAAAATTGAGTCTGAGTGCTCCGGGATTTGGAAATTTCCTTTTAAAAAAAAAAAAAAAAAAAATGATGCAATGAACTTACCTCGATGTTACATTCATCGGACCATAAGACCTTCTCCCAGTCTAAAGCTGCCCAATCCTTATACTTTTTGGCCCAAGCAAGTCGTTTTTTTTTATTAGTCTCTGAAAGCAAAGGCTTACGAGTATCCTGCTTTGAGGCCAAATTCGTTGAGTCGTCTACGAACAGTTTTAAAGGAAATACTTCTAAGGCTAGCCGCTAAGTCAGAAGCTGTCTGCCGACGATTCTCCAACGACTCCCTTTATATAACGCGGTCTTCTCTATCTGTGGTTTTACGTTTTCTCCCTGGTTTAGTCCTTACTCTATAAGGCTTTCTTTCGTGTAAATGTCATTGCCTTACTAAATTTGATAAGATGTTTATAATACAAAAGAGAACATGTAGCCAAATAGTCGAACGATCTTTATTCGTTTGCTTCTACTTACAGGCTAACTTAACTTAGTACAATGATTCTTTAATATGCCTATAGTACGTATATGTATACTCGTATATGCAAAAGTTGATGGCCATATTGTTTTAAAGAATCCAATTGTGTAAACTGTTCAAATCGCTTAGTAGTTGTGCAGAATAGTGAGGATCTTTATAGTACAAATATAATTTCACATCATCAGCATATGTACATAAATATCCTACTATAGGAAATCACGTTTGTTAAGTCATTAACGAACAAAACAAACAAAAGAGGTCCTAGATGAATACCCTGTGGGACAAATGAAGTTACGGGAATGACATTAAACTTAGTTTCGTTGAACATAACATTGCGTTCAGTTAGTGAGGTATGACTAAATCCATTTAATAAAAGAATCTGCAGATCCCATTAATGCAAATTTGCATAATAGCACATTATGGTTAACACGAGCAAATGCTTTATTAAAATCAATGTATACGGTTTCAGCTTGAAACCCGTTTTGTTTTTTTATAATTTGCGCGCCAAAGGGGATATGAATACTCTTATACTATTACAGGGCACGGCCGTTGTGAAGATAGACAGAGAAAGAGCGAAAGAAAGATTTGGTGTAGTGGTTTGAAACACAGGCGGTATTAAGTTTCTGTAAGCTCCAAGGGTAGCGTCCAGTTAACTGGGGAGCATTTTTGTTTTGCTTTTATTTTATTATATATTATATTTTATTTATTTATTCATAATTCACAGTATTTTATTCTGTCCTCCTGATGTCATCATCACGATCAAGTTGCATTTTTAGCCATATGACCATATGTTAGCCTTCGCAGTAGAGTTGACATAAGCTTTCGCAATTGATCGACTTTTTTATTTATTTCATGTGAAATAAATAGATGATTCTTGATATCAGGATTCGAACCGTGAACCAACAGCGTGACAATCGATGAGGTGACCACTACACCATGGCTATTTTTATAAGGATTTCGCTAACAAATTTAAGGAGATTCGTGGTTGTTGATCTTCCTTTTACAAAGCCATGGTGAGAAGGAGAAATTATCAGTCGGCAACTTAATTCAATACAACCGAATATAATTTTCTTAAACAGCTTTGAAATGCATGACAGTTTTGCAATTCTGTTGTAGTTGTTTACATTACATTTATTGCAACGCCACATTAAATAAATAACAAAAAGGTTTAATCAGGTACTTAGAAAGTTTTTTTTACATCATACATATGCTGAAATATCGTCAGGTTCAGCTGATGTTGAGTCGTCAAGTTTTAGAATTAGGCATCCAACATGTTTCCGTCGATTTGAAAAACAGCCCTGATAGGACATTACTGATGGAAAAGATTTAGATTAACATTTTAAATTGATGAATTTATACAAATTTTGTGGGTCTTTGTCTAGTTCTGAAAACTTTGTATTTAAAAAAAAAATTTTTTTTTTTTTGTTCCGAAGAAAACGTATTTCACATTGAGCCAGAGAAGTCCATTAAAGTCCTTCATACTTCTTCTTTTCGTTGGAACACATAAAGGAAACATGCCATTAAGATGATTATAAAAATTTTTGCAAGCTTTATTCATATCGTTTTTGTTCAAAACTTGGCTCCAATCATACCGGTTCTATTAATCTGCTGCAAATTCATATGCCTACAGTTCCATAGAGTCTCCTCATTGTCGTTGTAACAATATTCATAATTATGTTCAATTAAGTGAGTTTCTCAAAAAGAATTCATCGGCCACTTTAACAGAACAATATTCTGAAGAATTGGAAAATACTTGATCCACATAGTTACCAAAAGTATTGCAGAAGGATTTGTTTGGTTCAAGTTGGTATCAAGAATGCACTGCAACAAGAATTCCTCCGAAATTTTTAAATTTGCTATTTTTTAGTCGTTAGAAAATATTTCATTGTTATTAAAATGCACATTTTTGTTTTTTGGTGCGGAAATACCGCCTGAGGGCACATTGTTTTTATTCCTATACTCAAAATCTTTTATGAGTAGGTAATTTGGCCAGAATTTGGATTTCGAAATGGTTTGTTAAAAACGTTGTGGAATAGTGATTTTAAAAGATGCAATATCTCGATCATAATTAAATTTAAATTTATAACACTTTACCTCCTTTTTGTCATCTAATCCATGTTTTTCAGATAGATACTAGACGATATCCTCTTCTGATGTAGAAGACTCCAGTCTGGACATGAGCAACGGAATTAGAATCGAAGAGTGGTGAAATTACTACTGCGGAAGTAGGTGTAGCTGGGTAGTTTAGCGACGGTTATTAATCATCGCTGACAACGTGATTCAAAGTATTTATGTACCAAAGTCTTGGCTTTACACTTAGCTTGTCGAGTTAGAGATTCAGTCACTGAATTAGCTGAAGGTATACGTATACATATACATATGCCCTTTACGGTACTTCTAGAAGTGAACGGTTGATTTTTATTATCGCTCCGACATTTTATTCAAATTCTCTATCAAAAAGAAGTTATTTCCAATCGAAAGTATAACAACATAACTAAGCCAGTGACTTTTGAGTACTTTATAAAAAATTCAAATAAAAGTCAAAACTTCGATTTATTGACTGAAAATCTTGAATCTCTTGTAAACCTGCCAGGAATAATATTCGTATCTGAAATTTGGATTGAAGATTACGATATTCCTAATTACAATTTTTTGCAAATACTAATGATACGTATTTTGCCGGTAGAGTGGGAGTTTTTGTATCGAACTTGTATGAGCGTGATGTTAAAGTTTGCCATCAAAGTTCGTTGCAATATTCGCAAAGAAATTTTTAATTTTTTCTGTGTATATAGACTACATTTGACACCATCTAATTTGTTCTTAGACGAATTTTCAATCTTTCTGGCTAATGAACGATCTGGTAATCTTGTTATCTTAGGTGACTTTAATATAGATATTTTAGATTTTTATTCCATTTCTGATTTATACCAAGCGCTCATGGCTGAACACGGACTCTTATCCTTTGTTAATGAACCTACCAGATCAATTTCAGGCACCTGCCTTTACTATGTTTTTGCTCGTTTTGAGAATATTGCTGTGGATTGTATGACGGGAATCTTTTTTGAAAACATAAAATGTAGAAAGCCATACGAATCTGCTCAAGCAAAATTTAATAAAATAAACTTTCGTGAATTGAACGCTAAGATGCGCTATGAATATTGGGACAGTGTTTATGTTGAACAAAATGCTATAGCATATGATATATTTCTTAGAATTCTTAAACATTGCACTAGTTCATCTACTTGCACTCTAACACAAAACAAAAATTTGAGTATCGGCTTAAACCTTGGATAACCTTATCAAAAAAAAAAAACAACTTAAAACACAATCTAAGGAAAAAATGTTGAAAACATCCATTGAATAATAACTTTAAAAGTCGTTTTAATAAACTTTGCGAAAAGTGAATACGAAGTTAAAAACGCTCGTGATAGCTATTATCATTCCAAAATACAAGCGGCAAATGGGAATCTTAAAAAGTCGTTAACTGTATAGCTAGTCGAAAAGTTTATACTAACAAAGACCGCATCGTACTTAAAAATGGCAGTATTAACATTTCAAATCCTTCCAAAGAATTCAGCAATTACTTTGCTTCTATTGGGCAATCTTCTTTTTCAGGTAAAGATTATATTGTAGAAACAGCTTCATTTTTGAGTCTATCACGGGATTTGAATTGCTTAAAACTATTAAATCTCTACCTAATTCGAATTCGCATGGAAATGATGAAATTTCGAATTTGGTTCTAAAGAACATTGGACCCAATATAGATATTTTGGCTATATTTTTAATTTCAGCATTATGTCTGGAACTTTTCCCGCTGAACTAAAATGCGCTGTAGTGATACCATTATTTAAGATGAGTAACAGGACAGATAAATCAAATTATAGACCAATTTCAATATTCTCTTCAATTTCCAAACTTTTGGAAAAGTAGTTAAAACAAGAATTTTAGCCTACCTTTATTTAGATGACAACCAATTTTTCACCCTGGCCTTTTTGTCGATATAACTAAAGCGTTTGCCTTGGTTTATCATATAGATCTCTTAGATAAATTATATAAGGCCAGATTAGAGGATTCATATACAAATGGTTTGAGACTTATCTTAAAGATAGAATTCAATATGTAAAAATTTATAGCAATATAAGCAGTTCTAAAACAAATAACTTGGGGGGTGCCCCAAGGTTCTGTACTTGGTCCAATTTTATTTTATTTTTAATATATATAAATTCCTTATTCACTTTCATTCTTGGGTAAAACTAAAACCTTTGCCGATGACCTTGGAATTGTCAGTCAGTCCGTTAGATTTAATCGCTGACATAAACCATGATGTATTTTTATTAAGATGTTGCAAACTTATTGTTAGCAGCAAAACAAAGTTGATGTATTTCAGTCTTACTGGGCAGGAGTACCCCGACTCAGATATAATATTCCATTCTTATGTTTGTGCAAGTCACGACTTGTTAAACAACCAATGCAGTAACCAAAGTAGTAAAGTAGTTAAACTTTCAATAGAAATGCTGACTGTAATATTAATTGCTTCAAAATCGAAAGTGCATATAGTTTTAAGTACCTTAGTGTTATCATAGATCAAAATTTGAATTGGTGCAAACACATTACTTCTTTGAAAAAATATCTCTGCTCGTTGTCTTTTCCACCTTCGAAAGTATTGCTCTCTTAACACTATGAAAATGGTTTATTATATGTAGCTTAGTCCAATCAAGATTGCAATAGGAACTTAACAGTTGGGGTGGTGCTTATTTTAGTAAACTGCAGCAATTAACTGTCACTCAAAAATTTGCAATACTACAAGTTTGCTGTTCTCACCGTTCAGCACATACAATGGAACTGTTTAGGTCCTTGAAAATTCCTCCGTTGCGATATTTAATTTATTTTAAAGTTCTAAAGGTCTTTTTCATGAGAGGCGGGTATCTGGAAAGTCCAATTTCTGACTTACGCAGCTTACAATTCAAACTTTGTTGTAAATGTTCCTGCTTTTCACACTACAAGCTACAGAAACTTTTACTCTATTGTGTCATGCAAACTATTTAACACTCTGCCATTGGAAATTCGTTCCATAAGAAATTTGTGTGCGTTTACAAAAATAATCAAATCATGGCTTCTTGATTTGGATCATCAAAGAATCAGCATAAAAAAAATATTTTCTCATTTGCTTAACTAAGCATGTATCTAATTCTGACATTTATAATATTTTTTGTATATATCCTTTTTCATTTGTTAAAAATTACTGGCATCATCTCTATTTTCTTAAATAAAGATGTCACTAACTATTCTTTATGTATTAATTGCATGTAAATTTTTGGTAAAATTTTAAACTTATTTTTATACATATGAATAAAGAAATTGAAATTGAATTGAATTGAATATGTACAGTGGGGAGCACAAATGAGTAAAGACGAATTGCCGCTATGCTATGCCGTAAACTGCACTACCAATGCACCACGGCAAGATAAAGGTCTTGGAGATCGATGGGTTCCAAAAGAGAAAGTTGACAGTGCCAATTTTGCCGAAATGCAATTTAAAATACATCCAGCACCCCATACGACTCATACATATGTACATACAGTCAAATAAGAGGAATTGCTTTGAAATAATCAGTCCACAAAGCAAAGAAAACGCAGGAAGAGAAAATATAAACACACATACCATAATGCCAGAACGAAATAACTTGAAAACCGAGATCAAATGAATAGCCGATTAATTTCGTTTCGCAAAAGATTGATGATATAAACAAAAACATTGAACAAAAATAACACCATAATGGACACACTTGTGAATGAAATACAAAAATGAAAAGACTTACATAAAGAAAAAGATGAACTTATTTCGAATATGCAAGTACAGATAATCGAACTGGAACAACAACAACTAAAAAACACAATCGAAATAAAAAATATTCCACCAGCATAAAATAAAAATCTAATAGAAATTGTCAAAGCAGTGGGAAAAACAATTAAACAAGATTTAACAAACGCGGACTTATCCAATATCTACCACACGAGAACAAAAAAACGCAGAAAAATCGTCAATTATCGCTACTCTTCATAATCATTTAATGAAAACAACTTTTATCTACAATGCCCGTGTGACACGCCCGTTGACAATTGGCAAAATCAATCAGAATGTGGATAGCAGTGCAAAAATAAAACAATCAAGCAATTACAACAACGTTTTCATTAATAATATGCTAACAAGTGTAAATAATCAGTTGTTGTGGCAAACAAAGAACAAAGCAAAAGAGGAAGCTTGGAGATTTGTCTGGGAAACCCTGGGCAAATATTTGCGTGAACAGAGGGAAGAGCGGAATCTTTGTTCATCAATCTATGAATGATACTCGTATACACTACCGGTCATTTGATTATCCTCTTTTAAAATTTAGACCTAAATCACAATTCAGCGGTAATGACAAACTTGAACAAATTTAATGAAATAAAAAGGAAAATCCCCATTCTCGGTTTTTTGCCTACTTGAACAGTGAAACTTGATTACCCTCATCTGCAATAATAAATGCAAAAACGAAGGTTTTTAATATTTATTTTTATCGTTAATATTTTGCGCACAACTTCAAAATGTCTATTTTCTAAGTATCGATATCATTTTTTTAAATAATTTAATGGAATTTCCTCAAAAGGGTCTTCAGTTGTTTTAATAAGACCTTCTCTATTTTCGAATTGTCTTACTTCTGCGTAAACTTTTCGCGACAGCCATTCTCTAACATTTTCAACTAGATTTAGATTGGGTGATAGAGGTGACTAATCCAAAAAATTCACATTATCACTTGCAATACACTTTTTTACAGTAGCTGCGTTATCCGGCTGGAAAAGTTTCAAGACACTCGATGTAATCTGCTGAGTTCTACCAATCTTCTAAGACAACCATCATCAAAGCCATCAGAACCATCCAAATTAAATTTTTTCTCATCGGGAAAAATTACGGCTTCTCATTGTTCCTTCCAGCTTAAATAAGCCCGGTAAAATTCCAATCTACGATCTTTATGGCGCTAAAGTAAATGTGGCTTCTTTTTTCCCATTTTTGCCGTCGGAGATGTGGACACTGTTCAATCACTCTACGAACTATCCGGACACTGGCTGAAGTTCCAACTTTCTCCTTTAATTTGCAAGTGGCTGCAGCAGAATTTAAAGCTTCACGTAAAGTGGACCCACATCCACTGCGGCCTCTTCGGTTTTTCCCATAATTTTCTGGATCTTTAAGAAAATGATTGGCCATCCAAAGATCTAGACCAATTTTGTTAGCAATTTCTCGGATGGAATAATTTTCTTGCTTGAATGCAATAATTTTTCCAATTTCTAAATTAGCTGGAATTTTACTTTGACCCGTCTTCTTTAGAATCCAAGGAAAACACAAAAAGTATTATAGTAATAAAACAGAACACAATTTTATCAACTTTGAAGGACCTTGCACTTTGAATGTCGTAAGGAAACTGACGAGGGTAAAATTGCTTCAGTAATTTTTTCAAGTTTGTCATCAGGTAGCAGAGAACAAGTGAAAATAAAAGTTTTAAAAATGGATCCGAAGAAATATTACCACTGCATTATGATTTAGGTCGAAATTTTAAATGAGGGTAATCAAATGACCGGTAGTGTATGTAGATAAAATAAAGCGTACGAGTATGTAATCAATCTAGTAACTGTATTGAAGAACAACTTTTTCTTTTCCGTGACAATGGATAGTAATAATATCTAAGATCTATTTGAACTGAATTTTATGGTATTAGACCTTTTACCGAAGCAAAAGATGAATTAATAAAAACTTAATTTTCGTTGTTTATGTATGAACGTATAATGTATAAGAACGAATTTATACGTTTTTTGTGCTAACGTTTGTCCAATTTTGAATTATGTTGATGTAATTGTGTTGGTAGAAATTAATATAAAAGAACAAGAAAACTGTTTCTACTATTCTGGAATACATTGAGGAGTTCGTGAAGATTGTGAATTCGAGAGGAGTATATAGCGATCTAGTCACTTTAGGAGATATAAATATAAATATTAAAGTTAATGCAAAAAGTTATGTCCTTAGCTATCTATTACAGGGGCTACTAGAATCGACCTCAGGTAGGACGCTGCACCATAATTGATCATATGTACCTAGTTCTGCCATAAATTCGGTTATAAAACTTACAGTGCAAACTGAATGAAGATAACATTAGGAATAGTACCTTTAATATTTTTTTCAAAACACATACTACAAAACGCAATAAATATCACCCAGTTTGATTTCAGCTACTGATTGGTTATTATGGAGTGGGGTATAAAATAAAATCGTATTGCTGTCATAGCGTTGCATAAGTGCAGACAAAATGCTAACCAAATTTTTGAATTACTAAAACCACTCGGGTTATGAAAAATGTTTGTGTACCGTGCTATAACATTGATTTGTTGAATCGTCTCAATTGGAAGACAGACCAAGAACTAGTAGTCCGCGCGTTTCCCATACGAGCTTGGTCGTAAAAGCTGTACGGGAGCATATTCGAAGAAAACTCCTTCGAAAACAGAATATTATGTCGCGTGAACGGGATATATCCATCAGATCCGTGCCAAGGCTCATTCAGGATGATCTCAACATGAAAGCTTTTCGTCGGTCAACTAAATATCTATTCACCCCTAATTTAAAGCAAATTTGGCTTGAAAGATGCAAGCGACTCTTGCACTGACACGCATACAACAGCCATGAAAATATCCTTTTTACGGACGAAAAGAAGTTTTTAATAAAGAAATCGATAAAATGTATGCAAGGACATTTAAAGAAGCAAAAAATACAGTTGCTGGGGTTCATTCTGCTTCGGTAATTGCTAGGTGGGGGTATCCTATCAAGAAGTTACTGCTCTCAATTTTTGTGAAAAAAGAGTCAAAACTAGGGCAAAGGTGTACCAAGAAGATGACCTAGAAGGCGTCGCTAAAGGCCTGACAAATACCATTTTTAATGAAGCAAGATGGGTTTTCCAAACAAACTCTGCTCCAGCATATAAAGCAAAAAACTCAGTAGTGCCTTCCTACGTTTATTGCATCAGGAAGCCCAGATTTGATTTGTACTATTACTTGTGTTCAGTGTTGGAGAGTATGGGTTGCAAGAGACCACAGCGAAATTTAGAGACCCTCAAAAATGCTTTATGATGTACGGAATGCATGATGACTGTTTGAATGAAAATAGCATATCTTTATGCTCTGTCGTAAGTTTATCGAAAAAAAACGGATTCTGAAACACTTACACACAGTTGACTTTTATATGGTTCAACTAGAGAGTATATATAAAAAGTCGACTGTGTGTAAGAAAAAACTCGCTGGGAAAGTGTGCCATGGATTACCAAGGGCAGCATACAGAACTATAGAGACAAAATTTAGCGTAGGTGGAAAAATAACAGGTAGAATCTAACATACGAAACCGAATATAAAAAAACTACGGATCCGTAAACAAAAAATAAATTTCGGTTGAAATAAATAAAAAAGTCGATCAATCGCGAAAGCTAAGTCAACTCTACTGCGAAGGCATAGCACTGGCAGTAGAGTGGTTATATGGCTGAAAATGCAACTTGATCGTGATGATGACAACAGGAGGACGGAAAAAAATACTGTAAATCATGAGCAACGACAAAAGCAAAACAAACAAGCTCCCCAGTATCTGGACGCTACCCTTGGAGTTTACAGCAACTTAATACCATCTGAGTTTCAAACCACTACACTAAAATCTTTCTTTCTCTCTCTCTCTCTCTCTCTGTCTGTCTCTCTCTCTCTTCTTCACAACGCCCGTGTCCTGTAATAGTATAAGAGTATGAATATTCTTTGGCGCTCGCAAATTATAAAAAAAAAATTTTAATTTTACAATAGCTGCTATATACTGTCCACCAAAATTTTGAGTAACTGAGCAGCAGTTTACAGACTTTTTCAAAATACTAGGAATAAAATTAATTGCAGCAGTATTCTACAACTCCAAACATACCTACTGGAGCTCTCGTCTTAATTCAACAAAACGCATCAATTTATATTCAGCAATCACCAAAAAAGGCTTATATGTCTTATCAACAGGGAAAGCTACTCGTACCTATTGGATCGTAAAAAATACCCTACGTTATTGACTTTGATGTATGTAAAAGCAACTGAGTTATTGTCAGACCATTCGTTTTGTATTATTTCCATCCGGATTGATCCTACTCATTCTCCATCGTATTGAAACAATATTGGTGTTGTGGTTATCCCACAGGAAGTACATTAGTTCTCATCTTTCTGTGCTCCGTATTGATTAATAAAAGCTGTGCACTGTATTTATTAATAAGCGGTGAAATTTCAAGCCCATCCCCAATCACCAACACCACCCAAATAAAAATCATTCAAGAGATGTTGATAGTGTATTAAAGGCAAAAAGACAACTAAGAAGAGAGTGGCAGAACCATAGATCAGCCGATATCAAGAGGACACTATCGAAATGCACAAGAAAATTGGAGATACTTTTAAAACTTAAAAATGAGAAGTTTTTCAAGCTTACGTTAAAAACCTGCCCCTACGAATTCTTCGGATTACTCGCTGTGGAAAGGCGCTAAAAACCTAAAGCGACCTATTAACGCTGAAGCACGAATTCGTTTAGAAAACGGTGACTGGGCGGGAAGTGATGCTGAAAAATGCACTGCTTTCGCAAAACATCTAAAAAGGGTATTTACATTGAACCCCCCGCTAGTGACTAAACAACTTATTGATATACTGATGGTCCTTCTATAGAACCTCTTCGCTTTAAGTTGAAAGACTCGACCACGAAATATAACATAGATCTAAAAACAAAAACCCCGGGAAATGATCGCATTACAGGCATACTTATAAAGAAGTTATCCCAAATGGCAGTAAGGCATCTACTATATATGTATATTTAATGCGTCCTACGTACTGGCTACTATACAGAAACGTGAAAGCTTTCCGAGATTATTATGGTACCCAAGTCTGATAAGAACTCAACCTTAACCTCTTCTTACAGGCCATTGCAGACAGACTATTATCAATTTTTTCCAAATTATTTGAAAAACTCCTGACTACAAGAATTCAATCTGTGCTAGCGAGCGAGTCCCTCATACCAGATCACCAATTTGGCTTCAGGAAAAACCATGGTACAATTGGACAAGTTTCCACATATGGAAAAAAAAGGAAATACTGTTCGGCTATTTTCCTTACAAGTTATCTTGACAATAGGAAATTTTTTGTCAAATATAAAAGTTTTAAGTCACAAATGCATCCCATTACCGCCATTTACGGTTCAAATCCTGATGTCAAGAATCATCTATCTATTTCACATGAAATAAACAAAAAAAAATCGATTAATTGCGAAAGCTAAGTCTATTGCGAAGGCATTTAATTTTTTTCCATTTTTATTCGTAATTCATTAAACATTTTGCTAAACAAAAAACGCTTAAAACTAGCTTAACTATTTTAACTATCTTACACTAACTTACTGGCCCTATGCGGGTTTAACACCTAATACTTAAAACTATGTCTTTCGACGTAACGTACTTAATTTTTTTTATTTCATTCTTTTATTTTTATTTGTTACTAAGAAAATAATATTAATAAAAAAATTTAGTAAATGAAAATTTGTTGTCGTACTTATATATGTATGTATATAAAACTTAAAAAACTATCTTGGAATAAATGTTTAACTACCTTATTATACCTTAATCTATCTTACTCTACCTTACGTAATATACCTACTTAATACATACTTTTTTTTTGTTTCTATCAAAGTGCTGTTATAAAATATTTTTTTTTTTTTATTTTTACCTATCTACAATATACCTAATATACCCAAACCTAAACTATGTAAGTCGGCCATGGAAATAAAACAGCCGACCTTAAACATCAAACAGGCTACCCTGGATTATAGGGAAACGACGTCGTTTCGTCGTTTCCCCTCTTTCGGCTAACCACCAGAAATGTCCGTACTGACGTTGTACGTCCTCTAGCTAGCTCCCACGTTGAACCACACGGGACATCCAAATACGAGCATGGGCCGAATGAGGGCCGTGTAGCAGATTACCTTTACCCTTGCATCGAGCTTGCTATAAAATGTCTCTTTGTAAGGGCAAAAGCATCTTAGGCTCTGGCCAGAGCTGCATCTATATGTTTGTTAAAATATAGATATTGGTCTAACCAGAGCCCCAGGTATATAGGCTGTCAATGAGGTAAGGGCAAAAGCATCTTTGGTTCTGGCCAGAGCTGCATCTATATGTTTGTTAAAATATAGATATTGGTCTAACCAGAGCCCCAGGTATATAGGCTGTCCATGAGGTGCCACGATTGAGAACTTTCTCCAATTCTTTCTGGTATCCCTAGAGGCCCCACACTACGGCGTCCTAAAAAGAATGGTTTCCGATTTCTGGAAGTTGATCTTCAACTTCCAGTCATCGCAATATCACTGAATCTTATCGAAGTCACGTTGCAAGAGAAGTGCAATGACCTCGACTTTTGGTCCTGATCTGTACGCGATCAAGTCGTCTGTCGTATGGCATGGTGAAGTGATCCTAAGTGCTAAAGTGCTGCTTTTTTTTTCAAAGTGCTGTTTATTTTTATTTTTTTTATATTTTTTATATTTTTATTTTTATTTTTTTATATATTTTTTTTTTTTTTTTTTTTTTTTCCTACCTAAAAATACCTACAGATACCTTAAACTATGTAAGTCGGCCAAGACCAAACAGCCAACTTTAAACGGGCTACCCCGGATTGTGAGGGAACGACGAAGGAGTTCCCTCTCTTTCAGTTAGCCACCAAAATTGTGAGAACTGACGTTCAACGTCCTTCATATCGCGACCCGATACCGCCCTACTAAACCGCAGCAGTCTACTTTTGTGTTGGTGTAGTGCGTCAAGTATATTTATACCGAAGTATATTACTATCCAAAGTTCGTTTAATTGTCTCGTCTATTTGTTTTAGGTACCAGTCAATTACCTCGTTTTACAGATTTCTATTGGGCGGTCGATAGAGCGAATTCGCGGAGAGTGCTCTTGTCAAAGCTCTGGAGAAGCGAGTCCAACACGTCCTACTATAATTGTAGGAGTACGTTTGGACAAATTTCTCTAACTCCGCAATTTCGTTGGGAATCGTTATTACGGCACCGAGTCCGCAATGGTCACTGTCATACACAAATGTGTGCACCGTGTGGGTGAGTTGTAACCGTACGTCGAACAGCATGAGATCCAGATAGGAGCTGCTTCTAGAAAACGGCGGACTATCTGTAGCTTTCAAATCGAGTTTATACTCGACACTGTACCGACCTCACCAATTGAATAGTAAGTTCCCTCTAGATTAGGTATGTTATTTCCCCAATCTCTATGTTTGACGTTTAGATCTCCGGCCATGAGGAAATAATTCTCCCCCGACTGACTCCAGGCTTAAGCATCGAAAGAGAGGAATGCACACGATACACGCTTCCAGCTCCTGGAACCTTCGCACTTCACCGCTGTACATAACTTTAAATTGCAGTTGTTTGCGTATGAAGGTCACAACACCTCCTCCTTGTGTGGAGTTGGGTCGATCTCTTCTGACAATATTGTACTTACTGTGCCCCAATTTGTGCTTCTGGGATAGGTTTGTTTCGCTAGCCATAAGCACATAATGAGTTTGGTCTTCTAGCAACTTAAACAATAAAGCTCTTCGCTCGATCCTAATCAGTGAATTCACATTCACCGCAAGGATTTTCAAGGGTTGCTCCTTCATGTTCGTACCCATTACGACTGGAGCTGTGTTAGGCCCATCAGAAGTGCGTAGATCTGGTCCACCCGCTTCGCCTGCTCCTGTACCTGATGCTGAAGCTGACCCATCTGCCCTTGAATAGTGAGCAAGATAGCCAGCAAGTCAGTTTCAGCCTCCGGTGCTCTAGGCGCTGGGGCCTGAGACGCAACCTTCTGTCTTTTCTGTTCCGCGTTTCCCCGGCCTGCCGCCATTTGGGTGTAGGTCACTTGGGGAGTCACGGATTGTGTTTGAATTGAAGCAGGTGGACGTTTGACTTCCACCTTCTGCTGATGAACCAGATTTACTTTCCTAATATACTGGAACTTAGGACGGCGGCGTGCCCGAACACTCTGGAGCTCTTGTTGCCGCTCCCTCTATCTTCTGGCCATTTGTTTGGCCTTTATGGCACGCACCCTTTGTTCGAGCTGCCTGATGCTGCTAGTCAGACTCTCGACTTCTTCTTCTTCGTCATCCGATTCGGAGGCCGCCAGAACTGCGAAGGTGTTGCTCTTATCTCCAACGTAGTGGCCTTCCCTACCACTACTCTATCACTACCACTCACCATGCACCCACGCGCATGCTTATGGTAGTGTGAGATTTTTACTCACTAAAAAACACCTCTCTCCAAGATTAATACTACAACTAAGCCGACGCTTATCCAGCAGTTTTAATTTCGCTTACGAGACTCCTGATTTTTGGAAGATGTTCGTATGTAATTAAAAAGAATGTAGCACCTGACTAAAGGTTAAATTCCAATGAAAGTTCCTGCGGTTTTCACGACCGGCATATACTATGACGCGAGGTAAAAAGGTTTTGTCCTTTGCAGACGTCGAATTGAATTGTTCGCGTCAAGTAGTTGAATAACGGTACGGTTACAATGGCCGATGAATATCTTCGTTACGTACGTACCACGGTGCGCTAACGATCGTTCTAAGAACTTTATTTTCAAAAGTTTGTAGGATGTTTCTATTGCATTTCCTGGTACAACCCCATAGTTGTAGACCATACATCCACACAGGCTTTAGCACTTGCTTATAGATAAGCAGTTTGTTATGTAGGCTCAACTTCGAATGTTTTTCGAGTAGCCAGTACATTTGTCGGTATTTGTTTTCGAGTTCGTCGCGTTTCTTTTTTACATACGATTTCCATTTAAGCTTAATATCTAGAGTCATTCCTAGATATTTTGCTTCGTTCGCGTACGGTATTTGAGCCGAATTTAAATATACGGGTAATCTGTCCACTTTTTTGTAGGTAAAGTTGACGTGAGTAGATTTGTTTTCGTTTTTCGTCCAAGCGTGGACTTTATTAATAGCATGTTTCAGCTTTTCAGTTGCCGCTTCAATTGTATCGCTCGTTATCAATATCGCCGTATCGTCCGCAAACGTGGCGACGACACGGTTTCATTCCTGCGGGATATCACGCGTGTAGAGTACATAAAGAACTGCTATCTTGATTACAACAAACCCGATTTTTTAAAACGGTACTTCAAAAACGGTAGAAAAACGGAATATAGCTTGTATGCAAATTAAATTTGTTGAAATTGTATTTGAATCACACACTAGAAACGTATTCGATATTATTTGGCTGCACTGTCACGCCTATGTACTAATTCTATATACCTACACTTGTGAATAAATTCCTCCTCTTCGAACGGTTCGTCTTTCCTAACTCTCACCCAGTTAGCCAAAAAAAAGGTTAGATTTTTTTTACAATTTTGATTGCATAGAAGTTTCGCGAGAAATATAGAAAAATATTTCAGATTCGTGATAGGCACTTCAGTTTTGAAAAATGAAATAAGAAACACTCTTTTCGGTATAAAAACATTTTATTTTTCAACATACCTAGTTTCCTTTTAGCTCTACACACTTCATCCAACTTTTCTCCAATTTTTTGATGCCCTCCAAATAATACGATTTCTCGAGCCCCTCAAAATAATCGTTTGTTTCAGCGACGACTTCTTCATTCGACCCAAATCTCTTACGTCCGAACCATTTCTTCATGTTTGGAAACAAGAAAGTCGCAGGGGGCTAAATCTGGAGAATATGCTTAATGAGGGAGGAGTTCGTAGCCTAACTCATACAATTTTGCACTTTCACTCTTCGATCGTCCATTATCAAACCATGGACTTCTCGACCATTTCTGGTGTGGTGACCTCAATTGGGCGAACAGAACGTTCGGCGTCACTTGTGCTTGAACGACCGCACCGAAATTGAGTAAACCAGTGGTGAATAGTTTCAATCGATGGTGAAGAGTCCCAATAATATTTGTCAAGCTTTTGTTTGGTTTGCGTGATAGTTTTTTATCGCAAAAAATAGTGTTTAATGAGCACTCGAAATTCACTTTTTTCCATTTTAACGAAAATGCTAGTAGGCGTTTATATAAAATGGCTGCCACAACAAAACTATTTGACAGATCTGTCTAAAAATTTGGGTGCGTTCTTCTGAAAGATGATTCTTGACAAAAAAAATTAAATTTAAAGTGACGACACAATTTGTGTTAATTTTAAGGGACTTATTGACCCACCCTCGTATAAATCGATACATAATTATTTTCACTATGGATAGCGACAGTATAAACATCAGGAATCTGCAATGTTCCAATCATTGGAATATTTGGAATTTCCAAGTCAGAGTTCCACCAGTGTTGAACGCCAGTGATTTGTATGGGGTGGTTACTGGAGACGAAAGGAAGCCAGAGGTTGTAACAGGTGCTGACACTGTCAATCTTGCTGCGAGTGTACGGGTATGGCAAACCAAAGATCGCAGGGCGCAGATCATGAAAGATCGCACAACAGCCATTGATTCACACAATGCTTTGTGAAACATCTCACGAAATGTGGACAAAACTGTGTTCAGTCTATGAACACAGGTCGAGCGCAAATATGAATTTACTTCAACAACGATTCTATAGTTTTTAGAAAAGCCTAGCTGACGATATAGATACGCACATGAGTAAAGGCCCCGACCCATAGAATCCGTCGATCCGTTGTTGCGTTGTTTTTAACTGACAGCTAGATAGAATGCACGCATTCTTATGGAAGCTGGCTCATAACCAACGGATACGAGTATATGAACTTCGAGGGATAAAGTAAGTTTACTTTCTACTTTTTAAGTCCGTTGATCCGTTGCCAGTTCACACATTTACGCATTGAAGTTCACGCATTCACAAATTGAGAATAAGCATATTCATTGGTGGAAGTATTGAGAGAATGTAGAGACACGGATTTTATGTGTTTTATGGGTCAATCAATCGAAAATCTCAGGTAGCGGCTGTTTATGGTGGAAACTAGACTCAATGCTATGAAATCATCAACATCGACATCATCGCAAATTGAAGGAACCAGTGCGTTTATCGCAAGAAAAAGTCAACAAAAACCTGGCAGGAATCACTGCAAAAACAAAAAAAAAAAAAAAAACAGGTAAATACTTTGCATGTAAATCAGAAGGGAGACATTGGAAAGCTAACTGTCCGAATAAAGATAAATTATCACCGCGGTTGAATTATGCAAATTATAGATTTAACGGGGTTGCACTTTTTGGGACAGTTAATTTTAATGAGATTATTAATGGTGATGATTGGGTGTTAGATTCAGGTGCGAGCGAGCATATGTCGTTTCGCCGTGAATGGTTTTGTAATTTCACTCCACTGATCATTCGGTATCAATTACAGTGGGTAATGGACGTAAAATTAAGACGGTAAAGGTGACATTCAACAATGAAAACTGGGCTGAAAAGAGATTTGTTAATATTTACTTTGTTCCTGATATCAAGATAAACTTATTTTCATCTGGCAGTGCTCACGATAAGAATTATTTCTTAACTTCTACAAGTTGAAGGTGAAAAATAACCAAGTTTGATGGGTCTGCAGTTGCCGTTGGTGTCCGTCATGGTCGCCTGTATAAGAGTTGATTAAGGTTATCGAGCAATAAGAGCCACTATCTGCAACTCTTCAAATGTTGAATCGCTTTAAAAGTGGACATACATATGTGTGTTAGTCATGTTAGGAGAATTTTGAAAGGAAACAACATTCAATTTCTTGACAGTACGATTTTTTTCTGCGATGCATGCGCTTTTGGGAAGATCCATAGATCTCCATTTGTAAACAGTAGTTCAAGAGCTAGTCAGACGGCGAATTGGTGCATACTGATCTTTGTGGCCCAATACAGACGTCTTCAATCGGTGGTTCAACGTATTTTATACTTCTTAAAGACGATTTTTCTAACTATAGAGTGGTTTACTTTATTAAAGAAAAATAAGAAGCCTGCTCTATGATAGCAAAGTCTCGTTAAGACAAAGTTTGGTCGTCCGATTAAAATGCTTAGATCCGATTATGGTTTGCAGTTTAAAAATAAGGAAGTTCAGCATCTTGACTAAAATGGTGTTATTCACCAGACAACTGTTCTTTATACTCCACAGTAGAACGGCAGAGCTGAGACGGACATGCGATTTATTGTTGAAACTGTAAGAACAATGCTGCATGCCTAAAAGTTAGCCACTCAAACTTTGGGCAGAGGCAGTAAATATGGCTGTGTTTAGTATAAATCACCAATCGAGTTGTACAACAGTAGATCAATTGACTTTAATAACATTAACACGTTTGGCACCGAAGTTTTTGTTCATATTCCAAATTTGAAGAGACAAAAATTGCATAAGAAGTCAAAGCCTGGATTTTTTGTGGAATATCCTGAAGGTGTTAAAGGTTTTAGTGTGTGGATGGCTGGTTCAAAGAAAATTAAAATTTAGAGACAAATTTTATTTATAGAATATTCACTGGTAACATTGAATCGAATTCGTCTAGTTTACGAAAGGAAGATGGTGTTCTGGATGTGAAGACCGAGACTTCTTCTGTATAGGGAACTTTTGATTTGGCAGTTGAAAGCATTGATGGTGATGAAAGAAACAGCAGTTCAAGACCAGACCAAAGTTTGAAACGAATGGGAGTAGACGACAACGTACAGAAACAAATCGGATCGGATCGATACAAAGCGCGTCTTGTTGCGAAAGGCTTCAATCAACAACAGATTGATTATTCAATAGCGAAATTCACGTCGATTCGCACGATTTTTGCGATAGCGGCAAGCATAAATTTGGTCCTTCACCAAAGACTGCGTTCCTCAATGGCGATTTACAAGAAAAATATCTTTATGGATCAACCTTAGGGGTACAACGATGGATTTGGAAGAGTATGCAAACTTATCAAAAGTTTGTATGGCTTGAAACAAACCTCCAGATGTTGGAATTTCCTTTTGCGGATCTGTGGGTAGTCTGATGTATTTGACCATTGCACAAGAGCGGACATTTCACAGAGTAATAAGCCGTTTTTTGGATAAATCAACTTCTCATCATATTAAAGCTGTTACGAGTATATATAAATATCTGAAATATACCAACAACTTTGCATTAATTTTTAAGCCGGACACTATTTTTTATTTCTCTATTTCTAGTGATGCTGACTATGGGGGTGACATCTCAACCAGACAACCAACAAGTGGACACATTTGTCTTCCTTAAGAATGCATAATATCCTGGTCGTTTAAAAGACAGCGCTGCACAGCATTCTGTACAAGAGAAGCAGAGTATGTATCATAGCGCTCATGCCGGCGCTTTACATGGACAACCAGAGTGCCCTAAAGTTGATAAAACAAAAGAGTATCATGCTAGGACTAAGCACATTGACGTCCGGGTGCATTTTATTTGGGACAAATTTTACAAAAGCCGTTTCGTGCCCTCTAAGGAGCAGATAGCGGATATTTTTACTAAACCGATTGCTACAGACAAATTTGAATTTTTTCGAAATTATATTATCAAAAAGTGTTAAAATTGTATTATTAAAAATGAATTGTATTTGAGGTACACAATGTAAAAGTACTCGATATTATTTGGCTGCACTGTTTCGCCTATGTCCTGTGAAAATAAATGTTAAGCAAAAATAAGACCTACTTCTCGTATCGTAATGCACGTCATGCACAGGAGCAGTGTAATATCCGTTTCCATAGTGCTTTGAGAATACTAGTGTCTAATGGTCCAATCGGGCGAATTTTTTTCAATACAGATTAAACGTTAAACCAAGTTGAGCTTGTTTTGTTCATTAATGTACGAGTACATACCTTTTCTGTGAGTCTTTAATTTATACTATTTAAAGAGGAATTTAAGATTACGCGTGTTGCTAGTTAAATAGACATATTTGCTAATTTGTACTTTTATTGAAATGTCCATATTTTTATGTTGTTTAAACAAGAATAAAATTTTACCTTTACGTACAAATTGTATATTTTCAAACAAAGGTCAAGGTGTGGTTAAAATGCTGAACATGATATAGCAAACCCTATTCGCTATAGCCGAGTACTCAATTATATTGAACTTGCGGATATAGTGAACCCATTTGTTTACCCGCAAGGAGGTCGTTATATCCGAGTTTTACTCCATATTAATAATATCCATAATGTTTAACTCATAGCACAGACAACAAATATTTATTGTCTGTGCTCATAAGTTAGGTTAGGTGACTGTCCCCGCTAAAGACTCACTTAGACCAAAAGGTAGGTCCTGTGTGATACCACGAAAAGTACCGGACTACCAGCACCAAGAAGCTTATATGATGTTTCCCCTAAGGCAGTTCATTTTGGTAACCGTAGCTGTTTTAACCCTTCCTGTTTCACATTCAAATCACTTAGGTGCCCAAAAGGTGAGTTATTATTTCTTCCTCCTCCTCTACAGCTTCTACAGAAATCGTTGGAGAGGACAC
The DNA here is from genome assembly GCA_963082735.1 of Pocota personata. Lineage (NCBI taxonomy): Eukaryota > Metazoa > Arthropoda > Insecta > Diptera > Syrphidae > Pocota > Pocota personata. The sequence goes on along the minus strand of OY720429.1, from coordinate 180,109,672 downwards.
CCAGCTTAATAGCATGCCTACCTATCAAGCAGTGTCCTGTAGCGGCTCCTATTATAGAGATAAGGTATTTCATATTTATGCACAGAAGTCTGTTCGTTGTCTTCGGATCCAGGTTAGGTCAGATATATTTCGACCACCTGCTGTTTGCCATTTTTCTGGCTTCAGTATCCAGGAGGAACTTTATCGATTCTTTAGGAGTAGTCGGTTCATCTCTATTTTCATATTATCTGTGTATATCTCTATCTCAGAATCGTTCGAAGGTCCCCACAGTCACAAATACTTCCGCTAGGAATTCTGGTCTTGAACTTGACATTAAAGTCGATGCGAGAAACAATATAGTCCATCTTGGTAGAAATACATTTTTCGGCGTTCAGGATCCTGGGGTAGCCCGAATTAGAGCTAGCCAACTGAGAAAATTCCCGAAGCCTCTATGCAGCTTAGGTTTCATTTGCCTCCCATAGATATCAACGGAAAATACGAGTAAGTGGAGCATTGTCTCCAGCGCAGCCGTGGGAGTTGTTTAAAGCACCCATTATACAGACGCTAGATAACTTCTGAACTTTCCTTAGACGATCAGCGTTACTTTTCTTGGTCAATGTTGTATACCAGACTAGTACTCCGTACATCTGGATGGGCCTAACTATTGCCGTATAGAAAAAAAATGAAAAATAAATTAAAGAAATAAAGAATTTAAGTTAGGTTAGGTAAGTTAGTTAAGCTAGTTTTAAGCGTTTTTTGTTTATCCAGTAAGTAATAATGAAATAAGAAGTAATAAAATGCATTAAATGACTATTGCCGTATAGATCCAGTGGACTACTTTAGGCTGAAGGTCTCATTTTGGGCCCAAAGCCCTTCGACAGGAATAAATGGTAATGGAGGCCCCCTTGGCACAGTTCTGAACATTCAGTTTTCAACTGAGTTTTCTATCGATAATGACCCCCAAGTATCTGGCATGGTATACAAATGTAAGTTACGTGCCATTTAGCTTTGGGTGGATGATATATTACGTCAACTGAATGGCCAACTTTGTTAGTCCATTTTATGAGTTTATTAAGAGCTGATTCCATCAGATATCTTATTATAAGAGGGAATTTTCCAGATATGGTTATCGCAATGTCGTTCGCATAGGCTATAACACTGTACCCCTCTTTTTCTAAGATGTTAAACAATTCATTCACCACCTTCTTGTTAGACAGCACCCCAGCTCAGCATGGATTAGCCTGCTTTTTGGCGTGCTGGGAATATGATATGAGATTACTGACAAGATTATTTCGTACATAGACGGCAACCAGTCTTTCTAACTGATTGGTCGGGAGTCCTTGGGGGATATGTGGGAGGTCTTACAAGCTTTCGGTATGAGAAGCACTTTGATCCTCCTCCAGGAACTGGGGGTGTAGGCAAAGATTATCCAATTCCTAAAGATTGTGTGGAGCCAGGAGCTCAGTATATTTAAGCACTTCTGCAGTTCCACAGGGAAAATTCCATCAAGTCCAGGTGATTTATATGGATAAAACCTGTGCACTGACCAACGTAGTTTTCGATGAGTAACAATATCATTAGGCACATGGCTTTCTACAGAGTGGTCTATCTCTGTTTTATGAGTAGCTCCAAAGATTCTGTTTCCGTTTTTTTAATAAAGCTACATAGGTATAGATGGAGATTTGGAAAAGATTTTCTTTATCGACTTATTCGAATTATATTTCTTCAAACTATTCTTCTGCAGAACCTATCTTCTGGGTTTCTGAACATTTTGCTTTGTTAGAAAACATCCTATCATTACGCCTAAGCTCGCCCAGTGTAGTATTTCACCATGGAGATTTACCCCCTTGATTATATCTACTAACTGGTCAGGCTTAGTAGAGAGCCTTATTCATTGCCTCTGTTAGAACGTCTGTCATCCGGTAAACATCAGATGGTAAGTGAATCTGAATTAAAGTAAAGTTCTTGAGATAATCATTCAACTTTGCTTTATACTTTAGCCAATCCGTTTTCATAGCATTCCTAAAAACAGATTGTGGAGGATTTTTAATGTCAATACCGAATTGTGTGTATTGTCGTGACAAGTCACATCGATAACTTCTTGGTGGAATCTGATCCCTTGATACATATAATTAGGTAAGTTTCCATTAAATAATCAAATAGAGACTCACTTCAATAACTTATATCGCTGCTGTGTTGATTCTTCTATTCCACATTCTAATCTGACGCACGTGAAGTCTGGATAACTAAAATTACGTAGAAGAACAATGTTATTCTTAGCTAGAATACAGACCCTTGGTTTACCCGCTCCCCTTGCATAGAACAACGTGTAATTTCTTACCATAAATCCCACTATGCAATTGTCCTTGGTGACCCACGGCTCTTGGATAAGGGCAATAACTCTACCACCTTCTTGTAGGCGGGGCAATAAAAGCAGAAGCTGCTTTCGAATGATGTAGATTAATCTGTACAAGTCGGAACATTTGTGCATTATCTGTGACATCACAGTCCTCCGACTCAGAAGACTGATCGCAACCTTCGACTTTCTCAAAAAGCTTAGCATGAGATTCGACCGATTTCCCAGCTAAGCCAGAAACCAGTTTTCCATCTCTTTCATAGACCTACAGGTATAGTGACTTCGGCCCATAAAAGATCTTGAGATCTCTCGAGCTAACTCTAGTTTATTAGTAGCGATACTAATCTCTCAGTCTACAGAACTGCAGAAGCTGCAGGGACGAGGAGAAGGAGGAAACGATCTTCCATTTCCTTTGTACCTGTTCAAAAGAAGACTGCTCCATCTAGAGGCTCCATTCTTCAACGACCTCAACGACCTGACGAATATTGACGTCAGAAGCATTTTCCCCTTTATAAGCACCGTCTGGTTCAACTAGCCCTCAGGTAGTTAGAATAGCAATAGACCTCGTGGTATCGCAATGGACCTCATTTGGTCTAAGTGTATCTCTACACAGGTACAGACAGCCACCCTAACCTAACCTAACCTAGTTTCTCAGTGTCATTTGTCTCCTCAGCCTTGCCTTGTATAGTCTTTTGTGTAAGAAAGTTCCTATTCCGGATCTTTATGAGCCGGAGTATGTCCTCTAGGTCAGTAGGGCCTAAGGGGATCCAAGTCCTAGCTCTTGGCCGAACAGAGATTTCCTTCTTTCCCATGGCCTTCAGGTTGCGATCACGTCAGAGTACGCCGAGTTTGGCAATGGCCAATTGAATAATCACTTTTTTGCTCTCGCTAGGTCGTCCTCCCCTATCGGTTTGACTACCCTTCATATCGAGCAGTGATCATGCTCAACTGGCGGAATACCGCTCATTCTAGTTAACTTCTCCCTTTTTCGGGAAACAATACAGAATGAATTTGACCCTCCTAATTCTTTTATACAGTTTTGCACTTGGAGTGTGCTTTTTGCCTCTAGTGCCCCGCTCTGGTAGGGCCCGCGTTGACGCATACGTAACGGTTGTGTCCACTGAGTCAAAGTCGGTGTCCGTAAATTCGATGGAGCTCTCCGTATGATACGACTCTCTTGGGTGGCCACCGTGTAGCGGGTAGTGTGTTTGCTTGTGATGCGAGCTGTGTAGGTTCGAGTCCGAACGGGGAACAGCAAACAACTGCCACCCAACCTAATAGGGAAACGAATAAGATCTAAGTTTTCCCCCGGAAATTGAGTGCTCTGAGATTTGGAAATTTCCTTTTTCAAAACAAAAACAAAAGAAATTAAGCACATGTTGTGCTTTGCATAATATTTGCAGATATGTATTTTCAAATAAGCTACCTACTCGTATACCCAGAAAGTACGGACAACTTGGAAGTGATAACTCCGAGCAAAGCAGCAGAAAGTCGAAGGAATCACGATATCCATGAAGGCGAGCGAAAAAAATAAATAAATTTTAATTTCATTAACGAATTGATTTACTTGTATTTGTTCTTGCAGAATGAAAAATTAAAAATTAAAATATATAAACACAATGTAATTTTCTTTTTTTTTTTTTGCATTTTAACCACAAGATGTACTAGTGTGTACTTCTTGATATTTGGTTTGGAAAACTCTATAAACACTTCAAGCGTCACATAAATCTAAACTTTTAAAATTTTCACTTTACATTTTAATTTTTACTTCTTATTTTTTTTATTTTATTTCTTTTTTAATTTCTATTTCTTTTTCAATTTTTTTTATTATTCTTAATCGTTCCTTATTATTTTCCTTTAAATTCAAACTTTTAAAATTTTTATTCTTAATCGATCATTATTTGTTTCCCTTTCTTTCGATTATTTTGTTGCTCTCTTTCTTTTTCCTTTCTCTCGTTGCAATTCACAACTCATATTTCACCTATACTCACACTTATTTGCATAAGATTTTTGGCTTTTTTTTTCATTCTTAACTTTTCAAAGGGGTTATTTATGAGATTACTTTTTTATAATATATCGTTATAGCTGGTGACTTTAATTGTAATCTGTTGAATTCGCATTTATCACAGCCATTTATCAATGAAGTAACGGGATATAATTTGACTCCCGTTAATTGCAGTGTCCCAACTCATTTTTGGTCCCAATCTCAAACGTTGCTTGATCTATTTTTAGTCAATCAACTTGATAAAGTTGTCTTTTTTGATCAATTATCTGCTCCAGCCTTCTCCAAGCACGATATAATTTTCTTAACATTCGAAATCCAACATGATTTCTACCCGCAGACTATATCTTTTTGGGATTTCAAAGGCATTGACTGCAGTAACCTCTCAGCTAAACTAGATGATGTACATTGGCATCAAATATATCAAATGTATTCTAGCAAAGAGCAGGTCGAATTCTTGCAATCTAACGTAACTCGTATTTTTAATGAGTGTGTTCCGTATAGATCAAAGCCTCTGAAGAGTCCTGGACGCCCATGGTTCACGGAAAGAATAGTACGTTTGATTAAGTTAAGAGATTGCGCTTTCAAGCGGTGGAAACGTTTCTGAGTCCCTGCTTTTTACGAGGACTTTAAGAACCTAAGAAACTCTGTAACAAATTTAATCAAAAAAAAAAAGCATACATTTTTATCTAAGAAATTGAACCATGAGTTACCAACAAAACAGCTATGGAGAAATATAAAAGAATCGTGCACGGGAAAAAACCAAAATAGTGTGCCAGAATGTATAGATGTTGATGAGTTGAACAAATTGTTCTCTGATGTATCATCGGTATCGTCTGCTTCAAACACAACATCTACAGCTGTAAGTTCAGATATTCAACATCCTTCTCTATATTTCTGCAGATGTGCTGAAACTGATGTGGTTGAAGCGATTCTTAATATAAAGTTGAACGCTAATGATCCTACCTAAAATTCTTCCTTTTCTAACTCATATATATAATACGATTTTCATTACATCTAATTTGCCTCCTCAATGGAAACATGCAAAAATCATACCCATTGCAAAGAAGCGTTCATCTACATCAACTGCAATGGAATATAGACCCATAGCGATCCTCCCATGTCTTTCAAAAGTTTTTGAAAGGCTAGCTTTCTGACAAATCTAAAGTCCGGGTTAGGGTAGAGAAAAACATAGCTGTATCCCAGCTTTACTTAAAGTGACAGATGATATTAAGATTTCAATGGACGGCAAGAATATCTCGTTCTTAACACTTTTAGATTTTTCAAAAGCTTTCGATACCGTTAACCACGACTGCTTAACCTACTAAATTAAAAACTTCTTTCGCTTCTCCGAATCAGCAGCAGGGCTAATAAATTCATATTTAATTAACAGGGATCAGAGAGTCTTCGCAAATGATAAAATATCAGCAGCACTACCAATCACTCGAGGAGTTCCACAAGGATCCATTTTGGGCCCTATATTATTTTCCCTTTACGTCAATGATCTCCCAAGTGTTGTTAAATATAGCAACCTTCATATGTTTGCTGATGTCGTACAATTATATCTTGCGTCTCCTATTGGTGAAATTAGCTTTGCTGTTGATCACTTAAATTATGATCTTCAGCAAATATCGATATGGGCTGCTAATAATGGCTTAAGCTTGAACCCTAAAAGTCGCAGTGTATGGTTATCTACACAAATATGATTGACACCTCATCATTTCCATCTGTTAAGCTTGCCTCGACTCCATTGAATTACGTTGATAAAGCAGTAAACCTTGGCATTGTATTTGATCGGACGTTAAAGTGGGATGAGCATATAAACAAAATCTGCTCCCGAATTTACGCATCTCTTCACATGTTGTATCACTCGCAATCATACACACCTGTATCCACTAGAGCTATGCAGGTTAAAACCCTCAGTGTTCCATTAATAACTTATGGATGCGAACTCTTTCCTAAACGGGACTGTGTTTCTAATAGGAAGTTAAACGTTGCATTTAATAATACGACTCGTTACGTCTATGGTCTAAGGCGATATGATCATGTGTCTGCATATAGGTGTAAAATACTCGGTCGCTCTCTGGACAGTTACTTAGCCTTTAGATCAATTATGTTCCTTCATAAGCTAATCAGGTTAAAGGAGCCCTCATACTTATACTCCAAGTTACGGCTGACTAATTCATCGCGGATTCTGGGTTTCATATTGCCGAGATCAATGTCGGTCTCATCACAAAATCACTTCCTTCATCACACTGTGAAATATTGGAACCATTTACCTATGCATGTGAAGAATAGCTATGAAATGAGAAACTTTCGGGATTTACTTTTTGAATATTTGCACACAGGTTGTTAAATGAGTGAAAGAAAAAAGAGAATAGAGGAAATGAGGAAAAGAAAAAGAGAATATTTATTTATAGCAATGTATCTTAACTTAAAAATTAAAACTTTTGTTTTTAGATTTTTGTTATCTCCCTAATTTTTGTTTATATTTCTACATGTATATTTTTATTTCTTTAAACTCCTAATTGTATGCAACACTATCTATAAGGTTTATATTCTTATTGTGATTGTCACTAATAATAATGTAACATAATGTAGCATAATAACTACGCGCACAGATGTAGGCAACACATTCCGAAGTGTCTTTTCATTCGAGGTTCGTGTCCACAGTAGGAGACGGATACGACGTCGCGGAATTAAGAGAGAATTATAACCGCAAGAGATTATTGGCTGCAGCTGTCATCTTGGAATTATTACATCAGAATTTTCTTGTTCCAGTGGTCGAAGAATTTGCTAGAAGTTTCTGGCTATCAGAAATGCGACTATATAAGGACAGATGGCGATCGAGGCAAGGCAGTTGGTTTTCGAACCGCACGAAGAGATTGGAAAAGTGATAATGGGCGAAGTTGTAGTTTTGCGATAGATTGAAAGTTAAGAGTTAACAAGAAGAAGTAATTAGTTTGGATTTGTGAATTAAGTAACTGAAATGAGATAAAGTGATTTGAGAAGAAAGAGACCTTGCAAGGAAAGAATTTGCGAAGAATAGTATAGTGTGAACTTGAATTGTTCTATAGACTAGAAAATAAAGAAATAATCTCACAGAATAACGTTTTATCAACTCGAGCCGTAGCTCGCATATTACAATAATAATAAACTAAACTAAACTAAACTAAATAAAGCAAAAAAAAAAAAAAACTTTTTAAGATTCCTTATAGGATATTTTAAATTTTTCTTGCGGTCAAATGAATGCCTCAATGCAAGCTACCATATTGTATAGGTAGATATGATAATAATATGGAAGACCACGATCATCTGTCAACGGAAATTTTTTCGATTTCCAACTTTGGGTATAACGCGAGCAAAAAAATAGTAGCACTGCCTTTTCCTTTCAATAATTTCATAACAAATTTTGATTTGAAGCATTAAGTAAGTAAAATGAAATAGTTGTGGGTTATTTATTGCAGTCAATATTTGATTTGTTGAATTGTTTTCGTTTTTCATAAAAGAGGGCCATTCATTCCTTTCCTCATTCACCATTGAGGAAAGAAAACTAATTATCCAAATGAAGGCAAGTCATACAGGGAAATACAACGAGGCCCCATATATCGAATCGACGGTACAATGGACCAACATATGTATGTGTATGCATGAGTATCGTACAAAATATCATATAATATTGCCATTTGTGGAGTGGAAAGTGGACCCTAAACATACCAGTCGTAAAGTTTGGAATATCTAGATTTATGCACCTACGACTAAATTCATCGAACCAAGACTGGATAAAAGCATCCAGCTTCAAAATTCGTTATTTTTATTTTTTTATTTTTGTTCCTATAAACATTTATCTATATTTCGAAAACACATTGACACAACAGCGGCGGGCAACATCCTCGTCCTTGGTCCTCCCCTTAGCTATTCACCTTTCGGGTGTTTAGTGTCAGCTAAGGATTTACACGCATGCTTCAATCGTGCGCTGTGGTCCATTAGGACGAGGTTGGGGTAAACCATAAATCTCACTTAAGCCAAGGTGTTGAGGTACCCGTGCCGATGGTTTCGTGGCCAGCTGGTGATTAAAGGTGCTGGTCGTTAACGGTCCCTATCGATGCTCTGGCGAGGTCAGTAGTATAAATGCCTTATCCTGGTATGTCGGCTCTGCCAAGATGGACTCTCTTTTCCGGACTTACTCGTGGTACCAAAAAAATGAATCCAAACAAAGAAAAAAACGAAAGAAAAAAAGAAAAAAAAGAGAAAAAAAACAAGATCGAGAGGACGCCAGACATTGGCCCCTCTCTGAAGACGAATTGTTGGCCTCCAGTTAGGAGTCGACAGTCTTCCCCTCAGCCGCAGCCAGTACTAGCAGTACTCCCTCTGGTGCACAGGGGGCGGCTCACCAGTTAACTACAGAACGCACTGTCAAAACGGCAACCAAGTCCACTGAGGTTAGTAGCAACAGTTCGCCTAACAAGAAAAAATCAGCGGGCGCCCTCATGAAAGGCAAGTACAATATGGCTCGTTTCATTCTCGGCAAGATTGCCAAAAATGAAGCGGATGGCTGCGCGGCAAAAAAAACCAAGTTTGCCAGGACCCCCTCTTCGTCTCTTCAACAGCAAAGCACGCATTCTGCGAGTGCGAACCAGATGACGCGACACTTCTCCGAGGTGGCAAGGGACCATCTGCAGGTCGCTCTGCTGGACGAGCGCTCCTCCGACGGCAAGACGGTATGTGAAGCTTGGATCAGCATCGAGGCTAGATTGTCCAATATGGTCATGGACTACCTTTTGGCAAACCCAGGGGGACCTCTGCCATGTTTCGACTCCGCCGAGTTGGTCAGGGGATATCGGGTCATCAGATGCAAGGACCAGTTCTCTAAGGATTTCCTTGGAGAGTGTATCAATAAGGTTAGTGATGCCTGGGAGGGCTTGAAGCTCAAGCTTATCCCTGTCAAGGATATCCCCAGGAGACCTAGGG